>CM038681.1:81604537-82204537 GCA_021605205.1 Aegilops longissima
GAAGGATGCAGGCCGAGGATACCGCTTTGAAAGTAGCGCTCATGGCCACGGAGATGAAGGTAAAACACAAAATGACCGGCGATGCTTCGGCGAGAACATGTCATTACGCACGAACGTCTTCCCAAAGGGAACAAGTGCCCGACCAGTTTGGAGGCGAAGAAAATCGTGTGTCCTCTGGATTTACCGCACGTGAAATACCATGTGTGCATGAACAATTGCATCATTTATCGGGACGAGCACGCGGAGTCTACCATATGTCCGGTGTCGGCGTCACTCGATACAAGAAGAGGAAGAAAGCTCCTCGAAAAGTGGTGTGGTACTTTCCGATCCTCCTCGTCTGCAGTGCTATTTCGCGGACCCTAAGGTAGCAAAGCTCCTGCGTTAGCGCGCGGATAGGGAGGAGAAGAAGCGGGAAGATAGCGCAAATGATCCGGAGATAGATAAAAAGACAAGATGCTGAGTCACCCTAAGGATGCGAGCGGTGCAAGCGTTGAACCAAGACTCGGAATTTGGGAGCGATCAAGGAACATCGTGCTGGGCGCGAGCACCGATGGAGTCAATCCGTTTGGCAGCGGAGAAGCACACATAGCACCTGGCCTGTGTTTGTGTGGATGTACAACCTTCCCCTGGTTGTGCATGAAGAGGAAGTACATTCACATGAGTATGCTAATTGAAGGGCGAAACAACCAGGGAGCGACATCAATCTGTATCTTGGGCTGCTGAAAGAGGAGCTTGACGCTGTGAAAACGCCAGCCAATCGTGGGGCCGCCGCAGAAAGAATATTTCCCTATGAGAGCCGCGACTGCTCACGGCGGTGCACGACTATCTCGATTACGGATATGTCGCGGGCAGGTAGTCCACGGATTTTACGGATGCGTAAGGTGCATGGATGACTGGCGTATCGCCAGCTAGATAGAGATCCGGGTCTTGAAAACCGTGTTCATGGGACATCGAAGGTGGCCAGCGGCGATGACCCGTGGAGAAGCGCAAGGATCTGTTCGATGGTGAAACCGAACCCAGCGCCGATGTACGAGGGCGGCGAGGAAATAGACAAGCTGTTGGAAAATTGGAAAGACTGCCCTTTTGCGGAAAGAAGCAAAAGGCGCGAGCCGGAAAGAAGCGAAAGCGCCAGCAGCTGCTGAAGGTATGGAAAGCGAGGTCTGTTTTACGGGACTTGTCGTCTTGGAAGATCCACCGTGTGCCTCACAGCCTTGATGTCATGCATATCACGAAGAGCGTGTGCGAGTCTGCTTGGTACCCTGCTCAACATGCCGAGAGGACCAAAGATGGGCGAAAGCAAGGGCAGACTTGAAATCAATGGGCATCGGGCAGGAGCTTCACGCTATATATGATGATGATGATGATGATGATGATGATGATGATGATGAGATGCGAAGCACGGACACGTAAAGTCGTCGCAAAGCAAAAGGCCAAGAAGACCGGAAATGACTACCCTCCGCGTGCTTCACTCTAAGTCAGGAGGAGATCGAGCAGTTTTCACCTGCCTCCTAGGAGTAAAACTTCCTTCTGATTCTGTGGGAAGATAAGCGGATACCTAGACCCAGTGAAGCGAAGTTCAGCGGGATGAAGTCTCACGGTATCACGTCGATGACGAATACTTCCGGTTGCAATCCATTGGGATCATGGGACGCGCCGTCCGTGAAAGCGCTATTTGGCCTATGCAACTTCTTGACGTCATCTCGGAAGTCGATTGGCGTGAGGCAACTCGAAGGCTACTGAGGAAGAGATCGTGGTGATACTATGCGAGCTTGAGATGTACTTCCGCCCGCATTCTTGACGTTATGGTGCATCTGCTGGTCCATATAGTGGAGGATATCATCCAACTCGGGCGGCGTTCCTGCACAGCATGATGCCGTTCGAAAGGATGAATGGTGTCATCAAAGGATACGTTCGCAACATGTCACGTCGAAGGAAGCATAGCGGGGGCTTTCGACGAAGAGTGCATCTCCTCTGCACGAATTATCTAGGCATCGAGAACCCGTTGGTTTTCCGTCAGCAGCACCTCGGCAGGCTCGCTGGATGGGGTCACCGTGAGGGTCGCCCGCGAAATGCATGTCGACTTCGAGGGTCGACTCGCCGACTTTGAAAGAGCAAACCTAGTCGCGCTACAACACATAGGCGTGGTCGATCCTTGGGTGGTAGAGCACAAAACCTTTATTAAAAAGGCGTACAATGACCGAGGCCAGCAGAGGGCGGACGGAGATACACTCAAAGAGCACAACTCATGTTTCACGCGTTGGTTCAAGCATAAGCTTCGTCGTACCCTTTACATGAGGATTCTTCCGCGGAAGAACAACTCATATTCGCCTTGTCACGGCGCCGAGCACAAAACGATGACCTATGAGGCGTCACGATATCAACGACTACACATTCTACACGAGGCCAAGGACATGAAGAGCGATGGTTATCAGAACTCCGGGGTAACGATGGAATCCTACACCGGTAGCGACAAGGACAGATACTACGGAAGGATCGAGGAGATCTGGGAGCTGAGCTACGCTGGAGAGAAGGTCCCGATGTTCCGTGTCGAGATGGGCCAAGAACGTCATAAAAGAAGACCGTATTTCACCACCATGGTTATACCGAAGCCAAATCAAGACCCATGGTATAAGCGTCACCGCGAAAAATGAGCCATGGGTACTGGCTTCCCAAGTGGACCAATGCTTCTTCATTACCGACCGCCAAAGCCTAGTCGTGTTGTCGTGAGGAGAGGCAAAGGAAGATCATCGGAATGGATGGAGTAGCCAATGAGCAAGACTTGACAAGTCGGCGACCGAGGATCGAACATGGCGACGATGATGAAGTAGCAGCATACACCACAAGAAGAAGCAGGACCACCCTACCTAAGGGCGTCCGTTCCACGGAAGAACTCCATTTATGAAAAAGAAGGGCAAGAAGATTGTGAACAGATAGCTAGCTAAGATCGATTGTATTTAAATCGTAGCCTTCATTTCTCGATTGTATTTCATGGGTACTTTTTGAACTATCATGAATATTTTTAAATTTCATGGACACTCGATCTCGATCCCCCTCCATCTCGATCGCTATCCCACCTCGCCAGATCCGGCCCCCCTCGCCGCCGAGCACCCCCCCAGTCCACCGGCCGCCGCCGACCCCCCGCACCCTCGATTCCCCTCCATCTTTTAAAATGGCTTTTTAAATGCTACTGTCTTATAAAAAAAATGCTACTGTCTTATAAAAAAAAAATTTGTGGAGCCCACCTCGATCCCCCTCCATCTCGATCGCTGTCCCACCTCGCCAGATCCGGTCCCCCTCGCCATGAGCACCCCCAGTCCACGGCCGCCCGCCAACACCCCCGCACCTCGATTCCCCTACTCAACCGCCGCCCGACCCCCGCACTCCGCGCACCGTCTTATAAAAAAAATAAGTATCAAACAGCTTTTTAAATGCTACTATCTTATAAAAAAATATTACTGTTATTATTTAAACAAGTTTGAACATATTTAAACATAAATAAGTATCAAATAGCTTTTTAAATGCTAAAAAAATTTGTGGAGCACAGGAGTGAACCCGGGACCTCTGGTGTGAGAAGCTGGAGGCTGACGGTCGAGCTAGTAGAGTGGGCTTGACATGGATAGGTTACAGTAGTAGATAACCTTTTGGCTTTGTGGAAATAAAAAAAATACTAATGGCGCACCAGTGAGGTGCGCCATTAGTGTGGACATGCTAATGGCGCATCATGGTGAGTGCGCCATTAGTATAACCCCCCCGCCCGATCCCCTTCGCCCGATCCCCCGCCCGATTCTCTCCCTCGCCCCACCGCCGCCGCCGCCGCTGCCCTCGCCCTCGCCCTCGCCCTCGCCCTCTCCCTCCTCGCCTCTCTCCTCGCGCCGGACGCGCCGCCCGGACGCCGCCGCCCGCCGCCGCCTCGACCCGCCCGACCCGCCACCCGGGACGCCGCCCAGACGCCGCCCGACCCGCCGCCCGGGCGCCGCCCGGACGCCGCCCGACCCGCCGCCCGGGACGCTGCCCCGCCGCCCAGCGCCGCCTCGACCCGCCCAGCGCCGCTGCCCCACCTCGACCCCGCCCCGTCCACACCACCGTCGCCGGAGCACCACCACCCCCGTGAGCTCCCCCTCCTCCTCATCCTCCTCCTCCCCCTCAAAACTAAATCAATGGAGATGACATGTTCTGATCCAAGAGAAATATAGATGGTGATGATTTCTTCATCTTTGTCTCACCGATATGCCTTAATTAATTTAGTGAATTTAGTTGTGGTGTTTTTTAGAAGGGCAATGTTCTTGCGACTATAAATGTAACCTGAATCTTGAACTATATGTTCAGGGAACAAAAGATATGGTGTTGTATTGCTGGTTGAAGATCTTGTAAACTTTTATTTTGTTTTGATAGCTCCACAAAACTGCATGAAGATTTTCAGTAGTTCATTATTTGTTGCATATTTTTGGCCTACAATGCATATACTAGAAGACTGCAATGACTATGTAGTGAGGCGAAGATGTTCATATATTTGGTCGAGTGATAATTGCAATTGCTTTGACATTCACAGATTTTCCTTAGATAATATCTTTTGCTCAAATCGTGAACACGCATTTTAGCCATCAACTGTACAATTTTTCCTCACTTTGGTCCTGTGGCTGAATACTCCTCTGAGAGATGGTGCAAATGGTGATGAGGGCATAACCAGACTTGCTGTTTTCTTATTACGAGATGACGATGGCTTGAATGCTAGCTGACATACAAATCTGAAATTAACCTCGTGATTGGAAATACTACTACATGTCAAGTGCTGTTTGTACGGTAGTAAATTATTAAAGCATTTTAGTAAGCAGCGTTTCCATTTGTGGAAGAGGTATTGCTCTGTTTGATGCCTGATAGCTAATTCACCTTGGTCATCCTTCATGGTCGAAACAAATTGCGTTTCGAGGTGGCTGAGTTTTTGCATGTCACGTAACTAGCTTGGATTTACATGACTTGCCTGTCCATCTTTCATATTTTCTTAACGTGTGGGTAATTTTTTTCATACATATGGATCTTACTAGTCCATATTGCTGGAGATTTATTTTGGGGAAAGTCTTAAAAATAACCCGCTGATAGTGTGGGTCTGACCTTGTTTAATTTCTGCAATTCTTGTATATGATATTCTTTGGTGTGTATTGCATTCTCATCGTGGTTTTGATCACAGAACAAGAAGGGAAAGGGCGACTGAACTACCTCCGCAGCAGCATGTAAGTATTTGCCCACTTTGCAGAAGGAAGCCAGGCTAAAGAGAAGAAGCCACGTGGAAGGTGATTCTTGGTTATGTTTTTTTTAAAAGCAATCCTTGGTTATGTTAGTGCCACTATATAGTACTTTACTATGAACACCCATCTTGGATGACCAATAGAAATTGCAGCTACATGTGCACCGATCTAATTTGAAACATCAATGAAAATTGAAAATTTTTTACTCTCATAGCACTACTTCTATTTGCATTTCCCAAACATATTTGCATTTCCCATAGTTTATTACCTTCAGATGACAATCCCTTTTGCTGGATGTTTATGTACAAGGACAGCACAATTCTACTAGACTTAACTGAGATAATCATCGCTAGATATGCAATTACTTTGATGGGCGTTAAGGAAGAGGATGGGCAACACCAGGGTTTACTGCTGTATTGCTTTGGATATAATAGTAATTGGCACATTAAGTTTGACAAAAGTTTCATCCAAGTGAGTACAAATATGAGTTCCATTCAACCTTGATAATTTGTGGGTTCTGCTTAGGATAAAATACCTTTCATTTGTTTGTGTTGCAAGATTATTGTAGGGCAAAACCCCTGTAGTTCATTCCTCATTTCCCCGTCTTAGATAGATAGTGTATTAATCTCCTTTGGGTAGAGTGACCTACTACCATTTTAATTATGTGCTGAGGTGGTTGCATAGCTCTAATACTAATGAGCAGGCCACTTTACATTCAAATTTTCATGTTCAGTCTTGGTTCTTTTGGGAGATGTGTTGCTTGGTGTCTATCAAGCACATCATCAACAATACTTATTAAACACTGGTGTTAGGCCCTAATCTTTCTGTTCACCCGTGTTCCTCTGGTGAGGCAAGAATTTCTGTGTGTTTGGAGGAATTTTTGTGTATAATTGAATTTTTTATGATGTAGCTTGCTCGAGAATAGAGGATGATCAGCGGCAGTTTGTGCAGTTGTGTTGTGTAGTATGACAAAACATGTAAATGTACATTAAATTGTTGCTCAACGCCATTTATAACTCTGTCAAATTCAGACAGACCATAGAATGCAGTAACAAAAATTTATATTGGTGTTGGAATGCAGTCAAAATTCAGACATGTAGCCTTGCAAGCAAAAGTATATTTGTGGTGCTATATTTGTGGTGCAAAATGAAGATATGCCAAACTCCTCAACAGTTGGTTAGTCTCATTAGGGTAAAATAATAGGATACTTTGTTAAATTAGAAGTCATCAACATGCTGCTGATCAATTGCTGCTGTATCTGTATGATGTATGTGATCTTGCTGATGTATGGTTTTTTTATCAAGAGGCCAAACATTCATCTAGTTTTGCTATGAACTGCTGCTAATGTATGATGTAGTTGCTTCACCTGCTATCTTGCTTACGATTCTGCACTGTGCCGTTTAAGAGTTTTAGATGAATGTCTATAGTGCTTTTCTTCTCTGCTAACTCCGTTCGGAGTTGTTGTTGGCCGATAACAGCATGTTTGAAGTACAATTGTTACCAATGTGGGCTTGTGGAATCCCATGACAAAAGTCTTGAGTTGGGTTCAATACAATTGTCAAGGGTAGTCTCATTGTGATCTTCTGAAATGACCCATTGGCGTCTTCATTACGCTGGGATAATGATTTTGCAGGTACCCGAGAGGCCCTTGAGTTTGCGGAATGTCGATTAACTTCCGTTCCGGCAAATTGGTACTCCATATGTCCTATTTTCAGCAAAGGTCATGCTGAAATTTTCCGTGAATTTTAGCATGACTTTGCTAAAATTGGACATATGGGGTACTTGTGACTAATGCATGGGCCGGGTATCTTAGTAGTTAATTAAGTAGGATCAAGTGCCCGGCGTACTTGTGACTAATGCATGGCTTTTAGGGTGCCTCGGTGTCGATAAAACCGAAATGATGAAAAGTTAGGCTTTTAGGGTGCCTTGGCGCCGAAAAACCCTCAATGATAAAAGCTTAGATTTTAGGATGCCTCGGTGTCGACAAACCCTAAATGATGAGACCATGATCTTGTTCCTTGACAATAACCAACTTTTTGACCAAACTTTGTTTCTATTTAGAGAGAAACATGGCCCACAACGATGAGGCCGGGGTTGAGGCGGCAAGGCATTCAGGAGCTGTCCCAGGAGATGGAGGAACAACCTCACTTGTATGAGGCCGCCGCCTTCCCCACCGATCCTGAGACCACGGATGGTGCCGCCGAGGATGACCACACTGATGCCACCACTGATGGTGCCGCCGAGGATGCCACCACTGATGATGGCGGCGCACACACAGATGGCAGCCAGCCGAAGAGGCAACGGAAGGACCGGCGCCCGATCGTGCTCCGCACCCTCAAGGAGGAAGTTACTGAAGTGGACTCCAACGGGAATCCAACGGCGCCCGAACGAATAGTCAAGGGGTACTCGCTTCAGCTCGGGTGCATTGTCCGGAGCACCGTCTCGATCAACACCGAGAACCTGAGGCATCCTGACCGAGGGAATTTGCGCAACCTCCTCTTCACGAAGCTGCACGAACGATACAAGTTCCCCGCTGAATTTGAAAACACAAGCCTCAAAGGGAATAAAGTGAACAATGCTGCCCTCACGAAGATGAGCAAGGCCCTGTCTACTTGGAAAAGCAATGTGAAGAGAATGATCGAGAAAGGTGAGAGTTATGAGAAGATCAAGGAGAAAAATCCTTCGATCACCGAAGATGACTACAACGACTTCAAGATCAATTGCTCGAGCACCGCAAGCTCCCAATCAAGTGAGTGGGGAAACAAATCACGGGAGCTGAACATAGGGGAACACACACTCGGTCCCGGCGGTTCTGAGTGGCGGAGCCTATATGGGACAAGGAGGAGGCGGACCGTGCCGAGCAAGGCCTACCGCCCCTCTTGATACATCTGGCGGTGACAAGCAGACCAGGAACTTTGTCGGGGCCCGGTACAAGAAGGACCGAAAACAAAGGAGCTTACCACGGATCCGAAGACCAGGCAGCTTGAGCTTGTTACGGTAAGGAATACACCCAGCGTAATTAGCTCCATATGGTTGCATTCTAATTAATGAAGCGAATTTCTAAATGGTTCACATTCCTTCCGCAGCGATTGAAAGCGTAGCGCTGGGTCGACTCAGAGCAACCCTTGGGACACCACTCTAAATAGGGGTTGAATGTAATGAAGAACAAGGATAAGCTCGAAGCCGGCGTCGGCTGGTCGTGTGGCGGCAAAGGCTTGTCGACAAAATGGGGTCATACTATACCGCTGGTGTGCGGAAGGAGAAAAGACCAGCTCGGAAAGCGGTAGCGAGAGGTTCAAGAACTCAAGGCACAGGTGGCGCGGATTCGGAGATTGTCCAAGAGCAAGTGGAACAACGACTCGGGCGACGATCACCGCCCTGTGCCTACCTTGATCTCGGGGTTGAGGCGTGGATTGCGGGCGCCAACAGGGCCGCCCGATTCCTAGCTTCACGGCCAGCAACTCGCGATAATGCGATGGCGGGGCCATTGGTGCCTCCAGCGAGGCGGCATTGGTGTCTCCGACGCCGCACGGAGCTTAATGCACCGGGTGTCGCCGCCGGCACCTCTGCAGCAAGCGGCCCCTCCGTCAATCGCACGCCCGCCGTTGGCGGTGCCTCTACATTAGCCGAGCTCGGCGCCATCATCACGGTAACTAATTAAGCCTCTCTCGCCGAGGACTTCATCTCCTTGCCTTTGATGGGCATCCTCGACGCCCTACATGTTTTCGCAGGCGCCGCCGACGTTCCGTGCACTCTCCTCCACTTCGTGAACAACGAGTTGGTCGATGTCGCCAAGGGCAAAATCGTTCAACCGGCAACCTTGTTCCACGGTACCGGATGCCACCCAACTTGTTTAGGGTTCAACTGGTTGGTGCTGCCAGGCTGCGACGACTTGTTACCTCGAATCGACCCGTCGGGGCCGACGATGATGACGTGATGACCCTCGGCGCTGCTGAGCTGGCCCTGCTTTGGCGAAGAGCAGATTCGTTTGGGGCGGGGACACCACCCCAAAGACAACACCGCCGATCGTGCGGCGCCAAGTCGACCCCATGGCAAGACCGCCGAACGGTGCGGACATCCCTATGCCATGGATCCAAACATGCATATGGCACAGGATCGAATGACGACGACGGCGACTATGATACATTTGGCAACGTCGATCGAGTACTTTCGAGCATGGGTATGATGGCGACTTCATGGGGCCTCCTTCTCAAGAACCAAACCCAACAAAAGGCGTGTGCGATCTAGCTCGCATCGCGGAGAAGCCAAGTTGCAACAGCGCCGCCCGGCGTTCAGCTCTCGGGAGACGCCTCCACTGCCGACTTCACCGAGCCTCGGATAGGCGAGGTGCGAAATATTATCAGCCCCAACACACTCAAGAAGGCGGTGCTGTGAGCAAAACTCGGTCCCATTACAGGAGAAGAAGAAGGCACGCAAAAGAAAGACTAAGAAGGGTGCGAGCCAGCCGCACCGAGTACGATCCGTGCTCGGGACGGGCCACCTTCACCGCAGGATATCTCGAGGAGGGTGCATGTGGCGGGTAGGGCGATGCTACCGACAAATATGCTCAATGCTGCAACCGGTGCTATCGGAGTCTGCATGACAGTGTTCTTTCTTTGGAGAAGCGGCGTCTCGTGGAGAAGGATGTGGCATACCGGTTTCGCGGCCAAGGTGCGGAGGGCAAGGGCTTTGTGGATAACTCCATCGGGCGTCACGATCGTCCTGCGCTTTTGATGACATCCACGCTATGTTGAACCTTCATCCGCTGCACTACACCTTCGTTCGGCTATTTTCGCTGAGTATGGAGATGCGGATCATTCGCGACAAGACCCGGACATCGTGATAGTCGACCCCTTCTACATGCGTGCCAAGATCTTGGGCAGCGCGGGGACCGCAAGTCGCGAAGTTCTTACCTCAAGGCGTCATTCGCAAACCAAGATAAGGATAACTTCCTCGTGCCTTACTTTCCGAGTAAGTCCTTCCCTCAACCGCCCGTAACATATGAATTCTTACATTTCGATCGTTTTCTTTTAACATTCGTGTTTTCTGCAGTGACACACGTTGCGCGCCATCCTCCTAAGCCCTAAATATTCCATGGCCACGTATTTCACCCGGACCGTCGATCGAACGTAGACTACACAAATGTCAAGAAGGTTCTTGATGATGTTCTCCCTGCTCACGCCAAATCTGGAGGCACCTTCACCAGGCCTATTCGTAAGCACGGCAAGCACGTGTTCTCCCCAATACGACGTTACTGCTGCGTCAAGCAGCCACCTGGCGGTCGAAGGGTGCCTACTACGCCATCCATCACATGCGGCGATCATACGGGACCATCATCAACTTCGCTACCGAGTAAACTCAAGATTGGGCGCGGCGTGTCGGCAATCCAGATGCGGACCTCCGACAAGAATTCTTTCGCATCCAATCGGAGTTTGCGGAAATCATCCATCAAGATGTCCTTCGTACCTCGGGCAGTTCTACCTCGAAATCAACCGTCCAACGGTGACATCGACACAATGCTACAAATGCAGGATGACAACGCCCGTTCTTTCATGACTCCACGATAGACGGCGGCTTCATCCACGCCCGTCCCTTGAGTCGAGTTGTCTAGTTCTGAAACATCGATTGGGTCATGTTGTAATTAAACTTTAATGAACTTGTAGTATGTCTCTTTGGTTTCGAGAGTCGCTCAACTTAGATGTAATCGATGCTATTAATGTCTTGCTTTTCTCTTCCGATCGCTCATTGCATACTTATATATTGCTTATGTATTGTCGTGAATTGGTACTAACGTTTACGTTTGGCTAGTGCATAGCGATGCCGACGTATGTCGTGTATAAGGGTAAGGTTCGGAGTCTCACGATGATGGGAGGAGTGTCGGAGACAGGTTCACCGATTCAGCGGTAACAGTTACAAAGGGTACACCACTAGGGCGAGGCGAATCTAGATCGCCCGCTATCTAGTGGGAGAGGGAGGGCGTTGAGGAACCGGATGAAGACGAAGTTTCATCGTGATGATGCTCATCGTGATGACCGCAGCTCTCTTCTATGTGATGGTAGTTTAGATGATCGATATCGACTTGTAATGCGAAGATAAACTCGCTACTCGCGGTCTCGAGACTTGTAATATAATGTTCTATCTTTGTCCGGTCTTTTCAATTCGGAGACTAATATGATGAATTGTATTAGGAGACTAATATGATGAATTGTATTCAAGGACTAATCTTCTATTGTATTTGATGAATCTATTGTTGATGTGTGCTGTCTATATTTTGTCAAATTATACATTTTGTAACCTGTGCAAAAACAGAAAATAAAAAATAAAAAACCTAATATTCATACTAATGGCGATCACATGATAAAGGCGCCATTAGTATGACAAAGGCATACTAATGGCGCATCATCGGAAGTGCGCCATTAGTATGCTGCGTTACTAATGGCGATCCGGGGTGGTGCGCCATTAGTATGCCAAAGCACTGGTATACATGCCCTCGGGAGGCATACTAATGGCGCACCCTTCCATATACTAATGGCGCACCGGTGGTGCGCCATTAGTATCTCTGATACTAATGGCGCACAGGTGGTGCGCCATTAGTAAAATTACTAATGGCGTGCTGTCAATGGCGCACCTCTGATGCGCCATTAATGGCCATATTAGGTGCGCCATTAGTAGTGGTATTTCTAGTAGTGCATACTCTATGAACGAAAATTATGTGTCAGCGATAGGATGGCTGAGTTTGGTTTGTTCACATGCGACAGCACGTGTCAGTGTGGGTGCGTTCCCTTGGTTGGGTTTGCGGCGTGCAGGAGCGACCGTGTGAGGGTGCGGTGCGAACGCGGCGTTCAGGAGCGACCGTGTGAGGGTGCGGTGCGACCGCGACAGCCGTGCGCAAGTGTACCTCCTTCTTATTTTGAAAACTTTAGGCAAGCTTGGCAAAAATGTGTGGCGAAGTTTGGCAATGCAAGGCCTAGACCCAAACATGATAAGTATGTACGTACTAGGAGTACTAGTGTTAAAAAATAAAGGCGGGGTTTTCCTTTGCGGGATTTAATCGATACAAATCCTCGTTTCACGTGTCAATTAATGTGTATTTTTTCTCGAAAGACCAAAGAGCTAACCTTCTCACTTCCGCATGCATGCAGGGGATATTAATGTCCTTGGTTGCTAACCCCATCAATTTTGCCTTGATTAGTGTTAGTGGCCCTTTGCAAATTGTAATTTTGATAATACTGGCCTTGTGTACAAAAAAATGGAGGTAGTAACTATATTTGACTTCCTTCCCCATTGCGGTGACGTCGACAATTTTTTTTGTGGTTTGGCAAAGTGCGTTAGATGGAGAACACCATTGAGGGAGACCACGGTAAGTCGTTCGCAAGTGCCGCCTGCAAGCCGAGACAACCGCCTTATTTGCATCCAGGAAGTCCTTTACTAGTACTACTACTAGGAGTACTAGTGCGGTGAGATGGTTTCTCAAAGAAGACGATGGAGAAGCGGAGTCAGCAAAGAGTGAAATGATGGTTGCTTCGTCCGTGCTTTGTGATTTGACGCCTCACTGCTTTGTGATTTGTGATAGAAGGGACAGGGGAGTAGACTCTATGCTCTATCTTTGTACTACATGCGTCCAAGCATGGGAGAAAGAGAAGAGCGTTGCATTTTCTATTCCTTCAATCAATCAATCAGGAGCTTCGGTTCCATCTTTTGGCTTTGGCAACACCGCCCACAATGGTTCCCATGATGCCAAAAGCTATTTTCACATTTGGCTACACATTGTGGATGCCCTTAACCGTACCACTTGGTTTTGCTCTTGTGTGCTATCTATACAAATCTCGATTATATTGATCTAAAGAATTATAGAATCAAGATTAGTAAAAAGGAGGTGATTTTGCCGCGCGGATGGCGGTTTGCTAACATGCGGTCCCACGTGTCAGCGCTTTACCAAGCCGATCCGCGTCCCACATGAGACAGAACAATGGCAGAAGCAACACGTGGTTAATTTGAAAAAGATGAGGGAGAAGCGGATTCAGCAACGAGTGAAATGATGGTTGCTTCGTCCCTCCAACTTCTTTTTTTAGCATTATTACTTCGTCCCTCCAACTTAACTGCGGGAAAGGTGCAGCTTTGTGATTTGACGCCTCATTGCTCATTACTACGCCGGCGCCATGATTGGGGTGCTTCACCCCGACTGCTCTGCATTGTATTTCGGTATGGCACGTGGACCCGGTAGCTTGATGTCCAACATGTCGGCGAAAAGGACTAGAAGATTTATGAAAGCGGCGCCCACTCTACGACGGAGGAGTAGGCGACACGACGCCCGGTGAACTGTCACTTGTCTGTATAGTACTATAGTTTTGCTGTTTCGCACGATCCATCGATACAAACCCGATTAAACAGAAAGGGCGGATTTTTCCCTGTAGATGATAATCGCCATACATTTCAAAGGCAATTTTAATGTATGCAAACTGAATAATTATAAGTAACAATATGATATCTAGTAAAACTAAAAACACATATGATTTATTGTGTTAGAGTGTAGTAGTAGTGCTCTATTGCATAGTTGTTAGATGTAACATGCGAGAACGTGTAGAGATGTAGTTTTGGAGGGCCTAGAGAGAGAAAAGCGTAATACGGTCACCGAACTTCAGAATAAGCTGATTACGGTCACTATATACATTTTGCGGTGATTATCCGGTCACTTGCTCACAGTTCAGCATCGGATTGCACTCTGTTGACCGGCCAAATAGTCTGCGTGGCGCCATGTTGACTAGTTAAATTGACCATGTTCCTTGTGGGTCCCACCTGTCAGTTCGCATAGGGAAAAGGTCAGATAAACACAAATTTACGCAGGCGCGACAAGGCTCCAACCCGTGCGCGGGAATCACCTGGTTGTGTATGTGTCTGTCAGGGCCTGATGTGTGCGCATGCATGTGTAGGTTGAGCACTTGAGCGTCAGAGTGTGTGTTGGTCGTGTGGTGTACTGGTGTGTGCATGCATGCGTGTGTGCGTGTGAGTGTTGCGTGCGTGCGTGGCTGCGTGTGTACGTGTGAGTGTTGCATGCGTGCATGGGTGCATGTGTTTGTGTGAGTGTTGCATGGATGCAGTTCCTGTGCATGCGTGCGTGTGTGTATAATCACCACACCAGCTCCTGTGTGTTAAAACAGACGGCTCAGCATACCAATACAAGGCCACCTTGTCCGCTGTGCCCGCAGTCACGACTTCGAACCACCGTCAAAATACTTTTTTGTCGTTTGTTTTCATTCTTACTAGCAAGATGCCCGTGTGTTGCACGTAACATCAAGATGCATTTGTATGACTTGTTTATCTTGTGAGAGAAAAGGATGAACGAGGGAAGGCCTTATTTGCAAATGTGGAGAGGTGTGTGGGTACCTTTTTGCAAAATTGCCATAGTTTCTTTCCTATCCGTCAGATATAAATCGGACGGCCTATATTGCAGGATGGCAGGCACACCATCATCACCAACTCTGTTTTTTATAAGAGTGTATTTTATGTATTTTATAAGAGTGTAGATGTAGAGTAGATACAAGTCGACAGGTGGGCACGATGGTAGTGAGATAATGTGATGCAACACTAGAGGTGCCACGTGGAGCGTTTAACTGGTCAACTAGTCATGTCATGAGCAAATACATAGTTGTACGGTGAGCCCGTGACTGTATAATAACCACTAAACATAAATGGTGACCGTAATGAGTGGATTATGAAGTCCAATGTATGTATCGTGCTTTCTCTTCAAATACAATGATCGTCATTGCATATATCGCGAGAGAAAGATGAAACACGCGTGAATTTTCTGGGGGCTTACTTTTAGAGGACCTAGAGATAGTTTTGTGTGCATATGTGAAAGGGGCGTACATGGGGGTGTATGCGATGGAGAGAGTATGCTCTTCGTTTCTCTTTATTATGTCTAACTTTGTATATAATATAAAAATATACAAATTCACAAAGTATGGAATAAATATCATTGTGGGCACCATGCAATGCAAATTAGCGTTCAGACTCCTCCATATAACTTTGTAATGTTGTATATATGTAGAAACTCTAAAATAATTTTTTGGCCACACTTTATTCAAAAGGAATGTTGTATGCGAAATAAACGTGAAGAGAGGGCTTTTTAGATCAATGGGGTACGTGATGTAACATGTGTGAATGTGTAGTTGATGCATTTGGCGGGGCCTAGAAAGGTATGTGTGTGTATCACGTATTCGAGAGAGGCATGGATAGAGGGGCCGACGGGGGGGGGGGGGAGATAGCACGAGAAATGAGAGTGGTCTAGAGAGAGAGAGATGAATATGACGTCACGACAAGAGATTCCATTCCCTTGAGTGTGTATATGCAAGGGGGGAGGGAATAGAGGCACCAGGAGAAATTTTCTGTGTGTATGTTGTTTGTGTTGGTATGTGTGGGTGTGAGAAGATAATGAGACGTGGGGGCAGAGGGTGTGTCACCGCGTGAGGTCCGGTGGGTCGAGGTGAGGCCCTTCGTTTGGTACCGTCCTGCGCCACATTGGTCGGCCCATGACACATTTAGGAAGACCCATAGATGACTAGTTGTACAAGACAAAGATAGCAGAATTGTGAAGGACTCTGTGTCCACTGACAAAGCTGTCTAGGATTTGTAACCCTAGGTTCTCGAACTAAGGTAACCCCTTTATCTCTGATATTACCATTCATCCAACCTAACTTTAAGGGCATCCTACAGAATGCTCTGCTAGAATCATACTAAATCGATTAGGAAGAGAGGTGTGAGACAATGCGTGAGAGACAGGCGTAAAGATAATGTGCGTACATGAGACACGAGGCAGGTCCATGTATATAGAAAGGGTCGATGAGGATTGTGCGTGTGTATGTTTGTAGAGGAAGAGTGCTTGTGATAAAGGTTAGTGAAAACAGTTGTAAATGGTTACGAGAGGGAGGGAGGGTTATATCTAGAGCATGTGTGTAGAAAGACACCTCGGGAGAGAGTGTGTGAGCATGTGAGAGACCACCGATGGAGAGTGAAACTACACGTAAAAGACGGCTCTACACATTGATTAAAGATATAAATTTTATCCAAATATTAGGATGGGATCATGATATTTGCAATTCACGTAACAATCGGTCATTGATCCATCAGACATCTAGATTCTATCGAATTTGAGCATGTCTATGTTATTATTCGACACAATTGATCCACATAGTTAGTATTTTGAACTCCAGACAATGCATCGCTTTAGCAATCGAATATAAACGTGAGTATAGTTCATGTTGTGTGTCTAAAGCACATTATACATACGAAAGTTACACAATGGACATTATAAATAGCTACATATGAACTAGCATACATTTGAATTCAACTTAAGGTGGTTTAAAAAATCGAATTCAACATGAAGTCCATTCAATTATTTGAATTTGATATCATGGCATTTGTAAACCATACCTAAATTATGGGGCACCAATCTTTGCTCTGATTTTGTACATAATAGCATATGTAGTCGTGTACAAAATAGATTCAAATTTAGCTCCTCCATTCCAAAATAATCGTAGTTATAGGATTTTCAAGTGTCAAAATTTCAAAAGAAGCGGATAATTTAATGAGGTTTTCAAACATACAAGGTCAAATATAACGTTGTCTATTTAGGTCAATCCTCATAGTTCAAGAGTACTCTAAACGTGAATGCTTGTGTTTCAAAATTTCGAATGAAGCGCCAAAAGAGCCTCTACTCGCCCGAAACCGTGTGAGACCAATGTTTGGTAGTACAAGGAAATTACTTTTCTAATAACTCCGACCCGTGAAACCTACCGGCCCGACGTCCAAAGGTCTAAACGGGGTAGGTTTGTAGCTTCATCTAGACGCCACACAACCGCCTCCGAAAAACATTCATACACAATGGCCGCCTAAGAACACATGCGCGCGGCCGAAATCTCTCCCGCCCACTATTTGGGACACCTGGGATTACCATCCTACCCCGACCCAGCAGAGGTCCGAATTTAAGAGGGGCAAAGTTTGTACTTTCCCAAATTTCAAACAAGCGCGTCCCATCTTCTGCTCAAAAAGCCAAAAACAAGCGCGCCCCTGATCAAACATGGTCCCCCCCCGTCCGATTCCCCATTCGTACTCGTGGGCGCCAAAACTACCTCTCCACCAGCCATGAAACCCGGCGTCCTCCGTCCGCCACCCCATCCCACCCATCAACCGCCACCTCCTCCATCACGCCGGAGCCGACACCCGACGCCGCTGCCCACCGCAACCTCAACCGCAACGCCCTCCACGGCTAGTAGTTGAAGCCGAGGCCGAGCCGTCTGCGTTCGAGCCAGTTCAACCACGTCGTCCTGCGCCTCACCGCCGCCGCTCCAACTTCGCCACCCTCCACCGCACCGGAGTTGTTCCTGCCACACCGTCCTTCGCCGCCTCGGATCTGCTTCCCCTCCGCTGACATACGGCCATGGCAACACAGTCAACAATTTGGCCATGGGTTCGTCCAAGCCTGCACCCTCCAGAACATCGGTTTCCCCGGTAAAAAGAAGAAGATCGGCGCGACATGTGGAGGTGACCACACCGGCAACCGAAGAAGGTACTCCTCTTCCCTTATTCGTGCAAATCTTACGTCTCTGCTTGCACGGTATTCATCCCACAGAAGACACTAGTTGACCGCTTCTTCTTGATACTAGATGTTCCTAGTAACTCGCGATGCACAAGGTTTCTCCTCATATACTATTTCACCTTAGCTAGAGGTCCGTCGCCCCCCTGAATTTCAATTTCTGGCCAGTTGATTCCCAATTAACGGAAGCATTCCTCGGTGTAACAGCGCTAGTGCGACTATTACGCCGGGAAGAAGCAGCTTGGTGTTTATCTTAGGGCGTGCGGCCTAGAACTCTGGCGCCCGATCTGGAGGTCGGCCGGGATTAAAGGGATGGCCTGGGGGCGCTGCCAAGCACGGCGGTGGTGTGAGGTCGATGGGAGGGCGGGGCGGCGGAGGCAGGGGTCTGGGCCGGTGGTCGCTGGCGGTTCGAGAAAGATCATCAATAGTGACTGGCGGGAGGTAGACGAAGGCCATCTGCCCGTTCCTTATAGATCGGACGGTTCATAAAAAATCGACTGACCTATTTATTTTTAGTCAACTGTTATCTTGATAGGACCACATGTGGTGGTGTCTTTGGAGGAGTACCTGCATTTCTGTGCTCATATATTACAAAATCATACGGAGTAGAATCTAATTTTGTTTGCCATGCAATGTTGTAAAGCTATCATATGTCTCTTGTCATTTATTTTTCAGCCACCTGCTATCGCTACTTTTACAAAGGCACTAGTTTCGCACACACTTCACCCATACTCTCACTATTGTGTTTTTATGCAAGGGTATTTCAGACCCTGCCTTGATGAAGCAAAAGAGAAGAGAGAAGTCGCCCAGCGTGGTACGCGGCTAGGCCAGACACGCTTCAAGGCTTTAAAGGGTGTAGTGTCAACAGATGGAGACGAGGAACGAGCTCGAGTTGATGATCTTGCTCGCCGTGAACCACCATCCTGTGTGCTTGCTTTAACTTCACGGTGTCATATGTGGTTGCATGTTGCATATGGTGTCTAGCTTGTATTGAAAGGTCAAGTCGGTCTTTATCAAGATAAGGAAAGATATTTTTACATGAACCACCATCCGTGAGCACCGGAAGACAAATAGCTAGTCGTGGCTCGGCGAGCCGGTGACAAGCCCAGCAAAGATAGGCATCACCGAAGCCAACTAAAAGCTGCGATGGTGGCGAAGCAGCCCGCCTCCCACCAGGCTCTCGTGTCCTAGATGATCATGCTCACCACTCCACCGGATGTCTAGCTTGTATTGCTTCCAATTTGGTTAAATTGCATCTGCTTAGCTTACACATTATACCTTTAAATATGACATGCCTTTCTATTTTTGGTACATACTAGTACATCTGTGTATTAACCATGTTCTTACATCAAACTAATGTTCTTGTGTATCCCTCATGAATCACTTATGATGAGGCAGGCAGGCAAGGGGACTACTCATTTAAAGAATGCAGCGTCAGCCTCCCGACATGATTCTCAAGAAACAGAAATGCTAGATGAAGATAGTGAGCGTAGCTTTGTAGTTGATTACAGCATTTCCCCTACACTAGCATCGCAGGTGCTTGCTCTAACTTGGCAGCGTGATATGTGGTTGCATGTTGCATATGGTGTCTAGATTGTAATTCTTCCAATCTGTTAAACTGCATGTGCTAGTCTCGCTTAGCTTATAGTACATTATACCTGTAATGTGACATGCCTTCCTGTATTTAGTACATAGTACATCTGTCTATTAAGCATGTCCTTACATAAAACTATTGTTTTTTTGTATCCCGCATCAATCAATATGACGAGGCACCTTTAGTATATGAAGTACGATATTAGTTGCATCTTTCATATGATTTATAGCATGTGCTGCTTCTAATTTGTTGAAATTCCATTTATGATGGGACGCTTTTAACTTGGCAGAGTCATATTGGTTGCATCTTTCATGTGGTGTCTAGCTTGCATTGATTCTTATTTGTTGGAATGGTTTCTGAGTTTACACAAACAGTTGTGAACATGACATGCCGTCCTGTTTTTCGTACATATTCCATCCTGGTATCATGTGTTTGCCTTACATCAAAGTAGTGATTGTCAGTATCATGCATGAATGAGTTCTGAAAAGAGAATTTTATTGCTTTTTCTTGTCGGTTTTACTTGACAATTCAAAATCAATAAAGCGGAAGGAAGTTAGCAAGGCAGCGGATAAAGGTGCTCCTTCACACCCCCAAGATGATTTCCAAGACAACACATGCATAAACACTCAACAAAGCTGTGTTTATGATGAGCACGTCTCCCCTAGTGCAGCATCACTGGTGCTCCCTCTAACTTGGCACTGTTATATGTGGTTGCATGTTATGTGTGATGTCTAGCTTGTATTGCTTCTAATTTTGTTGAATTCCATCTGCTTACTTTACACATTATACTTGAATAAGACACGTGTTCCTGTTTCTAGAACATACAATATCTGTCTATCACACCATGTTCTTACATCAAATTACTACTGTTGTGTAACCTGCAACAATCACTTATCATAAGACACGTTTGACTTCGGAGTGTGATATAGGTTACATCTCACATTATTTTCTAGCTTGTACTACTAATTTGTTGAAATGGCACTTATGACGAGACAGTTTTAACTTGGTAGAGTGATATTCGTTGCATCTTTCATATGGTGTCTAGCTTTCATTTCTTCTAATTTGTTGAAATGGCTTCTCTTTAGTTTACACATCATAAGCTGTGAATATGCAATGGCACTAATGACGAGAGACCTCTAACATGGTAGTGTGATGTTGTTTGCATCTTGTATATGATTTATTTCTTGTACTGCTTCACATTTGTTTAAACGCCATTTATGATGAGACACTGTTAACTTGGCAGAGCGATATTTGTAGCATCTTTCATATGGTGTCTACCTTCCATTGCATTGCTTCTAATTTGGTGAAATGTCTTCTTCTTAGTTTACACATCATAGTTCTGGTTATCTCTTCCGTCCTGTTTTTCATACATATTACATCCTCCTATCATGTGGTTGTCTAACATCAAAGTTCAGTTCGTCTGCATCACGCATCAATTTGTTCTGAAGAACTAAATAGTTATTTGTTTTTCTTGTTGGCTTGACTTAACATGGCATAGAGAAAGAGGAAGAAACACAGAATGGCAGGGAATGAGAAGCGGATGAATCCTGCAGATTCTGCTGGTACTGATGGTGCAATAGAAGGTCAAAGTCCAGCGGAAAATTCTACAAACACGGCATCCCATGCTACACGAGCTGCAAAAAAAGCCAAACAGAAACAAATAGCTGCCACCAAACAAGTAGAGACAACCCTAGTTCTTGCAACACCTACCACAGTACTACCGGTTGCATGCTGCAGACATACTGTGTGTCAACTCGAGCTAGCAAGACGTTCCCAAGCTCCCTTGCCACCTGACACTACTTCCCAAGCACTCTTGACACAAGACGAGTTGGCAATATCAGATGAACCTTGTGAGCTTCAACAGCAAGAAGGTAGTTGCTGGAGTCAAGTTACAGTTCCATGCTTCTTTATATGTAGTCTCACAGTTTGATGTACACTAACACTTCCTATGTTCGTTGTTGGACTAGCACCTAGGCGCAAGAGGAAACAAACATCAGGGATAATGCTCGATAGGTTAACTAAATCTAGAGGAGGAAGAATGGAGATCCGTTTTGAGGCAGGTTTAAAAAGGCCACGTGATGCTACAGAGTTAGCCAAGTTAGTATCAGAGGCAGCGGTTGCCGTTAGGTATCATGTATGTATCCTCCCAACATGGATTCAGTACAGGAATGACAAAGACGAAAGCCAGTTCAACACCTTCCTCGACCATTTATCTGTAAGTATGGTTATGTATGGAAACTAGTAATATCGTCTTGCTCTGTCCCATACTTTCTAGGTTGCTCATAATGAGACTCCCATAATTTTCAACAGATGAGGTTCAAGTTGGATATCCAAGATGATGCAACCAGACAAGCTTGCACCCATGTTTTCAAGTCTGCTCTCATGACAAGATCGGTATAACTTGAGGAAAACTCACTTTGAAGGCAAGGCTAACAGTGAACTTTCCCAAACATCTCCGATGGAAAATATATCGGATGAAGACCGGAGGGCCTTGTTAAACACCGGTCCGATCCAAGTATCGGTACATTATATATATGTGATTAGATCACATGTTGAAGTCCTATTTACGCATGTGTCACACAAATCTATCTTCTTGTAGGTGAACTGTTCAAAGAACAAGGCCAACCGTACGAAAGTGAAATTCCAACAAACGACAGGATCTCGTAGCTATATTGCACACTGCGAGGCTCTTGTAATTAGCTGCTGTTTCATTCTTTTCGCTGTACCATATTATCAGATCTATATTGACTTGTTCGAAATGCATAGGAAAGCCCGCAAGGACCAAAAAGTACCTGAACCAAATGTTGTGGAAATCTTCAAGGACTGTCACACCAGCAAGAAGAAGGGCATGACTACACCATTCAAAGCCGTTGTTGTAAGTCCTTAATCCTCATGCCTTTTAACTACTACTTACTCTGACTTGTGCCTTGAACTGCATGGTTTGCAGCCAATGTCTATTACTCTTTTCAATTTTATACACAATTGTCTTAGCGTATCATTGCACCTTACAAGGTTTAAAAGAGAGGAGTGATGTTCCTTTGATCTTGACCCGTAATCTAGTTCCGTCTTGGACTTGCCCACACAACGTTACAATTGCTGTTTATGCATTCTCGGTTGTTTTGTGATATGAATGATGTCATACTATGCTTATCGTATTATAAACTTCGTCTCTTTATCCTTAGCCCTCAATACAATGTGAAGAAATAGACAATACATTAGCGATGGTACATGGTCATATGTTTGGAACCTGGTTTTATTATGTACTTTGCAATAAAATACAACTAATATTTTACATGGGTTCACCGAATAAGTTACAGATATAGACCAAAGCTATTTTGTTTGGTTTTGCTGCCTCCTTAATATCTTACGCTCGGTACTACTAATGTAAAACCTCAACTTTTCAGCGAGCTATGGAAAAATGGTGGAACCGCCACCTTCGAAGGTGGCGAGGCAACTATAACCGCAATGTCGCTCTTGCTGCGGTGGGTCAAGACTGTCCACTAACAAAGGCCAAAAGCACGTTCTGCGTAATCTTTGGTTTGGTTGTTAAGGCAATATCGTCCAAACTACCTCATGATCAAGATATGCAAGCTCAAAGCAATGTTGTATGTGCGCTCCAGACACAAGTCCATTCCCTAACAGAGGCCCTTTGTGAAACAAGGAGAAACATTGCTCAATGTCGTCAAGATATGCATGGTTTTGAAACCAGACTATCGACATTTGCTATGTTGTTCAGAGCCTAGGGAAATGAAGGCGAGGGTTATGGTGCTCCATTGGACAATACAACATGAAAACGTAATGCATGTGTCAAATGAACTGAGCTTCAACTTCGGTGGTGCATTTATACGCTAGACTGTTAAGTTTTATGCCAACCTTCCTTTTGTTATATAGTTGTAATTTGTTTTGGTGCGATACAAAATTTATTCTTAACGTGCAGCCACCGCTGAAGAAAACAACAAGCCATTTTTGTATAGTGTAGGGTGTTCCCTATATTTGCCTTGGTGGCGATCTTTGATGCCGAGTGGATGTAATCTGTGTAATCGCCTTAATAGCCTAGCGTTAGTTTCGCCTTATTTATTTCCTAGTCTTCTTTTTCCCTGGTTTGCTAGTGGCGCGAACTACCATGGGCATATATACGGGCCGTGAGGATCCATGGGTCTCCCTACGGCCGTCGATAAATGGGCCTATAATCGGTGGGCCTCGGGCCGTTGATAAATGGGCTCAGAATCGGTGGGCCTTGGGCCGTCGGATAAATGGGCCTACATGGGCCGTAATCAGCATAATTGGTATCGCCAAAGATGGTAACGGGCCGTTAACGTGCCGTGGGACTGCAAAGGCTTAATTCATCACAGTGCATAACGGGTAGTTAATGGGCCAGAATATAGGATGGGCTGGAAATGGCGCAACGAGTTAATAGGCCAGAAACGGGCCGACTCTTGCCATGGGCCAAATTTGGCCCATTAGGGTACCAGGCCAGTAGCGGGCCGACTCTTGCCATGGGCCGAATTTGGCCCATTTGGGGAACATGCCAGTAACGGGTCGACTCTTGCCATGGGCGAATTTGGCCCATTAGGGAACAGCCAAGAACGGGTAGGAAGTAATCGAGGGTCAAAAGGAGCCCAAGAACGTATGGGCCGTCAATAGGCTAAAGCTAACATATGGAAACGGCCCATGTAAATCACGGCCGTTAACGGGTACAAAGAAAATTACTATTCATTATGGGCTAGAGTCACCGTGGGCTGTAGAAGGGCGAAGATACTGAAGGCCTCATATGGGCCAAAAGACGTCGTGGGCCATACAAGGGCCGAAAATGAAATGGGCTGGTGTTATATTCGACGGCCCACATGACGTTGTTGGGCCGATTTCCTTTAGGGCCTAACGGGCCGTAAAATGGGCTATTTACGAAGAGACCGTTAACAGGCTTTTCATGGGCCAGCCCGTTAACTTTTGACCAAGTCAAACGGGCCGGCTTTGTAAGCTAAATGGGCCAGTGATGGGCCGTGGCACGTGTCGACATATCATAGGCGCCTATCGACCCATCGACGGCCGACACGCGTGTTTCGGCCCGCCAATAAGAATTTTACATGTGGAAATTTCCCATTGGTCGGGCTGTTAACGGGTTATCGGATCCAAAACCCGACCCGATAGCTTAACGGCATTCCGTTACGGTGGATGCCACGTGTCGGTCACCCTTGACGAAAAGCACTTCGTGACGCTTGCGATTTATCGTCATGGAAGTGGACACTTCCGTGATGATAATTTTGGTAATGTCATGGAACACTTCTACGACAGCACAGGTATGACTATCTTGATTCTGTCATAAAATCGTCATGGATGTACATGCATGACAAAAAACGCGAGCTACTGTGACAAACACGTATCATAAAGGAAGTGTATTTTTTTGTAGTGGAAAAGCCTAGTCGAGAGCTCAACATGTGGGCCCATACCATCACAAACGGGCCATGACGGGGTCACGCTAACAAGCAACGGACCTACTGCGCGCACGCACTATAAAATGATCGATCGAAGCCAGTGCGACTGTGCAAGGCCAAGTCAGTCGTCGTTAAGGGCGTGTTTGGTTGCTCGCATTAGGCCCAACCTGGCCCGCGCGGGAAGAAAGTGGCCCGTTTGGTTGCCTGCGTTCATTGTGCAGCCTGCATCGCACGGAACTTAAAGCACGTCCAGGCTAGGCCCAGGGGAAACGCCCGAATCGGCAGTAGCTCGCGAGCCAGGCATGGGCGAGGCAGGGGAGGGCGACACGCTTCTCCCCTCGTGCAAGCAGGGGAGATGGCGCGAGCTCGCCCGCGTCGCCGAAAAATTGGCGGGAGGATTTCGGCTCACCTCCCGCCGAGTCCACCCCTATTTAGCCCCTTCCTCACCGCCCCAAGTCCCGCCATCATTCTCCCTCCATTCGAGCTTTCCCGCCGACGCACATCGGCGCCGTCGAGCAGGTAAGCGGCGCATCTTCATCGGCCGGCGGTCCACGGCGTCGGCGCTCCTTCATCGGCCGGCGTTGATATTCCACGACCGTTCCCCTCGTCCTCAAGCTGCAGCCATGGCCTCTGTGAGTTCAATCCTCCTTTCTCTCTGTTCCTTCTAGCTAGATCTGAGCTGCAGCTAGGGTTTGATCTAGATGCATGGTTGATTAGTGGTCTGATCTGTGAGCTGATATGGTTGATTGCTATGCTACGGTTGCAATTTGTGGTAGGGCTAGATGTTCAAGCATGTGGTAGGTTAGATTAGTAGTAGAGTTTGAAGTTGAACCTTGTGCTTGTGTTGAATCATGCTTACATCTATGATTTGTTGCTATTGGTGGTCCATTTGTAGCATGATGTTTGTTGTAGATGTATGTTCCTGCTCATAGATTGTCTGGTATGCTTGGTACGATAGCGATGAAGCATGTGCTTACTATGATAGTGATGAACCATGTACTTGTATGCTTCTGCTTTCATGGATTGTCCGGTATGTTGTGTGCTATGCTTACTGTCAATGTGTGCTACGATTGTAGGACATGACCACACAGACGCAAGATCTTAGTCAGGCCCTTGTCGTGTCCGACAGCCAGTTTGCTCCCTCGTTTGTCGAGGACTCGCAGCCTATGTCCGAGATGGCTTTTGATTCGAGAGGTGTTTGCGTCGATTCCTCTATGTGCCAAGATGGTGCTCGTTGAGCCAACTATCGCTTTGTTGTTGCCGCTGCCGCTGCACTCAAGCTACCAGCAAGAAAGGCAAAGAAGGATGGTAGGTCAAACAACATGAAGTGGCAGCCGCTCATGTCCATGTTCGTCTTTGAACAAGATGTGTGAGCTCATCTCTAGTGGAGTTAGGACTGACAAGGGCTTCAAGGAGGTGCACTTGAACACCGTTGTGAGAAGGGTGTTCGAGTTCGTGGGCAAGAGGTGTTCGCCACCCGGTGTACAACCACCGAGGAAGTGGAGAAGTCGATGGATCCAAGTGTCCAAGCTAAGAGACCTTAGCGGCGCCTCATGGGATGAGAACACTTGCTCCATAGTTCGGAGGCGAGCACTACGCCGCCATGTCGCGGTTAGCTCACAACCCTCTTCCTTTTCATACTGTCCACCATTGCCTACTCCTAATCGCAACTAACAACACTTGTGTTTCATTCTTAGGACCACCCAAGGGACGCTGAGTTCCTCACCACACCCATCCAGAACTACAGCTAGATGCAGCACATCTTCTCCCTCGGGCAGGCAACTGGGAAGCATGCCATGGGCTCGGGGGAGCCTCTTGGTTCTCCCATGCCAGACTTCCCTCACTACAAGAAATATGTCAACTTGTGACCCTCACTATTGGCCGCTGAAAGGTCATAGTTTTTCATTTGCAACCTCTTTTTGACCAAAAATAGAAGGTCAAAAGCTGGCGGTCGTAAACTGAAATTAACGACCTTTTGTAAAAGGTCGTTGGTTCTTCGACCAAAATTTTGGTCACTAGCAACCTCCCCAGACCACGTAGGATCCAGCGTGGCAAGCTGACGTGGATAAGAATCAGCCCGGTCCAGTTCGGTGTTTTACATGGGCCGAGCCCAACAATTCAGCCTATTTATTGTTTTTTCAGGTGAATTTTTGGTCGGCTACATGGGCCTGGCCCAACAATTCAACCTTGTTAATTTATTTTCCTGGCCCTTTTAACAACATATTTTCTATTTGTCATGTATAATTTTGGGTTGTTTCCTTTTCTTTTTGTCATGTGTTTTTCTAGGCCGTTTCTTTGCTGGGCTTCTCACGTTTTCCCCTCAGAAATAACTGTCCAATATATCTTGGGCCCGGCCCAGTTCTGAAATAACTGATCCAATCCAATAAATATTATGCCATTGACATAAATAAATATCACACCACAAGCTATCTTGGGCCTAGCCCAGTTATGATACATTTTCAAAGCAACTTGCAATGTTATAGGAGCCCAAAATATAATATTGCTTATATTACAACCATTCATTCTAGCAATACATATGTTTACATCCCAGGAACAGTAAGTGTCAAACAAAATTATTCTACGACAAAGAAAATTAAAACAGAAGTTTAGATGATAAGACAGAACAATAGTTCATATTGTCCTCCTCCAATATTTGAAAACCTCATTCACCTGGCAATATTTGGAAACCTCATTCACCTGGCAATAGATCAATCATGAGTGAGAAACTATGCAGCAGCAAAAAGATGTTCAGATGATGCAAAAATTAGATAATTCAATCACTAGCAACAATTAATATGGTTTGGATCAAGTCTCAAGAATATTACAGTACTGCATATACACTATATTCATGTACAATTGTAGATACACTATATTAATGATCAAATCTCAAGCATAGTACTAGTAGTTCTACACAATTGCACCACATATGTAACTAGCTGTAGATAGACTATATTCATGTACATAACAGTTTCAGTTAATAATTATTATCTAAAAAAGTTTCATTTAGTGTGTGTGCTCAGACAAAAAAAACATTACAAGTAATTAATCGCTGCTCCAAAACAAGCAAACATGCTACTGATGCATGACAATATGTGTCAAAGAGTTTCTGCAAGAAGTTACTCCTAATGCTACTGATGCAAAACTACTCCTAATGGACTGCTACAGCTATACTGCAAGAAGTTACAGCTATACTCCATGTACTGCTATCCAGGAGTATTCCAATTCATCTTTAAAAAAATGTTCAAGTACTGACTGCAAAAGGAATGCAAAAAGAAATGCAGTACCCAGCTGTACTCCAGTGGAGAGCATCCGCCCAAAAGAAAACAAATATAATGGCTAAAAAATTACTCCAGTTTACACTCCTCTTTTAGCAGTACAGATTATAGCTAATGCAACATCATGGGAGCTGATGTCCAGGAGTATTTGCAAATGATATAGCATCATGGAGTAGGATAACATGTTTTAGCAGTACAGGTTATAGAGTAAGCAAGCAAGCAAGCAATCATGGGAGGTGATGCTGCCAGTTAATATCAGCACAGGACAAGACAAAAAGCATGGCATCAACACAAGCATAAACAGCATACTAACACCTAAACTGATACTAAATTGATGGAGTCCCATCCATCTATGAGAGAAGAAAGTGTCTTTGGTTGATAAAGAGAAGAGAACACTTCCTCTTGCTGGGATCAAACCAGAGGGTACCAACCCATCCACCAATTTGCATGTTGTGTGGCTCAAGGTCATGGTGCCGGACACCGCGTCCGTGGAAAAAAGCAACGCCCTTGCAAAGCTGGTACACCATGATCTACATGCACAATACCAGCAAGTTCACCAACAACGAATCAGTCAATCAAACGCCATCAGCACATTCAAACAAACACCTCGCGTGCAAGATCTAGAAAACGAACGACAAACAAACGCACAATAACCTACCGACTCGCTCAAGCTCTTCCACCTCCCACCGGCTGCTTTGCCTACCTGGATAAAAAATTTACAGCGGAAGCAACTAATCAGCTCCACCATCATGACCCAATATACAGCACCTGGCGGATTAATTTCTAATGTGTACATGCTAGTATAGAAAGCAAATCGGGAGTGGGAATTAGTCTTTGTAAGAAACTTACATCAGCGACAGACTTGTTCTTGGGGTTCTTCTGCTTGAACTCCTTGCGGAACTCACCCCAGATGGCAACCAATCAACAAAAAGCAGGTTCAGAACAAGGGCCGCCCGGGAACCACGGGAAACATCAAAGGAAAAATAGAATCTGATGAAGGAAGCAAGGGGAGGGGAAGGACGGGACGTACATGAAGACGAAGAAGGCCTCGCCCACGTCCTTCTTGCCGGCAGCCCAGCTGGAGGTGCGCTTGGCGCCATGACCTTCAGCGTACTCGCCAAAAGACCCATTCAGAATTCAGATCACACCTACACACGGCGAACCATTCAAATTCGAACCAACTCAAAGCAGAGCAGGCCTTGTGAAATATTTGTTTCCTAGAGGAGATATCAGTTTTCAACCTCACAATGTACAAAGATCACACCTACACTCATTGATTTCAAATGTACAAACAAATCCATATCACTACACCTCACAAATTATACTTGCTAATTCCTGAACATTCTTTTCTTTCAAGGCAAGCCACATTGTAAGTAAAGGAGATAGTGGGCTG
The DNA here is from genome assembly GCA_021605205.1 of Aegilops longissima. Classification (NCBI taxonomy): domain Eukaryota; kingdom Viridiplantae; phylum Streptophyta; class Magnoliopsida; order Poales; family Poaceae; genus Aegilops; species Aegilops longissima. The sequence goes on from CM038681.1 coordinate 81,634,067, forward strand.
TCATGTCTAACATAATTTGGGGACTACCTGGGAAAGAGCCACCAGCAGTATGATCTCTGAAAGACCGATCTTGATGCATTTGCAACCTACATAGCACATTCATACTGTTATGTTATTGTTATCCCCACTGGTGTCAACTACAGCCAAACTGAATTCAGAAGTGCAGAGATTTGTCATTTGTGTATGCACAAGCAGAAGGCTTACACTTGGGAATCCAAGCTTGTAGAGCTCGAATCCGAGGGCGAGGAGGTTGAGGGTGCGTTGGTGCTGATGCCGGAGCTTCCGTTGGGAACTCCAGCGGCACCGCCATTGGTGGCTGGTCTCCAGCGCTTCCTTTCTTCCCGGGCAAGAAGACATACGAGACGAGGAGGAGCAGCGGTAGTTCGATGTGTGTTGGGTGGCCTGGCTGTAGCATGGCGGCCGTGGCGGCGGACCTAGACATGGACCAATGAAGAATGAACACTGGTAATGAGATACAGCAAATGCAAACGGTTCAGAATAACACCAAGACATTCAGTATTGCAAGAAATTTCTGAAACTTCAGTTGCAGTAGTTGTCAAACAAAATATCAGTCCAGTAACCTTCAAATTAAATTATGATGGTTTACTGCAATGTGTTTTAGTGATATTCTCATACTACAGTATAACCGAAGCATCCAGGAGAAGGGGCAGCTGCCGGTGCTCAGCGAGCAGGCACGGGAAGACAAGGAAGGCCCCGCTGCAGAGTACCCACCAAGGATGCGGAAGAAGAAATCAAAAGAAACGGCAACCAATGCTCGCTCTGTTCCTGTCCTGTAAACCAGCTAGTGTGTGTTGACTGTCTAATCTAAGACTTGTAACACAAAGTTGTTTTGTTCATAGGAGTGTTTGGCCATCTGCGATGCTTTGAAAACAACAGCCGGGCAGAGTTAGGCTTAGGTATTACAATGACAAAAATAATAGCCTAAAGAAGCAGCTAATGCTTTCAAACAAAATGGAGCACTGGGTTATATAGACTTGTATCTGTATAATCGACGACATGACCAGCGAATACACGGCAGGACCAGCGAATCCTAGGAAGCAACCACGAAATGCGCACGGGTGTGGCTGAGAAACCTGCCCGACGGTCGACGGCGAGCAGTCGAGGGGAAGGGAAGGGGAGGGGAGGAGAGCAGCACCTGCGTGACAGTCGGCCCGCCTGAGCCCGGAGACGGCGACGCGGGCCCGGAGACGAGGATCATGGACTCGGCCTCGGCCTCCTGCGGCACCGGGTTGGTTGCGGATGGCGTGGTTGCAAGCCGGCTCCGCCGCCTCCCAGCCCGCGGTCTAGGTGAAGTCCATGGGGTCGTCGCCGCCTTCCATCGGAGATGTGAGAGACCAGGGGTGGGTGGCGGCGACGATGTGAGAGATCATATGCCGCCGTCGACGACTGTTGGTGTCAAAACCGGCGGATCTCGGGTAGGGGGTCCCGAACTGTGCGTCTAGGCGGATGGTAACAGGAGACAAGGGACACGATGTTTTACCCAGGTCGGGCCCTCTTGATGGAGGTAAAACCCTACGCCCCTGCTCGATTGATATTGATATTGTGGATGTTTACAAGAGTGGATCTACCACGAGATCAAGGAGGCTAAACCCTAGAAGCTAGCCTATGGTATGATTGTAAGGGTTGTTGATGTTAGTCCTACGGACTAGAGCCATCCGGTTTATATAGACACCGGAGAGGGCTAGGGTTACATAGAGTCGGTTACAATGGTAGGAGATCTACATATCCGTATCGCCAAGCTTGCCTTCCACGCCAAGGAAAGTCCCTTCCAGACACGGGGAGAAGTCTTCAATCTTGTATCTTCATAGTCTTGGAGTCCGGATGATGATGATAGTCCGCCGATGACGATAGTCCGCTATCCGGACACCCCTAATCCGGACTCCTCAAGAGCCCCGAACCAGGCTTCAATGACGATAAGTCCAGCGTGTGTGTAGTCTTCGCGTTGCAAGGCGGGTTCTCCTTCAAGTTCTATGTACCGCGAACAGTGTCCAGCTTCCTCATCAATGTTATGCGCCTTGGCTTCCACGCCCAATAATGGCTTTCTTCCACGCGTCGCGCGAATGTGAAAAGCCAGGGTGTATTTTATGTTTTACCCCCTAGTAGTGCGAACAATCTGCCTATAAGGGAGGCAAGAATCCAGATCCAAATCACCATCTTCCTCTCGCAAATACTCATCGGAGCGCTTTCGACCAAGAATCCATTCCATCATGGACCGTCAACGTGGCTCCTCTTCTCGCGCTCCCGGCCCTTTGCCAGGAGATTGGAGGAGATGCTCTGTTCCGCACAACGAGCTGGTGAAGCTCCAAATGGGGGGATATCTCCCTCCGGCCTTCGTGGTTCCGGTGCGAGCCGGGCTGGCCACCTACAAAGGTGGGAAGCAAGCGGAGGTTACCCCAAATCCCAACAAAGGGGAGCAGGTATGCTTCGTCCCCTATCTGATAAGGGGGCTCGGATTTCCTGTACATCCATTCCTCCGCGGGCTCCTCGGAGTTCTATGGACTCCAGCTTCATCACCTCACGCCCGCCTCAATCCTCGCATATTGCGGGTTATGTAGCTCTTCTTGAGCTTTTCCTGGCGTCGAGCCCCACTTGTACTGTGGAAGAGGTTGTTCGCCTTGTACCCGCTCTCATGAGGGGTCCATATATCAAGTGGGCGGCGCCGAAATATGGCGCATTGCGGGACCGGATATCCATCCGGAACCCCTAAGAAGGCGTCCAAGACCGGCCTTGAATGGTTTATATAGAAGACGCCCGCTGCGGACCCTGTTCGGATCGGCCTCCCGGAGTTCAGCAATGCTCCTCTGAAGAAACGCCTCGGTTGGCGCCCATGAGCCCCCATCCGGAGGAAGACAAGAGCGTCCATTATTTGTGGGCGAATAAGGTTCTTGGCCCATGCCGGGTTGACCATGATTGGAATCATGGCAACATGCATTACGCGAAGTGCAGCCACTACAATACAGGCCACCCATGTGGGATTTCAACGGGAGGACGATGCCACCCGTCATGGCCGCAAGGGCGGATTCGGCCAAGATCTGGTGACGATCTTGTCCGCCTGTATAAGGGGAGAAGGAGGATTTCTTCGGAAGAACCCGTTAAATGGGTTTTCCATGAATAATCCCCGGCCTTGGGTAAGCGACCACTCAGCGTGTCCGACCCGTGCCTTTCGAAACTTAAGTTTCTTATAGTGTGTTCTTCTTGCGACGCAGGAACTGCGCCGGACCGTGGAGGGCATGCTAAGTCCGGCTCCGCAGCCCGAGGATCGAGAGAGATCCGGGATCCGCCTCCAAGAGGATCCGGACATAAAGGTGGAGCTAATCGATGTGGTGTTCCACCAGCTGAGCATGGACAATGCTTTAGTCGCCATCACGGCCGACTATCCCGGACTATATCCGGCTTCCCGGTGATTGCGGCGAAGCCACGACACCGCTCATTCCTCCTTGCTTATTTTTGACCACCGTATATGATGGCACTGTGCAGGAGGCGCCCCTAGGGCGAGAAGCCGAGCCCGCGGTGGCTGACCAACAAGGGCCAGTCCGGACCAGTAGGCGGAAGAGGAGCGCGGCTTCACCCAGTCTGAGGTACACATCCGGCTGACCCGGCAGTAACAATCGCAGAGGTGCTCCCTTTACCTCCTAGCCGAACAATCGGGAACGTAGGGGTAAGCACAGGAGCCTGATTTATTCAGACGATGAATGATCCATGTATATCATCCGATATTTTTTTCGCTGAATGAACGCAGATGTTTGACAATCTTCCTTTGTCCTTTTTATAATGATTGTAGCCGCAGTCTTCACGTGGAAGGTTGAATGGTGTACGTGCCTCGTTAACTCCAAACTCAGGATCAAATCTTTGCATATACCTCTATTGACTTGTCAATCCTGCTTCCATTAACTGATCCGGGATGTTGGTCAAAAATACTTTATCAGCCGATCTTCCATCAACTGGATTACCGCTAGTACCACTGATGTTTCTTAAGCTTATCAACACATGTCGCAGAGGCATCATAAGTGGAAGCAGCAGCAGCTCAGCGATGAAGTAAGCCAGGCGGAGGCAAGACCGTGCCGGTTTATTTTCTCACATCACATCTTATTTTCTGGTTCATATATCCCGTTCGCTGCTGAAGAACTATCAGCATACTGATGTGTCGTAACACGCAATAGCAGAGGCAACTGGACCGGCTCGGGGTGAAGCGACGAAGGTGCAGCTGGCTTGATATGGGCGGGCCGCAGTTGTGCCGCGTAATGAGGTAGCACTGCGGAGCCAGGCGCAGGGTCCGATCATAGTGGAAGCGGGTGACTCCGGTGAGGATGGACCGCAGCGGCGACCCGGCAACGGTAGTTTTGAGGCGCGGCCCGGGTTGACGAAGTGAGCCACACGGCTCACGGCTGCTGCAGAGGTGCCCGGCGGTGACCCGGCGGGGATTTGGCGGGGTGCTCAGCGGTGACCCGGCGGCGATTTAGCGGGGCCGCTCCATGGTGACCGGGTGGCGATTTGGCGGATCAGACGCAAGCACCACATAGGCAGTGGTTGATGAAGCGGAGGCTGCGGCGCGGGGGCGCGACAGTGGCCGTCGTGGCAAACCGGCGCGGCAAACTGCAGAAGGTCCTTGACGGCGGGGAAGCCTGTGGTGATGCGGAGACAGCGCAGCAACCTGCAGAAGGTCCCGGCGACTCACGGCGGCCTACTCGCGGCGGAGACAAACCGGTTCGACGGTGGGCGGGTCAGCGGTGAGCCGGCGCTAGCGGGCTGGAGGTAGGAGCCGCATTCGAAAGGCCAGACCGGAGACGGCGGCTCCAGGGGCTAGACCGGAAGAGGCGGCGCCTCCAGGCCATGGGCGCGTGCTCGCATGGGGGCGACTCGGCGGAGGCAATGGAGGCCCTCAGGCGGCTCTGCGCGGAGGTACCGGCAGCGCTGCGGGGGCCGGTTTAGAAAACGACGCTGGTGTGATGCGACGACGGCGGCCACTTTGGCAACACTGGCAACTCTGAGCTGGGCGGCAGTGATTTGGAGGCGGCCATAAGGGCGGACGGGCGCTAGGTGGCTCGGAGGTGGAAGCGGCGATGTAGGCGGGGACGCAAACTGGCTTAACTTCGTCGGTTCCAGGCCGATTGGCGAAGGAGGCAGCCCGGGGCGTCTCGAACATGGCCAGACCCGGCATGGAGATGCAGCGATGACCCAATGCGTAAGGATGACAGCGTTCGGAGAGCTCGATACGGCAGGTCGCAATGGAGGCTGACCACGGCGATTTAACTGAGGCCTGGGGCTGGGCCGATAGAAACAGCAGACCAGGCTGGCGGTTCGCGAGCGCAATCCCGGCGTCTTGACAGAAGGTGGTACTGCGGAGGTGACTTTGGCACGACGGGCGGCTCGTCGGAGTAGTGGCGTAGTAAAGCAGCAAGTCGGCGGAGCATGACAAAACCACACCGGAGTGGTAATCCGGCGCGCCGGTACCTGGTCGACTTGAAGATGAAGCGGCCATGGCGCACAGCTCGGAGGCGATGGCGGGTCATATCCGCGATTCAACAGGGCAGCAGCTCAAACAGACCGGTGCCGGGGCCGGCTCAACCTTGTGTGAGGCTGAGGCGAGGCCTGCGGCCGTGAGGACGGAGGCAGCCAGCGACTCAGAGGCGACTCAGAGTGAGGCCGGAGAGTTGGAGGGGCGGCGCCTCGGATAGAGTTAGCGGGGCGGCCCAAACTACGGCGAGACGGAGCCAAACTGACGAGCGGTGGCTCACGGCGCGTGGGCACATCGGCTGGCGACTCAGACCGAGAACGTGGCCATCTCTGCTTTCTGAATCATGGACTCTTTTCTTCCGCTCCTTTGTTTTATCACTTTCCCTGATCCAGCTTGGATTGATGGCTTCTTCGATATGTTCTGGTTCTCATGCCAGAAAAACAGCGACAATAGATTATTCCTTCTCTTGGGTGACGCCGTACGATAAAAAATTGCAGCAGTCGATGCCTTCGGGACAAGCATATACGGACAGCAGCAACACAAATACGGCGGATTGGACAGATGCTTGGCTTATAGTAATTTGACTCGGTCGCTGATAGCTCCAATCGACCGCCGCAGTAGTTTTGGGCTTCGGACTCCTCTCGATCTCGGCGAGTTATGGCAACTTCCCTGATGCAACCCTAATTTCCTCTAAATCTTAAATCTTAGAACACAACACCTTGATTGTTCGTCGGTGATGTGAATTTCTGCACCGGCTCTTTTTTTATCTGGCATCTCGCAAGCTTCTTGATCCATGAAGAGATCCCTCCAAGAACTCAACACCACCGTGCGAATGCCCCACGGTGGGCGCCAACTGTCGTGGAATTAACACGTCAGATGTCCTTAGTGTCAGGACTTAGTCGCGAGGCCAACGCATCTATGTGGTAGCTTGAGAGGGGTTGAGCGGAATCGAGAGACGCAACACAAGACAGGGATTTAGACAGCTTGGGCCCGGAAACATCATCCGGTAAAAACCCTACATGCTGTTTGAGGCTAGGTCTCATTATCATCACGAGGAGTCGCCAGAACGGGCTCTCCTATTTGTGTCTAGCCCTAAGATTGTTTCTTCTTGCTTGTAGTCTTGTCCTCTTTGGGGAGCCCTACCTCTCCTTATATATCTCAAGAGGCGGGTTACATGTAGAGTCCAACTCGGACTTTAACTTAAACTATTCTAACTTATCGCCATGGGCTTCTTAACATCTTGGGCTTCATAACGTCTTGGGCTTCATAACCCCTGACAACCCAGTTATCATTGTTTGTCGGTTTAACATTGTCTGCCGGTTTAACATTGTCTGCCGGTTTACCACCAGCCGGTTTACCGTCTGTCTGAGCCATCTGTCTTGACTGTCCGCCGGTTTAACATCCGCCGGTTTATCAAGTCCCGGCCGGTTTACGACTCCGGCCGGGTCATTCCGCGGGGTATATCCCCGACACTACGGGTTTGAGAACTATGTAGACATGACCTAGAACTATTCTCGGTCAATAACCAATAGCGGAACCTGGATGTTCATATTGGTTCCTACATTTTCAACGAAGATCCTTATCGGTCAAACCGCATAACAACATACGTTGTTCCCTTTGTCATCGGTATGTTACTTGCCCGAGATTCGATCGTCGGTATCCAATACCTAGTTCAATCTCATTACCGGCAAGTCTCTTTACTCGTTCCGTAATGCATCATTCCGTAACTAACTCATTATCTACATTGCTTGCAAGGCTTATAGTGATGTGCATTACCGAGAGGGCCCAGAGATACCTCTCCGACAATCGGAGTGAAAAAACCTAATCTCGAAATACACCAACCCAACATGTACCTTTGGAGACACCTGTAGTACTCCTTTATAATCACCCATCACGTTGTGACGTTTGGTAGCACCAAAGTGTTCCTCCGTAAACGGAGTTGCATAATCTCATAGTTACAGGAACATGTATAAGTCATGAAGAAAGCAATAGCAACATACTAAACGATCAAGTGCTAGGCTAACGGAATGGGTCATGTCAATCAAATCATTCTCCTAATGATGTGATCCCGTTAATCAAATGACAACTCATGTCTATGGTTAGGAAACTTAACCATCTTTGATTCAACGAGCTAGTCAAATAGAGGCATACTAGTGACACTATGTTTGTCTATTTATTCACACATGTATTATGTTTCCAGTTAATACAATTCTAGCATGAATAATAAACATTTATCATGATATAAGGAAATAAATAATAACTTTATTATTGCCTCTAGGGCATATTTCCTTCAGTCTCCCACTTGCACTAGAGTCAATAATCTAGTTCACATCATCATGTGATTCAACACCAATATTCATATCTGTATATGATTAACACCCATAGTTCACATTGTCATGTGACCAACACCCAAAGGGTTCACTAGAGTCAGTAATCTAGTTCACATCGCTATGTGATTAACACCCAAAGAGTACTAAGGTGTGATCATGTTTTGCTCGTGAGAGAAGCTTAGTCAACGGGTCTGCACATTCAGAGCCGTAAGTATTTTGCAAATTTCTATGTCTACAATGCTCTGTACAGAGCTACTCTAGCTAATTGCTCCCACTTTTAATATGTATCTAGACCGAGACTTAGAGTCATCTAGATTAGTGTCAAAATTTGCATCGACGTAACCCTTTACGACGAACCTTTTTATCACTTCCATAATCGAGAAACATATTTCCTTAGTTCTCACTAAGGATGTTCTTGACCAATGTCCAGTGATCTACTCCTAGATCACTATTGTACTCCCTTGCCAAATACAGAGCAAGGTATACAATAGGTCTGGTACATAGCATAGCATACTTTATAGAACCTATGACTGAGGCATAGGGAATGACTTTCATTCTCTTTTCTATTTTCTGTCGTGGTCGGGATTTGAGTCTTACTCAATTTCACACCTTGTAATATAGGCAAGAAACTCTTTCTTTGACTGTTCCATTTTGAACTTCTTCAAAATCTTGTAAAGGTATGTACTCATTGAAAAAAACTTATCAAGCGTCTTGATCTATCTCAATAGATCTTGATGCTCAATATGTAAGCATCTTCACCGAGGTCCTTCTTTGAAAAAAAACTCCTTTCAAATACACCTTTATGCTTTGCAGAATAATTCTACATTATTTCCGATCAACAATATGTCATTCACATATACTTATCAGAAATGATGTAGTGCTCCCACTCACTTTGTTGTAAATACAGCTTCACCGCAAGTCTCAGATAAAACTATATGCTTTGATCAACTTATCAAAGCGTGTATTCCAACTCGAGATGCTTGCACCAGTCCATAGATGGATCACTGGAGCTTGCACATTTTGTTAGCATCTTTAGGATTGACAAAACCTTCTCGTTGCATCATATGCAACTCTTCTTTAATAAATCCATTAAGGAATGCAGTTTTGACACCCATTTGCCGATTTCATAAAATGTGGCAATTGCTAACATGATTCGGACAGACTTTACATCGTTACGAGTGAGAAAATCTCATCGTATTCAACAGCTTGAACTTGTCGAAAACCTTTTGCAACAAGTCGAGCTTTGTAGATAGTAACACTACCATCGATGTTCCGTCTTCCTCTTGAAGATCCATTTATTTGACATGGCTTGTCGATCATCGAGCAAGTCAATCAAAGTCCATACTTTGTTCTCATACATGGATCCTATCTCAGATTTCATGGCCTCAAGCCATTTCGAAATCTGGGCTCATCATCGCTTCCTCATAGTTCGTAGGTTCATCATGGTCTAGTAACATGACTTCCGAACATGATTACCGTACCACCCTGGTGCGGATCTTACTCTGGAAGACCTACGAGGTTTAGTGACAACTTGATCTCAAGTTTCATGATCATTATCATTAACTTCCTCGCTAACTGGTGTAGGTGTCACAGAAACCGATTTCTGTGATGAACTACTTTCCAATAAGGGAGCTGGTACTGTTACCTCATCAAGTTCTACTTTCCTCCCACTCACTTCTTTCGAGAGAAACTCCTTCTCTAGAAAGGATCCATTCTTAGCAACGAATATCTTGCCTTCGGATCTGTGATAGAAGGTATACCCAATTGTTTCCTTTGGGTATACTATGAAGACACATTTTCCGATTTGGGTTCAAGCTTATCAGGTTGAAGCTTTTTCACATAAGCATCGCAACCCCAAACTTTCAGAAACGACAACTTTGGTTTCTTGCCAAACCATAGTTCATAAGGTGTCGCCTCAACGGATTTTGATGGTGTCCTATTTAACGTGAATGCGGCCGTCTCTAAAGCATAACCCCAAAACGATAGCGGTAAATCGGAAATAGACATCATAGATCGCACCATATCTAGTAAAGTACGATTACGACGTTCGGACACACCATTACGCCGAAATTGTACCTTGTAGTTCGGATCTCAGCCCTTCTCAGCAGAGCTCGTCTTCGGGGTATCTTCGTCCGGAAATGATAGAGAGCGAAACGCCTCCACCTATCGCGCTTTGCGGCGAGGCGGCGACCTGAAGTGTCGTAACGGAGAGTTTCCCCGAGTCCGGCGGGGCCGGACGGTCCGGCGCCAACTGACGTGCGGTCGGAGGAGCTGAAGGACCTGCTCGGGCGAGCATATATCTCAGAAGATCACCGTGTGCTAATGGCTACGGTAATTGAAAGAATTGCGTCCGCTGAGAGCGGATTGCATGAAGCCGCCAGAATTTTACTGACGGGGTTTGAGGTACGAAAAAAATGATATACCTTCTGACAGTTATGCATATAGAATGTGCCCTGTATAGATAGTAGCCCCTGAGACTCGGTATGCTGTCACAACCGACGCGCGTGCGAGGATCATAATCTCGATACTAACATGTCGCCGCTCCTATGTAGGTGGCGGGCGTCCGTGGCTAGCGGATCGATGAATTTGCCGAACTAAAGCGGCAACTTGACGAGGCGGATGCGGACATCGCGCTGGTCAATAAATGGTTTGACGAGTCACAAGGTATGCAACTTCTCCGCGGACACCTGGTAAGGGAGCTTGACGCCCATGCCTTACTACTTGTATGCTTTGATGCAGACGGTGTCGTTGCTGTGGAGAGGTTGCGGGCGGAACTTGCCCGAGCTAAAGAGCAAGCCCGAAAGAGTAATGCGGCCGAAGAGCTGAAAGCCGAACGGGCTGCTCACTGCCGAAGCAAATAGGAAATGGCCGATTTGGCCCTGGAACTGAAGAACGCTACTGACCGTTGCGCGCTTCTTGAAAAAGAAGATCGAGCGAAACAAGAGGACCTGAAAAAGGCCACCATCGAGGCCAGGGATACTCGCTCTGTGATGAGAGCTATGAAGGAGGAGCTACGTCAGGCCAAAGATATTGCGGCTGGAAAGCCCTTTCTGCTGCGGAGGAAATTCACGGATCCTGGCACGCCAATTGCACAGGCTCGGGTGCGGAGGATGCTTATCCGACTTGGCGGCGAAAGTGCAGCGACGCGTCAACACTTCCGAGGTCAAAAGGATCACATAATGGAAAAGCTTTTTTGGTCGCAGTTCCATAGTTCGGAGCGTCCACTTTCGTTAACCGATCGTTTGGCCGAATGGGCGGAGCTGAATAGGTTGTCCGGACTTGCCATGAAGGCTGTCGTGACTCATTTGTGGCCGAAAAGCCCCAAGCCGAAGAGTTATTTTGGCTTGATACAACAGTTCCTTGGTGCGGTGCCGCATATCGATGCAATGAAGCGGTCAGCATGCATACAGGGAGCGCGGGTGGCTCTTGCCCGTGTCAAGACATACTGGGCGGAGATGAAGGCCACCGACGTTGCATCCCAAGATTCGGATGAAGTTTAGTACTGCCGAGCACTATTTTGAGGAAGTCTGCCGGACGCTCGTTTAATAGAGACGCAGTGCTCGAAGGATATTATGTTTAAATGACATGTATGATTTGTGAAAACAATGTTTCAATATAATATAATAGCTTTTTATACTTGTGCGTTCAAGTATTAAAACGCCCCATGTGCGGCCGTTGATGTATATGTGTATATAACCTGAAAGATGGCAGTCTTCGGCTTCAGCCCCCACGCACATAGTGCGGGGGTGTTTGCAAAAAAGGCACATTTTCACACTTAATCCAACGTGTTGGTCCTGTGAAGGAGGTGATAGCGTAGCAAACTAGGCAACCGGACTATAATGCTTTATCACTTTCACTTAGCCATAGGAGTTCGATGGTGGGGCTATACGCGGTGTTCAAGAATTTTTATGGCATGTGGGATGATCGCGTCTAAGTAGCCACATATCAGCTGCGCTCAATATGTGGAACCTCCATTGAATCAGATCTTTGGCTTTAAGAAATTTGAACCTAGCGAAAAGGACTATAAGCCTTCGTGCAAACAAGCAAAGTAGAAGCAAGACGAGGAAGCGGAGTTGTCATAGAAGCAGTAGCTTCCCCCGACAATATACAATACAACAGTAGCGACCATGGGTAAAAGATCCCCTAGTTTAACGAGTTTGTTGCTTTTCCTAGGCCATAGAAGGGCAACTACTTATTGATTGATCGCCTTTGTTTGATATGTGTTCAATTTAGTACAATAAAAACTGCAACTAGATCAAAGCGGAAGGGCCACTCACTATAGAAGCTTTAACTAGAAAAGCCCTAGCCAATAGTCTAGTTTAGTAGTCGGACAAACCCCTATGCTTATGGCATGTTCTTGATATTGATTGAGTTGGAGGGAGTCAAAGACTACCATAGAATCCTTCAGTGGTCACCCGGTGACCTTTTTCACCGAAGCATCACGATAGTTCATATAATCTCCAATGGGGATCAGTCGGAGAAAGCTCAAAGACCTTCCCTTCATTTGCTTTGTGGAGTCGCACACAGCACATAGCTGCAGGTCAGAGGGCTTGTACTACCTGCCTAATCCTTCGCTCCGCGGGATTGTAGAACAGAAAGCTCCTTCTAAACAACTTGGCACAAGGGAGGGGGCTATGTATTTGCATGACCCCTGCGGGTTTGACCCTACCTACACCTGGAGTCAATCCCCTAACGGTCCTCCCACCATGCCGCAAAACATGAGCTCGTATGGAACCTTGGATTTCTGGCGTAACGGTGGTGAATGGTATCAAAATATTACTGTCGCATAACATAGTATATACGCTAAGGTTGGCCAAAATATGGACACCCGAAGGGCCCGACGCGCACAATCTAATCCTATCCGAGCCCGTCATTGCATGCACTTCGGACAACTGTCCATAACATCATAAATCCTCCCTTTTGAGGTACCCAAATGGAACGGTCCTTATTTGTGTTGCTGGTTGGTCTTTCTCAACGTGATTTCTAGCATGACAAAACATTCTTTATAAGATAGGGCCGTTCACATGAAAGAAAATATAAAATCCATTCTTCATTGTCAGGCACATTGCTCAAAATCCTCCTGGATCACAAGTGGAATGCTAAGCAAGGGTTGGGATGTTGCGAGCTCCGCGTCGAACAAAAGGAAGCAAGCAGTGGATGTTGTCGTAACGCGCAAGAGAGCAAGCATAGGCAACCAAACTAACTAAGGCTACAAAAGTAGCTAGCTAGGGTTTTTAAGCGCGCTACCATTTCTAGCGCGCGTACTGTTTTTGTTAAGATTGACATAAGGTGAACTGTCTCTAGATCGTATGGATCTCATGTACTCTTTGGAATTAATATATGCCTTCTATACTTCTAGTAGAGATACAAAACATCGTATCCTCTCATCACTTGATCATCTCTCCTTTCTTTACAAGGAGACGCAAAAACTTTGCCATCCACCGTTCTGCGACAACTAGTGTCTTTTCTCCCGCCAACTTTGGGCAAACTACCCCAAAACACGGGACGCTGCGTGAACCAGGTCTCACTCGAAAGAATCCTGCGACACCATCTGCCCATCGTCGCTCCTTTGCGGCGAGAATGAAGACTTGAGGTAGCTCGGTGTGATTGGCCTCGGCGATGACAATGATGATGATGATGCCGACACGATCATCTTCTTGCTGCCTCCCATGGACAATGTCCTCGTCACGTTCTTGAGGTTCTTTTGGAGTGCCCGGGCAACCGGCGACTCCACCGTGCTCTGCCCCTGCAGCCTCCTCTGGTCCTGAGAAAACCATGAACATGGTCATGTCCAAGGCTCGTTTTTGGACGCATGAATTGTACTATGTATTTTCAAATGCATGCGAGATTTGATGTGTGATTCATGTCTTCCCCCCTCCCCCCATCCGAAAAAACAGTTGTACTTGTGCACAGATATTACTAGGAATGATGTGTTAAGATTAAGTGGTTTGAATTCATTAATACCCTCTGTCGCTTCTTCTCTTGTTCTTTCTCCTTCCTCGTGTTATCGTACTCCTCCAACATGTCCAAAAGCCCCTCCTGCATTTGCACAGTCAATTATTTCTCATTCAGAAAATTGAAAAATGAAAGCCTGAGTACCTTCGCGCCAAATTTCAAAAGGGAAAGTAACAAGTAAAGAAAAATGCAAACAAGACATGCATACACCATCGTACAAGAACTTGGTGCCTCTGTCCTTCTCCCATGCCACCACCTTCGCCGTCAAGGCCTCCGCCATCGCTGCACCCCGTAGAAACAGAACAAGAAAAATTCACAGGGCAGCATCAGTGTTCTGTTGATGAAAGGAGATCAATATACAAACGCAAGTTTCTCGTGAAGAACAAGATGAGCATCGACGTGCACACACCTGGCATCTTGTTGACCAAGGCGCGCGCCTTCTCGGCGCGCTTCAGCACGAGGTGCATTCCTTTACCCACGTTGTATCTGTTCTCATTCTAAAAATTACACACATGAAAAACAATTCAACGTTTAAAATGAAGAAGAAATTTTTTGAAAGTGGATAAAGCTCGCATAAATAGTTATCTCTTGGTCAAAATTTTAGCTAACCAATATCAACATGTACAACTTGCACAAATATCTCTACTCCTATGAAAAAAAACACCAGTTGGTGTTGATAGTGTGTCTGCCCTCCATCACTTCTGACCATTAGATTTGCACCTAACGCACACGGACAAGCTGTAGCAATTTTGTAAGACGACACCCGTCATTCCGCTTCGCTCTTATATTATGGGACGAAGGGAGTATTTACAAAAGAATCCTTAGTCTCTCCGTCCAGCCCAAACCCACCCCCGCACCCCCCACCCCGCAAAGTAGAAATGGAACCAATCTGGATGGTGGCCGCCAGGAGCAGCTCTGCCGCAGTAGCCCCACCTGCCCACCACCGGAACCTCCCCTTCCTCCCTATATCTCTTTGCCCCTACCCCATCTCCTCCGACGCAGACCTCCGCAAGTATGCCGCAGGTGCCCTCTGTTCCTCGCCGGCTCCTCCTACCTCCTCCTCTCCCGCAGCAACCAACCTCCCGCCTCTCCTCCTCCTCTGCTCATCATTGGCGCCAACACTACTACCTACCACTACATGCCCTTCGCCCCCGCCCGACGCGCAACATGATCTAATTTAATGTGATGGTTGCCATGGAGGTACAATTTGGTGTCCATACAAAATTGCTTCCCAATGGAAAGAAACTTGGCTGCTTTCTTTAGTGTTCATGATGTTTTTGTAAAAAAAAAACATATGTGTGTTTGAATTGTTTCTCAACAATAACTCTGATTTTTTATAGAAATCAATTTCACGCGTGTAGTCTACATTGCTTATCTTCGTTGAATCTTCATTATTTTCCTTCAGCAGTATTACTATTGCACTTAGTTGATGCAGCAGAAGACATCTGATGTGGCCATGGAATGTAATTTTCAGCCGCATCCAGATATGGTGAGGGATCCTAACTTTATGTTGTATTTGCCTGCTTGATCCATGATGCATTCATTATTTTGTAAACTGACTTAAATATGCTCATGTTTTGCTAGGTGAGGATGTTGTTCGCTTGCTGCATCAAACTTGAAATTTTATGATCTTACGAAAATATGTGATGTTGTCGAGGCAAAGGTTGAAACGGGCGTATATTTCTTGTTTTCTTATGCAAACATGTCCTTACTAACTGATTGTAACTGGCATAATCATGCCATCTTGTAAGACTTTCTAAACCCTCACTATTAATGAAAAAAGAACACAGTAGGGATTTTTCCCTACTGTAAATGGTCAAAAAAAGTCCATAATTTGGAGAAGGATTTGTTCCTTCAACCTTTTGATTTTGTGGCGCAACTGACTTTGGCTTTACAACTTGTTTTACTTTTGTTAATTGGATCATAGCATAACCTCTTTCCTGACCAGCAATTGTTGTGTTATGTTTGCCTGTCTCTAGAGAAGGTGGGGATGGAGAGGAAGATAAGGGAAATGCTACACTTACAGACTGTTTTGGCACGAAAGCAGTTACGGACAGAAGTGTAAATTTGTGGTGGTTAGTAATGGGACCCTCAACAAAATTTAAGGGTTGAAGAGATTAATGAGGAGCACACACGTTACCCTGTAACCTCTCTCCCGTGGCCTAGGATTATTGGGAAGATAATAGCAAGCATGTTGCTGAACTACAATAGTTCAGCATGAGGTTATGCTTAAAGGTCGTGTGAGGTTATGCTTGAAGGTAGTGCTCTCTAATGGCTTGAAGATAGATACACCAAGGAAGGACAGGCAGCGATGTTCAGTACGATTTTAAGTTTAAGGAGACAGTACGAGTGTCCATGAGAACATAAGTAGAGAAAAGTTATATGAATGGAAAGTTGTTATGTTTAACACACATTTTTGAGTTAGATTAATTATTTGGCTAGTGTTTTTATTACTCCATAGCAACCCACGGGCATTTAGCTAGTCATGTATAGATCGGATGGTTGTTCCGAGAATAGTAAAACTGAAATATATTAGGAAATTTCTGTAAAAGTCATGTGAAGTTCAGAGTGTCTGTCTGTCTGACTCACTTAGGAAATTTCTGTAAAATTCATGTGAAGTTCAGAGTGTCTGTCTGTCTGACTCACCCTGTTGTACTCCTCGAGCCAGGATTCCTCCTCGAGGGCCGCCTGCCACCTCTCCATCCTCTCCAGCACCTCCTTCCGGCTGAACTCCTCGTCCCTGGCCTCCGAGATCCGGGCATCCAGCCGCTCTAGCACCAGCGACCGCTCCGCCGCGTCTGCGCAGCCGTCGTCGGACACAACCTCGTCGCCGCCGCCGTCCTCCTCCTGCTGCGCGGAGACGATGCGCGCGCGGAGCCGGATTTCCCTGAGCTCGCCGCGCTTCCTCGCCAACAAGTCCTTCATCCGGCGCCCCTTGAGGCCCTCCAGCCGCGCCACCTCGGCCTCGACCTCGCCGATGGCGGTGGCCGAGAGCGCGCCGGGCTCAGTGATCTCGTCCTCCGAGGCCGCGACGTTGCAGGCCACGCCCTGGAACCGGCTCTGCTCCTCCGGCGGCGTGTCCATCAGGCTCCACAGCTCCAGCATGGCCACCACCAGGTCCTGCAGCCTCTGCATCCTGCCCCGCTTGGCCTCCCTCAGCCTCTCCGTCTCCGATTCCAGCCTCGCGATCGCGCCGTCGCTGATGTCACCGGCACCAGCTTCTTGGACTATGGTGGTGATCTCTTGCGGATCTATGCCGAGCACCGAGGAGGACGCGTGCAGCGAGCTCGTGAGCTCTGCCATCTTCTTGATGCGATTGTCCTGCCAAGAACAAGAACAAAAATCTCTCAATGACAGACTAGTTTTGATATTTCTTTTCTAATCCGAACTAACTGGACCTTCTCTGATTGGAGATGCCGCAGGTGCGCTCTGAGCTCCTGTAGACTATTCATGGTGAGGTCGTCGGGGTCGGCGTCGACGCGCGGCGGGGGCGGCCGTTCGCCGGGCCTCATCTCCTGCCGGAGCCGGTCGATGAGCTCCGTGACCTCGGCGATCTGCCGACACATCTCGTCCCGCCGCTGCCTCACCTCCTCCAGCTCCGGCGCGATCGCGCGCAGCTCCTCCCTGAGGCTCCCGGCGCTGGTCCGGGCAGCACTCCGCCGGTCGTCCCCGACGGCGGCGCGGAGGGCGGCCAGCTCGGCGAGGGCGGCGGCGATCTCCGCCCGCAGGCGCGCGCCTTGCTGCCTCACCTGCGCGACCTTGGCCCTGTAGACGGCGAGGCAGTCCTCCTCGAGCGCCCGCAGCGCCTCCCGCCGGTCCTCCTCCGCCTCGCCGACCTCGTCCCACGCGTCCCGGAGCTCCCGCAGCAGCAGCTCGCGTCGGGGCTCCATTCTTTGTTCTGGAACGCACGGGGAACGGGACAACCGGCATGCAGCTTCAGGGAGACGGCCATGTCACCCGCCGTCGGGTGGCCGGCCTCATGGTTCCTCCTCCGAGGACGATCGATCGGTGCCGGTGGTGTGTTACGTACGTCGAGGTCAAGGACGCGGCTGTACGTGGATGAGACAACGTTGGACGGATCAGCGCGACGTGGTGGACTACGGCGACGGCGGCGGCCCGCCGGCCGGACGGACGGGCGAGCGACACGACGGCGACGGCTTCAGGGATTCGGGCGATCGGCCGAGAGGAGGTTGCGCGAGCGCGTCGATCGATGTGGGAGAGAAATGCGCGGGCGATCGGTGCGTGCATGGCATGCGTGTGACTGGAGGAGCACTTTGCATGCCTGCCTGCTCCTCGCAATATGCTCCCTCGCACGTGACGCTGTTGAGAAATTGGAGGTGCATATGGCCATGTATAAGTGATCGAGAAAACCGTCTTATATTAAGCCCTTCACATAATCTAGAATCTAGAGAAACATGATTTTTTTTAAGCACAGTACGGACGCAAGCACTCATATATACGCGCATACACTCAACCTTATGAAGATACACACGCATACCCTATCCCTATAAGCATCTCCGAAAGACTGAGCCGGCATATCATCTTGAAATTTACAAAGTCACCATAGACACCTCGCCGTCGACGGGAACGTCTCCCCCACTGAATGCGCATCACCGGAAATTCGGAAATAAATCTAGGAATAAATGCGAGCACCAGGACTTGAACCCTGATGGGCTGGGATACCACAGTCGCTCTAACTATCCAACCACAGGTTGGTTCGCAGAACATGATCTCTTAAGGCATGTACAATGGTGCTATCTTAGAAGCGACACGTAGAATAAATGATAAGGTGTAGGAGAGAGAACTCATAAGAAAAGGCTTGTCTTATCTTAGAAGACAAGAGATAATCTCTTAGCACAATATGTCTCACCACATTTTTAGGAATGACTAGTTATTTACATAGTAAAAGATGAAGCCATTTGCCCTACTAGCGGCCGTGGCCACGTCTCCTTTTTTACATCTATAAACAAACAGCGCGCACGCCACAGCGAGCGAGCGAAGGGAAAAAGGGAAAACGAGCTCGCGTCACACCTCAGTCGCCTCCCCCCTCCCCCTCCTCCCACCTCAAGAACCCTAGCCGCCGCCTCCTCCTCCCACCTCAGCCGCCTCCCCCCCCCCCCAGCGCAGATCCGTCCGTCCTCTGGATGCAGAGGCGAGCTTCCCGGCGACGGCGACGGCGCTGGATTCCATCTGCAGCCATCTGCTCCATCCCGTTCTTCTCCAGCCGAACAGAGGCGAGTCCGCAGGGCGCCGCCGGATGGGGAAGGAAATGGAGCCCAGGGAGAGGGGTGGCAGCGGCTCACGCACTCCCTGCCTGAGCGACGGTCCGGCGGATGGACCTGGGCATGCTGTGCCGCGGCGGTGTCCCCGGCTTTCCCAAGACGAGCAGTTCGTCATGCCATCGGCGCCGTCCTCGCGTGCTAAGGTATGGATCCTCCTCCCTCTTCCCTTCCCTTGCCTCTCACCTGTTCTAACTTGTTTTGTTGTCCCCATCTTATAGTAGGCACGCTAGCCACCTCCCTGCTCCGTGCCCCACACATCTGACCCTGCCGCAGCCCCCTGTTACAGGTCAGCAGGTGTCGCATGGTGCTCCGGCTGACTCACATCTTCCCCAGCTAGCCATGGAACACGATGAGCAACAGTGGTACAAACTTCACTTTTGTTTAAATTCAGTTCAGATGAGGAACCTTCCTGTTCTCCAGATCCATCACCTCCTCCATCCATGGCTGCCTCCGCAGTCAAGAGATCAACTCGGAAGGCCAAAGGCGAGAGGAAGTAGGCGTTCCTCCTCCCATGGCTGCCTCTGGCCTATTACTCGGCTTTGGACAGGGTAATTTCTAATTTCTAAGCAGATGAGTGATGCATTGAACATTTCAAATCTTCGGCTGAAATTGAATTGTAATACAATTGTTTTTGTGCGCGTGCCCGCGTGTGTGTGCGCGCTGAAGTGGCTACTTTTATATCGGCAAGAGTTACAAACATTAGCATACAAATGGTTGATTTATTAAAATATTACCCGAACTATATATACTATTGCTCATCATGTCCCATTTTCTCATAATATTTTTCCACAGTTTGTTGGAACTTCAAGACTGATATTAGAAGCTACCTGCTTCAACAAAAAGTGAAGAATTCACTGACCTAGTGGCTCCCCAGTGGCATTGTTTGTTCTGCTCTATTTGCATTCTTATGAATCACAAGGTTGTTATCACTTTGTTTCAAAATATGTTTAGAACAAAAGCTTCCACATGAGAAATAATTCCTTGCGTCTTTAATTAGTGAAAAAGCACTCAATTGATTTCTGCAATAACTTCCTTGCAGGTTTCTACACTTAAGCTATATATTACACATATATAACTTTTCAAGTTGTTTGTTCATGATTGAAATTCCCTCATTAGTTATTTGTTGTGTGGACAATATTTTTATTTTCTTGTGACTTGGTTGTGCTTTGTTGTGTGCTACTTGCAGTCACAATGACGAACCGGCCAACCATGTCAGCAAGGCTAAACCAACAGAGTTGAAGGAGATCTTATGGTGTGAGGAAAACTAAATGCTACAATCCCTCTTTTGGTTAGTATCATTCAGTTTTACCGTGACTCTATGTTTTCTTCAGTTCTTGTGCTGATAAGATCAAGGTGTCTATATAGTAATTAATGGAGGTAGAAAGGTTGAAGACTTGTTATGAAAAATTATAATTCTATTTGCTTAAGAATTGTCTTTTGTTTTATTTGATTGCTTAGCAGGCTTACTGGATAGTGGCGAGAAGGAAGGGCATGGGCCGCTGACGCCGCACCACACAGAAGGGTGACGCTGGTCCTCCTCCCGCAAGCTCTTCTATTATTCATCCATGGAGGCCAACCAGCCCGCAATGTCAAGCAAGGTGTCGTTCTGTGGATCCGGCGCCCCGGACATCCTCCTTAGGTGTTTCAGTTGAAAGGTAGCGAGCATAAGTGCACACGATGGTTGGGATGATGTGCTACTGCGCAGGTACCAGCTTCTGCATTGTGTCTTCCCCTCTCAACTTCCTTGCCTCCCCACTCTCACTTTGAATTTGTGAGCATATGTCCATACCTTGAATGCAATGCACGCAGAACAGTGCCTTGACAAACTACAGGAGGTTGGATTGTGTGATTGGACCCTGTTTGTGTGCCGGCATGAAGGGACAAGCAAGAGAAAGTACTGCTATTCCACTGGATTTTACTTCCTTTGATTTCACCAAACTTTGTATTATTATTTTCTTCTGGTATAGTTATGTCAATTTTTTGCTTCAATTAGCACAGGAATAATGAAGTGATATTCATTCAGTTGTTATCAGTTCACTATTTTGAAATGTGATCTTGCTTGTTACAGCCTAGTGAACGGTTTGCTCTTTTGCTGTCAAATACTTTGTTGTTGGCTCATCTCCGAATACAGATTGGATGCCTCACTGCATGTTACTCCCAAGAGGTGGGCTTGTAGTTCTTATTTGGCTAACCGGTTTCAATAAGTTATTCAACATAGTACCTAGCATAGTCATTGGAAATAAGAAAAGTGCCCTCTCCTGACCAGCAACAACTAGATCCATTCGGGAATATTCCATTCTGAAAATGAGTATAAATTTGAGTTATTTTAGTTGTCTATTTAGAACATGATTTACCTAAATTCTGAAAGTACTGCATTTTCACTATACATATGATGTAGAAGATCTCACTCAAGAAGTGGCCAAACTGAGGTGCCAGGTGATTGGCATGCTTGAGGAAGAATACAAGCGTTGGTGCTGCATTGAGCAACCGATGGTTCAAAATTAATCAGCAGCTGGAGGTTCAGGTTGTGGAAAAGACCCCCCTCCCCCCAAAAAAATACTGCAACTGCGCCAGTTATATAGATGGATGTATAACTGAAGTTGTTGCTGCATGAGATCATTATTTTAATTGTGAATCCAATTGTTCTTTATCACCAGGCCATGGACCATCTTACCCTTAAATTAAAGCACAACCGTCTTTCTATTGGTTTTTTCTTTTCAAGTGTGTCCCTGATGCCATGTTGTCCAAGATCAATATTTTGTAGCTTCCTTACATATGGATATTTTCACCTCTCACAAATGCTCTTTCCTTTTGTTGATGTCTCGTCTCTTGTGTACTGATAGAGGCATATAAAGATGCATGTCTTGGATGAGAGAAATATGATTGTCCGTGTATTTTGTATCTTGCACTTACCTCTTGCGAGTAGTTTCCCTAAATATAAAAGATACGGTTTTCAGTCATATTGGTTTATCGTCCTTTTTGGTAAAAGATTCAAAGTGTGTGTGTATAATCATTTATAGTAGATAGGATAGTGCATTCACTGAAAATTTGTGAGCGTAAGTTACCTTACTCAGGCTTGTGCTTTTGGATTGCAGTTCAAATTTCACCTTGGGTTGTAACAGAGAAGACCATTTAACAGAGAAGACCATTGTCGAGACATATTTAGAGGTGGTGAAGTTGTGGAGCTTATTTTGCTTTTTTGATTACATGACTAAAATAGTGTGTAGTTTTTTTGGAATAGCTAACGAGTTCTCACTTTAATTGTTCCCTGGAACACCATTTTTATTGGACTCGTCGGTTGGTCCACAATGATAGTCAATTGTTTTATGATTTCCCATTGTAGTTCGTAGATGTTATGTTTTTTTCTTATAGTTTCCCCTTCGATCCTCAATATGGCCGTTGTTGAGGGTTATGTACCTATATGTATATGTTGGGATTCAGATACATGTGTTTGATTAATTCGTTTATTTATTTCCTTGATCCTTTTGGTGCTGCCACTGAATTAAGGAGTAGTAAGACACAAGGCAGTGCTTAATTCTACCCTCAAAACCACATTGTAAATATCTATCGTCTGCTGGCCTACTACTGTAAATGGTTTGTATAGTTTGTTTTCCAATGGATTTAGTTACATGATGTTGGATTAGATGGCTGTCATTATGCAGCTCATTTTCAGTGCCTCAGGTGATGTTCTATATAAAATGGCGTAAAATGTGAAATTGGCAATACTTTTGATATACTTTTGTAACATGGTGCATCATCCATTTTTGGTTTGTACATAGTTCTATTGGTTTGTCTCTAATTGTCTTGTCAAATCTGGGGCTTTGTATTTTCATACCGGCTTTATATTGTAGTACCACAACCTGGCAGTATAAGAGTTCTGGTTTTCCAGCGGCTAGAACTTTGATGGATAGTTCTTAGTGTGATTCTATGGATACAGAGCCCAGGTAAATCACTTCTCATTGCCTGTTTTTTCGGTATCGATCGTCTATAATCTTAGGATACAACCCATTTTTCATATACAAGATTTGACCGAATGGTTCTGATGCCACAAAGTGACCGTGCTTTGTTAGTACGTATATGAATACTTATGCTTTATTCAAGACACGTTCAGTTTCTTTTTCATTTGCAAATAAACTGTAGATGTAGCGTTGGCCTGAGCCACTAAATTGTCGTATGCTATTTCCTGGCTGGATGATGATGTTGAAGGAATTTCTACTATAAACAATGAAAACATTCAACCACAACCACTATGAACAATTGCCTGAACAATTTTTCAGTGCCGATGATCCACCAATCACACTGACTAATGTTCATCACTTCAAAACACCTATAAGACCTATCTCTCCCTATCTACCTTCCTTCCTAATAGCATTGTAAATATTCTATCGTAAGCTTCTTAGAACACTATGTGTCATGAATGATCTATGTTTTCCAATCTGCCCTTAAATATATTTATGTTCACTCTTTTAGTACTTGCCTTACTCTCGTCCCTTGCGCCATCGGCGCAACGGGTCATCTGGTTAAAGATAAAGCTAAGAGATGACTCATTATAGACATGTTATTTTGTCATATCTAAATTACATGCAAGACTTAAGGTAAGACTATTTTATCAACCATTGTATATGCCCTTATTATAGATATCAATAAATATGTGGTAAAAGAAATTTTGCTGAAGCATGTACAATAGTACTATCTTAGGATTGCAACATAGAATAAATACTTAGTTGGAGAAGACTAAGAGAGAGAAATCATAAAAAAAATTGTCTTCCCTTAATTAAGAGATGATCTCTTAGTAACAATTGTCTCATCATATATTTAGGAACATCTAGTTATTAAAGACAATACTAAGAATAGTCCATTGTACATCATTTTTTATTGTCTTCTCTAAATTACGTGGCGGACATAATAAGACAGTCTTACCAATTATTGTACATACCGATTATTTCTCAATTGAGAGAAGACAAACCTTTTTTTTTGGAAAATGTTATCTCACGTCAGTCAGATATTTGGCGTCTCCCAGCAAACGCCTTCCCCAACGTTACATGGATCTCAAGGCAGGGTCGATCCACGTCAGATCTGAAAAGTAGTTCGTTGTAAGATTAAAGCCAGCGAACGTTTCACCTCATTCAAAATATCTTTTTTTTCAGATAATTCAAAATATCTCAGCTTGCTACACTAGCTAGCGGTGAGAGCGCGTAGATGGGTTACCTGTGTTTGATTCCTAGGAATTCTTTTTTTAGCTTTCTTTTATTTTTCACCACGATGGTATCTCCATTTACATGGCAATTTTTCTCTATGAAAAATTAAGATGGCAGTTTGTAAAATTTTGAAAATGTCACATGGCAATTTAGACATTTTTTCACAAGTCAAATTTTTTTGTACATAGCATTTTTATTATTAAGAGATGGCATTTTTTATTATTAAGAGATGACATTTTTATTACTTAAGATATGGCACTTTTTGTTCTTTAATATCTCATATTTTTAATATTTAAGATATGGCACTTTTATTATTAAGAGATGATATTGTTGGAAATATGCCCTAGAGGCAATAATAAATTAGTTATTATTATATTTCCTTGTTCATGATAATCGTTTATTATCCATGTTATAATTGTATTGATAGGAAACTCAGATACATGTGTGGGTACATAGACAACACCATGTCCCTAGTAAGCTTCTAGTTGACTAGCTCGTTGATCAACAGATGGTTACGGTTTGGTTACGGTTTCCTGACCATGGACATTGGATGTCGTTGATAACAGGATCACATCATTAGGAGAATGATGTGATGGACAAGACCCAATCCTAAGCCTAGCACAAAGATCGTAGTTCGTATGCTGAAGCTTTTCTAATGTCAAGTATCATTTCCTTAGACCATGAGATTGTGCAACTCCGGATACCGTAGGAATGCTTTGGTGTACCAAACGTCACAACGAATCGGGTGGCTATAAAGGTGCACTACAGGTATCTTCGAAAGTGTCTGTTGGGTTGGTACGAATCGAGACTGGGATTTGTCACCCGTAAACGGAGAGGTATCTCTGGGCCCACTCGGTAGGACATCATCATAATGTGCACAATGTGACCAAGGGGTTGATCACGGGATGATGTGTTACGGAACGAGTAAAGAGACTTGCCGGAAACGAGATTGAACAAGGTATCGGGATACCGACGATCGAATCTCGGGCAAGTACAATACCGCTGGACAAAGGGAATTGTATACGGGATCAATTGAGTCCTTGACATCGTGGTTCATCCGATGAGATCATCGTGGAACATGTGGGAGCCAATATGGGTATCCAGATCCGCTATTGGTTATTGACCGAGAACGCCTCGGTCATGTCTACATGTCTCCCGAACCCGTAGGGTCTACACTTAAGGTTCGATGGACGCTAGGGTTATAAAGGAAGTTTGTATGTGGTTACCGAATGTTGTTCGAGTCCGGATGAGATCCCGGACGTCACGAGGAGTTCGGAATGGTCCGGAGGTAAAGATTTATATATGGAAAGTTGTTGTTCGGGTTAGGAAAAAGTTCGGGTTTTTCGGTATTGTACAGGAAGCTTCTGAAGGTTCCGGAGGATTCGGAGGGGTCCGGAGGTCCGGAAATTGTTCCACCATGTCCAATACAGTAGCATGGGCTGTAGGGGCGCCCTAGCCTTAATGGGCCAGGGCACCAGCCCCCAAGGCCCATGCGCATGGGAGGGGAAACCCTAAGGGAGGGCCTCCACTTGACTTGGGAGGCACTCCTTCCCTCTTGGCCGCCCCCAAGTCCCATCTAGGGCTGGCCGCACCCCTTGGGGTGGAAACCATAAAGGGGCGCAGCCCCTTTCCCCTATATATACTTGAGGTTTTGGGCTGCCCAACACACATGAGAACTTCTCCTCTTGGTGCAGCCCTGCCCTCCTCCTCCTCCTCTCCCTTGGTGCTTGGCGAAGCCTGCTGGGATTGCCACGCTCCTCCATCACCACCATGCCGTTGTGTTGCTGCTGGATGGAGTCTTCCTCAACCTCTCCCTCTCTCCTTGCTGGATCAAGGCGTGGGAGACGTCACCGGGCTGTACGTGTGTTGAACGCGGAGGTGCCGTCCGTTCGGCACTAGGATCTCCGGTGATTTGAATCACGACGAGTACGACTCCTTCAACCCCGTTCACTTGAACGCTTCCGCTTAGTGATCTACAAGGGTATGTAGATGCACTCTCCTTCCCTCGTTGCTAGTTTCTCCATAGATAGATCTTGGTGACACGTAGGAAAATTTTGAATTTCTGCTACGTTCCCCAACAGTGGCATCATGAGCTAGGTCTATTGTGTAGATTCTTTGCACGAGTAGAACACAAAGTAGTTGTGGGCGTTGATGTTGTTCAATATGCTTACCGTTACTAGTCCAATCTTGTTTCGACGGTATTGTGGGATGAAGCGGCCCGGACCGACCTTACACGTACACTTACGTGAGACAGGTTCCACCGACTGACATGCACTTGGTGCATAAGGTGGCTAGCGGGTGCCAGTCTCTCCCACTTTAGTCGGAACGGATTCGATGAAAAGGGTCCTTATGAAGGGTAAATAGCAATTGGCATATCACGTTGTGGTTTTGCGTAGGTAAGAAACGTTCTTGCTAGAAACCCATAGCAGCCACGTAAAACATGCAAACAACAATTAGAGGACGTCTAACTTGTTTTTGCAGGGTATGCCATGTGATGTGATATGGCCAAGAAGAATGTGATGAATGATATGTGATGTATGAGATTGATCATGTTCTTGTAATGGGATTCACGACTTGCATGTCGATGAGTATGACAACCGGCAGGAGCCATAGGAGTTGTCTTTATTTATTGTATGACCTGCGTGTCATTAAACAACGCCATGTAATTACTTTACTTTATTGCTAACCGGTAGCCGTAGTAGTAGAAGTAATAGTTGGCGAGAAAACTTCATGAAGACACGATGATGGAGATCATGATGATGGAGATCATGGTGTCATGCCGGTGACGATGATGATCATGGAGCCCCGAAGATGGAGATCAATGGAGCTATATGATATTGGCCATATCATGTCACTACTATATAATTGCATGTGATGTTTATTATGTTTATGCATCTTGTTTACTTAGAACGACGGTAGTAAATAAGATGATCCCTTACAACAATTTCAAGAAGTGTTCTCCCCTAACTGTGCACCGTTGCCAAAAGTCCGTCGCTTCTAAGCACCACGTGATGATCGGGTGTGATGGATTCTTACGTTCACATACAACGGGTGTTGACGAGCCTAGCATGTACAGACATGGCCTCGGAACACACGCAATACACTTAGGGTTAACTTGACGAGCCTAGCATGTACAGACATGGCCTCGGAACACGAGACCGAAAGGTCGAGCATGAGTCGTATAGTAGATCGATCAACATGAAGATGTTCACCGATGATGACTAGTCCGTCTCACGTGATGATCGGACACGGCCTAGTTGACTCGGATCATGCAATCACTTAGATGACCAGAGGGATGTCAATCTAAGTGGGAGTTCATAAGATGAACTTAATTATCTTGAACATATTCAAAAGACCTTTTGCAAATTATGTAAATCGCTCGCTTTAGTTCCTTGTTTAGATATGTTCCTAGAGAAAATATAGTTGAAAGTTGAAAGTAGCGATTATGCGGACAGAGAAAGCTTATGTCCTTAATGCACGCTCGGTGTGTTGAACCCCAAATGTCGCTGTGGATGTTGCGAACATCGGACATAGACGTTTGATAACTACGTGATAGTTCAGTTAAACGGTTTAGAGTTGAGGCACCAAAGACGTTTTGAAGCGTCATGAACATATGAGATGTTTGAGGGCTGAAATTGGGATTTCGAGCTCGTGCCCACGTCAAGAGGTATAAGACCTCCGACGATTTTCTTAGCCTGCAAACTAAGGGAGAAAAGCTCAATCATTGAGCTTGTGCTCAGATTGTCTGAGTACAACAATCACTTGAATCGAGTGGGAGTTGATCTTCCAGATGAGATAGTGATGTTTCTCCAAAGTCATTGCCACCAAGCTGCTAGAGCTTCGTGATGAACTATAACATATCAAGGATAGAGATGATGATCCTTGAGGTATTCGCGTTGTTTGACATCGCGAAAGTAGAAATCAAGAAGGAGCATCAATTGTTGATGGTTGATGAAACCACTAGTTTCAAGAAGGGCAAGGGCAAGAAGGAATACTTCATGAAACAGCAAATCAGTTGCTGCTCCAGTGAAGAAACCCAAGGTTGAACCCAAACCCGAGACTGAGTGCTTCTGTAATAAGGGGAACAGCCACTGGAGCAGAATTACCCTAGATACTTGGTAGATAAGAAGGCTGGCAAGGTCGATAGAAGTATATTGGATATACATTATGTTAATGTGTACTTTACTAGTACTCCTAGTAGCACCAGGGTATTAGATACCGGTTCGGTTGCTAAGTGTTAGTAACTCGAAATAAAAGCTACGGAATAAATGGAGACTAGCTAAAGGTGAGCTGACGATATGTGTTGGAAGTTTATCCAAGCTTGATGTGATCAAGCATCGCACGCTCCCTCTACCAACGAGATTGGTGTTAAACCTAAATAATTGCATTTGGTGTTTGCGTTGAGCATAGACATGATTGGATTATGTCTATCGCAATACGGTTATTCATTTAAGGAGAATAATGGTTACTCTGTTTATTTGAATAATACCTTCAATGGTCTTGCACCTAAAGGAATGGTTTATTGAATCTCGATCGTAGTGATACACATTTTCATGCCAAAAGATATAAGATAGTAATGATAGTACCACTTACTTGTGGCACTGCCATGTGAGTCATATTGGTATAAAACGCATGAAGAAGTTCCATGTCGATGGATCTTTGGACTCACTCGTTTTTGAAAAGTTTGAGACATGAACCATGTCTATTGGTGTATATGCATGAAGAAACTCCATGCAGATGGACCGTTTGGACTCACTTGATTTTGAATCACTTGAGACATGCAAATCATACCACATGGGCAAGATGACTGAAAGCCTCGTTTTCAGTAAGATGGAACAAGATAGCAACTTGTTGGAGTAACACATTTTGATGTGTGCAGTCCAATGAGTCTTTGAGGCATCTGATGAATATCGTTATGTTCTTACTTCACGGATGATTTAAGTAGATACTGAGTGTATTTACTTGATGAAACTCAAGTCTGAATTATTGAATGGTTTAAGTAATTTCAGAGTGAAGTTTAAGATCTTCGTGACAAGAGGATAGAATGTCTATGATATGATCATAGAGATGAATATCTGAGTTACGAGTTTTGGCACACAATTAAGACATTGTGCAAATTGTTTCACGATTAATACCGCATGGAACACCATAGTGTGATGGTGTGTCCGAACATCATAGTTGCACTCTATTGGATATGGTGCGTACCATGATATCTCTTATCGAATTACCACTATCGTTCATGGGTTAGGCATTAGAGACAACCGCACTCACTTTAATGGGGCACCACGTAATTCCGTTGAGACGACACCGTTTGGAGAAACCTAAGTTGTCGTTTCTTAAAAGTTTGGGGCTACGACGCTTATGTGGAAAAGTTTCAGGTTGATAAGCTCGAACCCAAAGCGGACAAAATGCATCTTCATAGGACACCCAAAACAGTTGGGTATACCTCCTAATTCAGATCCGGAAGCAATAGGGATTGTTTCTTGAATCGGGTCCTTTCTCGAGGAAAAGTTCGTCTCGAAAAGTTGAGTGGGAGGATGGTGGAGACTTGATGAGGTTATTGAACCATCACTTCAACTAGTGTGTAGCAGGCACACGGAAGTTGTTCCGTGGCACCTACACCAATTGAAGTAGAAGCTTATGATAGTGATCATGAAGTTTCAGATCAAGTCACTGACGTACCTCGTAGGGTGACAAGGATGCGTACTACTTCAGAGTGGTACGCAATCCTGTCTTGAAGGTCATGTTGCTAGACAACAATGAACCTACGAGCTATGGAGAAGCAATGGTGGGCCCAAATTCCGACAAATGGTTAGAAGCCATGAAATCCGAGATAGGATCCATGTATCAGAACAAAGCATGGACTTTGGTGGACTTGCCCGTTGATCGGCAAGCCATAGAGATAAATGGATCTTTAAGAAGAAGACGGACGTGGACGGTAATGTCACCGTCTATGAAGCTCGACTTGTGGCGGAGAGTTTTTCACAAGTTCAAGGAGTTGACTACGATGAGATTTTCTCATCCGTAGCGATGCTTAAGTCCGTCGGAATCATGTTAGCATTAGCTGCATTTATGAAATCTGGCAGATGGATGTCAAGACGAGTTTCCTTACCAGTTTTCGTAAGGAAAGGTTGTATGTGATACAATCAGAAAAGTTTTTGTCGATCCTAAGGATGCTAAAAGGTATGCTAGCACCAGCGATCCTTCTAAGGACTGGAGTAAGCATCTCGGAGTTGGAATATGCACTTTGATAAGATGATCAAAGATTTTAGGTTTATACAAATTTTATGAGAAACTTGTATTTCCAAGGAAGTGAGTGGGAGCACTATAGAATTTCTGATGAGTATATGTTGTTGACATATTGATGATCAGAAATGATGTAGAATTTCTGGAAAGCATATAGGGTTATTTGAAATAGAAAACCTGGATTAAGCTACTTGAACAATAAGCATCAAGATCTATAAGATAGATCAAAATGTTTAATAATACTTTCGAATGAGCACATACCTTGACATGATCTTGAAGGTGTTCAAGATGGATCATCAAAGAAGGAGTTCTTGCACGAGATGTAAGGTATGAAGTTAAGAGTTAAAGCTCGACCACGGCGTAACAGAGAGAAAGGGCGAAGGTCATCCCTATGCCTTAGACATAGGCTCTACAAGTATGCTATGCTGTGTACCGCACGGAAGTGTGCCTTGCCATGAGTCGGTCAAGGGTACAAGAATGATCCAGAATAGATCATTGGACAGCGGTCAAAATTGTCCTTGGAGTAAATAAGGACATGTTTCTCGATTATGGAGGTGATAAAGAGTTCGGCGTAAAGGGTTACGTCGATGCAAGATTTAACACCTATCCGAATGACTCTGAGTAGCAAAGTGGATACGTATAGTGGAGCAACCATTTGGAATAGCTCCAAGTGAAGCGTGGAAGCAGCGTTTACAATATAACCTAGAAAGTTGCAAAGCACACACGGATCTGAAAGGTTCAGACCCATTGACTAAAACCCGTTGACTAAAACCTCTCTCACAAGCAAAACATGATCAAACCTCGAACTCATTGAGTCTTAATCACATGATGATGTGAACTAGTTTGAGACACTAGTAAACTCTTTGGATGTTGGTCACATGGCGATGTGACCTATCGATGTTAATCACATGACGATGTGAACTAGATTATTGACTCTAGTGCAAGTGGGAGACTGTTGGAAATATGCCCTAGAGGCAATAATAAATTAGTTATTATTATATTTCCTTGTTCATGATAATCGTTTATTATCCATGTTATAATTGTATTGATAGGAAACTCAGATACATGTGTGGGTACATAGACAACACCATGTCCCTAGTAAGCCTCTAGTTGACTAGCTCGTTGATCAACAGATGGTTACGGTTTCCGACCATGGACATTGGATGTCGTTGATAACGGATCACATCATTAGGAGAATGATGTGATGGACAAGACAATCCTAAGCCTAGCACAAAGATCGTAGTTAGTATGCTGAAGCTTTTCTAATGTCAAGTATCATTTCCTTAGACCATGAGATTGTGCAACTCCGGATACCGTAGGAATGCTTTGGGTGTACCAAAGCGTCACAACGTAACTGGGTGGCTATAAAGGTGCACTCTGGTATCTCCGAAAGTGTCTGTTGGGTTGGTACGAATCGAGGCTGGATTTGTCACTCCGTAAAGCGGAGAGGTATCTCTGGGCCCACTCGGTAGGACATCATCATAATGTGCACAATGTGACCAAGGGGTTGATCACGGGATGATGTGTTACGGAACGAGTAAAGAGACTTGCGGAAGCGAGATTGAACAAGGTATCGGGATACCGACGATCGAATCTCGGGCAAGTACAATACCGCTGGACAAAGGGAATTGTATACGGGATCAATTGAGTCCTTGACATCGTGGTTCATCCGATGAGATCATCGTGGAACATGTGGGAGCCAATACGGGTATCCAGATCCCGCTATTGGTTATTGACGGAGAACGTCTCGGTCATGTCTACATGTCTCCGAACCGTAGGGTCTACACATAAGGTTCGATGGCGCTAGGGTTATAAAGGAAGTTTGTATGTGGTTACCGAATGTTGTTGGACTCCGGATGAGATCTCGGACGTCACGAGGAGTTCGGAATGGTCCGGAGGTAAAGATTTATATATGGAAAGTTGTTGTTCGGGTTAGGAAAAAGTTCGGTTTTTTCGGTATTGTACCGGAAGCTTCTGAAGGTTCGGAGGATTCGGAGGGGTCCGGAGGTCGGAAATTGTTCCACCACGTCCAATACAGTAGCATGGGCTGTAGGGGGCGCCCTAGCCTTAATGGGCCAGGGGCACCAGCCCCCCCAAGGCCCATGCGCATGGGAGGGGGGAAACCCTAAGGGGGAGGGCCTCCACTTGACTTGGGAGGCACTCCTCCCCCTCTTGGCCGCCCCCCAAGTCCCATCTAGGGCTGGCCGCACCCCTTGGGGTGGGAAACCCTAAAGGGGGCGCAGCCCCCCTTTCCCTATATATACTTGAGGTTTTGGGCTGCCCAACACACATGAGAACTTCTCCTCTTGGTGCAGCCCTGCCTCTCCTCCTCCTCCTCTCCCTTGGTGCTTGGCGAAGCCCTGCGGGATTGCCACGCTCCTCCATCACCACCATGCCGTTGTGTTGCTGCTGGATGGAGTCTTCCTCAACCTCTCCCTCTCTCCTTGCTGGATCAAGGCGTGGGAGACGTCACCGGGCTGTACGTGTGTTGAACGCGGAGGTGCCGTCCGTTCGGCACTAGGATCTCCGGTGATTTGAATCACGCAATCGACTCCTTCAACCCGTTCACTTGAGCGCTTCCGCTTAGTGATCTACAAGGGTATGTAGATGCACTCTCCTTCTCTCGTTGCTAGTTTCTCCATAGATAGATCTTGGTGACACGTAGGAAAGTTTTGAATTTCTGCTACGTTCCCCAACAGATATTTTATATTCTTTTAAGAGATGGCATTTCTTCTTATTAATAGATGGCATTTTTATATTTTAAGAGATGGCATTTCTACATGATGGCAGTTTTTAAAGTTTAGCATGGCATTTTTTCAGGATGGCAGTTTTTAAAATTTAACATGGCATTTTTACAGGATGGCAGTTTTAAAAGTTTAGCATGGCAATTTTAACTTTTTCTAGATCATACGATCTTTTTTTATCATACTCATTTTAAATTTATAAATTATAGGAATGGCAGTTTTTATAAAGTAGCACGGCATTTTTCATAATTCAGATCAGGGGCAAATTTGTTTTTGTACAAGATGGCAATTTTTTTTATCGAATACTGCGTTTATTTGTTTTTACATACATCATGGCAAATCTGAGAGTTAAATGCACTGGAGGTCCTAAAAGTTTCGTCTGGGTGTCACTTTAGTCCTAATTCTTTTAAAATGCACCTTTAGGTCATAATTCTTTAGTTAGTGGTTCACCCGAGGTCCTTTTTTCACGAGCGCTCGCTGACCTGCCCGCGTGGCGCATTGACCCACACCATCAACAGTGGGCCCAATCACCAGGCGAGAGAAATACACTGGAGGTCCTAAAAGTTTCTGTGCAATATCACCTTAGTCCTACTTCTTTCAAAATGCACGTTTAGGTCCTAATTCTATAGTAAGTTGTTCACCCGAGCTCCTTTTCTGCACGACGGCTCACTGACCTGCTTGGTTGTGCGTTGACCCATGCCACGTCGACTTAGGGTCACTAGCAGATGACGAACATTGCAACAAAAAAACTATTTTTTGCAATCACTAGCTGTAGGCATTGATTTAGTTCGATTTGCATTATTTCATTAAGTTTCTCAAACTGCTTGCTCTCATTTGAGGTTGGGTGATAGGAGCTTGTGGAGGAGGCGGCGCCGACGATGCTACTGCAATGCTCCCCTTCCGTCACCCGCTTCCCTATCGGGGAGCTTGTTCATATGGCATTGTTCCACCGTTCTTCTCCCTGGTTGGAGATGGGTTAGCGTGTGCGATGTGGGACGGATCTAATCTAAGTTAATAAGAGCATCTCCAACAGCCGCGCCAAAAGGCGCGCGTGGTAAACCGAGTTTTTTGCGCGCGGGGGACGTTTCGGCGCGCTCCAGCGGTGGCGGGAAAGTCACGCGCGCGGGAAAAGACGGCAGGTCGCGCGCTTTTTTGGCGCACCGCTTCCGGCGCGCCTATAAAATGCGGCGCTCGCCACACGCTTCTCTTCCTCTTCCGCTGCTACGCGCGCCTCCACCGCTTCCTCGGTTGCTTCCGCTGCCACGCGCGCCACCGCTCCAGCGCCGCGCCGCTGAGGAGCGTCGGGCTACCGCGGCGTCCGCCAGCGCCCCAACGGCGGGTTCCACTCCGAGATAATGTCCTGCCAACTCCGGCTCGGCCTCGGCACCATCGAGACAGCGCACGAGGCCGCCCGCGCGTACGACGCGGCGGCGTGGCGCCTAGGCAGGCCGCGCCAGCAGATGAACTTCCACGACGTCCACACGCTGCAGCAGGCGCTGGACGTCGCCCCGCCGCCTCGTCTTCGCACGGCACAAGACCGTGCGTATCACGCTGAGCGGGAGAACCGCCTCTTCGTCGCCCATGAGGACGAGTGGATCATGGCAGAGTGACGCCAGCAACACCCGGAGGACGTCACCTACGAGCAAGCCTACCGGGCAAGGCGCCGTGAGGAGGAGACACAAAGGCGCCACGCTGAGCGGTTAAACAGGCGTCGGCGGAAGGCCCTGGCGCTATCCCAGTGCGAAGTCGTTGAGAATGGTGGTGAGACAATCTTTGGGTCTGATGATGATCGTTGGGAAGACATGTGGCTCGATACCTCGGATCAGACCAGCGAGGATGGCGACGATGACGATGACGACGACGACTAGGAGTAGGCTGTAGTTGCACTATCAAATACTCCCTCCGGCCGGAAATACTTGTCATCAAAATGAATAAAAGGGGATGTATCTAGATGTATTTTAGTTCTAGATACACCCCTTTTTGTCCATTTTGATGACAAGTTTTTTCGGACGGAGGGAGTAGTTTTTATCTATGTCCTTGCACTATCTAAAATAGTTTTTATCTATCTATGCTATGAAACTATGTAAAATATCTATGTATCGCTTTTTCTATCTATGAATTTTATTAAAAGAAATGTACGCACTGTTTAGCGCGCGCTGCATTTCAGCGCGGCCGCTGGAGCTACGCGCGCGCGCTCAATTTTGACGCGTCTGCTGGAGCCAGCGCTGCCGGCCGCGCCAAACCAGGCGAACGGCGCGCGACAAATGCCTTTTTTGCGCGCGGCGCGTTGCGCGGCTGTTGGAGATGCTCTAACGCCTTGTACAATGATAGGTGCTTAGGAAGGTGCTTAGAAAAATAAAGCGGGCTTTCTGAAGTACCAATGCCTATTTTTACAGGAGAGACGCCTAATTAATCGTCTATCCTGTACAAATAAGCACCGGTGCTTAAGGAAAGCCTGGTTTATTATTCCAAGCATCTCTTGTAAGCATCTTGCATTGTACAAGGCCTAAGAGGCTGAGCTATGCTACATGGCGCTGTGGAGGCTCGCCGCCCGATGCGCGGAGATGGACTCGCGCAGGAGGAGGTTGCTGTCTGGCGTCATGGTGACGTCGATGGCGGAGTGGCCAGACAAGGTAGAAGTCTCAATATGATCTGAAGACGGACCTGTGGAAGATGGCGGCGACGACACACGAGTGCGTCTGACCGGATTGTGCCCCAGACCCGGTATGTGGCTCGGCTGGGGCTTCCGAATATGTTTCGGTTTCCGGCTTTTGATGTTAGGCTTAGGCGAGTGGTTTGGGTAGTGGCTCAGCTAGCACCCCTTCATCATTTTGAATAAGAGTAACGGCATGTGTTGCCAAGATGATGAATTCAGACTCATTTTTATAATACTTTGTAAGGTCCTAAAGAATAATCAATAAAGTGGTTGTATGCATGTTCCAGATGCAGAAACCGGGGTCATCCTCTTTTTTTTAAAAAAAAGGCTGAGCTATGGACTTCCAGTCGTCTTGAGAGAAAGCCTAACCGCCGCTAGATAAATCGCCCCTCCCACACCCCCAGCCATCCTTCCGTCATCATGGGTTAGAGGGAAAGGGAATTTTGTCGCTTGTCCGTCGTGTAGTTAAAGAATTAGTTATGTTTTTTGATTTCAACATCGAATGAAAGTCCTTTGGCCCCAATCCCTCCTTGTTCATGCTCAGTGTGGTGTTGCCGAGGAGCTCAGACGACGGGTTGGTACTTAATGTTGTTTGGCATCATGGTTCCATGGGTATCATCAGTGACAACGTCATCTTCTTTTGCAATACTTTCTTTAAGCCTTTGCGAGCAAGGTCGTTGACCTGGTATGGCGATACGTCTGTCTAGATCATTATGGGGCCTCCTGAATGTGTTTGGCCTGATTGCGAAGCTCCGTAATACTCCCTTCGTTTCGAATTATTTGTCACAGGTATGAATGTATCTAGATGTATTTTAGTTTTAGATACATCCATTTCTGTGACGAGTAATTTGAAACGAAGAGAGTACATGACAGACTTCCATTGCAACGATTGGATCAAAGTTTGGTCCTTTATAGGTCTTTGCATGTGCTTTAGTGGCTCTAGTTTTCAATGGTGTCCAAGTTTGGTCCTTTACATGGCGAGTAGTGCATGTCGTTTTGAATTTTGGTTGCAGAAATATTTCGGCCATGGCTTCCTAAATCAATATACTTTACTAATTTATGTTCTCATTTCGGCCAAATGACATAAATCCTCAGTTGAATTATATTGAAATTCAGCAAAAAAATATACAAAGAATAATGAAAAAAAACATAATATTCTAACCCAAGACAATTTTTTAGTGTGTACTGAGGTGACCATCTTTGAAAGACGGTTTAATTCTTGCTGCCTTGTATTGGTTTGGCCGTTTGTGCTTTATCTATAAAGTGTGGTGAGACCCTTTTTCAGAAAAGAAGAAAAGAATGTCATTCCTAGAAGAGTTCGTGTCAAAATATATTATCCATCTCTCTTCATCAGTTCAGACTTTTAGATGAATTGATTGAAACATGAATTCGATATTTGAAGATAGAAACGGCGCAGAACAAACTGATGGCACGGCAAGAACCTGCAAAACAAAGACGCGGGTGCTGACCGAGGAGAGGAGCACCAAGGTTTACCCGGGATCCTGGATGCAAACGGAACGGAACGGAATACATTTATACCTCGATCGGGAAGAAATTCTGGGGGAGGGGCTATTTTTATGCAGGTTCTACGAATGTACTATACACAGAGGAAAGACTCATAATCACGACGAAAATGCGTGTCGAGGGCATGGCATTTCGTCGGCCGAAAAGGGAGAACGCGCATGTATTGATATAGACACAAATCCACAAAACAAAACAAAAAAGAGTCTGGATCGCGGCACTCAGGACCCAGCCTTTGGTGCACGCGACGAGCTCAGCATGCAAACGTACGTACGTGGAGCTGGAGCCGTATCCGCTTGCTGGTTTGACCGGAGACTTTGATCGATGGGGTCGATGCCGCGTGCGTGCGTATGTTGTATGTACGGCGAAGCTTCTCACCGGCTCTCGAGCCAAACGGAGGGAGGGGTTGCTGCTGCGTGATGACTACTCCGTATAATACTATACTCCAGCGGCGGACCGACGGCGACGTCGACGTCGACGGCGACGCGAGTCCAACTCCGCGTGGAGAAACCCGCCCGTCTCTGTCGTCGCATCATCTTCTTCCACGGTCGCCTCCGTCCGGAGCAGGAGATCTCCGTGCGCCTGTGCGTGCCGACCGTGACCCCTTGACCCTTTCTTCCGCCCCATCCAGCTCCTCGCCCGAGAATTTCCTCTCTCGAGATCGAGGCATAAATGTATTCCGTTAGGTTCCGTTTGCATCCAGGATCCCAGGTCTGCTCCTCTCTTTGGTCGGCACCCCGCGTCTTCGTTTTGCTGGTTCTTGCTCCGTCTTTTTTCTTCGGAAACTATTGATATATTAAGGACAACGTTAACGCCTACACGTGTGGTGGAAGCCAAATCCGCCCATACGCCCTATAGCACACCGATTACGTCATATGTCACCGCATGTATGCATCTGAAAATCTTTTTGGATTTTCTGTTT
Organism: Aegilops longissima; assembly: GCA_021605205.1. Lineage (NCBI taxonomy): Eukaryota > Viridiplantae > Streptophyta > Magnoliopsida > Poales > Poaceae > Aegilops > Aegilops longissima. Next base: position 81,672,397 of record CM038681.1, read on the forward strand.
TTAAAATGTTTTATCTCTTAAATGAAAATTCGTTTTCACCGTTAAATCCCTCGCGACAAGATCTTCAAAACAAGATCTCATATCAATATATTTTGATAAAAAAATTGGTTAAAAGTTGTCGTGTCTATTGCATATGAATTGCCATGATATTTATACTGAAGTTGTCATGATATATTTCAGCTATTTTCTTCTACATTTAAAAGTTAATTTTGCAGAAATGTTAACGCCCACACGTGTGGGCGTTAGACAACTCACCCACACGCCTCCATCACCGTCCACTAATTTTTGCACGAATCTTGGCACGAATTAGCTGTTTTTGTATGCCACGTAGGACAACTCGCGTGTGTGGTGTGTGAGAGAGGTCGCCCACACATCCATTTTACCACACGGAGGGGCCGTGTGGGCGTTTAGCAGTTCGCCCACACACCAGTTTCAGTCACGCACAAGGGCTGGTGTGTGGGCAGTTTGTCATCTCGCCCACACGCCCGCCTCCTCTTCCACACCCAAGCTGCCAGTTGCCATGGGTTTTGCAGTGTACATGGCAACTGCCGTAGTGTGATTGCAAGCAGATGGCAACTCCCTTTTTTTTTACCCGAACATGTCAGTTGCCATATGTTTGGCATTGTACATGGCAAACTGCCCTAGCGTGCACCGTAAGCAGATGGCAACTCTTTCTTTTTTTAAATGGCAACTGCCCTAGCGTGCTTATGAGCACATGGCAACTCTCTCTTTTACCCGAACATGTTTTTTGCCATGCCTTTTTTTGTAGCGCTACATGGCAACTGCCTAGTGTTAGTAGGTGGCAACTCCTAAAGTTTTGAAATCATGGCAACTGCAGTAGACCAGACCACACATGGCAACAACTGTAGTTGTCCAAAAAATGGCAATCTGGAACTTTGACCTGAGATGGCAACTGCAGTTGAGCAAACATGGCAACTGTAGTTGTCCGACATGGCAACCGTAGTTCAGCGACATGGCAACTGCACTTAAACGAACATGGACGAGGGTCCAGCCCATGGCAACTGCGGGGCGCGCGGTAAAGTGTCACGTGGGACGTGCGGGACCACGAGGTACGAGGCCTGACGTACCGGCCGTGTGGGCGTTATCTATTTCGTCCACACGCACGCGTGTAAGAGGGACCGGGAGGGGAAAAAAGAGGCGTGTGGGCGCTAGTTGTTTTGCCCACATACAGACGTGTGGGCTGGTCCTTTTAGGCACCACACAGAACATGTGGACAGATTCCTTAACGCCCACACGTGTGGCAGTTAGCGGCGTCCTAATTTTGACATATTATAAAACAGGAAATTAAGAAACTAGACTTGCCATGCACCATGAATTAAAATTGCCATGATACATGCACTTAAAATTGCCATGGTTCACACAAAAAAATATTTTCATGGTCAAAGTACTGGAATTGTCATCATCAAAAAACTAAAATTGTCATGATCTACAAACTAAAATTGTCACATGGCAACTTTAGTTTAAGCACTATTACAACTACAGTGTAAACATCATGGCAACTTTTGGGGAAAAAAAATTCGTCGAAACATATCAACATGGGGTCTAGTTTTGAAGATCTCGTCGAGGCGGATTTAATGGTGAAAATGGATTTTTAATTCGCTTTTTTTAATTAGAAGATAAAACATTTTTAAGCCGAAAACAAAAAGGATTTCTGCTGATGTTATTTGTTCATACGTGGCAAAATGAATGATGATGGAGGCGTGTGGGCGATATGCAAACACCCACACGTGTGGGCGTTAGTTTTTCCGTATATTAAAGCAAGGATTTTATAGAAAGGACCTCCACAAAGATACAAATTACAACCAAGTCCCCCTGTAAAGCGGAACCGCCGACGAGGAACAGCACGTTCCGATGGTGTGCCGCCGCCGCATCTTCACACGAGCCTTGGATCAGAAGATGTCCCCTGGCGGATGGGAAGTCGTCGGTCCTCGAACTTCGGAGAGCTTCCATCATGCTCCTCCGGCCGCAACGCTGCCTTGCTTGAACACTAGTCGCTTCAAGATCTCGATCTGGAGCCGCCGCGTCGAGCCCCAGTGCGGGGACAAACGCACACGGCGGCCACCGGGGACCGCGAGCGCGAGGAAGGAGGTGCTCCGCCGTGAAGCTACACCGAGCTCCACCACCGAAGATGCCGAGCGCCACCTGCAAAACCAATTCCGACCGCGCCTCCATCTCCAGGACGCCGGCGGCTAGGAACCTAACAGAGCCTACGCTATATACACACCAAGAAACGAGGTCCCCCCATCCTCCCGCCGCCAGAGCGGCCGACGGAGGAAGGGGGAACCGGCGCTTCGCCGGCGGTGAGGTGGATCTGCCGAGCGGGTTCATAAAATTCGCCTCTACTGTAGCGGGAGAGGGGAAAGCGTCCAAGGTCACTTTGCATGAAGAGTTGCCATACAAAGGCAATAAGGTAGAGCTAACTGTTTGATTGTCATTCTTAGCTAAGAGTGGATTTTGTTCTCTATCTCCTCCTCCCTTTCCTACGCACCAACAACTATATTACCTGTCATAACTAAAATTAGCTGACAGATAACTAATGTATTTGCCATCATAAGATTTTAACAGTTGACCTTGATGCCTTTTGTATTTGTACAATGCCACAATAATGTGAAATGTAGATTAAGCTTAAATTTTATAATAATTTGCGTTATTTTACAATAGACTCGAGATGATATGGAGAGATCGAAGAACCAATGGCACGAACTTGCTTTTATCTAGGTGTATGTTGATATTGTCAAAGTAGTGGACCTACCTATAGCGGGGGAGGGCGCGAAAAATGACAATGAAGACCGAGCTCCTTGGATCTTGTTCCCAAAATACCATTTTCTACCGGCCCCAAAAAATTGATTTTTTTGTGAACAACACATACACATGCATACTATGTATGTGCAAAACTTCAAAACATTATACTTTCACTAATTGCATGCAAAAAATGAAAAAAATCTATTTCCAAGTGGGTCATGATTTTTTTTTGTTCAGCCGAATTTTTGTTTTCTAAAGCCTATAAATCATAAATTTTTTCAGGCGAATTTTCACCTGTTTGTGCTGAACATATAGAAGTTTCCCTGGGAAATATATTTTTTAAACTTTTAAATATGTTTTTTGAAAAAAAAAACACCGAGCTCTAAGGAGGTCGGGCTCCATAAACCCGCACTCAGGAGGGGGGCTGCTAGCTAGTCTAACTAATGGCTTTCATTGTCTCAAAAAAAACTAATGGATTTCATGCTACTCGTTTCGTTCAAAAATGGATAATGATTTAGACAAAGGCAAAATCTCCCACGTGGTACTTACATAGTTACTTCTCTAATCATTAAGTAGTATATGATTAAAATTTAATCTCTATCCCCATCCAGTACTTAAAAAAGATGTAAGGTTTTCCATTTCACCTTTCTTTTCACCACCTCTTCGTCCAACCTTTAATGTATATGATAATCAATCACCTTAATTTATTTTTCTGAACCAATTCACTTTGATTTACTTACCAAACTTCTAATCAAAATATAAGGTAACTCACGGTCAGAGTTTGATGAACATTTATTTACACAATCGCATTATTATTGACAGGTAAATCGCAAGCTAACGTACTAAAATATTTATATCCCGTTGCAACGCACGGGCATTGTTCTAGTGTTAATTAAAAATCAATATGATGCTATTTTCTTCTAACCAATCAAAATAGTTGCAGAAAATATTATTATTGAATTTCTAAAAAGTTTGGCCACATAATATTTAAAGCCTCATCTGTTTTTGAATGGCGGTATAGCAAACCCAATGACTATCAGTCAACATCAGCGGCACTATCAAGCACAGGTAAAATCCAACTTAGGAACGTAAAAGGCGTCGCTGGCACAATGTGTACAATGTGTACAAGTGGCACAGGTAAAATCCAATGAAGAAGTTTCTCCCTGCTAATCTAACATGTGTGTGGTGATTGATAAATCATAAAGATGAGACATCATGCATGCTCAGTAGCTTTTGAAAAGGGAAAAGTTGCTTATGGTAGCACTACGTAAAAGGAGCTCAAGCTGCATGGTAGATCCAAATTTAGACTACTATAGCGTTATCACATCAGAAGCCTGGGTCAATATTTGAAATTGAGAACCCCTCGGCTCCCCTCCCCTCCCCTCCCCTAGGTCGCCCCCGCGCGGCGACCAGGGGGGAACCCTAGCGCCGCCAAGCCCTCGGCTCCCTCTCCCACCTCTCCTGCCCGCCGCCGCCGGGGCGCGCCGTCTGGCAAAGCCCGGTTGGCGTCGGCGGCGGCGGATCTCCTCCCAGCGGCCGGACTGGCGTGGGTGGCGTTCGGCGGTGGTTGGCGGCGCGTTGGCGACGGGGCGCGCCGGCGAGGGCTCAGCGGGTGACGGCAGGAGCTGCTTCCCCCGGTGGTCGTGTGGGGGGCCGTTCGGGGTGCGCCTATGGTGGATGTGGTCGATCTGTTTCAGATCTGACTGCTGGTGCCTCGGGCGGCGCGGGGATCTCGGGGCGGCGGCCTCGATCGGTGGCGCGCGGTGCGGCCTGCCTGGCGGGCGGCATCCGCGGGTGCAGATGGGGGGCCTTCCACGGTTGTGTGGGCGGCGTGGAGGCGACGGCACTACGGCGGCTCCTCGATGGCCGCCCGGAGTTTCATGGGAGGCGTTGTCTCCGACTGGATCTACTCCGGTTCGTGCTGACTACAGTCGACGCCAATACTGCCTGGACGGATCTGGCGGGTGGGCATGGATCCGGGGGAAACTCCAGGCCGGCATGGCGGCCGCACCAAAGTCGACGCCCTCGGCGCCGATTACCTTCCCGGAGGCTTCGGTGTGGATCATACGCCCCCCACATCTTCCATGAGCGCAGGCAAAAGCCTCTGTTCCTCTGTTTGGGCGACGATGGCACTTTGGTGTCGTGTTCCTTCCTGAAGGCGTCGTCCGAGGACTGCTCAGGGTGGTGGAGTTGCTGGTAGTTCGGAGTCGACGCGAGATGGCATGTAGGTGAAGCGGTGTGGCATCAACAGATCATCGACGGTGGGTCTCCACTACTAGGGAAAAGCCTAGCAGCAACGCGGGTTTTAGGCCTATCAGTAGCGCGGCCAAGAGCGCTACTGATAAGGCGCACAGCTAAAGCTTAGCGATGGCGTGCACGGACCAGCGCTCTTGCTAAATTGATCTAGTAGTAGCGCTTCTCGAGCAGAGAGCTGTTGGTAATTAGTAGTAGCGCTCCTCCTTGCCCGCTACTACTATTATTTAGTATTTTATTTCATGTTGTATTTCATACACATTTACACAAGTTTTCATACAACAGGAATTTAGAGATTGTTTTTACATCATAATGAGTTATTACATCACGGGGTGAAAGAACCGTGGACTAGTTTCAAGTGGATGGACATCCACTTGAAACTAATCATGATTCTTTCATAATGATATAATAAATATCATCATCATTATCATATCATTAACAACTTATCATCATAATACATCATTGTCATATAACACCTCCTCAAGATGATCGTTTTCATCAATGAGACATCACATAGCAAATTGGTCACTAGTCGTAATCACAAGTACTCCTCATCATCAACTCTAACACATTGTATCACATAATAACATATTGTACCTCATAGGACCTACTACATTCTCTTAGGACCTACTATATTCTCTAAGGTAAAATAGCAAAAAACAAGATAGCCCCTGACTCTCCATTATGGAGAATGGAGATTATCCTGTCTCCATTCTTGCCTTTCGCTTAATGTTACTTTCAAGAACCTCCTTGCAAATGTCCAAAGATTTTTTTTCATTCTTTGATTAGCATGTGTTCACCGGTTTTAGAAATCCGATATGCACAGGTGAGCTCCTTAGATTGACCTGGCTGTATGTTCAGAACTGCAAGGCGACCATTCTGATACATCAGATGAGGCACACAATCCATCGGGATTTTCTGTTGAAAAGCATAGTAATAACTTCGTAGTTAGCAATGATGTACTAGTTTTAGAAGTATGCAAAAGATGCACGGATATCGTAATAGTAAAAAATCTTACCAGGGTATCTCCATAGAAGTTATAGTGGTTCAACACATGCACTAGTGGCACATATTCACCATAATTTGGAGGAGTTCGATAATAGGTGTTGTAATTCTCAAGATAAGTACAATAAGCAATCAGATGACTTTTCTCCTTATAAATTAATTCGGAGCCATCAGTGTAGTGGGTTTTGTCTACCATCTTCTGCACATTCTTTGAAGATTCAAAATAAGCTGTCAATGGAAATAAGCTGTCAACTATTTTGAAATAAACAATATAAATTAGTTAATAACTATGTTTGAGAAACTCACATTGCGGTAGAATCGGAAGCGTATTAACAAGGACCCAAATTTCCATATTGTCTTGCTCGATGTCAGGATCACCAAGATCCATGGTGACAATCATACCCTCATAAAAACCATACATTTTGCAAAGTGCTTCCCAATTTTGGCAACCAAAATGGGTTACGCTCTGAGCATTGTACAGATTTACTTCAAAATCCATATCATGATGGGTCCTTAGGTGTATTTTCTTTGTTTCAAAATTTTCATGGTCTTCAAAACCCATCCTCTCCAAGACATAGCATCTTGCATGGCATGGGATAAGCTAGTAGAATTGTAAAAGATGAAAATTAGACGTTGAAATAGTTGAAGTCATGCTTAATTATGAAAAAAACTCTTGTCGTTGTTGCGTACCGTTTCAACATCGAAGGTCTCCTCGAGCTTAATGCTGAAGCGCCGATCTTCGTCCAGCTCAACGAACCTGTCGCACATACCTCGATCATCGTGGCACCAGCTGCACTCCCCCGGGAGACTGTCGTCGTCCGAGTACAACATTTCCTACGTTCATAATTCAAAGATTAAACTTGTATAATTAAATATTGTTGGGGAACGTAGTAATTTCAAAAAATTTCCTACGATCACGCAAGACCATGGTGATGGCATAGCAACGAGAGGATAGAGTGTCCGTCCACGTACCCTCGTGAGACCGAAAGCGGAGCGTTATAACAACGCGGTTGATGTAGTAAATGCGTCTCCACGATCCGACCGATCCAAGCACCGAGCGTCACGGCACCTCCGAGTTCGCACACGTTCAGCTCGATGGCGATCCCGGACTCGATCCAGCAAAGTGTCGGGATGAGTTCCGTCGAACGACGGCGTGGTGGCGATGTTGATGCTCCACCGGCGCAGGGCTTCGCCTAAGCTCATGACGATATGACTTCTCCGCGCAGGCTTCTCCTAAGCTCATGACGATATGACCGAAGTGGAATATGGTGGAAGGGGCACCGCACACGGCTAAGGCAAGATCCGTAGATCAACTTGTGTGTCTTGGGTGCCCCTGCCCCGTATATAAAGGAGACAAGGGGAGGTGGCGGCCCTAGAGGAGGCGCGCAAGGAGGAGTCCTACTCCCAGGGAGTAGGACTCCCCCCTTCTCCTAGTTGGAGTAGGATTGGGGAGGGAAGGGGAAGGCGCCGCCCCCTCTCCTGTCCTATTCGGACTGGAAGGGGAGGGGCGCAGCAGCCCTGGCGGCCCTTCTCCTTCTCCCTCAAGGCCCATGAAGGCCCATATACCCCGGGGTTCCGTAACCCCGGTGTTCGATAACATCCTGTTTTCACTCGGAACCATTCGAAGTCAAACATAGGCTTCCAATATATCAATCTTTATGTCTCGACCATTTGAGACTCCTCGTCATGTCCGTGATCACATCCGGGACTCGAACAACCTTGGTGCATCAATACTTATAAACTCATTATGAAGCTGTCATCGAAGCGTTAAGCGTGCGGACCCTACGGGTTCGAGAACTATGTAGACATGACCTAGAACCATTCTCGGTCAATAACCAATAGCGGAACCTGGATGCCCATATTGGTTCCTACATATTCTCTGAAGATCTTTATCGGTCAAACCGCATAACGACATCGTTGTTCCTTTGTCATCGGTATGTTACTTACCCGAGATTCGATCGTCGGTATCCAATACCTAGTTCAATCTCGTTACGGCAAGTCTCTTTACTCGTTCCGTAATACATCATCTCATAACTAACTCATTAGTTACAATGCTTGCAAGGCTTAGGTGATGAGTATTACCGAGAAGGCCCAGAGATACCTCTCCGACAATCGGAGTGACAAAACCTAATCTCGAAATCGCCAACCCAACAAGTACCTTTGGAGACACCTGTAGTACTCCTTTATAATCATCCGATTCGTTGTGACGTTTGGTAGTACCAAAGTGTTCCTCCGTAAGCAGAGTTGCATAATCTCATAGTTATAGGAACATGTATGGGTCATGAAGAAAGCATTAACATACTAAGCGATCAAGTGTTAAGCTAACGGAATGGGTCATGTCAATCAGATCATTCAACTAATGATGTGACCTTGTTAATCAAATAACAACTCCTTGTTCATGGTTAGGAAACATAACCATCTTTGATTAACAAGCTAGTCAAATAGAGGCATACTAGTGACATACTCTTTGTCTATATATTCACACATGTATTATGTTTCCGGTTAATACAATTCTAGCATGAATAATAAACATTTATCATGATATAAGGAAATAAATAATAACTTTATTATTGCCTCTAGGGCATATTTCCTTGATCTCCCACTTGCACTAGAGTCAATAATCTAGTTCACATCGCCATGTGATTTAACATCAATAGTTCACATCTATATGTGGTTAACACCCATAGTTCACATCGACATGTGACCAACACCCAAAGGGTTTACTAGAGTCGATAATCTAGTTCACATTGCTATGTGATTAACACCCAAAGAGTACTAAGGTGTGATCATGTTTTGCTTGTGAGATAATTATAGTCAGCGGGTCTGTCACATTGAGCCGTAAGTATTTTGCAAATTTCTATGTCTACAATGCTCTGCGGAGCTACTCTAGCTAATTGCTCCCACTTTCAATATGTATCCAGATTGAGACTCGAGTCATCTAGATTAGTGTTAAAACTTGCATCGGCGTAACCCTTTACGGCGAACCTTTTTCACTTCCATAATCGAGAAACATATCCTTATTCTACTAAGGATAATTTTGACCGCTGTCCATTGATCTACTCTTAGATCACTATTGCACTCCTTGCCAAGCTTAGTGGTAGGGTATGCAATAGATCAGTACACAACATGACATACTTTATAGAACCTATGGCTGATGCATAGGAATGACTTTCATTCTCTTTCTATCTTACTGCCGTGGTCGGGTTTTGAGTCTTACTCAATCTCACACCTTGTAACACAGGCAAGAACTCTTTCTTTGACCATTCCATTTTGAACTACTTCAAAATCTTGTCAAGGTATGTATTCATTGAAAAACTTATCAAGCGTCTTGATCTATCTCTATAGATCTTGATGCTCAATATATAAGCAGCTTCACGAGGTCTTTCTTTGAAAAACTCCTTTCAAACACTCCTTTATGCTTTGCAGAATAATTTTACATTATTTCCGATCAACAATATGTCATTCACATATACTTATCGGAAAGGCTGTAGTGCTCCCACTCACTTTCTTGTAAATCTGAGGCTTCACCGTAAAGTCTATAAAACTATATGCTTTGATCAACCTATCAAAGCGTGTATTCCAACTCGAGATGCTTGCACCAGTCCATAGATGGATCATTTGGAGCTTGCACATTTTGTTAGCACCTTTAGGATTGACAAAACCTTCGGTTGCATCATATACAACTCTTCTTTAATAAATCCATTAAAGAATGTAGTTTTGACATCCATTTGCCAGATTTCATAAAATGTGGCAATTGCTAACATGATTCGGACAGATTTAAGCATCGCTACAGTTGAGAAAATCTCATTGTAGTCAACACCTTGAACTTGTCAAAAAACCTTTTTGCGACAAGTCGAGCTTTGTAGATAGTAACACTACTATCAGCATCTGTCTTCCTCTTGAAGATCCATTTATATAATATGGCTTGCCGATCGGGCAACTCCATCAAAGTCCACACTTTGTTCTCATATATGGATCCCATCTCAGATTTCATGGTCTCAAACCATTTCGCGGAATCTGGGCTCATCATCGCTTCCTCATAGTTCGTAGGTTCATCATGGTCTAGTAACATGACTTCTAGAATAGGATTACCGTACCACTCAGTGCGGATCTTACTCTGGAAGACCTACGAGGTTTGGTAACAACTTGATCTGAAGTTTCATGATCATCATCATTAACTTCCTCACTAATTGGTGTAGGAATCACTGGAACTGATTCTGTGATGAACTACTTTCCAATAAGGGAGAAGGTACAATTACCTCATCAAGTTCTACTTTCCTCCCACTCACTTCTTCGAGAGAAACTTCTTCTCTAGAAAGGATCCATCTTAACAACGAATGTTTGCCGTTGGATCTGTGATAGAAGGTGTACCCAACAGTTTCCTTTGGGTATTCTATGAAGACGCACTTCTCCGATTTGGGTTCGAGCTTATCGGTGAAAACTTTTCACATAAGCATTGCAACCTCAAACTTTAAGAAACGACAACTTAGGTTTCTTGCTAAACCATAGTTCATACGGTGTCATCTCAGCGGTTTAGATGGTGCCCTATTAAGCGTGAATGCAGCTGTCTCTAATGCATAACCCCAAAGCGATATTGGTAAATCGGTAAGAGACATCATTGATCGCACCATATCAAAATAAAATACTGATTCTGACGTTCGGACACACCATAATGTTGTGGTGTTCGGTGGCGTGAGCTGTGAAACTATTCCACTTTGTTTTAATTGAAGACCAAACTCGTAACTCAAATATTCATCTCCACGATCACATCGCGAAACTTTATTTTCTTGTTACGATGATTTTCTACTTCACTCTGAAATTCTTTGAACTTTTCAACTATTTCAGACTTTATGTTTCATCAAGAAGATATACCCATATCTGCTCAAATCATCTTGTGAAGGTCGAAAATAACGATACTTGCCACGAGCATCAACACTCATTGGATCGCATACATCGGTATGTATTATTTCCAATAAGTCAGTATCTCGTTCCATTGTTCCGAACAACGGAGTTTTAGTCATCTTGCCCAAAAGGCACGGTTCATAAGTATCAAATGATTCATAATCAAGTGATTCCAAAACCCATCGGCATGGAGTTTCTTCATGCGCTTTACACCGATATGACCCAAGCGGCGGTGCCACAAATAAGTTGCACTATCATTATTAACTTTGCATTTTTGGCATCAATATTATGAATATGTGTATCACTATGATCGAGATCCAATGAACCATTTTCATTGAGTGTGTAACCATATAAGGTTTTATTCATGTAAGCAGAACAACAATTTATTCTCTTACTTAAATGAATAAGCGTATTGCAATAAACATGATCAAATCATATTTATGCTCAACATAAACACCAAATAACATTTATTTAGGTTTAACACTAATCCGAAAATATAGGGAGTGTGCGATGATGATCATATCAATCTTGGAACTACTTCCAACACTCATCGTCACTTTCCTTCAACTAGTCTCTGTTTATTACGTAACTCCGTTTGAGTTACTAATCTTAGCAACCGAACAAGTATCAAATACTCAGGGGCTACTATAAACACTAGTAATGCACACATCAATAATCTGTATATCAAATATACTCTTGTTCACTTTGCCATCCTTCTTATCCACCAAATATTCAGGGCATTTCTGCTTCCAGTGACCATTTCCATTGCAGCAAAAGTACTCAGTCTCAGGCTTAGGTCTAGACTTGGGCTTTCTTCACTCGAGCAGCAACTTGCTTGCCGTTCCTTTTGAAGTTCCCCTTCTTCCCTTTGTCATTTTCCTTGAGACTAGTGGTCTTGTCAACCATCAACACTTGATGTTTTTCTTGATTTCTACCTTCGCCGATTTTAGCATCGTGAAGAGCTCGAGAATCTTTTTCGTCATCCCTTGCATACTATAGTTCATCACGAAGTTCTACTAACTTAGTGATGGTGACTAGAGAATTCTGTCAATCACTATCTTATCTAGAAGATTAACTCCCACTTGATTCAAGTGATTGAAGTACTCAGACAATCTGAGCACATGCTCACTAGTTGAGCGATTCTCCTCCATCTTTTAGCTATAGAACTTGTTGGAGACTTCATATCTCTCAACTCGGGTATTTGCTTGAAATATTAACTTCAGTTTCCTGGAACATCTCATATGGTCCATGACGTTCAAAACGTCTTTGAAGTCCCGATTCTAAGCCGTTAAGCATGGTGCACTAAACTATCAAGTAGTCATCATATTGAGCTAGCCAAGCGTTCATAACGTCGTATTGAGCTAATAGCGTTCATAACGTCGCATCTGCTCCTGCAATAGGTCTGTCACCTAGCGGTGCATTAAGGACATAATTCTTCTGCGCAGCAATGAGGATAAACCTCAGATCACGAATCCAATCCGCATCATTGCTACTAACATCTTTCAATACAATTTTCTCTAGGAATACATATAAAACATAGGGAAGCAACAACGCGAGCTATTGATCTACAACATAATTTGCAAAATACTACGGGACTAAGTTCATGATAAATTAAAGTTTAATTAATCATATTAAAACCTCCCACTTAGACAGACATCTCTCTAGTCATCTAAGTGATTACGTGATCCAAATCAACTAAACCATGTCCGATCATCACGTGAGATGGAGTAGTTTCAATGGTGAACATCACTATGTTGATCATATCTACTATATGATTCACGCTCGACCTTCGGTCTCCGTGTTCGAGGCCATATCTGTTATATGCTAGGCTCGTCAAGTTTAACCTGAGTATTCTCGCGTGCGCAACTGTTTTGCACCGTTGTATTTGAGCGTAGAGCCTATCACACCCGATCATCACGTGGTATCTCAGCACGAAGAACTTTCATAGCGGTGCATACTCAGGGAGAACACTTCTTGATAATTTTAGTGAGAGATCATCTTATAATGCTACCGTCAATCAAAGCAAGATAAGATGCATAAAGGATAAACATCACATGCAATCAATATAAGTGATATGATATGGCCATCATCATCTTGTGCTTGTGATCTCCATCGCCGAAGCACCGTCATGATCACCATCGTCACCGGCGCGACACCTTGATCTCCATCGTAGCATCGTTGTCGTCTCGCCAACTATTGCTTCTACGACTATCGCTACTCCTTAGTGATAAAGTAAAGCAATTACATGGCGTTGCATTTCATACAATAAGCGACAACCATATGGCTCCTGCCGATTGCCGATAACTTGGTTACAAAACATGATCATCTCATACAATAAAGTATAGCATCACGTTTTGACCACATCACATCACATCATGCCCTGCAAAACAAGTTAGGCGTCCTCTACTTTGTTGTTGCAAGTTTTACGTGGCTGCTACGGGCTGAGCAAGAACCGTTCTTACCTACGCATCAAAACCACAGCGATACTTCGTCAAATAGACTCCGTTTTAACCTTCTCAAGGACGGGCGTATGCGCTCGATTCAACTAAAGTGAGAGAGCAGACACCGCGGTCACCTTTAAGCAACGAGTGCTCGGGCGGTGAAACCAGTCTCGCGTAAGCGTCTGGCGTAATGTCGGTCGGGCGCTTCATCTCACAATACCGCTGAATCAAAGTATGACATGCTGGTAGGCGGTATGACTTATATCGCCCACAACTCACTTGTGTTCTACTCGTGCATATGACATCAACGCATAAAACCAGGCTCGATACCCTTTGTTGGGGAGCGTAGTAATTTCAAAAATTTCCTACGATCACGCAAGACCATGGTGATGGCATAGCGAGAGGATAGAGTGTCCGTCCACGTACCCTCGTGAGACCGAAAGCGGAGCGTTATAACAACGCGGTTGATGTAGTCGTGCGTCTCCACGATCCGACCGATCCAAGCACCGAGCGTCACGGCACCTCCGAGTTACGCACACGTTCAGCTCGATGGCGATCCCGGACTCCGATCCAGCAAAGTGTCGGGATGAGTTCCGTCGACCGACGGCGTGGTGGCGATGTTGATGCTCCACCGGCGCGGGGCTTCGCCTAAGCTCGCGACGATATGACTTCTCGGCGCAGGCTTCTCCTAAGCTCATGACGATATGACCGAAGTGGAATATGGTGGAAGGGGCACCGACACAGCTAAGGCAAGATCCGTAGATCAACTTGTGTGTCTTGGGTGCCCCTGCCCCGTATATAAAGGAGACAAGGGGAGGTGGCGGCCCTAGAGGAGGCGCACCAGGAGGAGTCCTACTCCCAGGAGTAGGACTCCCCCTTCTCCTAGTTGGAGTAGGATTGGGGAGGGGAAAGGGAAGGCGCGCCCCCTCTCCTTGTCCTATTCGGACTGGAAGGGGAGGGGGCGCAGCCCACCTGGCCGGCCCTTCTCCTTCTCCCTCAAGGCCCATGAAGGCCCATATACCCCCGGGGTTCCGTAACCCCGGTGTTCCGTAACATCCTGTTTTCACTCGGAACCATTCCGAAGTCAAACATAGGCTTCCAATATATCAATCTTTATGTCTCGACCATTTGAGACTCCTCGTCATGTCCGTGATCACATCCGGGACTCGAACAACCTTGGTGCATCAATACTTATAAACTCATTATGAGCTGTCATCGAAGCGTTAAGCGTGCGGACCCTACGGGTTCGAGAACTATGTAGACATGACCTAGAACCATTCTCGGTCAATAACCAATAGCGGAACTTGGATGCCCATATTGGTTCCTACATATTCTCGAAGATCTTTATCGGTCAAACCGCATAACGACATCGTTGTTCCCTTTGTCATCGGTATGTTACTTACCCGAGATTCGATCGTCGGTATCAATACCTAGTTCAATCTCGTTATCGGCAAGTCTCTTTACTCGTTCGTAATACATCATCTCATAACTAACTCATTAGTTACAATGCTTGCAAGGCTTAGGTGATGAGTATTACCGAGAAGGCCAGAGATACCTCTCCGACAATCGGAGTGACAAAACCTAATCTCGAAATCGCCAACCCAACAAGTACCTTTGGAGACACCTGTAGTACTCCTTTATAATCACCCGATTCGTTGTGACGTTTGGTAGTACCAAAGTGTTCCTCCGGTAAGCGGAGTTGCATAATCTCATAGTTATAGGAACATGTATGGGTCATGAAGAAAGCATTAACATACTAAGCGATCAACTGTTAAGCTAACGGAATGGGTCATGTCAATCAGATCATTCAACTAATGATGTGACCTTGTTAATCAAATAACAACTCCTTGTTCATGGTTAGGAAACATAACCATCTTTGATTAACAAGCTAGTCAAATAGAGGCATACTAGTGACATACTCTTTGTCTATATATTCACACATGTATTATGTTTCCGGTTAATACAATTCTAGCATGAATAATAAACATTTATCATGATATAAGGAAATAAATAATAACTTTATTATTGCCTCTAGGGCATATTTCTTCAAATATGTGTACTAAAAAACCTAAATTAGATCATTATTTTTCGAGAAAATCCAGGCCACTCGATATTTCGTACATATTCTACCACAAGTCATGCCAGAATTCACGAAAAAATCCAGCATGACCTTTGCTAAAAAAGGACATATCGAGCGCCTGAAATTTGCCGGAACGGAAATTAATCAACACTCCGGCAAAACATAGGCCACTCAGAGGTGTAAACTGAACATGAACGGCCACTTGGGCAACCATATATCCTATTTGAGCAACACAAGATATACATGGTTATTTGGCTGGTCTCACCTTGATGTCGGAGGGGGTCGGTGACGGGGACGACGGCGGGGATGATGGAGGGGCTCCTTGATTTCTGCAAAAGCAAAAACCGTATAAGTTATCACTAATACATCCCGAATAATTGCTTAAACTAAAAGATAACAACAAATATGACATGTTCAACTAGTTTTATTAATTCAACTAGTTCTTACTAAATATAAACTTACTATAAATTGAAAAAAAAACTAGTTCTTTCTAAAATTAAAGTAGTTCAACTAGTTATATTAATCATCTTACTAAAATACATTAGTTCTATTAATTCAACTAGTTCAACTAGTTTATTAATTTATTTACTAAACTAGTTCAACTACAACTAAAGTAGTTCAACTACAACTACTATTAATCATACTGCCCTAGTTAACTAGTACCATCACTACTAGTAATTAACATCTCTGCTACTAAAAATCATTATCTATGAACCCTAAATTAACATCAACTACTACTAAACAATATCTAGTATTAACTAAGCAGAGAGAAAGGGGTGGGGCGGACGGAGAGGTAGGCGGCGAGGCGGGATCGGGAGGCGGCGGTCTTGGGTGGGCTCGGGTGGCGGTGAGGTCGAGGCGGTGGGAGGAGGCTGTCGGCGGAGGAGGAGGAGGGCGCCGCAGAGGAGGAGGAGGCGGCGGAGGAGGAGGGCGGCCTTGAGCGAGGGAGGACGTGCGAGGAGGAGGAAGGAGGGACGGAAGGACGGACGAAGGCGGCGGCGGCGGCGACGCACGACGACGGTTATCGGCGCACGGGCGAGAGTGAGAGAGAGGGTCGGTCGTGCGCGTGGGGATAAGGTAATGATAGTTGTAGCGCGTTTACCAAAACGCGCTTCAGCTAATAGGACTAGCAGTAGCGCTGTGCATTGTTACGCGCTCGCTAAGTTGGTTTACCGATGGCGCTTTACGGATAAAGCGCTACTGCTAAGTGTAAGTATACAAAAAATACGTCAATGCAAAAATACATTGGCCATCAATGATCTTTTTGTGTACAATCTGAATTGTCAATATAAGTCCTCTCCGGTAGAAACTGGAGAGGACTCATATTGCGGCCACAAATTTTACACATAGAGTTCAGTGAAGACCAACTGGTTGTGATACTTTCAGAAGTAACATATTTAAGGTGGTAAACACCCTGTTCGCGGAGCGAGGTGTGGGACTAAACTTGTGGGCTGATCTTAGCAGTAGCGATTTTCTTAGAAGCGCGTTACTGCTAACTTCTATAGCAGTAGCGCGGTTCAGTATAGGGCGCTACTGCTATAACTAGCTGGGTGGCGAGGTCATGGCAATTAGAGCAGTAGTGCGGTTTTGTGTGGACGCGCTACTGCTATTTTCCTTTCAGCAGCGCGTTTTGCTATCACGCGCTGCTGCTAAATAGCAGTAGCGTCGTATTTTGAGGAGCGCTGCTGGTAAGATTCTGTGTATAGGCTTTTCCCTAGTAGTGCTCGGCGGCATAGCACAGTGGAGTCTCGGCGTCCGATGCGCGGAGATGGACTCGCGCAGGAGGAGGAAGCTGTCTGGCGTCATGGTGGAGTGGACGGTAGCTAGACCGTGCAAGGGAGATGCAACAGTACAGCTCTAAAGATGGATTGGTGGCAGGTGGCTGCGGCGGCCTCATACCCGGCAGGCGTCCTGGTTGAGGAATGCGCCGGACTGGTAGGTACCCCATACCCGGCAGGCGTCCTGATTGGGACCTCAAGTCTTAGATGTTTAGGTTTGGCTGCGATGTCTGTTTGGTATTAGGCCCAGACTATCAGCGCCCCTTCATCAATTGGACAGGTGTAGCGATAGTTGTTGCTTAGATGGTGGCTTTAGTCTTGATGTTGTATGACTTTGTAAGGTCTTGTGAGAAGAGTGACGGTATGCATCACCCAGATGCAGAGGTCGGGGGTCATACTCCTTTTCTAAAAAAAAAATCACATCAGAAGCCTTCTCAGAATATTAAGCGACATCCATGTTCAAATGTTTGGTAAGGTGTTTGGTAAGGTTTTTTTTCGAACTTCGCCGAAATATCAGAAATTTCAACAAAACATTTTAGATTTTGATGTATTGAAATTCAGTTAATGTCAACAGATTTTAACCGGATACTCCCTCTGTAAACTAATACAAGACATTTTAGATCACTAGTTTCGGTATCCGTCTTAATTTCGGGTATGCCGTCAAAATTCGTTGAAGTTTAAACCTTGCGCGGTAACAAAACAAGAGTGCAGTATCTACGAATGAAAAATATATACTCCCTCCGTTCCTAAATAATTGTCTTTCTAGCCATCTTAAATGGACTACAATATACGGATGTATGTAGACATGTTTTAGAGTGTAGATTCACTCATTTTGCTCCGTATGTAGTCACTTGTTAAAATCTCTAGAAAGACAATTATTTAGGAACGGAGGGAGTATGTTTTTTTAGTAAAGGAACATGAGAAATCCAGGTCTTTAAACATAGTTTTTGTTTAGTATCTAAGCCGTCTCTTTAGGACTTTAGTCCTCGAGAGAAAGACAGAACGTAACATAGGACGTATCTAGTGCTCCCACAGCTCGCGTTGCTACCGAGCGAGCACAACCAAAAGGTATTCAAAAAATCCAAAACTTTTCTAAGTGGATCGAGACAACAGACATGAGAGCACTAGACACATGTATCTAGAAGACCAAATTAAAACTATATATTGGACCCAAAAAAAGCGGCAGAAAACAAGGATTGGGCATTTATAAAACAACAAAACAAAGATTCATCTGCTACTTGGCCACGAGGCTAATTAGGCTATAAAATACAAGGTGCGCTGCCTTTCCAGAGAGGACAGGACAGCAGTGGCCGGGGAGCAGGGGAAAATGTGTGAAAGCAAGGTGTCCAGAGAGGACTGTGTGTTGACTTGATCCGGTCTGGAACGAGGGCTCACTCGGGCATCATGGGCGACGTGCTTGTGCCCACCGCCCCACTGCTCCGGAGTGGGGTTCCACCGGGGCCGGGTGGTGTGGGTTGGGTATATCCACTTCACTCTCCACCCTTACATGTATCCACGCGCTCGACTTGTCCCTTATGTGGAGTGGAGGAGGAGGGGTCTTTTCATGCGTTAGTCACATACAATAATGCGCGTATGATTTGGCTGAATATGAGAACTAGGTGGCCTCTGCCCTCTGATGAAATTCTCATTGACAATGGCAAGGATTGGTTGCTGCATGTGCTGGCTAACTGCACGGAAGAGGTCCGGGATATGGTGATTATGGTAGTCTGGCGAATCTGGCAACTGCGGACAGATCACTCACATGGCAAGAAAATCCCACCAACGGAGGTCACGGTGGAGTTCCTCGACAGCTACTACAGATCTATCAAGATTGCAGGCTGGTATAGCACGGAGGAAATAATCAAAGGGAAGATGACGGTGTCTGCCGAGCGTACAGGCTCGTTAGTTAAAGCGAAGCCCCCGGCCATGCCATGGCCAGCACCCCAGCCGGGCTTCGTAGCTTTGTCCGTCGACGGGTCTTTTCTGGCCTCCGATGGATCAGCGGCTGCTGGCATGATTCTATGTGACGAGAAAGGCAAGATCATTTTTTCAGCATACCGCTATATCTTTCATTGCAACGACTCGCTGGGAGCGGAGATACACGCCCTCATGCAGGGCATGGCACTGGCTATACAGAATACGCCACTTCTGGTGGTCGTTCAATCAGATTCCGCTGAAGCACTATCAATCTTGTCTAACAATGGCCTGGTGAAGTCAGCTTATGGGCAGTTGGTGCTTGAGATTAAGGAGTTGATGAGCGGTAGGGAGTTTTTACCACAGAAAATTCACCGTAGTCAGAATTGTGTCGCAGATCGTTTGGCCACTTATAGCCGATCAGATAGAACCACAGCTGTGTGGTTACAGTCGGCTCCACCTTGTATTGAGGAGTTGTGGCCTCTTGATTTTAACACTATTACCTTACAATAAAAACTCCCTTTACCCCGCAAAAAAAAAGTGTGTTTTTTTTGTTTTTGTTTTTTTGCGGGGGAACCCTTACAAGTTACAACAGGTGATTTTCAAAGGTTTGGTAAATACCAATTCCTTTTTTTTCAGTTAGCCATATCAAAGTTTATTCTCTCTCACACACAATAAAGAATAATTAATATTCAAGGACTAAGTGCACCTGCTTATTACTAAACAGACAAATAAACAAGATTAACAGTAAGTGTGCCCAACTATTACGGCTTCCTCTCGTGCCCTCCCCTAACCCAGGTGCGGTGCTCGGGTCAATGGCGGTGTTTCTTCTTCGAGTTTGTCTTCCGGACTTTAATCCCTTTTGAGTTCGTCGTCATGGACGTAGTTGACGGAGCACTGGCATAGATTTCCGCCGTCTCCTTGGACGGTGAGGTTAGGGTTTCTCGTCTTGTGGCAAGATTTGACATCAAGTGCTTCAGATTTATGAAAGAGTTCAACAGTGACGTTTGCGACTTCAGTGCGTTGGTTCTTAGTGGCACGTGCTCAAAGACTTTCCGGCTATCATCAACAAAGTCAACCTGACTTTGGTAGGGGAGCGGCGACAGTTGCAGGTCAGCGTTCTTTCTGACGGTAGTAGTGATTGTTAGGTGGTCTCAGAATCTCGTTGCAAATTTTATTATGTTTGAGATGTTTTTGTACTTCTGATGAAATTTTATAATAGGTGTGATCGCGAATACACACACACACACACACACAAAATGATGATGGTCCATGTGCCAAAAGTGTTGGAAACTTGGCAAATAGTAGCCTTACTTGCCATTCAAGTCCATTTCAAACTTATTTTGCTTATCGAGACACAAACAAAGGCGCAATTACACTGGACGGCCATGGCCGATCGAACTCTTTCGTTTGGACTGCACACGCAATGCATGTTGCTCAAATGTTTTGGCCCGGTTTTCCGCCATGGTTACCTAAGCAGTAGTCTTCTTTTTACCTAACGCTTTGTTTCGATGTTCGTATTGAATCGGGCAGGAATACCAATTTAGTGAGGAAACTTTTTTCTTAAAGAAAAAACTTTTTTAATGCATGTCGACTTTTATTCATACACATTATACATTTTCGTACATACTAGGAACAAAGTTTTATACACGTTTAACATTTTCGCAAATATATGTTTAATGTCTACCTTTTTTTCATACATACTCTACATTTTTCATATATATATCTAAAACATTTTTAATATATGTTCAACATTTTCAAACACATGACTAACATTTTCTCAAATACATATTAAACATTGTAAAAATAAAGAGTGAGCATTTTAATGACATAAAATATGTTCTTAAACTATGCTAACATTTTTATGAACATTTTTTAAAATGTTACAAATATTTTTGAAACACTTGACATTTTCTAAAATGCACCATATATTTTGAATGGTCCAAAACATTTTTGACATTATTTAACATTTTTATAATGTCACGTACATGTTTTGAAACACATGAATATTTTAAAATGTCACATACATAATTTAGTGGTATGAACATTTTCTATAAGTTGAGTGAATATTATTTTTGCACTTCATGAGGATTTTTTAAATGTTTTATGAACACTTCTTAAAAAATCATAGTATATGTATTTAGTATTTTTCTAAATATAAGCAAAAGTAAAAAAACACGTACGTGATGTCAGCATGATAAAACCACATGCCTATTGGGACGGCCCACTACCAGGTCCCAGTAGGCGAGCTCGGCTTTCGTCTCGCTAAAGGTGAGACATAGACTTGCCCACTCGTCGGCCAGGGCACCGGGGCAGAGGGGAAACCACCAACTCGCCCCAGCAGCTGAAACGCACGCAACGAATGAGCGCCTCACCACCGACATCCTTGGAAGAGCCGATGCCGGCTTTCTCTTGCGGCATGCCGGAGTCGAGGGTGGAGAGGTGGGAAGGGGGGTAGGTTAAGGTCGAGCGACATGGGGTAGGTGGGGGAGGAGTTTGCAGACTGTTGTAAGCCTATAACCTGTATGTTGATTGTCGTGTTGCATCTTTTGACACTTTTCCCTCTAAAATACAGATGATTTCGAAAGGTTCGGTCCATGAACGAAAGTTGTTTTGACCAAGACCGCGTCCAAGGAGGAATCTACCCGGCTACGACGCATGGGAAGTCAACACACGCTGAGTGTATATATTAGAAAAGTTTTTTCCCGGCATGACACAATTGATCTGATTAATCCCTCCCTATCTAGACTGCGGAGGAGAGACGACCAACATAGCGCTGTCAGGCAATCAAATCAAACTTAATTCGCAGTATTATTATAATTAAGTGGCTGCTGGTAGAACCACCAGGAAATTAACACTGGCCGATCATGCATAGCTAGTTTGGGAGCACATGTTTTTTACAGTATGCAATCTCTTTCTTTTACAGTATGTGTACAAATCGTTAGCTGCCACCTGTGTAAGATAGCTCAATGCATGTTTAGATATTTCGAGAAAGATAGATGCTTAAGGCTGGTCATAGCGGGGAGTAACTTAGACTAGTAACATAGACTAGTAACATGCATATGTTACTAGTCTACGTTACTATCTTAATAGTGCATAGTATCATAGTAGATTAGTATCATAGATGGTCTCATTTATTGCCATGCATGACACATAGTAGCAACACATTTATTATGTTATGGTATCTACCTATGTTATTATAACCATCTCTCTCTTCTTTAATTGTTTGCCACATAAGCATGTTTGCGAGTCCCAAGTATATGATACTACTTATGTTACCCCCATTATGGCCAGCCTAAGGACTATGAGCGCCTTGTCCCTAAGACTACCCATAGTGGGAGTAACATAGATAGTAACATCACATATCTAGATAAAATAGATGATGTGCCAAGCAATAAATGAAGAAAGAGAGGCATATGATAACATAGCTAGTTACTATTAGTATGAGTAACATCACACATATCAAGGCAAGATGAGTCTATAGCCTAATAAATGAAGTATTGCATAGATATGTGTGATGTTACTATCTATGTTACTCCCACTATGGGTAGTCTAATAAAATTTGCACATACTGATTCTGAAATAAAGAAATCAATATCATACCTACCAATGATGATGTACCAACCGTGTTGGAAGCATGCCCAACACTGGCTACTTTTCCTTTTTTTTTAGAAAACCCTGGTACAAGATTATTTCGTAAACTCCCTCTGCTCTTGAAAGGCCATGTATAATGTCCGGGTTAATATGATGGATATGCTACTCATATCAAATAAGGAATTCCTTCTTTTTCAAGAGTTCATCTGCAAGGAACCTCAAAATTAAGCATAACAATAAGGAATTCCTTCTTGGCTCGGAGCAATTTGAGGATACTAGTGCTGAACTATGGGGCCAGTCTAGATCTCATCCACAGAGACCGGGACATTACACCAGGCATGTTTGCTTCCATCCCGCGCTCATCCTCATTGTTGCTGAGGGCGGCGAGCCACCATGTCTGCCCCAACCTTGAACAACCTCTGGAGGAGACTGAAGGGCACACAATGGAGAAGCGAATGAGGCAAGCGATTAGGGATGTGAAATGGTGGTCAAACAAGTAAAACAAGAAAAGTGGATAATTGAGGGGAATCAGACGGGTCACGAAGCATCAAAATTGGCAGGACCTCGTTGATTTGGGATATAACCACCCTTCTAATTATCCAATCACAAGTTGACTAGTGTCGCGTTTCTTCCGAGCAGATCAAAGAGGTTACATAAGTAACTAAGACCAAACAAGTGTATCGTCGTGGGGAACCAAACGAGCCGTGAAGCTTCAAATTGACAAAGTCACTACGAGCACCAAATGTCAGACTGTTCAAAACAAAAACGATCTCTTCGATATATAACATAGATAGTTCTTTACTCTAAACGAAAGGACACCTAGAATATGATAGCATAGCAAAAGGAGGCCATTATGGTCAACCTCCCTTGGCTCTCATGCTGGTTTGGCCGAAAGATAAGGGGTCTGATCCTCATGGACTCAACGTATAACATCCTTTTAACCATCTATTCCCTCTGTTTCTAAATATTAGTCTTTCTGGAGATTTTAATATGGACTACATGATGGGGAAACATAGTAATTTCAAAAAAATTCCTACGCACATGCAAGATCATGGTGATGGCATAGCAACGAGAGGGGAGAGTGTATGTCCACGTACCCTCGTAGACCGTAAGCGGAAGCGTTATAACAACGCGGATGATGTAGTCGTACGTCTTCACGATCCGACCGATCCAAGTACCGAACGCACGGCACCTCCGAGTTCAGCACACGTTCAGCTCGATGACGATCCCCGGACTCCGATCCAGCAAAGTGTCGGGGATGAGTTTACGTCGACGACGGCGTGGTGGCGATGATGATGCTTCACCGGCGCAGGGCTTCGCCTAAGCTCATGACGATATGACCGAGGTGGAATATGGTGGAGGGGGGCACCGCACACGGCTAAGGAACGATCACGTAGATCAACTTGTGTCATGGGGTGCCCCCTGCCCCCGTATATAAAGGAGGGAGGGGGAGGTGCGGCCGGCCCTCCTAGGGTGCGCCTGGAGGAGTCCTACTCCCACCGGGAGTAGGACTCCCCCCTCTTGCCTTGTTGGAGAAGGAAAGGGGGGAGGGGAAAGAGGAAGGGGGGCGCCGCCCCCCCTCTCCTTGTCCTATTCGGACTAGGGGGGAGGGGGCGCGTGGCCTGCCCTGGCCGGCCCTCCTCTTCTCCCTTATGGCCCATTAAGGCCCAACATCCCCGGGAGGGTTCCGGTAACCCCCCGGTGTTCCGGAAAATTCCCGATTTCATCCGGAACCATTCCGATATCCAAATATAGGCTTCCAATATATCAATCTTTATGTCTCGACCATTTCGAGACTCCTCGTCATGTCCGTGATCACATCCGGGACTCCGAACAAACTTCGGTACATCAAAACTTATAAACTCATAATAAACTGTCATCGTAACGTTAAGCGTGCGGACCCTACGGGTTCGAGAACTATGTAGACATGACCTAGAACTATTCTCGGTCAATAACCAATAGCGGAACCTCGATGCCCATATTGGTTCCTACATATTCTTCGAAGATCTTTATCGGTCAAACCGCATAACGACATACGTTGTTCCCTTTGTCATCGGTATGTTACTTACCGAGATTCGATCGTCGGTATCCAATACCTAGTTCAATCTCGTTACCGGTAAGTCTCTTTACTCGTTCCGTAATACATCATCTCACAACTAACTTATTAGTTGCAATGCTTGCAAGGCTTATGTGATGTGTATTACCGAGAAGGCCTAGAGATATCTCTCAGACAATCGGAGTGACAAAACCTAATCTCGAAATCGCCAACCCAACATGTACCTTTGGAGACACTGTAGTACTCCTTTATAATCACCCGATTACGTTGTGACGTTTGGTAGCACCAAAGTGTTCCTCCGGTGGCGGGAGTTGCATAATCTCATAGTTACAGGAACATGTATAAGTCATGAAGAAAGCAATAGCAATATACTAAGCGATCAAGTGCTAGGCTAACGGAATGGGTCATGTCAATCACACCATTCTTCTAATGATGTGATCCCATTAATCAAATGACAACACATGTCTATGGTTAGGAAACATAACCATCTTTGATTAATGAGCTAGTCAAGTAGAGGCATACTAGTGACTATATGTTTGTCTATGTATTCACACATGTATTATGTTTCCGGTTAATACAATTCTAGCATGAATAATAAACATTTATCATGATATAAGGAAATAAATAATAACTTTATTATTGCCTCTAGGGCATATTTCCTTCATCTCCCACTTGCACTAGAGTCAATAATCTAGATTACACAAGTAATGATTTTAACACCCATGGAGTCTTGGTGCTGATCATGTTTTGCTCGTGGAAGAGGCTTAGTCAGCGGTGCGCAACATTCAGATCCGTATGTATCTTGCAAATCTCTATGTCTCCCACTTGGACTTGGTCCCGAATGGAATTGAAGCGTCTCTTGATATGCTTGGTCCTCTTGTGAAATCTGGATTCCTTTGCCAAGGCAATTGCACCGGTACTGTCACAGAAGATCTTCATTGGTCCCGATGCACTAGGTATGACACCTAGATCGGTAATGAACTCCTTCATCCAGACTCCTTCATTTGCTGCTTCCGAAGCAGCTATGTACTCCGCTTCACATGTAGATCCCGCCACGGCGCTTTGTTTAGAACTGCACCAACTGACAGCTCCACCGTTTAATAAAAACACGTATCCGGTTTGCGATTTAGAATCGTCCGGATCAGTGTCAAAGCTTACATCGGCGTAACCATTTACGACTAGCTCTTTGTCACCTCCATATCGAGAAACATATCCTTAGTCCTTTTCGGGTATTTCAGGATGTTCTTGACGCTGTCCGATGATCCACTCTGGATTACTTTGGTACCTTCCGCCAAGCTTATTGCTAAGCATACGTCAGTCTGGTACACAGCATTGCATACATGATAGAGCCTATAGCGAAGCATAGGAACATCTTTCATTTCTCTCTATCTTCTGCTGTGGTCGGGCATTGAGTCGACTCAATTTCACACCTTGTAATATAGGTAAAAACCTTTCTTTGCTGATCCATTTTGAACTTTTTCAAAACTTTATCAAGGTATGTGCTTTGTGAAAGTCCAATTAAGCGTCTTGATCTATCTCTATAGATCTTGATGCCCAATATGTAAGCAGCTTCACGAGGTCTTTCATTGAAAACTTTTATTCAAGTATCCTTTTATGCTATCCAGAAATTCTATATTATTTCCAATCAATAATATGTCGTCCACATATAATATCGGAAATGCTACTGAGCTCCCACTCACTTTCTTGTAAATACAGGCTTCTCCAAAGTGCATATAAAACCATATCTTTGATCACACTATCAAAGCGTTTATTCCAACTCCGAGAGGCTTGCACTGGACCATGAATTGATCATTGGAGCTTGCACACTTTGTTAGCACCCTTTGGATCAACAAAACCTTCTGGTTGCATCATATACAACTCTTCTTCTAGAAATCCATTCAAGAATGCAGTTTTACATCCATTTGCCAAATTTCATAATCATAAAATGCAGCAATTGCTAACATGATTCGGACAGACTTAAGCATCGCTTCGGGTGAGAAAGTCTCATCGTAGTCAACCCCTTGAACTTGTCGAAAACCTTTCGCAACAAGTCGAGCTTTATAAACGATTACATTACCATCGCGTCAGTCTTCTTCTTAAAGATCCATTTATTCTCGGTAGCTTGCCGATCATCGGGCAAGTCAACCAAAGTCCATACTTTGTTCTCATACATGGATCCCATCTCAGATTTCATGGCTTCCAGCCATTTTGCGAATCTGGGCTCACCATCGCTTCTTCATAGTTTGTAGGTTCGCCATGGTCAAGTAACATGACTTCGAATAGGATTACCGTACCACTCAGTGCGGATCTTACTCTAGTTGACCTCACGAGTTCGGAGAAACTTGATCTCAAGTTTCATGATCAATATCATTAGCTTCCTCACTTATTGGTGTAGTTGTCACAGGAACCGGTTCTTGTGATGAACTATTTTCAATAAGGGAACAGATCTGATTATCTCATCAAGTTCTACTTTCCTCCCACTCACTTCTTTCGAGAGAAACTCTTTTCTAGAAAGGATCCGAATTTAGCAACGAAAATCTTGCCCTCGGATCTGTGATAGAAGGTGTACCCAATAGTCTCTTTTGGGTATCCTATGAAGACACATTTCTCGATTTAGGTTCGAGCTTATATGGTTGAAGTTTCTTCACATAAGCATCGCAGCCCCAAACTTTAAGATCGACAACTTTGGTTTCTTGCTAAACCATAGTTCATAAGGTGTCGTTTCAGCGGATTTTGATGGTGCCCTATTTAGCGTGAATGCGGCCGTCTCTAAAGCATAACCCCAAAGCGATAGCGGTAAATCAGTAAGAGACATCATAGATCGCACCATATCTAGTAAAATCACGATTCGACGTTCGGACACACCATTTCGTTGTGGTGTTCCGGTGGCGTGAGCTCTTGAAACTATTCCGCATTGTTTCAAATGCAGACCAAACTCGTAACTCAAATATTCTCCTCCACGATCAGATCGTAGAAAATTTATTTTCTTGTTACGATGATTTTCCACTTCACTCTGAAATTCCTTGAACTTTTCAAATGTTTCAGACTTATGTTTCATCAAGTAGATATACCCATATCTGCTCAAATCATCTGTGAAGGTGAGAAAATAACGATACCGCCGCGTGCCTCAACATTCATTGTGTTGGGGAACGTAGTAATTTCAAAAATTTCCTACGCACACGCAAGACCATGGTGATGGCATAGCAGCGAGAGGGAGAGTGTACGTCCACGTACCCTCGTGAGACCGAAAGCGAAGCGTTTTAACAACGCGGTTGATGTAGTCGTGCGTCTTCACGATCCGACCGATCAAGCACCGAGCGCACGACACCTCCGAGTTATGCACACGTTCAGCTCGATGGCGATCCCGGACTCGATCCAGCAAAGTGTCGGGGATGAGTTCCGTCACCGACGGCGTGGTGGCGATGATGATGCTCCACCGGCGCAGGGCTTCGCCTAAGCTCATGACGATATGACTTCTCCGGCGCAGGGCTTCGCCTAAGCTCATGACGATATGACGAAGTGGAATATGGTGGAGGGGCACCGCACACGGCTAAGGAATGATCCGTAGATCAACTTGTGTGTTCTAGGGTGCCCCCGCCCCGTATATAAAGGAGCCAAGGGGAGGGCGGCCGGCCATGAGGAGAGCGCGCCAGGGAGTCCTACTCCCTCCGGGAGTAGGATTCCCCTCAATCCTAGTTGGAATAGGATTCACCGGAGGGGAAAGAGAGAGAGGGGCGGCCCACCTTTCCTAGTCCTAGTAGGACTAGGGAAGGGGAGGCAGCGCCACCTAGGGCTGGCCCTTTCTCCTTTCCACCAAGGCCCACTATGGCCCATATAGTTCCCGGGGTTCGGTAACCTCCGGTACTCCGATAAATTTCGATTTCACTCGGAACATTTCCGATGTCCAAATGTAGGCTTCAATATATCAATCTTTATGTCTCGACCATTTGAGACTCCTCATCATGTCCGTGATCACATCCGGGACTCGAACAACCTTCGGTACATCAAAACTTATAAACTCATAATGAACTGTCATCGAAGCGTTAAGCGTGCGGACCCTACGGGTTCGAGAACTATGTAGACATGACCTAGAACCATTCTCGGTCAATAACCAATAGCGGAACCTGGATGCCCATATTGGTTCCTACATATTCTCTGAAGATCTTTATCGGTCAAACCGCATAACGATATCGTTGTTCCTTTTGTCATCGGTATGTTACTTACCCGAGATTCGATCGTCGGTATCCAATACCTAGTTCAATCTAGCATTCTTGGTAAGTCTCTTTACTCGTTCCGTAATACATCATCTTACAACTAACTCATTAGTTGTAATGCTTGCAAGGCTTATGTGATGTGTATCACCGAGAAGGCCCAGAGATACCTCTCAGAGACAATCGGAGTGACAAAACCTAATCTCGAAATCGCCAACCCAACAAGTACCTTTGGAGACACCTGTAGTACTCCTTTATAATCACCCGATTACGTTGTGACGTTTGGTAGTACCAAAGTGTTCCTCCGGTGGCGGAGTTGCATAATCTCATAGTTGCAGGAACATGTATAGGTCATGAAGAAAGCAATAGCAATATACTAAGCGATCAAGTGCTAAGCTAACGGAATGGGTCATGTCAATCACATTATTCTTCTAATGATGTGATCCCATTAATCAAATGACAACACATGTCTATGGTTAGGAAACATAACCATCTTTGATTAATGAGCTAGTCAAGTAGAGGCATACTAGTGACTATCATTTGTCTATGTATTCACACATGTATTATGTTTCCGGTTAATACAATTCTAGCATGAATAATAAACATTTATCATGATATAAGGAAATAAATAATAACTTTATTATTGCCTCTAGGGCATATTTCCTTCAGTCTCCCACTTGCACTAGAGTCAATAATCTAGTTCACATCATCATGTGATTCAACACTAATATTCACATCCGTATGTGATCAACACCCATAGTTCACATCGTCATGTGACCAACACCCAAAGGGTTTACTAGAGTCAATAATCTAGTTCACATCGCTATGTGATTAACACCCAAAGAGTACTAAGGGATGATCATGTTTTGCTCGTGAGAGAAGTTTAGTCAGCAGGGTCTGTCACATTGAGCCGTATATATTTTGCAAATATTCTATGTCTACAATGCTCGCACGTGGCTACTCTAGCTAATTGCTCCCACTTACAATATGTATCCAGATTGAGACTTAGAGTCATCTGGATCAGTGTAAAAAAGCTTGCATCGATGTAACTCTTTACGACGGGCTCTTTTATCACCTCCATAATCGAGAAATATTTCCTTAGTCCTCACTAAGGATGTTCTTGACCAATGTCTAGTGATCTACTCCTAGATCACTATTGTACTCCCTTGCCAAATTCAGAGCAAGGTATACAATAGGTGCGGTACATAGCATAGCATACTTTATAGAACCTATGACCGAGGCATAGGGAATGACTTTCATTCTCTTTTCTATTTTCTGCTTTGTGGTGGGATTTGAGTCTTACTCAATTTCACACCTTTGCAATCTGAGCAAGAACTTTTCTTTGACTGTTCCATTTTGAACTTCTTCAAAATCTTGACGAGGTATGTACTTATTGAAATAACTTATCAAGCGGTTTTGATCTATCTCAATAGATCTTGATGCTCAATTTGTACGCAGCTTCACCGAGGTCCTTCTTTGAAAACTCCTTTCAAATACTCCTTTATGCTTTGCAGAATAATTCTACATTATTTCCGATCAACAATATGTCATTCACATATACTTATCAGAAATGTTGTAGTGCTCCCACTCACTTTCTTGTAAATACAGGCTTCTCCAAAAGTCTGTATAAAACCATATGCTTTGATCACACTATCAAAGCGTTTATTCCAACTCCGAGATGCTTGCACCAGTTCCTAGATGGATCATTTGGAGCTTGCACATTTTGTTAGCTCCTTTAGGATTGACAAAACCTTCTGGTTGCATCATATACAACTCTTCTTTAATAAATCCATTAAAGATTGTAGTTTTGACATCCATTTACCAGATTTCATAAAATGTGGCAATTGCTAACATGATTTGGACAGACTTAAGCATCGCTCTGATTGAGAAAATCTCATTGTAGTCAACACCTTGAACTTGTCGAAAACCTTTCTGCGACAAGTCGAGCTTTGTAGATAGTAATACTACTATCAGCATTTGTCTTCCTCTTGAAGATCCATTTATATAATATGGCTTGCCGATCATCGGGCAACTCCATCAAAGTCCACACTTTGTTCTCATATATGGATCCCATCTCAGATTTCATGGTCTCAAACCATTTCGCGGAATCTGGGCTCATCATCGCTTCCTCATAGTTCGTAGGTTCATCATGGTCTAGTAACATGACTTCCAGAATAGGATTACCGTACCACTCTGGTGCGGACTGTACTTTGGAAGACCTACGAGGTTTTTGTTGGGGAACGTAGTAATTTCAAAAATTTCCTACGATCACGCAAGACCATGCTGATGGCATAGCAACGAGAGGAGAGTGTCCGCCCACGCCCTCGTGAGACCGAAAGCGGAAGCGTTATAACAACGCTGTTGATGTAGTCGTCGTCTCCACGATCCGACCGATCCAAGCACCGAGCGTCGGCACCTCCGAGTTACGCACACGTTCAGCTCGATGGCGATCCCGGACTCGATCCGGCAAAGTGTCGGGATGAGTTCCGTCGAGACGACGGCGTGGTGGCGATGTTGATGCTCCACCGACGCAGAGCTTCGCCTAAGCTCCGCGACGATATGACTTCTCCGCGCAGAGCTTCGCTAAGCTCCGTGACGATATGACCGAAGTGGAATATGGTGGAAGGGGCACCGACACGGCTAAGGAAAGATCCGTAGATCAACTTGTGTGTCTTGGGGCCCCCCCCCGTATATAAAGGAGCCAAGGGGAGGTGGCGGCCCTAGGGGGGCGCGCAAGGAGGAGTCCTACTCCCGGAGTAGGACTCCCCCTCTCCTAGTTGGACTAGGATTGGAGGAGGGAAGAGGGAAGGCGCCCCCCCTTCCTTGTCCTATTCGGACTAGAGGGGAGGGGGCGCAGCCCACCTTGGCCTGCCCTTCCTCTTCTCCCATGGCCCATTAAGGCCCATGGACCTCCCGGGGTTCCGGTAACCTCCGGTACTCAGTAAAATCCGATTTCACCGGAACACTTCCGATGTCCAAATGTAGGCTTCCAATATATCAATCTTTATGTCTCGACCATTTGAGACTCCTCGTCATGTCCGTGATCACATCCGGGACTCGAACAACCTTGGTGCATCAATACTTATAAACTCATTATGAAGCTGTCATCGAAGCGTTAAGCGTGCGGACCCTACGGGTTCGAGAACTATGTAGACATGACCTAGAACCATTCTCGGTCAATAACCAATAGCGGAACCTGGATGCCCATATTGGTTCCTACATATTCTACGAAGATCTTTATCGGTCAAACCGCATAACGACATCGTTGTTCCTTTGTCATCGGTATGTTACTTACCCGAGATTCGATCGTCGGTATCAATACCTAGTTCAATCTCGTTACGGTAAGTCTCTTTACTCATTCCGTAATACATCATCTTCACAACTAACTCATTAGTTGTAATGCTTGCAAGGCTTAAGTGATGTGCATTACCGAGAAGGCCGGAGATACCTCTCCGACAATCGGAGTGACAAAACCTAATCTCAAATCGCCAACCCAACAAGTACCTTTGGAGACACCTGTAGTACTCCTTTATAATCACCCGATTCGTTGTGACGTTTGGTAGTACCAAAGTGTTCCTCCGTAAGCGGAGTTGCATAATCTCATAGTTATAGGAACATGTATGGGTCATGAAGAAAGCATTAACATACTAAGCGATCAAGTGTTAAGCTAACGGAATGGGTCATGTCAATCAGATCATTCAACTAATGATGTGACCTTGTTAATCAAATAACAACTCCTTGTTCATGGTTAGGAAACATAACCATCTTTGATTAACAAGCTAGTCAAGTAGAGGCATACTAGTGACATCTTGTTTGTCTATATATTCACACATGTATTATGTTTCCGGTTAATACAATTCTAGCATGAATAATAAACATTTATCATGATATAAGGAAATAAATAATAACTTTATTATTGCCTCTAGGGCATATTTCCTTGATCTCCCACTTGCACTAGAGTCAATAATCTAGATTACAAAGTAATGATCCTAACACCCATGGAGTCTTGGTGCTGATCATGTTTTGCTCGTGGAAGAGGCTTAGTCAACGGTCCGCAACATTCATATCCGTATGTATTTTGCAAATCTCTATGTCTCCCACTTGGACTTGGTCCCGAATGGAATTGAAGCGTCTCTTGATGTGCTTGGTCCTCTTGTGAAATCTGGATTCCTTTGCCAAGGCAATTGCACCGATATTGTCACGAGAAGATCTTCATCGGTCCCGATGCACTAGGTATGACACCTAGATCGGAAATGAACTCTTTCATCCAGACTCCTTCATTTGCTGCTTCCAAGCAGCTATGTACTCCGCTTCACATGTAGATCCCGCCACGGCGCTTTGTTTAGAGCTGCACCAACCGACAGCTCCACCGTTTAATAAAAACACGTATCCGGTTTGCGATTTAGAATCGTCCGGATCGGTGTCAAAGCTTACATCGGCGTAACCATTTACGACTAGCTCTTTGTCACCTCCATATCGAGAAACATATCCTTAGTCCTTTTCGGTATTTGGGATGTTCTTGACCGCTGTCCGATGATCCACTCTGGATTACTTTGGTACCTTCCTGCCAAGCTTACAGCTAAGCATATGTCAGTCCGGTACACAGCATTGCATACATGATAGAGCCTATGGCTGAAGCATAGGAACATCTTTCATTTCTCTCTATCTTCTGCATTGTGGTCGGGCATTGAGTCGACTCAATCTTACACCTTGTAATACAGGTAAAAACCTTTCTTTGCTCGATCCATTTTGAACTTCTTCAAAACTTTATCAAGGTATGTGCTTTGTGAAAGTCCAATTAAGCGTCTTGATCTATCTCTATAGATCTTGATGCCCAATATGTAAGCAGCTTCACGAGGTCTTTCATTGAAAAACTTTTATTCAAGTATCCTTTTATGCTATCCAGAAATTCTATATCATTTCCAATCAATAATATGTCGTCCACATATAATATCGAAATGCTCTGAGCTCCCACTCACTTTCTTGTAAATCGAGGCTTCTCCAAAAGTGCAGTACAAACCCATATGCTTTGATCACACTATCAAAGCGTTTATTCCAACTCCGAGAGGCTTGCACTGGACCATAAATTGATCGTTGGAGCTTGCACACTTTGTTAGCACCCTTTGGATCGACAAAACCTTCTGGTTGCATCATATACAACTCTTCTTCTAGAAATCCATTCAAGAATGCGGTTTTACATCCATTTGCCAAATTTCATAATCATAAAATGCGCAATTGCTAACATGATTCGGACAGACTTAAGCATCGCTACGGGTGAGAAAGTCTCATCGTAGTCAACCCCTTGAACTTGTCGAAAACCTTTTGCAACAAGTCGAGCTTTGTAGACAGTTACATTACCATCGGCGTCGGTCTTCTTCTTAAAGATCCATTTATTTTCAATGGCTTGCCGATCATCGGGCAAGTCAACCAAAGTCCATACTTTGTTCTCATACATGGATCCCATCTCAGATTTCATGGCTTCCAGCCATTTTGCGAATCTGGGCTCACCATCGCTTCTTCATAGTTTGTAGGTTCGCCATGGTCAAGTAACATGACTTCCGAATAAGATTACCGTACCACTCAGTGCGTATTTTACTCTGGTTGACCCACGAGGTTCGAGAGCAACTTGATCTCAAGCTTCATGATCATCATCATTAGTTTCCTCACTAATTGGTGTAGTTGTCACAGAACCATTTCTTGTGATGAACTACTTTCCAATAAGGGAGCAGATCTGATTATCTCATCAAGTTCTACTTTCCTCCCACTCACTTCTTTCGAGAGAAACTCCTTCTCTAGAAAGGATCCGAATTTAGCAACGAAAATCTTGCCTTCAGATCTGTGATAGAAGGTGTACCCAACAGTCTCCTTTGGGTATCCTATGAAGACACATTTTCCGATTTGGGTTCGAGCTTATCTGGTTGAAGTTTCTTTACATAAGCATCGCAGCCCCAAACTTTAAGAAAGCGACAACTTTGGTTTCTTGCCAAACCACAGTTCATAAGGCGTCGTCTCAGCGGATTTTGACGGTGTCCTATTCAACGTGAATGCGGCCGTCTCTAAAGCATAACCCCAAAACGATAGCGGTAAATCGGAAATAGACATCATAGATCGCACCATATCTAGTAAAGTACGACACGACGTTCGGACACACCATTTCTCGTGGTGTTCGGGTGGCGTGAGTTCTTGAAACTATTCCACATTGTTTCAAATGTAAACCAAACTCGTAACTCAAATATTCTCCTCCACGATCAGATCGTAGAAACTTTATTTTCTTGTTACGATGATTTTCCACTTCACTCTGAAATTCTTTGAACTTTTCAAATGTTTCAGATTTGTGTTTCATTAAGTAGATATACCCATATCTGCTCAAATCATCTGTGAAGGTGAGAAAATAACGATACCATGGCGTGCCTCAACATTCATTGGACCACAAACATCGGTATGTATGATTTCCAACAAATCAGTTGCTCGCTCCATAGTTCCGAGAACGGCGTTTTGGTCATCTTGCCCATGAGGCACGGTTCGCAAGTACCAAGTGATTCATAATCAAGTGATTCCGAAGCCCATCGGTATGGAGTTTCTTCATGCGTTTTACACCGATATGACCTAAGCGGCAAGTGCCACAAATAAGTTGCACTATCATTATCAACTCTGCATCTTTTGGCTTCAACATTATGAATATGTGTATCACTATCGTCGAGATTCAACAAGAATAGACCATTCTTCAAGGGTGCATGACCATAAAAGATATTACTCATATAAATAGAACAACCATTATTCTCTGATTTAAATGAATAACCGTCCTCGCAATAAACAAGATCCAGATATAATGTTCATGCTCAACGCGGCACCAAATAACAATTATTTAGGTCTAAAACTAATCCCGAAGGTAGATGTAGAGGTAGCGTGCCGACCGCGATCACATCGACTTTGGAACCATTTCCAACGCGCATCGTCACCTCGTCCTTAGCCAATCTTCGCAATCCGTAGTTCTGTTTGAGTTGCAAATATTAGCAAGAACCAGTATCAAATACCAGTACTATCATGAGTATTAGTAAGGTACACATCAATAACATGTATATCATATATACCTTTGTTCACCTTGCCATCCTTTTATCCGCCAAATACTTGGGGCAGTTCCGCTTCGATGTCGATCGCTTGCAAAGTAAAACACTCGATTTCAGGCTTAGGTCCAGACTTGGGTTTCTTCTCTTGATCAGCAACTTTCTTGCTGTTCTTTTGAAGTTTCCTTCTTCTTCCCTTTGCCCTTTTCTTGAAACTAGTGGTCTTGTTGACCATCAACACTTGATGCTCTTTTTGATTTCTACCTTCGCAGCTTTTAGCATTGCGAAGAGCTCAGAATTGTCTTAGTCATCCCTTGCATATTATAGTTCATCACGAAGCTCTTGTAGCTTGGTGGCGGTGATTGGAGAATTCATCAATGACACTATCATCCGGAAGATTAACTCCCAGCTGAATTAAGTGATTGTTATACCCGGACATTTTGAGTATGTGCTCACCGATGAACTATTCTCCTCCATCTTGCAGCTATAGAACTTATTGGAGACTTCATATCTCTCAATCCGGGCATTTGCTTGAAATATTAACTTCAACTCTGGAACATCTCATATGCTCCATGACGTTCAAAACGTCGTTGAAGACCCGGTTCTAAGCCGTAAAGCATGGCACATCGAACTATTGAGTAGTCATCAGCTCTGCTTTGCGACGTTCACAACTTCGCTCGGCATCTGCAGCAGGCTGTCACCCAGCGGTGCTTCCGGGACGTAATTTTTACGTGCAGCAATGAGGATAATCCTCAAATTACGGACCCAGTCCGTGTAATTGCTACCATCATCTTTCAACTTTGCTTTCTCAAGGAACGCATTAAAATTCAACGGAACAAAGACGAGCCATCTATCTACATCAAACATAGACAAGCAAAATACTATCAGGTACTAAGTTCATGATAAATTTAAGTTTGATTAATCATATTAAAAACCTCCCACTTAGACAGACATCTCTCTAGTCATCTAAGTGATCACGTGATCCAAATCAACTAAACCATGTCCGATCATCACGTGAGATGGAGTAGTTTCAATGGTGAACATCACTATGTTGATCATATCTACTATATGATTCACGCTCGACCTTTCGATCTCCGTGTTCCGAGGCCATATCTGTTATATGCTAGGCTCGTCAAGTTTAACCTGAGTATTCGCGTGCAACTGTTTTGCACCGTTGTATTTGAGCGTAGAGCCTATCACACCCGATCATCACGTGGTGTCTCAAAGACGAAGAACTTTCGCATAGCGGTGCATACTCGGGAGAACACTTCTTGATAATTTTAGTGAGAGATCATCTTATAATGCTACCGTCAATCAAAGCAAGATAAGATGCATAAAGGATAAACATCACATGCAATCAATATAAGTGATATGATATGGTCATCATCATCTTGTGCTTGTGATCTCCATCGCCAAGCACCGTCATGATCACCATCGTCACCGGCGCGACACCTTGATCTCCATCGTAGCATCGTTGTCGTCTCGCCAACTATTGCTTCTCGACTATCGCTACTCCTTAGTGATAAAGTAAAGCAATTACATGGCGTTGCATTTCATACAATAAAGCGACAACCATATGGCTCTGCGATTGCCGATAACTCGGTTACAAAACATGATCATCTCATACAATAAAATATAGCATCACGTCTTGACCATATCACATCACAACATGCCCTGCAAAAACAAGTTAGACGTCCTCTACTTTGTTGTTGCAAGTTTTACGTGGCTGCTACGGGCTGAGCAAGAACCGTTCTTACCACGCATCAAAACCACAACGATACTTCGTCAAATAGACTCCGTTTTAACCTTCTCAAGGACCGGGCGTAGCCACACTCGATTCAACTAAAGTGAGAGAGAGAGACACCGCCGGTCACCTTTAAGCAACGAGTGCTCGGGCGGTGAAACCAGTCTCGCGTAAGCGTCACGCGTAATGTCGGTCCGGGCGCTTCATCTCACAATACCGCTGAACCAAAGTATGACATGCTGGTAGGCAGTATGACTTGTATCGTCCACAACTCACTTGTGTTCTACTCGTGCACATGACATCAACGCATAAAACCAGGCTCGGATGCCTTTGTTGGGGAACGAGTAATTTCAAAAATTTCCCACGATCACGCAAGACCATGGTGATGGCATAGCAACGAGAGGGGAGAATGTCCGTCCACGCACCCTCGTGAGACCGAAAGCGAAGCGTTATAACAACGCGGTTGATGTAGTCGACGTCTCCACGATCCGACCGATCCAAGCACCGAACGTCACGGCACCTCCGAGTTCGCACACGTTCAGCTCGATGGCGATCCCGGACTCCGATCCAGCAAAGTGTCGGGATGAGTTCCGTCAAGACGACGGCGTGGTGGCGATGTTGATGCTCCACCGACGCAGAGCTTCGCCTAAGCTCCGCGACGATATGACTTCTCCGCGCAGAGCTTCGCCTAAGCTCATGACGATATGACCGAAGTGGAATATGGTGGAAGGGGCACCGCACACGGCTAAGGAAAGATCCGTAGATCAACTTGTGTGTCTTGGGGTGCCCCTGCCCCGTATATAAAGGAGCCAAGGGGAGGTGGCGGCCCTAGGGGAGGCGCGCAAGGAGGAGTCCTACTCCCACCGGAGTAGGACTCCCCCTCTCCTAGTTGGACTAGGATTGGAGGAGGGGAAGAGGAAGGCGCCGCCCCCTTCCTTGTCCTATTCGGACTAGAGGGAGGGGGCGCAGCCCACCTTGGCCTGCCCTTCCTCTTCTCCCATGGCCCATTAAGGCCCATGGACCTCCCGGGGTTCGGTAACCTCCGGTACTCGTAAAATCCGATTTCACCGGAACACTTCCGATGTCCAAATGTAGGCTTCCAATATATCAATCTTTATGTCTCGACCATTTCGAGACTCCTCGTCATGTCCGTGATCACATCCGGACTCGAACAACCTTGGTGCATCAATACTTATAAACTCATTATGAACTGTCATCGAAGCGTTAAGCGTGCGGACCCTACGGGTTCGAGAACTATGTAGACATGACCTAGAACCATTCTCGGTCAATAACCAATAGCGGAACCTGGATGCCCATATTGGTTCCTACATATTCTACGAAGATCTTTATCGGTCAAACCGCATAACGACATCGTTGTTCCCTTTGTCATCGGTATGTTACTTACCCGAGATTCGATCGTCGGTATCCAATACCTAGTTCAATCTCGTTACGTAAGTCTCTTTACTCGCTCCGTAATACATCATCTTCACAACTAACTCATTAGTTGTAATGCTTGCAAGGCTTAAGTGATGTGCATTACCGAGAAGGCCTCGAGATACCTCTCCGACAATCGGAGTGACAAAACCTAATCTCAAATCGCCAACCCAACAAGTACCTTTGGAGACACCTGTAGTACTCCTTTATAATCACCCGATTCACGTTGTGACGTTTGGTAGTACCAAAGTGTTCCTCCGTAAACGGAGTTGCATAATCTCATAGTTATAGGAACATGTATGGGTCATGAAGAAAGCATTAACATACTAAGCGATCAAGTGTTAAGCTAACGGAATGGGTCAAGTCAATCAGATCATTCAACTAATGATGTGACCTTGTTAATCAAATAACAACTCCTTGTTCATGGTTAGGAAACATAACCATCTTTGATTAACAAGCTAGTCAAGTAGAGGCATACTAGTGACATCTTGTTTGTCTATATATTCACACATGTATTATGTTTCCGGTTAATACAATTCTAGCATGAATAATAAACATTTATCATGATATAAGGAAATAAATAATAACTTTTATTATTGCCTCTAGGGCATATTTCCTTCAGTTTTGTAGTAACTTGATCTGAAGTTTCATGATCATCATCATTAGCTTCCTCACTAATTGGTGTAGGAATCACTGGAACTGATTTCTGTGATGAACTACTTTCCAATTCGGGAGAAGGTACAAATTACCTTATCAAGCTCTTACTTTCCTCCCACTCACTTCTTTCGAGAGAAACTTCTTCTCTAGAAAGGATCCACCTTAGCAACGAATAACTTGCCTTCGGATCTGTGATAGAAGGTGTACCCAATAGTTGCCTTTGGGTATTCTATGAAGACGCACTTCTCCGATTTGGGTTCGAACTTATCAGGTGAAACCTTTTTCACATAAGCATCACAACTCCAAACTTTAAGAAACGACAGCTTAGGTTTACTGTTTAAACCATAGTTCATACGGTGTCGCCTCAACGGATTTAGATGGTGCCCTATTAAACGTGAATGTAGCTGTCTCTAATGCATAACCCCAAAACGATAGTGGTAAATCGGTAAGATACATCATAGATCGCACCATATCCAATAAAGTGCGTTTACGACGTTCGGACACACCATTATGTTGTGGTGTTCCATGTGGCATGAGCTGTGAAACTATTCCACTTTGTTTTAATTGAAGACCAAACTCGTAACTCAAATATTCATCTCCACGATCAGATCGCAGAAACTTTATTTTCTTGTTACGATGATTTTCCACTTCACTCTGAAGTTCTTTGAACCTTTCAACTATTTCAGACTTATGTTTCATCAAGTAGATATACCCATATCTGGTCAAATCATCTTGTGAAGGTCAGAAAATAACGATACTTGCCACGAGCATCAACACTCATTGGATCGCATACATCGGTATGTATTATTTCCAATAAGTCAAGTAGCTTGTTCCATTGTTAGGAGAACGGAGTTTTAGTCATCTTGCCCAAACGGCACGGTTCGCAAGCATCAAATGATTCATAACCAAGTGATTCCGAAAGTCCATCAGCATGGAGTTTCTTCATGCGTTTTACACCAATATGACCTAAACGGCAGTGCCACAAATAAGTTGCACTATCATTATTAACTTTGCATCTTTTGGCATCAATATTATGAATATGTGTATCACTACGATCGAAATCCAACAAACCATTTTCATTGGGTGTTTAACCATCGAAGGTTTTATTCATGTAAACAGAATAACAATTTATTCTTTAACTTTAAATGAATAACCGTTTTGCAATAAACATGATCAAATCATATTCATGCTCAACGCAAACGCCAAATAACATTTATTTAGGTTCAACACTAATCCCGATAGTATAGGGAGTGTGCGATGATGATCATATCAATCTTGGAACTACTTCCAACACTCATCGTCACTTCCCCTTCAACTAGTTTCATTTATTACAGTAACTCCTGTTTGAGTTACTAATCTTAGCAACGAACAAGTATCAAATACTCGGGGTTACTATAAACATTAATCCCGATAGTATAGGAGTGTGCGATGATGATCATATCAATCTTGGAACTACTTCCAACACTCATCGTCACTTCCCTTCAACTAGTTTACATTTTATTCAGAACTCTGTTTGAGTTACTAATCTTAGCAACCGAACAAGTATCAAATACTCGGGGCTACTATAAACATTAGTAAAGCACACATCAATAACCTATATATCAAATATACCCTTGTTCACTTTGCCATCCTTCTTATCCACCAAATATTCAGGGCATTTCCGCTTCCAGTGACCATTTCCTTTGCAGTAAAAGCACTTAGTTTCAGGCTTTGGTCCAGCTTTGGGCTTCTTCGCAGGAGCGACAACTTGCTTGTCATTCTACTTGAAGTTCCCTTTCTTTCCCTTTGCCCTTTTCTTGAAACTAGTGGTCTTGTCAATCATCAACACTTGATGCTCTTTTCTTGATTTCTACCTTCGTCGATTTCAGCATCACGAAGAGCTTGGGAATTACTTTTGTCATCCCTTGCATATTATAGTTCATCACGAAGTTCTACTAACTTGGTGATGGTGACTAGAGAATTCTGTCAATCACTATCTTATCTCGGAAGATTAACTCCCACTTGATTCAAGCGATTGAAGTACCTGGATAATCTGAGCACATGCTCACTACTTGAGCGATTCTCCTCCATCTTTTAGCTATAGAACTTGTTGGAGACTTTATATCTCTCAACTCGGTATTTGCTTGAAATATTAGCTTCAACTCTGGAACATCTCATATGGTCCATGACGTTCAAAACGTCTTTGAAGTCCCGATTCTAAGCCGTTAAGCATGGTGCACTAAACTATCAAGTAGTCATCATATTGAGCTAGCCAAACGCTCATAACGTCGCATACGCTCCTGCAATAGGTCTGTCACCTAGCGGTGCATCAAGGACATAATTCTTCTGCAGCAATGAGGATAAACCTCAGATCACGGATCCAATCCGCATCATTGCTACTAACATCTTTCAATACAATTTTCTCTAGGAACACATATAAAA
Organism: Aegilops longissima; assembly: GCA_021605205.1. Lineage (NCBI taxonomy): Eukaryota > Viridiplantae > Streptophyta > Magnoliopsida > Poales > Poaceae > Aegilops > Aegilops longissima. The sequence goes on from CM038681.1 coordinate 81,714,714, forward strand.
ACATAGGGAAGCAACAACGCGAGTTATTGATCTACAACATAATTTGCAAAATACTACCAGGACTAAGTTCATGATAAATTAAAGTTCAATTAATCATATTTACTTAAGAACTCCCACTTAGATAGACATCCCTCTAATCTTCTAAGTGATTACGTGATCCATATCAACTACACCATGTCCGATCATCACGTGAGATGGAGTAAGTTTCAATGGTGAACATCACTATGTTGATCATATCTACTATATGATTCACGTTCGACCTTTCGGTCTCCGTGTTCCGAGGCCATATCTGTTATATGCTAGGCTCGTCAAGTTTAACCTGAGTATTCTGCATGTGCAACTGTTTTGCACCCGTTGTATTTGAACGTAGAGCCTATCACACCCGATCATCACGTGGTGTCTCAAAGACGAAGAACTTTTGCAACGGTGCATACTTAGGAGAACACTTCTTGATAATTTTAGTGAGAGATCATCTTATAATGCTACCGTCAATCAAAGCAAGATAAGATGCATAAAGGATAAACATCACATGCAATCAATATAAGTGATATGATATGGTCATCATCATCTTGTGCTTGTGATCTCCATCGCCAAGCACCGTCATGATCACCATCGTCACCGCGCGACACCTTGATCTCTATCGTAGCATCGTTGTCGTCTCGCCAACTATTGCTTCTACGACTATCGCTACTCGCTTAGTGATAAAGTAAAGCAATTACATGGCGTTGCATTTCATACAATAAAGCGACAACCATATGGCTCTGCCGATTGCCGATAACTCGGTTACAAAACATGATCATCTCATACAATAAAATATAGCATCACGTCTTGACCACATCACATCACAACATGCCCTGCAAAAACAAGTTAGACGTCCTCTACTTTGTTGTTGCAAGTTTTACGTGGCTGCTACGGGCTGAGCAAGAACCGTTCTTACCTACGCATCAAAACCACAACGATAGTTTGTCAAGTTGGTGCTGTTTTAACCTTCGCAAGGACCGGGCGTAGCCACACTCAGTTCAACTAAAGTGAGAGAGACAGACACCGCCGGTCACCTTTAAGCAACGAGTGCTCAAGCGGTGAAACCAGTCTCGCGTAAGCGTCTGGCGTAATGTCGGTCCGGGCCGCTTCATCTCACAATACCGCCGAACCAAAGTATGACATGCTGGTAAGCAGTATGACTTACATCGCCCACAACTCACTTGTGTTCTACTCGTGCATATGACATCAACGCATAAAACCAGGCTCGGATGCCACTAATGGGGAAACGTAGTAATTTCAAAAAAATTCCTAGGCACATGCAAGATCATGGTGATGGCATAGCAACGAGAGGGGAGAGTGTATGTCCACGTACCCTCGTAGACCGTAAGCGGAAGCGTTATAACAACGCGGTTGATGTAGTCGTACGTCTTCACGATCCGACCGATCCAAGTACCGAACGCACGGCACCTCCGAGTTCAGCACACGTTCAGCTCGATGACGATCCCGGACTCGATCCAGCAAAGTGTCGGGATGAGTTTCACAAGACGACGGCGTGGTGACGATGATGATGCTTCACCGGCGCAGGGCTTCGCCTAAGCTCCGCGACGATATGACCGAGGTGGAATATGGTGGAGGGGGGCACCGCACACGGCTAAGGAACGATCACGTAGATCAACTTGTGTCATGGGGTGCCCCCCTGCCCCCGTATATAAAGGAGGGAGGGGGAGGTGCGGCCGGCCCTCCTAGGGTGCGCCTGGAGGAGTCCTACTCCCACCGGAGTAGGACTCCCCTCTGCCTTGTCGGAGAAGGAAAGGGGAGGGAAGAGGAAGAGGCGCCGCCCCTCTCCCTGTCCTATTCGGACTAGGGGAAGAGGGGCTGCCTGCCCTGGCCGGCCCTCCTCTTCTCCCTTATGGCCCATTAAGGCCCAACATCCCCGGAGGGTTCGGTAACCCTCGGTGTTCCGGAAAATTCGATTTCATCCGGAACCATTCCGATATCAAATATAGGCTTCCAATATATCAATCTTTATGTCTCAACCATTTCGAGATCCTCGTCATGTCCGTGATCACATCCGGACTCGAACAAACTTCGTACATCAAAACTTATAAACTCATAATAAAGCTGTCATCGTAGCGTTAAGCGTGCGGACCCTACGGGTTCGAGAACTATGTAGACATGACCTAGAACTATTCTCGGTCAATAACCAATAGCGGAACCTCGATGCCCATATTGGTTCCTACATATTCTTGAAGATCTTTATCGGTCAAACCGCATAACGACATACGTTGTTCCCTTTGTCATCGGTATGTTACTTACCCGAGATTCGATCGTCGGTATCCAATACCTAGTTCAATCTCGTTACCGTAAGTCTCTTTACTCGTTCCGTAATACATCATCTCACAACTAACTTATTAGTTGCAATGCTTGCAAGGCTTATGTGATGTGTATTACCGAGAAGCCTAGAGATATCTCTCCGACAATTGGAGTGACAAAACCTAATCTCAAATACGCCAACCCAACATGTACCTTTGGAGACACTGTAGTACTCCTTTATAATCACCCGATTCACGTTGTGATGTTTGGTAGCACCCAAAGTGTTCCTCCGTAAACGGAGTTGCATAATCTCATAGTTACAGAACACGTATAAGTCATGAAGAAAGCAATAGCAATATACTAAGCGATCAAGTGCTAGGCTAACGGAATGGGTCATGTCAATCACACCATTCTCCTAATGATGTGATCCCATTAATCAAATGACAACACATGTCTATGGTTAGGAAACATAACCATCTTTGATTAATGAGCTAGTCAAGTAGAGGCATACTAGTGACTATATGTTTGTCTATGTATTCACACATGTATTATGTTTCCGGTTAATACAATTCTAGCATGAATAATAAACATTTATCATCATATAAGGAAATAAATAATAACTTTATTATTGCCTCTAGGGCATATTTCCTTCACTACATACGAAAGTATATAGATATATTTTCTAGAGTGTAGATTAACTCATTTTGCTCCAAATACGAACCAGAAGTGGTCTCCCAGTGAGATCGTCGCCGTCAACGCCGCCTCCTCCCAGGCCTGGCGCCCTCTCCCCCACCCATTGCGGCCACACTGCGCATGGTGAAAGGATCGAGATGGACCTAGAGGGGGGGGGGTGAATAGGTACAACTACAAATTTTAATTATTACTTAGCAATTTTAGGCAATAGTGCGGAATACGAAGGTGAGCCTAACAGTTGCAAGTGAGTACTAAATACTAAGCAAGTAACCCAAGCACATAAGTAAGCAAGCACAATATGATGTAAGTAAATGCAAAGAGACAAGTAATCACAAGTAGAGAGTTAGGGTTAGGGATAACCGCAACTCCGGGTGACGAGGATGTATGCCGATGTTCACTTCCTTGGAGGGAAGCTATTCACCGTTGGAGAGGTGGATGTTACCACGAAGGCACACCAACACCACGAAGGCTCACCCTATTCTCCCTTTGAGACAACACCACGGAGGCGTTTCTCAACCACTAATGGTAGACCTTGGGGTGATCTCCAAACCCTTACAAACTTTTCGGGGGTAATCACAACGGTTGATTCCTCTCCGAAAGACTCCTACCGCCTAGGAGTCTCCAACCTCCAAGAGTAATAAGAACGATGGGAAAAGCTCAAGACTTGCTCAAATCACAAATTCCTTTGGTGCAAAGAAGGGGAAGGAGTGGATCTATCACTTGATTGGAGAACTTCTCTCAAATGCTCCTAGAACACTTGTGAATCTAGGATTTGATGTAGGTGGTAGAGAGAGAGAGAGAGTGAGGAGTTTTCTTGTTAAGTTCAAAGTGAATGGTCAACCTTATCCCGTGGAAGGGAAAGGTATATATATATATATATATATATATATATATATATATATATATATATATATATATATGTATGTATGTATATATATATATATATATATATATATATATATAGGGATTGTCTATTCGTCACCCAGGTGAGGAATAATTATTCTTCACCCCTTTATTTTACCATCAATGCACCATAATTTTACGTTTTGTAAGTTTTGTCTTATTTTCGACATAAAAGATACCGTAAGAAAATATATAATCGTAAAAAATATTTTATGTTATGTAAAATTACAAGCGTAAAAACATAGTGTAAAATACACATAAACTGCAAATTTTCTTGTCTTATGACCTATATTTTATTTTCTTATGTCAAATATTACGTAGTGAATGAATAGGAATGTAATTATTTGAATTTCAAAGCGTAATTTAATTATGAAATGATCGTAAGATTACCTCGGTGAAGAATAACTTATTCTGCACCCAGGCGATGAATAGCATCTATATATATATATATATATATATATATATATATATATATATATATATATATATATATATATATATATATATATATATATATATATAGATGTGGAAAGGTGACCGTTTGGGAAACATAAGTGCACAGGATAGGTCGGACGTCCGGTGGTACAAATAAGTCCGGACGTCCGACAGTCATCGGACGTCCGGCCACTGTGAATATGTGAGCCACGTACCAGCACACAGGACACGGACGTCCGGGACTGGCCGGACATCTGGAGCCCGGATGACCAGAGAGCCCGGAAATCTGTAAGTACGGTTCTGTTGTGAAAGTACCGGACGTCCGAGACCTGCCAGACGACCGGAGGTCGGACGTCCGGAGAGTACCGGAAATCCGCTAATATCAATCTGTAAAGGAACACCGGGCGACCGGAGGGAGCCAGACGTCCGGACATCTGAGAGGGACCGGGCGTCCGTAGAGCACCGGACGACCGGAGACAAAAAATAGGAGCTATGGATTTTGAGCAAGTCTTTCACTAGATCCAACGATCCCCTCTTAATAGTGCGGGATCCCTATACTCAAGAACAAACCATAAACGAAGTCCATGTCTTGTACCTTCATTCTTGAGTTATATGATTTTTGTCCCTAGTCATGATCCATACACACGGTCTTTGGGACATAACCCTGAGATATACTTGATAAACATGATTAGTCCCTAACATACATGTTGTCCTCAATATCAAAATATGATTAAGGGCATGATTGCACTTTTAATCTCCCCCTTTTTGGTAGTTGATGACAACATATATGCACACACATAAAAAAGTAGTAATCGAAAGGATTTGTTGTGGAGCTCAATAATCAAGAATGAATAATCAAGGAACGAGCTCCCCCTCAATATGATACCATAGAGACTAAACATGAAGAGGGCTCCCCCTCAAAATGATATCAATGCAATTAAATCAAGAAGTAAGCTCAATATAGACTTATAACTCATAGCATAGAACATAAGGTTCGACAATCTCATACATAAGTTCATACAAGCTAATCCACAATCATAGCAATGAGTTCAATTACATGCATAGGGCCTACTCCCCCTTGGCATCAAATATCCAAAAAAGAATTAAGAAGACAAGGGGAAAACAGAACAACATCAGAGATCATCCTCATCATCATCATGAGCACCACTGCCACCCGCCTCGTCAAAGAAATCAGCCCACTCAGGACCCGAAGGGAAACCAAAATCAGAAGGAGGCTCGTCAGGAAGGCGTTCGTCGTCACTTACATCATACACTCCGGAGTCTCTCAAACGAGCCTTCAGAGCGTTCTTGGAAGTGACCATGCGAGTGACAACAACGTGATGTTGGGAGCAATGGAAAGTGAACATCTTCATCATAGCAGAGTGAGCCTTCCCAAGAAAACGAGCAATGCGGCTAAAAGGTGCAGAACTGGAAGGAGAACGGGCAGCATGAGAAGGAACACTAGCAGCGGTGCGACGAGCAGTAGCAGTAGGAGGAGGAACATAATCAGCCGCCATGTGAGCTGGAATGACCCATTGCTCATGCACGTGAGTGCGGACAATGGGAAAAGGAGCTACGCTCTCGATAAAAGCCTGAATAAAGGGGGCATGAGGAAAAGCCCTCTTGTGCTGGAAGCTAGCAAGGCGGATCTCATGCCATAGAAAGTGTGGAACATTGATCTTCCCTTTGGGAGATGCAAAGAGGCGATGCATGAGATCAATGCAATAGCTGCTGCAAGAGCCTTTGTCACCCATCTTGGGATAGATGGTGCGGATGACACACTGATATATGATGTTGAAAGGGAAGCGCCAAATGGAGACTTGGTTCAGATCCTTTTGTTTTTCAGTGTCAGACAAAGTTGGTATAGGTTTAAGAAAATCCTCACAGACCTCAATGCCCTTGGGCCTGTGGTTGGGATCATCCTTGTGGATTTTGAACCCGGTGTCAGGAAATCCAAGGGCAGTGACAAACTGAGCACAAGATGCTATGAGTGCGGTGTCTGAGGTCATCCATTTGACAGTGTTATCCGGACCAAAATAACATGTGGCATAGAATTGATGAATGGCAGCATGATTGAAATCATGTTGAAATGCAAATGGAGCAGCTAGATTGGATGACTCAATGAGCTCAATGGCTCCCGGATATTTCTCCGGATGAGTGCGAATATACTCTAAATCAATGCAGACATGGAGTGACAAGCCTTTAGGAAGGACAATAGTGGTAAAGATGTCGGCTTGGACATTAGTGCGAAAACGACTATCCTGAGAATCCCTAGCAACAATAAACTGATCAACATCGCGATGCAATTTAAGATAAGAACTGGTGGGAACCACGTTGAAACGCTTAACATGGCGTCCAAGTGGTAATGGCGGCTCAAGTGAGATATGACGAGCATCACCGTGGGGTTGCACCGGAGGAGGAGGAGGCTGAAAGGTTGGACGACGAGTGCCCGGCTTGGGTGCGAGATCGAACACCAACAAGCGGGGCGGTTCCACCTCCTCAAGTTCATCCTCAAAGTCCGACCCCTCCGAGGAGGAGTCGCTAGACGAGCTGGGTGGACGGGCGCCACGCTTCCGAGGACGAGCCTGCTCCCGGGAGTCATCGGAGCCACCACGACGAGACGAACGAGCCGGCCCACCGGTGACTTGCTTGCGTGCGGAGTTCTTCATCTTAGGCATCACGACCTAGGGGAGAGGGAAGACACAAATCAACACCCCACCATAGATCGAGGAATCGATGCATGAGGGAGAGAAGATAGGGCCTACCTTGAAGTGAGGAACACGGAGGAAACCAACGACCGGAAAAGAGAGAGGCCGTCGGGGCTTGAGCGAAGGCCAAGCAGGACAGCAGAAACCGCGGCGAGCGGCGAGGCCACGTTGCGGATGCCGAGCAGAGAGGATCTCCGGCGAGGGCCACGGCGGCGTGTGGCCGCGGCGAGGAACCACAGGACTGGAGCGGCGGCGGTGGGGAACAGGAAGGAAGTGGATAAGGGTAGTAGTTCCGAAAACCTACCGCGCACTATATATAGTAGCTGGTGAAAAATGGCCGGACGACCGGAGCCCACGGACGTCCGGGGCCAAGAGACCAGAAAGTATTTTACGGACGTCCGGAGAGGTCGGACGACCGGTTAGAGCTTATCAGAGAAGATTTTACGGACGTCCGGTGATCCACGGACGTCCGACGCCAGAATTTGAGAGAGGACTAGGTGAGCTACTGATTATGATGAGGAGATGATGTATATCGTTCATAGTAAGAATTTCTTATGAAGTAACAAGTACCCTATCCCAAACAATAATAATCATATATCACTCCAATATTGTTGTAATGATACTAGTGGTGGCGATTGCCACCATGTATGAGTATACGTGACATGACACGGAAAGATTTGAACTTTGAGTTCATAATCACTACTCCATCATGGAAAGCACCATAGTTAGATGTCATGGTAGCTTTGAGAGTGTTTGTTCGGTTTATGCATTTCATAGGATGAGGATACTCATGAGTTGAGTGTCTCCCCCTACATATATGCCTACATCAAGACAAGACATTAGTTTTATGCATGAATGGGTACTAGATTTCACATAATATTGTCAAGCTCCAAGATACCAAGTTCACGCCTAAGTCGACAAAACCTTGCTTCATCCAATGGTTTGGTGAAAATATCCGCCAGTTGCAAATCTGTACCAATGTGATCAATGTGAATATCACCCTTCTCAACATGATCTCTCAAGAAGTGATATCTAATATCAATGTGCTTGGTGCGGAGATGATCCTTGGGGTTCTCAGCAATGTTGATGGCACTTTCATTATCACATAGAAGAGGAACATGTCTGTAGGTGATACCGTAATCCTTCAAAGTTTGCCTCATCCATAATAACTGAGTTGCACAACTAGCGGCAGCAATGTATTCAGCTTCTGCGGTAGAGAGGGCAATACAATTCTGTTTCTTCGAAGACCAACTTGCCAAGGAGCGTCCAAGAAACTGGCATGCACCAGATGTGGACTTACGATCCACTTTGTCTCCAGCCCAATCCGCATCCGTGTACCCAATGAGATCAAACTTAGCATCCTTGGGGTACCATAGACCCAACTTTGGGGTGTGAACAAGGTATCTAAGAATATGCTTAGCCGCCTTATGATGACTTTCTTTAGGGAAAGCTTGAAATCTAGCACACATGCATACACTAAACATAATGTCTGGTCTAGATGCACAAAGATAAAGCAACGAACCAATCATAGAGCGGTATTTAGATGGGTCGAAAGGAATACCGTTTGCGTCTTCAGTGAGTGTTATTTTGGTTGGCATGGGTGTCTTGCATGGACTAGCATCAGACATACCAAACTTCTCTAGAATATCCTTGAGGTATTTTGCTTGAGACAAGAAAATTCCTTCTTGAAATTGTTGAATTTGAAATCCGAGGAAGAACTTCAAATCTGCATTGAGTGACATTTCAAAATTCTTGGTCATTGAAGCCGCAAACTTCTTGCACAAATGAATGTTAGCAGAACCAAAAATGATATCATCTACATAGATTTGGCATAAGATCAAATCACCCATATCCCTCTTAGTAAAAAGAGTGGGATCGATCACCCCTCTCACAAAACCATCATCGAGTAGAAACTTCTTTAAATGATCATACCAAGTACGAGGTGCTTGTTTGAGGCCATACAAAGCCTTATGAAGTTTGTACACATAGTCTTTGTGATCGGAATCAACAAACCCAGGTGGTTGTGACACATATACTTCTTCTTGTAGAGGACCGTTAAGGAAAGCACTCTTCACATCCATTTGATGTAATGTAAAACCATTGAAAGCGGCAGAAGCAAGTAAGATGCGAATGGATTCAAGACGGGCAACTGGGGCAAAGGTCTCACCGAAGTCCAAACCTTCAACTTGTGAGTACCCTTGCGCCACTAACCTTGCCTTGTTGCGGATGATTACACCAGTCTAATCTTGTTTGTTCTTGAAAATCCATTTTGTTCCAATGACGTTGTGCTCGGTAGGTGGCCTCTTGACTAGTGACCACACTTGGTTGCGTTCAAAACTATTCAACTCTTCTTGCATAGCAACTAGCCAATCGTTGTCCATCAATGCATCTTGTACCTTGATGGGTTCAATACTAGACACAAACGAGAAGTGAGCACAAAAATTTGTCAAATGTTTACGAGTGACTCTACCTTCCGATATGCCGGTGAGAATTTTGTCAACATCAACGCGACCGGCCACTCGAGGCATGATAGAGGTAAGGGTTTCACGAGGTTCAACTTCATGTCCATCATCCACGTCCTCAACATATGGATCATTAATGTGTGGAGGAAGATCTTCTTGTTCATATTGCATTTGTTGAGGTTCATCGTCAATGATTGGACTTTCTTGTTCTTGCACTTGATGATGATCTTGTTCTTGAAGATTATCATGACGAGGAACTTGATCATCTTCTTCTACTTGGACTAAAGGCATTGGTTGAACACTAGGAGCTTGTGATGGTATGGGTGTTGAAGTAATTTGATGTTGTGTGAGACTTCCATCTTCTTCTTCATCATCATGAGGTTCTTGTTCCATAGGAAGAAGTGCACCAACACCCATGGTCAAAATGTCTTGAGAAGAATCTTCTTCACCTGCATCACTTAGATCAACTTGCTCCCCATGGGAGCCATTAAATTCATCAAACACCACGTCACAAGTTTCTACAACACATCCATTGGATTTGTTGTAGACTCTATAGGCGTGAGAGTTTGATCCATAGCCAAAAATATACCCTCAATTGTTTTGGATTGAAATTTTCCTAACCGTTCTCTTTTGTTGAGGATGAAACATTTGCACCCAAATACACGAAAGTACTTGACATTTGGCTTGTTCCCAGTTAGAAGCTCATATGGAGTCTTTTCCAATATAGTGCGGAGGAAGAGCCGGTTTGATGCATGGCATGCGGTGTTGACAGCTTCGGCCCAAAAACTATGTGGTGACTTGTATTCATCCAACATGGACCTTGCCATCTCTACAAGTGTACGGTTTTTCCTTTCGGCTACACCATTTTGCTGAGGAGTGTATGGAGCTGAATATTGATGCTCAATCCCTTCATCACTAAGGAATTCTTCCAAGGTATAGTTCTTGAACTCAGAGCCATTGTCACTTCTTATTGCCAGGATTTCTTTGTCAAACTTGCGTTGGGCTTGCTTGGCAAAATCAATGAAGGTGATCTTGGTTTCGTCCTTGGACTTGAGGAAGAACACCCATGTATATCTTGAGTAATCATCAACAATGACAAGCCCATACTTTTTCCCACCAAGACTATCCCATGAAGGAGGCCCAAAAAGATCCACATGAAGGAGCTCCAGGGGCCTTGAAGTAGATACTATGTTCTTGGGTGGGTGCTTTGATTGATGTTGCTTCCCGGCTATGCATGCACTACACACACGATCTTTCTCAAAAGAGACATTGGTTAGTCCAAGGACGTGATTCCCCTTTAAGAGATCTTGAAGATTTCTCATGCCGACATGGGCTAGCCGGCGATGCCATAGCCACCCCTTGTCAGCCTTGGCCATTAGACAAGTTGCATGGAATGCGCTCTCTTTCGAGAAATCAACCGTGTAAAGTTTGCCATCCAACTCTCCAACAAAGGCCACTTGGAGAGTATCTCTCTTAAAGACTTTCACATCCGTTAGTCCAAAGAGTGTATCATAACCAACAGAAGCCAATTGGCGAATGAAAGCAAGTGGTATTTAAGGGATTGGACAAGCATGACATTTGCAAGCGACATGTCATTTGTGATAGCCACCTTGCCCAACCCGAGTACCTGTCCTTTTGAACCTCCACCAAACATAATGCTCATGAATGGTTGAATAGCTTCCATGAAATCGTAGAGCAATTTGCTATCTCCGGTCATATGATTTGTACATCCACTATCAATCACCCATTTCACTCCACCGGAGAAGTCAACCTACACACAATTAAGACTTGGTTAGAGGCATCCATTTTGCAATGGGACCTCTCAAGTTAGTCACGAGGGTCTTAGGGACCGAAATAGCATAAAACCGGAATGCATTTCGAGGACCAACAAATTTTGCAAAGACTTCTCCATCCTTAGTCTTACAAAGTACATAGGATGGAGGCATGAACTCTTTAGGCTTGTTGAGAGTGGGCATGCCCTCTGTGGCCTTCCCACTCACAACCTTACCTTTCTCCTTCTGCCCTTCTCTTATAAATGTTTCTTTTAGAGGAGTTGTGCACCTTTTAGAGGACGTCTTCTTCTTGCTTGTGCTTGGGTCAAACCCAAGTCCCTCTTTGGCAAACACCTCATTGTGTTGGCTCAATATCTCATCAAGATTCTTTTTCCCTTGAGCACATGTCATGAGACCTTTCTCGATTTGAGCCTTGAGAAAACGATTTTCCTCAAGAATAGATACTAGATCACTACTAGAGTTAGTAGTACAAGCATCAACATTGATAATAGGATAAGAGTAAGCCTTGGCTAGAGTTTCAAGATAAGTAAGTTTGAGCGTTTCAAAACTCTTTGTAAGAACGGTGAGCTCTCCTTCCTTAGTCTTGAGAGACACGGATAGAAGCTCACAATCCTTAGAGAGAGAAGCATGAGACTTCACAAGCTTACTTTTATCATTCATGAACTCTTCACAAGAGTCAATAGCCTTTTTCAAGGAGGCAAGATCATTAGTATGAACATCAATATTTGCACCAATTTTTAAGCATAGTTCATCATTTCGTGCTTCCTCATATTGGAATTTCCGCTCAAGGATTTCACATTTTTCCTTTTCCTCGGTGACGAGGGTTTCGAGTTCCTTAATGGTGATGGTGTGCTTACTCACCATCTCCATAAGCATGCGAAACATAATGAGCTTCTTTCCTTTGAGGGAACACATGAACCTATTAAGTTTAGCAAGCATAGGATCATCTAGATCATCATCCTCATAGCTATCCTCTGCATCAAGATACTCATCACTAGGAGTAGAAGAAGTGAAAAGAGGAGGATTTGATCGTGGAGTTACCTTGACCTTGTCAGGAGAGCTTTGGTCCTCTCCATCTTCTATCACGGCCTTTGCCATTAGGCACTTGTGAGCGTTGCCCTTGTAATCTTTCATGTAGTTGTAGGTGACCACGTCACCACTCTTGTTTACTAACCTCAGGGTGTTTTGAGAGTCTTGAGCAACTCTGGCAACGCCACTAACATCATCCTGATCGGATTCTTCTTGAGCAACCATTGCTTTTCCATCTCTCTTCTTGAGCTTGGAGTTCAAAGGATTTGGCAACTTCTTCTTGGGAAAGGTCTTGGGAAACCTTGGTTTATCTTCTCTCTTCTCATAAGGGCACTCGTTGGAGAAGTGATTGGTTTCTTCACAGTTGTAGCATTTTCTTACTTTCTTCTTTTGAAATCTTCCCTTGAATTTTCCCGCGCTAAACTTCTTGACAAAAAGAGCCATGTCTTCATATGAAGGGCCCTCGTCGGATTCAATCTCATCACAATCTTCATCATCATCATCTTCTTCTTCTTCTTCACTTTGTTCATCTTCACATACATGCTTGGCCTTCAATGCAAGATTGATCTTTGATGATGGGGAACCATGCATGGCAAGATGTTTTGTGGCATTAGCCTTTGACTCTTCAAATAGTTGAAAGGTGGATACGATGTCATCTGTAGTCATTTCCTTGAAGGTATGGTGTTGTCTTATGTCCCACACCATTTGATGGTGATATGGAGCAAGAGCATGAAGCAACTTATCCACAAGGAACCTCTTAGTCATGTTGAATCCATCTTGTGTCTTGTCACACTCACATGACTCAATATCGGCAGTGAGAGTCATGAGATGCTCATGGAGTTGATTGGGGGTTTCACCTTTCTCCATACAAAAGTTTTGCAATTGCCCCTTGGCAATTTCATATTGAGCACTCCGGGGGGTAGATGTGTATGAACGGCCTCCTTTGCTTTTCATCCATACCTCTCCTTATACACATGATTGCAGTGTCATTGAGGTTCTTGTCATATATTTCTCTTGGTGTGGGGTTCTTTTGATCAACCACATGATAGCCATACTCCAAGATCTCCAGCATCTCATCGTTTCCATGTCGAAGATGATCCTGCATAGCAACTCTCCACAAAGCAAAATCGGAAGTGGCACTAAGTAAAGGAGGTTTGCCTTGAGGATTATATCTTGGTTTCTCAACCTGAGGTCTTGCATAAAGCCAAGGAACACTAACGTGTTCATTGCTAGGAGGTTGTTGACCAAGTGATGGAGTAGGCACATTTGGCCTCGAAGCAGCACCACCCGAGAGTGGTGCAAGCACCGTGGACAACGTGGCTAATCTCATTTGGACCAAGGCCTCAAGAGAAGCATCATGCTCCTCTTTTGCTTAGCAAGGGCCCGTTCTAGATCCTCCGACGTAAAGGACTTGACTTCAGAGGAAGCCTCGCCTTTATCCTTAGGATCTACAACTGTGGAGTCCCATCCGGGTTCATCTCGCTCTAGGGCGGTTAAGCCACAAGAATAGAGCACGAGGCTCTGATACCAATTGAAAGGATCGAGATGGACCTAGAGGGGGGTGAATAGGTACAACTACAAATTTTAATTATTACTTAGCAATTTTAGGAAATAGTGCGGAATATGAAGGTGAGCCTAACAGTTGCAAGTGAGTATTAAGTACTAAGCAAGTAACCCAAGCACATAAGTAAGCAACACAATATGATGTAAGTAAATGCAAAGAGACAAGTAACCACAAGTAGAGAGTTAGGGTTAGGGATAACCGCAACTCCGGGAGACGAGGATGTATGATGATGTTCACTTCCTTGGAGGGAAGCTAGTCACCGTTAGAGAGGTGGATGTTACCACGAAGGCACACCAACACCACGGAGGCTCACCCTATTCTCCCTTTGAGACAACACCACAGAGGCGTTTCTCAACCACTAATGGTAGACCTTGGGGTGATCTCCAAACCCTTACAAACTTTCCGGGGGTAATCACAACGGTTGATTCCTCTCCGAAAGATTCCTACCGCCTAGGAGTCTCCAACCTCCAAGAGTAATAAGAACGATGGGAAAATCTCAAGACTTGCTCAAATCACAAATTCCTTTGGTGCAAAGAAGGGGAAGGAGTGGATCTATCACTTGATTGTAGAACTTCTCTCAAATGCTCCTAGAACACTTGTGAATCTAGGATTTGATGTAGGTGGTAGAGAGAGAGAGTGAGGAGTGTTCTTGTTAAGTTCAAAGTGAATGGTCAACCTTATCCCGTGGAAGGGAAAGGTATATATATATAGTAGATGTGGGAAGGTGACCGTTTGGGAAACATAAGTGCACAGGATAGGTCGGACGTCGGGACAACATCGGACGTCCGGTGGTACAAATAAGTCCGGACGTCCGACAGTCATCGGACGTCCGGCCACTGTGAATATGTGAGCCACCTACCAGCACACAGGACACGGATGTCCGAGACGGGCCGGACATCCGGAGCCCAGACGACCGGAGAGCCCGGAAATCCGTAAGTACGGTTATGTTGTGAAAGTACCGGACGTCCGAGACCTGCTGGACGACCGGAGGTCGGATGTCCGGAGAGTACCGGAAATCGGCTAATATCATTCTGTAAAGGAACACTGGACGACCGGAGGGAGCCGGACGTCCGGACATCTGAGAGGGACCGGGCGTCCGTAGAGCACCGGACGACCGGAGACAAAAGAATAGGAGCTGTGGATTTTGAGCAAGTCTTTCACTAGATCCAACGATCCCCTCTTAATAGTGCGGGATCCCTATACTCAAGAACAAACCATAAACGAAGTCCATGTCTTGTACCTTCATTCTTGAGTTATATGATTTTTGTCCCTAGTCATGATCCATACACACGGTCTTTGGGACATAACCCTGAGATATACTTGATAAACATGATTAGTCCCTGACATACATGTTGTCATCAATATCAAAATATGATTAAGGGCATGATTGCACTTTCACTTGGTGCAATAGGAAGCAGAGAGGATCATCCGCGAGTGTCATGCGTCTGTCGGGAAGCCTTGCTGCGATGCCACCACCTTCCGCCACCTGAAACCCGATGATAACGACTCCGACGCCGGCGATCCGGCGACGATGACGGAGGAGTAGTCGCCGGCTAGCCCGACATGGCCTACAAGGTCACCGTCAAGTATACCTTGGCATATGTCGGGCCGGGCTGAAAAAAGCCCGGTGCTGAAAACCTAGGCCTGAACCCGGCACGGCCAGACCGTCAGGCCTAATAAATTGGGCCCGAGCCGAAAAAGTCCGACATGGCCCGACTACGGCTGAAATCTGTTTTTATGCAAGCCCTAACTCGGCCAGATCTGCCCGCCGGGCTTAATTTCCAGTTCTGACCCGGCCTGATGGCACGCATAGGCCTGACCCGGCCAGATCTGCCCGTCGGGCTAAGTTTCCAGGCCTGAGCCCGACCCGATGGCACTCATAGGCCTGACCCTGACCGGGATTTTTGGGCAGGGGTGGGTCGGGCCACCCGGGCCGGGCTGCACATGGCCAGGTATACCGTCAAGTCTAGAGTAGCTTAGGGTTTATGTTTTAAAGTTTTTAGTTCACAGGATGAAGTATCGTCCGATTTTATGTAAAAATTATCGGATTTCGTTCGGTTAGTTCAAATTATTGGCCGGATGTATACCGACAACGTTGGATGGCCGCCTTCGCATGCGTGTCGGCGGACTAATCTCCCGCAGATCAGACAAACTAAACTCCCCTCGACATCGTTGTAACTTAGGCCCTGTTTGGTTCCAAATAAGTCACCAACTTATAAGTCGAAAAGTGCAAAAAGTGACTTATTTTGCCAAACGGACCCAACTTATAAGTCACACCAACTTATAAGTCATAAGTTGCTCCACCCCAACTTAAAACTTATAAGTCACCCCTTTTTACGTGGGTCCCATCACCTTTACATTAAAAAACAAGATGAGAAGGTGTGGTCAGGTGACTTATAAGTCAGATGACAACCAAACAGGCGTGACTTATAAGTCAGATGACAACCAAACAGGCGTGACTTATAAGTCACTGATTTTAAGTCACCTGACTTATAAGTCAGGTGACTTATTGGAACCAAACAGGCCCTAAGTCACCCCCTTTTGCATGGGTCCCACCATCTTTACATAAAAAATAAGATGGGAAGATGCGCTCAGGTGATCTATAAGTCAGATGACAACCAAACAGGCGTGACTTATAAGTCACTGGTTTTAAGTCACCTGACTTATAAGTCAGGTGACTTATTGGAACCAAACAGGGCCTTAAGCTAAACAGAAAAGTTACTCCCTCTCTCTCAGTTTACAGGACGTGCGCATACCCATAGGTCGTCAATTTGACCAACCTAATACAAGTCATATATTACAAAAAATATATCAAAATAAACTTCAGATGTTCTATTTTCAAAAGGTATAGTTTTTGTGTTACATAGTTTATATTTATATTAGGATGATAAAATTGGCAACCTAAGTATACGCATAGGACTTGTAAACTGAGACGGAGGAAGTACATTACGATAGGAGAAACAAGGAAGGAAAGAGACAAGAACAGAAGGGAAGAAATGGTCTGAAAGAGGGGGAGGAGGTGTGTTGACAATGGGAGGCAAGGCAGTTTGACGGTTTGACTGAGTGACCAGCGACACACGGGAAGGCCTCCTCTTCTTCCCCTCTCGCTGTCTCCCTCCTCCTTCCTCCGCTCCACCCTCACCTTCCTCTCCACCTTCCTCCTCCCCCCCCCCCCCCTCCCCCCCGCCCCACCCCACCCGACCCAAACCCCGCTCCTCCGCCTCCGCCTCCCCGCCCCTATATACCTCGCCCGCGCCCTCCCTATGCTGAGCTCGCACCCCCAAACACCCGCGCCCCCGACGACGACGACGACGACGACCCTTACGACGACGAGTACGGCCGCCGCGAGGACCGGGCACCATGGGCGCCTGCCTGTCCTCCTCCAAGCAGGAGGCGGACGCGGAGCGGCGGCGGCGGCAGCGGCCGAGGGGCGGCAAGGCCGAGGAGAAGGGCGCGGCGGAGGCGCCCGCGGTGGAGTTCGGCTACGAGCGGGACTTCGAGGGCAGGTACGAGGTCGGCCGCCTGCTCGGCCACGGCCAGTTCGGCTACACCTTCGCCGCCGTCGACCGCCTCTCCGGGGACCGCGTCGCCGTCAAGCGCATCGACAAGGCCAAGGTCCGTTTCTTAGGATTTCCCCCTACCGCATCTGCAGCTCGGTTCGTTTCGGTTCGGTTCCCCGCGGTCTTCGTTTGGTCGGGAGATTGCGATGAAATCAGTCGCCGCCGCCGGTCGTCGGGCGATTCGTTCGGCTAGCTTGAGATCACCCGGCTCATCGATTCAGCGGTGTTGTGTGGATTTAGACTTTAGAAGATAGATTATTACACGGGGGAGATGAAATTACTCGCCATTCTCGGTATGAGATTGCTGAATGCTGCTGCTGCCGCTGATGATATGTGGAGGAGGGTGGTCTGCCCTCCGTGTAGGCGAGGCCCTACACTCTTCCTCCTCTTGTCAATTCGTCGCTAGGTGCAGCTGTCCACTTTCCTTTTTGAGGGGTCCAGTACATGAGTGAAGCCCATCTTCGCGGGTTCCTTCCTGGTTTGGCACTTGAGTAGTTGTTCACCACGCCAATTTTGCTCCTTAAAATGGTACATCTACCTGTACTTCTCCCCGAAATGGTGAAGACGCTTCGTCCTGACTCCTGACTGTTTGCGTAGATGCTTCGTCGTTTCTACCTCAGAGGGAGAATGTTGTGGTTGATAGTAGTTGTTTGTACGCTACTGTACCTTGTCGGCGTCTCTTGTTTCTGTTAAGAACTTGTGGAGCGCCATTTTTGTGAAATACGTTTCACATGGAGCTCCCGTTTGCGTCTAGTGTATATGTCTTCGCCTTCAACCTTGATTGTAGTTTTGATATTGTTTTTTGCAGCCTTTACGGATAATTTGGTGTAGGTGTTCATTTAGGATAGCTTATCTTTTTGCTCCTGGTAAGCTCACCAACCATTTCCTGGAGTGGACAATGTCTCCTTGGCTTCTTCCATGCTATGGACAGATGACATTTTCTTTATTCCTCTCAATTTTGACCTGGGAATGCATGTACTAATCAACACGGTGTTGATGTATTCAAAGACTTTGTACCTTGGTTCAAACGACAGTATTGCTTTATTATTTTCTACTACTAAAAATGCAAAACCATGGAGGGAAATTTCAATCACCACGGAATCTTAAATGACTTTCATAGTAAATTCGTGTCATAGGTATGCTAGAAATATGGGCCATTCATTCTGTGGCAGAATGCATAACAACTGAAAATTGACAGCAGGATATCCTTGTGAAAGTCGTACTGACTATTGATTATTAACCTTCTGTGGAAATTATACCTCTTATTCCAAAGGAAACAAAATGTAGCACCTGCACTGCTATGTTGCGAACTATAATAATAACCAATGAAAACATAATAACTTCACTGCATGAATGCTAATTGCCCATGGTTCTATAAATCATTATCCTCTATTATAGATAGATTTGGAGTCGAGTTTTGTTCAGCTAATGTTCATCCATGCAGCTAATTGAAGTCTTGGATACATGCAGTGTACAATTACACGTTTACATCTGTCTGCTATAGTGCTATGCATCATCTTTGGAGTATGTGATTAACACAAGTATATTTATGGACTTTATGACAGATGACCCGACCTGTTGCTGTGGAAGATGTAAAGAGAGAAGTGAAGATTCTTAAAGCCCTTAAAGGCCATGAGAACATTGTTCACTTCGACAATGCATTCGAGGACGATTCATATGTATATATTGTGATGGAGTAAGTAGTCTTGTACTTATTTAGCAGAATTTGCTCTCATTAACATTTAATGATATGATGGTCTGCAGATTTAACGGTGTTATTTTGTTGTTGAAACAAATTACGATTTCTTGTTCCTAGAGTCACAGACATGCACTTGCTGAAATTTCGTCCTATATCCTAGTAATTCTGTCCTGTCCTGAGATAGATTGAGTTTCTATTCCTAACTGTGGGTAGACCAGTTGTATTGTCTATCTATCTTTTACATTATAATAATATATGAATGTCAGAATGTGTTATAGTGTAATTACATGTTTAATTTATGAGTGCATGACTTTTTAGCACTTAGTCATGTATGTTTTGAACTCTTTGCAGTTTCCTTGCATTGTACCACAGATATTTGGTTAGCATATAGCATGATCTATTGGACTGTCACACTTAAAGATATTTGGAGTTCTTTCCTTTAAAAGCATAATCATTCCTATGCTCTATTACCAAGTACTAAGTCTTGCTTCTTTGCTCTTTCTTGCAGACTTTGTGAAGGTGGTGAACTACTGGACCGGATTTTGGCAAAGTAAGATCAGATATATTCTGCTTTTCTTGTTCCATATATCGTTTTCTTTTCTGGTATCATTCGGTTGCTAGAGTTAGTGGCGTCTTTTAGTTCCCACAAACTTTAGCCTTGATGTTTTTGCTGTCTGCATTAATCACTCTTTTGGTTTTGAAAATAAGAACCACTTCTCGTTGGCGTTTCCCCTTTGACAGAAAAAACAGCCGCTATAGTGAGAAAGATGCTGCTGTGGTGGTGCGGCAGATGCTCAAAGTGGCTGCTGAGTGTCATCTGCGTGGGTTAGTCCACCGAGATATGAAGCCTGAGGTAAAAATTGATCGGTTTTCATGTCTTGGCACTTAGTATACAGTTTTGGTGATACTTCACTACTTCTCAGGTCATGTAAGAATGTGCCTATTTTCCTTCCCAGAACTTCCTTTTCAAATCAACCAAGGAGGATTCGCCTCTGAAGGCAACAGATTTTGGTTTGTCAGACTTCATAAAACCAGGTACCTGCTTCGGTGTATGTGCATCATTGTTATGTGTATCTTGTTGCATCAAGTCTTAACGGGGCATAGAACTCAGTAATTGCTCTGGCTCATACATCGTTTAAATGCATGATTACAGGGAAGAAGTTCCGTGATATAGTTGGCAGTGCCTATTATGTTGCACCAGAAGTATTAAAACGTCGATCTGGACCTGAGTCGGATGTTTGGAGCATAGGAGTAATAACTTACATTCTGCTCTGTGGGAGGCGCCCCTTTTGGGATAAAACAGAGGATGGTATATTCAAGGAGGTAAATGGATTGCTATTGCATTGATTATGCTTCCATGTAAATTGTTCTTGGTCATTGTGGTGAGCGTTATCATAGTGTTTTCAGTGAACTGACAAAATGGAGAAGCTGTATTTTCTGCAACTTTTTCACTATGTAATGTAGCAATGTTACCTTATTAGTAGCTGATGTCTGCCAATTTATTTGACGCAATGCAGTCTTAAATTGTATAATCCTTCCCCAGACCCCACCTGGCATGGGAGCTTCTAGCACTGGGTCTGTCCTTTTAATGCAGCCTTAAATTGCCTACCATTATTTGGACGTGTTGATGTATAACCGTTAGCCATCTCAGAAATGAATGTATAAAAAAGTGTCCACTTTTATTTAATAGTGAAAAGGTTGCAATCCTCCCAGGCAAACTGTGCATAGCTGCTGGTATAGCTACTGGGAAATTTGATCCTAGGATTATCCATGTTTAATGATGGTATATTGCATTAGTTTCAGACAGGCACCTAAGCATAGAAACTTATAGTACTATCTCCTGGCATTTTTTTTTAAACATGTCTATGAAGAAATTTATAGTACTATCTCCTGAAATTTCATAATTTATAGTACTTTCTCCTGGAAGAAATTTATAGTACTATCTGCTGGTATAGCTATCTCAGAATTTTTTTTACACATGTCTATGTATTCTCGGTGTTTCACAAAAAGAGAACAATTTGCTGCCTTTCCTACTGGCTTGCTAGAAAAGTCTGACCCCACATGCCATGAGTGAACATTTGTAGTCAATTTAGAAAATAACCATAAGTTAAACATTTTACTCAACCAGTAAAAGGTGTTGGATAATATGGCCGTCCACTTAAATCTACCGTCATTTTTTTACTGTTCTGTGTAATATTTCTATGCATGTATATCAGCAAAGACAGAATCTTGATAGCATACATGATCTTATGTGTTCTATTAATTTTTTTAATCAGGTTCTAAGAAACAAGCCTGATTTCCGTAAGAGACCTTGGCCAAGCATCAGTTCAAGTGCTAAAGATTTTGTTAAAAAATTACTGGTGAAGAACCCAAGGGCGAGACTGACAGCAGCTCAAGCTCTCTGTAAGTTCCAATATAATGTCAATACTTTGCTAGTATACATGATGCTTAGGGTTGTATTTTTTGCCTATTCTTGTTTTCTGCGTGAGAAAACACACACATACATAGTGCCAAAAAAGAATACACATGAGCAAGTCTGCAATCTGCATGCTAAGTGCTGTGCATACTGTTGAAACGGCTAGAATATTGTGGTGTTGTATGTTGTATTGATCTGACCCTCGTAGGGGTATGTATAGAGTACAATATAAGGGAGATAGACTTGGAGTAGAGGGCAGGGCGTACATGGTTTAAACCTATCCTATCTCTAACTCCTAATCTCTAACTACACATATGTATTTCTAACATTCCCCCTCAATCGTAACGGGAGTGAAGCGGACGATTTCGACTGAATTTAAAGTATCGTGCTCACATCGTCTTCTCCACTTCACCGTCATCACCTGCATCTCGATGGGTCGAGACCAGGGCGGTGGCCGCATCCCTTCGGTGCCTTCCTTGTTTCTCCTCTATTCCTCCCGCATCAGCGGGAGAGGCGTGGACACTAGTGACGACTCGGATGCTATTGACTGGAGTTGTTGCCGATGAGTTGTTGTAGACGCAGCCCTGTATGTCGATATCGAGGTAGCCGATCATGATGTAGCCGTGGTCGAGGTTGTCATGGTCGATGATGTAGTCGTCGTGGATGATGAAGCCGCACAAAGCTGGAGGCGCAAAAAAATGCGCTATGTTGTAGATGACGGAGCTGCAGTCGTGGACAATGCACCTTGCGGATGTCAGAGGGTGCCGTCAGCGATGAGTCCACCGGTTTTGCCAGCACCAGAGGAAACCCATCGAGCACACATCGGTTTTGCCAGAACCGTGTGGTCGTGTAGGCTGGTCACTAGAGTGACGCCGTGTTGATGCAGTTGTGCCGTCGTGGATGACGCGGTCGATGCCGTCGTCATGACGCGGTCATTGCCGTCATCGATGTCGCGTCTGGCAGAAAAATCTGTCAGAGGACGCTAGGTGTCCATCTTGTGGACGAGGCGGTGGCGGTGTGTTGTCGAAGATGTTGATGAAGACGACGTTGATGAAGACCTTGGCAATGAAGTGTCAGCAATCACGTTGTAGCGACGTGTCGACAACGATGTCGCTTGAAGGCGTCCCTCGCGGCGACGATGTGTCGATGCCATGTTGTGCCGAAGAAGTATGTTGGCTCGTAGCGAGGAGTAGTCGTATAGCTCAATGTTAGCATGATGTAGTGGATCGCTGAATCAGTGCAGTGGCACCTGGACGTGGCTGTGGCCCGTGACGAGGTTGTCGATGCAGATCGATGTCGCGCAGGTTGCCGACTCGCCGTAGACTCCTAGTCGATGATCTTTGGCGCTTATCGATGATGATGTGTATCTCGTATGCATGCCCCAAGTGCAGCCTCGATCGTGTGTATGTTCGTGAGGTTGGCTTTCGCCATCCACGACTGAACACACATGCATGCATCGATTAGGATGGATGCGTGTTGAAGGCGACGAGGAAGCGGCGGGGTCGAGATGTGTGGCTGTCGAAGGAGTTGTTCGGTGGAGAGAGGCATGTCGATGCGTGAAAGCGATGTAGATCGGATCATGGTAGTCTCTGAGGCGCGCCTGGCAGCCCACGGGAGTCGGGGAGGTCGGTAGTGTCCATCGTCTGCGCGGGCTGCGAGAGGAGGGCGTGGTCTGCTGCGCTGCTGGCGGAAAGAGTGCATGTCGATCGTCCGAGAGATGTCGCTGATGCGCTCGTCCCCGCCAAGTCGTGGGTGGCTCGAAGTGAAGGGGCGTCGCTCTTGGCTGGCCCTCTGGTTCTGCGTGTGTGGCGTCCGCTCTTGAAGCGGCCGCATGGAGCAGCGCCTAGTGTCGCATAAGCGTGGCAGCGCATACGCTGATTGGATCCAAGTCCATGACTGCTCGCACGCTTGGGCGGATGATGATGGAGAGTGCGACCGCGCTACTGTTGTGCGTCGCTGGATCGAAGCAGCTCTAGGCATGCTCGAACCATCGGCCTCGGGTGGATCGATGTCGACAGGCGGCAGGTATAGATGCCATGCATCGCCGATGTTATGTCGGAGTTGCTTTCCGCCGTCGGAGATCCAGCGCTTTCGTCGCGATCGAGGTCGCGCCGGGAGCTACGCCCTCCGTGATCGGGCGTGCGTTTCCTTTCCCAGCTACTCGCGAGGGTCGTCGTGGTCCTTCTCCTCGCTTGAGGAGAGGCGCAGATGATCGGTGACTGCGTCCCGTGCTTGTCACCGGATTGAGGTCGTCTAATTATTTGGTGGCTAAAAAATTCTACTAGATGGAATTTTGAGATTGATCTTGTAGAAAATATTGGATGAATGAATATTGATCTAATCTAAACTATGGAACCGAAATCTTTGATCGATCGGGTACCGTGCCCCCGGGGAGAGAAGATTAATCTCCCCAGAGGCGGCGCGTTGCGGAAGTGGTAAAGGAACCTAGGATCGGCGTCGTGAGACTAACCGCTCTAATACCATGTTGAAACTGTAGGATGGCTAGAATATTGTGGTGTTGTATGTTGTATTGATCTGACCCTCGTAGGGGTATGTATAGAGTACAATATAAGGGAGATAGACTTGGAGTAGAGGGCAGGGCGTACATGGTTTAAACCTATCCTATCTCTAACTCCTAATCTCTAACTACACATATGTATTTCTAACACATACATACAGCCGGAGGACAAGTCTGTCTTTCATCACGAAATTTTTCTGGCATTTTCAAAATATGATGCTAGAATCAGATGTTGCATTCTGATTCCGGGAGTAACATAAAGTCCTCTAAAAAAGAAGCCTTATGAAATTTAAAAAACACATGTGAGTTATTCAGTTTTATTTGGTTTTTTAGTGAGGTCAAACACTGGATATCTGCTGCAATACCATTTTTTTCCAGGCTGTATCATCTTATAGGAGTTTATTTGGTTGTAGAAAGACATATAGTGTTAACATGTAGCTTAAACTTTTTAAGCATCAAGTTAGGAAGATGATTGCAGCAAGAATGTCTAGTACTCACCATCTTTCATGTTTACTAATTCTGATTGTGCTTGACATGATTAGCACATCCATGGGTGAGAGAAGGAGGAGATGCATCTGAGATCCCTGTCGATATATCTGTGTTGTACAACATGCGCCAATTTGTCAAGTACAGCCGTTTTAAGCAATTTGCGCTGCGGGTAAGCATCACGGTCTCAAAAATATTTTTATGGTATTCTCATTCTGTTCCTTACAAATATTGCTACATTGCTTGTTCAGGCCTTAGCAAGTACAGTCAATGAGGAAGAGCTAGCGGATCTAAAGGACCAATTCGATGCTATTGATGTTGATAAAAGTGGATCAATTAGCATTGAAGAAATGCGGCATGTAAGATTTAGAGTCCTTTTCATATGAGAACGTTTTGCACTGGTACTGGATGGTGCTGACGATCTTTGTATGTTTCAATAGGCCCTTGCGAAGGATCTTCCTTGGAGATTGAAGGGCCCTCGTGTTCTCGAGATCATTCAAGCGGTAAGCTTTGAGAGACTTCTTTTCGGTCTCCCTTTTATTTCACAGCAAGCAGTTGACATAACCTCAAATGATCTTATTTTATATGGTAGATCGACAGCAACACGGATGGCCTTGTCGACTTCAAAGAGTTTGTTGCGGCAACTCTCCACATACATCAGATGGCTGAGCTGGACTCTGAAAGGTGGGGCCTCCGCTGCCAAGCTGCTTTCAGCAAATTTGATCTGGATGGGGATGGATACATCACCCCGGATGAACTTAGAATGGTAAGTTCTGATTCCTGTTGCTTTCGTGTCTTTTTTCGAGAAAACGCAAAAGGATCTTTGCGTTTCATTGCATTGAAAAGATGAGAAAGTACAATCCTCCTAGGAGGTGATAGTTACAAGGGCCCAACGCCCGATCAGTGGACATCCCAGGAGGCGGGCAACACAACCCTCAGCCTCTGTGCCCAACATTTAGCCTCGTCTTTAATCGTACCGACTAACGTATCTATCGAGGGCCTTGCATTGTCGAAGACGCATTCGTTCCTCTGTTTCCAGATCATTCAGGGGACGTGTGTTCGTGTTGGTTCTTCGATTCGTGCATCATGTCACATGATCCATTTTGCACTTTTTTTCTTATGAATGGTGAGTTGGCTCGATTTAATCTGGATGAGACGTTCCGTATTGTGCTTTGCTTCCAACTATCTGGTTCTTCATATTCAGTGGATTTAGTAATTCCTCGAGTTTGCACATAGAAATTAATATTTTTCCACCATAAAAAGAAAGTATGCATCGGGTTGTAGTCCATTCAGGTACATCCCAAGATTTGAAGGCTGTTTGATTCTCCAAGTTGCATGCTTCGGCATTTATATTTGGACTACTATTTCAGAGCCTAAATATTTATTTACCGAGACAAACCTAACAATATCTTTCCTACTTATAAAGGTTGGAGTTGGTGGTGTGTTCGCATGTGGGACCAACAGCCTTCACCAATAAACGAATGCACCCCTACCCACATTAAGAATTGCAACCTTGAACATGTGGGACCAACAACCGTCACCAATAAACGAATGAACCCACATTGAGAATAGCAACCTTGAATGAACATAAATAAACAAATGTTTGTGTACTCACATGTGGGACCAAACACAGATAAACAATACGCTACTATTCATGTGAGGCTAACACTCAGGCACAAATAACAAGTGCAGAAATGCGACTCCAACTCAATATAATGCTCTTGTTTTTCGTTTTTCTTTTCTTTCTTTCCAACCAAGTTATTTTAGTTTTATATCACAGAACAAGAGAGTGAACAAATTTTAATTCCAAAACGACGATAGACCTTGTCCTCCTACCTGATCCACGACCTTGTGCAGTCAACTTACCAATGTCTACTCTCATATGTTTCAACATTCGAAATGTTGTGCCTGTAAAAAACCATGGTCACTTAAGATTCTCCAATGCCCGACGCGTGATCTGTTGTTGTATTTTTTTTTCTTTTTAATAGTGATCCGCGAGCAAAGGCCGCATGGCGCCAACGTATTTTGACAATTTCCTAAGCCAGTGACCGTCTCCTCGTATTTTATAGTTTCGTGGCAACGCGAGGGCATTATACTAGTAGTACCAACAACTGCAGCATAGAAACTAACTGTGACCGGTAGCATTCTCACTGGGGTTTTATTCCAATGTGCAGCACACGGGTTTAAAGGGATCCATCGAGCCATTGCTGGAGGAGGCCGACATCGACAAGGACGGGCGGATAAGCCTGTCTGAGTTCCGCAAGCTCCTACGAACCGCGAGCATGAGCAACCTGCCGAGCCCGTCCGGAGTTCCGAATCCCCAGGCTCTGTGACAATCGGCTAGGAGCATCTAGGGGGAAGGAGCACAGTAGTCTGTTTATTTCTTCTTCTTTCGTGCTGTTTTCCGCGTTCCGTGCGATGTGAGGGTTTCTGATTTGTTAGCATCCAGGTTCTGTGTGCAGTCACTGTATGGATAGACAAGTTTCAAGGTAAATATTTACGGAGTTGCATGGAAGGCCCAGATTACAGCTTCTTTCTTGTACAGCTTGTTCCCCCCTTTTTTTATGGAAAAGTACAGTATTTTCTTGTTCCCGCCCTCCTATTGGAACCCTCACAAAGAAACCAAAGGTTGAAAAGTTAGGCCTGACTGGCTCTCTATTTCTCTAAAACTGAATTCAAGGATATCTAGCTCAGGTGTGGCAAACTATGCCACAACACGATGATCTGAACTAGGATCTTGGTGGTGGCTGCCTCCATGGCCAGCTCTGCTGCTCCTGCAGTCCTGCACTGACAAAAATGAAGCACCCCGATGAGCAAATCACCCAGAAATCCCATACATACACTTTGAACAGGGCGTAAAATACTCGCGAGTGGCACCGGGCATACATATCACATAGTACTCCCTCCCTATCAAAATATAAGACGTCTTATATTTTCGTACACATGTGGTACTAATTTGCTGGTATGAACGCTACTCTGTAAATAGCTTCCAAGCAGAATGTTCTTGCATCAACAGTGCCAAGCATAAGATGGCTGCGGCATTATTTAGGATACTAAAAATGACAGTCACTAGTAGATCCAAGTCAATAACTCCAGCATAGGTTTAACCAAAAAATTCTGCTGCTACTGAAGATACACCAGGCAGGAGAGCAGACAGAAGTCGCATTTAGTCTTCAGCCATTAACTTCATCACTTCATACAAAATGCTTACAACCAAAAGGTGAAACTCAGATCAAAGAAATGATACGCTACGGCAAGGAGTCATGCAATGATGCATGCAACCCAACTGCAGCCCCTATATATGCCACCCCTGTTCTCTTGGTGCAGAAAAACTACTATTTGCGCCGACGTTTGTGCATTGACTTCCGGCGTTGCAACGCTCTCACAGTCAAGAAGAGCTTCCTCTTACCGATCACTGAACAAGTGCTAGATGAATTGGTTGGATTGGATCTGAGCAGTTGACAAGTTTGGATTTAAGGGCTGGCTACCACCAAATCAGAACGTGTCCTGAAGAGGAACACAAGACGACATTTAAAACGTATAACCGGGATCTGGACGCGGCGACGATCTCCTGGTGTGGCTGGGCATGGCTAGGGATGGTAATGGGTACCCATTACCCGCGTACCCCTGCGGGTAAAAACCCTATTATGGTAAAGGTATGAGACAAAAATTTACCCAGAGGTACTTAAAGGGGAAAATATCGTACCCATCGGGTAGAGAGGGTACGGGTATGGGATCGTATAACCCATGCCCGCGTACCCATGTACCCATCAAAAATGTTGACAAGTGGGTTTCCTTTAATATCCTTATGCATTAATTTTTCTCTCCTAATTGCGCTAGGTAAAAACAATAATGTGTAGTCAAATTATCTCTATAATTTATCATGATTTTGTAAACTTAAAGTGTATGCCTATGTGTTTTTATTTATGATTATGTGTTGTTGTTTAACATTTTTACGTGTCGCTTTACAGGCAAGTATTTTTGTTTATGAGAATGTGTTGTTGTTACAATACGTTGTTGTGCATTGTTGTTTAAAGTGTGTTGCTATTAAGAATTTATGATTATATGTTGCTTTTTACAACTATTTTCTACTCAATTGATATGTTGTAAACGTGGATATTTTTACTCGCGGGTACCCATATACCCTGTCGGGTGACGAGTATGGGAAAAAGTTGTACCCTTGACAGGTATGGGTATGGGTGATAGGTAAGTTCAGGATGGACAGGTAAGGGTATGGGTTGGATCCATCCGTACCCATACCATGGGTGCCATACCTAGGCATGGTTGGGAGGGAGTTTGCGGCCGTGTTACCTTCCATGACCCGCGGGATCCGAGGTCTCCGGCGATGGTGGGCATGGCGGTGGCCGCGGATTTGGATCCCACCCAGATCTGTCGTCAACTCTTCAGTGGATGGTCGGCGACACGATGAGGGCTCCGGTGAGGGGATGGAGGTTCTCCGCCGGAGAACCGGTGGCGGCATATGTCTTCATGGCGAAGCTCCACGCGGTTCTAGCCAGCCATGAGATTGGGAGGACACGACTTCCGGTGAAACTCGCGCCTGACTGCGGTCTTGGCGGACGATTGTGGCGTCTCTGACGCGGTTTCCTTCTCGAGGCATCGTTGTTGCAGGTCACATCAACTCGATCGGTATGTTTTCAGGGAAACCCTAGATCTGGTCTACTGGATCAGACAATGACGGCGCCTTCGGTGTTGTTCTCCCTCCTGGGGGCATCGTTTTGGAGCAAGTGCTGGCTGGAGGGGACAAGAGGAGGAGCGGTGTTACATCTACCGCAACGCCGATGGCGGATTTCAGCGGCATGGCACTGCAGAGTTTCAGCGACGGGCGCGTGTGGATGGATACGCGCAGGATGGTGGCATTTTATGGCACCGTGGTGGCTTCGAAGGCAGGCCTGGCAAGGTTGGTGCGTCAATACCTACTCTGGAGATGGATCGATGGAAGGCGGCGACGGCAGCCTCTGAGAGTGTGCCGGACGGGTGTGACCCAGTCCCAGCATTGTGGCTTGGCTGGGGCATCCGGCTTTAGATGTTAGGCTTTGGTGCGATGTCTATTTGGTATTCAGCTCGGACATTCGGCACCCCTTCATCAAGAGGATAGGAGTAGCGACAGGTGTTACTAAGATAGTGGCTTTAAACTCACTGATGTATTACTTTGTAAGGCTTTTGTGAACAATTAATAAAATGGTTACATGCATCACCCAGATGCATAGGCCGATGGTATATCCTCCTTTTCTAAAAAAATGAACATCATCCTCGCACCCTTGCTGCGAAAAGGGGTCCTAATCTTTATTGATGGCATCCTTGTCTACAACCGTACTCTTTTATTTATTTATTTATTATTTATAACTCTATACATTACTTAGCTCTCAGTATCTCACCGTTTGAAGTTCTCTATAACATCCACCTCGACATTTTGGGAGTGTGGACGCATCTGTTACTGCACCACTTGACCTCACCACTTGCATGTAGGAACGTGCTCTAATTACTACTCTGCTCAAATAACACCTGGAAAGGGTTTGACGGAGGATGAAACAACTACTCCCTTCGTCCCATAATATAAAAATGTTTTTATATTATAGGACGGAGGGAGCAACGTTCTTATATCATAGGACGGGCGGAGTAGTTGACAAGAAGGCTCGACAGAGGATGAAAGAACTAGTTGGCAAGAAGCATACTGAGTGCACCTTTGCAGTGAGGCGAAAAAAGATGTAGAGAGGGAGACATTTGTATTTGACGATGAAGAGCATTGTCTAAAAAGGAGTAGTCCTTGATTTTACAGAAAAGGGAGGAGATGGGTGATACGTCTCCAATGTATCTATAATTTTTGATTGTTCCATGTTGTTTTATTATCAATCTTGGATGTTTTATAATCATTTTATAGTCATTTTATATCATTTTTTGGTACTAACCTATTGACATAGTGCCAAGTGCCAGTTGCTGTTTTCTTCATGTTTTTTACATCGCAGGAAATCAATATCAAACGGAGTCCAAATGCCACGAAACTCCATGATGAATTTTTAGGGGCCAGAAGGAAGGCAATGGGCCCTAGTTGCACCTGGGGGGTGCCCCGAGGGGGGCACAACCCACCAGGGCGCGTCAGGAGGCCCAGACGCGCCTTGATGGGTTGTGCCCACCTCGGGTGCCCTCCGGACCGCCTCTTTGCTCTATAAATACCCCCAAAATCCACAAACCCTAGGGGAGTTGACGAAATATTCATCCAGCCGCTGCAGAGTCCAGAACCATCAGATCCAATCTAGACACCATCACGGAGGGGTTCACCACTTCCATTCGTGCCTCTCCGATGATGCGTGAGTAGTTCTTCGTAGACCTTTGGGTCCGTAGTTAGTAGCTAGATGGCTTTCTCTCTCTCGCTGAATTCTCAATACAATGGTCTCTTGGAGATCCATATGATGTAACTCTTTTTGCGGTGTGTTTGTTGGGATCTGATGAACTTCGAGTTTATGATCAGTTATACTTTTTTATATCCATGAAAGTTATTTGAGTTTCTTTGATCTCTTATATGCATGATCTCTTATAGCCTCGTATTTCTTCTCCGGTATTTGGGTTTTGTTTGGCCAACTTGATCTATTTATCTTGCAATGGGAAGAGGTGCCCGGTAGTGGGTTCGATCTTACGGTGCTTA
Source organism: Aegilops longissima (assembly GCA_021605205.1). NCBI lineage: Eukaryota > Viridiplantae > Streptophyta > Magnoliopsida > Poales > Poaceae > Aegilops > Aegilops longissima. Next base: position 81,745,936 of record CM038681.1, read on the forward strand.
ATCCCAGTGACAGAAAGGGAACCGACACGTATGTATCGTTGCTACTAAGGATAAAAAGACGAGATCTATATCTACCACCATATAGATAAACGGATCTTGTCTACATCATGTCATCGTTCTTATTGCATTACTCCATTTTTCCATGAACTTAATACACTAGATGCATGCTGGATAGCGGTCAATGTGTGGAGTAATAGTAGTAGATGCAGGCAGGAGTCGGTCTACTAATCTTGGACGTGATGCCTATGTAATGATCATTGCCTGGATATCGTCATGATTATTTGAAGTTCTATCAATTGCCCAACAGTAATTTATTTACCCATCGTTTGCTACTTTTCTTGAGAGAAGCCGCTAGTGAAACCTACGGCCCTCGGGTCTTCTTTCTCATATATTTGCCTTGCGATCTACTTTTTCTTTGCGTTTTTATTCAGATCTATTAAACTAAAAATACAAAAATATCTTGTTGCACTTTATTTTATTTGCGAATCTATTATTTCAATCTATTATAATTTTATCCCGTCATCGTGCCTTCTGGCGCCGTTACCCGAAAGGGATTGACAACCCCTTTAACACGTCGGGTTGCGAGTGGCTGTTATTTGTGTGCAGGGACTGTTTACATTTTGTTGCTTGGTTCTCCTACTGGTTCGATACCTTGGTTTCATTACTGAGGGAAATACCTACCGTTGTTGTGCTACATCATCCTCTCCTCTTGGGGGAAACACCTGTTGGGGAACGTAGCAGAAATCAAAAAATTTCTACGCATCACCAAGATCAATCTATGGAGTTATCTAGCAACGAGGGGAAAAGGAGTGCATCTACATACCCTTGTAGATCGCGAGCGGAAGCGTTCAAGTGAACGGGGTTGATGGAGTCGTACTCGTCGTGATCCAAATCACCGATGACCGAGTGCCGAACGGACAGCACCTCCGCATTCAAAACACGTACGGTTGGGGAAGACGTCTCCTCCTTCTTGATCCAACAAGGGGGAAGGAGAGGTTGATGGAGATCCAGCAGCACGACGGCGTGGTGGTGGATGCAGCGGGGATCTCGGCAGGGCTTCGCCAAGCTCTACAGAGAGGAGGAGGTGTTGGAGAGGGAGAGGGAGGCGCCAGGGGCTAGGGTGCGGCTGCCCTCCCTCTCCCCCACTATATATAGGACCCCTGGGGGGCGCCGGCCCTAGGAGATGGGATCTCCAAGGGGGGGCGGCGGCCAAGGGGGTGGCTTGCCCCCCAAGCCAAGGGGGGCACCCCCCACCCCTAGGGTTTCCAACCCTAGGCGCAGGGGGAAGCCCAAGGGGGCGCACCAGCCCACCAGGGGCTGGTTCCCCTCCCCACTTCAGCCCATGGGGCCCTCCGGGATAGGTAGCCCCACCTGGTGGACCCCCGGGACCCTTCCGGTGGTCCCGGTACAATACCGTGACCCCCGAAACTTTCTCGATGGCCGAAACTTGACTTCCTATATATAAAATCTTTACCTCCGGACCATTCTGGAACTCCTCGTGACGTCCGGAATCTCATCCGGGACTCCGAACAACTTTCGGGTTACTGCATACTAATATCTCTACAACCCTAGCGTCACCGAACCTTAAGTGTGTAGACCCTACGGGTTCGGGAGACATGCAGACATGATCGAGACGACTCTCCGGTCAATAACCAACAGCAGGATCTGGATACCCATGTTGGCTCCCACATGCTCCTCGATGATCTCATCGGATGAACCACGATGTCGAGGATTCAATCAATCCCGTATACAATTCCCTTTGTCAATCGGCGTTACTTGCCCGAGACTCGATCGTCGGTATCCCAATACCTCGTTCAATCTCGTTACCGGCAAGTCACTTTACTCGTACCGTAATGCATGATCCCGTGATCAACAACTTGGTCACATTGAGCTCATTATGATGATGCATTACTGAGTGGGCCCAGAGATACCTCTCCGTCATACGGAGTGACAAATCCCAGTCTCGATTCGTGCCAACCCAACAGACACTTTCGTAGATACCCGTAGTGCACCTTTGTAGCCACCCAGTTACGTTGTGACGTTTGGCACACCCAAAGCACTCCTACGGTATCCGGGAGTTGCACAATCTCATGGTCTAAGCAAATGATACTTGACATTTGGAAAAGCTCTAGCAAAACGAACTACACGATCTTTGTGCTATGCTTAGGATTGGGTCTTGTCCATCACATCATTCTCCTAATGATGTGATCCCGTTATCAATGACATCCAATGTCCATAGTCAGGAAACCATGACTATCTGTTGATCAACGAGCTAGTCAACTAGAGGCTCACTAGGGACATGTTGTGGTCTATGTATTCACACATGTATTACGATTTCCGGATAACACAATTATAGCATGAATAATGGAGAATTATCATGTACAAAGAAATATAATAATAACCATTTTATTATTGCCTCTAGGGCATATTTCCAACAACACCGACGTAGTCTTAGCAAACATCATCAAGGGAATTTCTGGCACCGTTGCCGGGGAGGATCTTCAACATAACTAGGTTCCTAATCACAAATCTCATCTCCTCCTCATTTACATTATTTTTCATTTACCTCTCGTTTTCCTCTCCCCCACTTCACAAAAATTTGCCGTTTCATTCGGCTCTCTTTTTCCGTTCGTCGTTTTCTTGCCAGATCTGTTTTTGTCTGTGAGATCTTGTTTGCCGTTATGGATAATTCCTCCTCTATTGCTTGCACTCCCGAGATCGAGGTTCTCAACTTTAAACAAAGGGGAGGAGAAAGTTTAAAGGATGCTTGGTACAGAATTTGCAATGCTCGTAATAGATCTATCCGTAAGCAATCTACCATTGTGCTTCTGCGTTGTTTTTATGTTGGCATCACCACTTGGTATAGATTCGTCCTTGATACGATTACCGGTGGGAATTTCTTAATGAGTCCTCCTGTTGATGCTCTTAATGCTATGGGAAATTTAGTGGGCTCACCACCTCTTATGGTCAATGAAACAAGTTTGACTCTTGAGCATGTTATGGAAATATTAGATGCTATTGAAAAGAAAATGCTCACGAAGATCATATGGAAATTATACATAAAAAGATGCATAATTTTGCTACTAATCTTGGGTCAAAAGCAGGCAATATTTTTAAGTTGTTAAAAGAGAGGGGTACTTTAATCCATGAAAGAATAGAAGAAAGTCCGTCTCGGATTGATAAACTGGAAGAAATCTTTAGTAATCTAAGCACGACTTTCACTACCATTAAAATTATTAAGGAAACTCCCGTAAAGAGTAGGAGATCCAAAAACAAGGGTGCAACTTCTAGTGATAAAGGAGATCTTAAGATGATTATTATCCACCTTGATCTTGTTGAAGTGATGAGAGATCCTTTTTGCAAGAATGAAATCTTTGAATTTATTCCTAGGAGTGTTGTTATTGAAAATCTTTATGCTAAATCTTTGAGGGATTATAAGTTTTTGATTGTAGAGTTGGACAAAGATGACAAAACTTAGATCCTTGCCTTACGCCTAGCTAAGGGCGTAAAACTATAGCGCTTGTTGGGAGGCAACCCAATGAATAAAATTTATTTTTGCTTTTTGTTTTCTGTTCTTGTGTGTTTACACAATTATACTATTGGTATGATTGTGTTTTTTGTGTTTTAATTAGTGTTTGTGCCAAGTAAAGCCTATAGGATCTTCTTGGGTGATAGTTGTTTGATCTTGCTGAAAAAGACAGAAACTTTGTGCTCACGAAAATAATTTTAATAAATCGCAGAAAAGCGATTTTGCTTTGATTCTTTTTGTAGAATATTAATATAAAAATTACCCTGGTCGTCCTATTTTGGTAGAATTTTTGGACTTCCAAAAGTATTCACCAAAGTCAGATTACTACACACTGTTCTGTTTTGACAAATTCTGTTTTCTTTGTGTTGTGTGCTTATTTTGATGGCTCTATGGTTTTCTTTGATGAGTTTTCGCCATAGAAAAGTTGGAATATAGTAGATATAGTACAAAAACAAAATATGAATTGGTTTGATACAACACTTATAGTAGTGGTTTGCTTTCTTATACTAAGGATCTCACGAAAGTTTTGTTGAGTTTTGTGTGATTGAAGTTTTCAAGTTTTGGGTTATCTTACGATGGATGAAGGAAGGATGTAAGAGCCTAAGCTTGGGGATGCCCCAGCATCCCAATCTATTATCCAAGAATTAGCAACCAACTAAGCTTGGGGATGCCCCCGAGTGGCATCCCCGCTATCTTCCAACAACTATCGGTATTTTACTCGAGACTATATTTTTATTCGTCACATGATATGTGTTTTGCTTGGAGCGTCTTGTATGATATGTGTCTTTGCTTGTTTTATTTTGTGTTTTAAGTCATCAATCCTTGCTGGATGCACCTATTTGAGAGAGCTAAAATTATATCATGACTCGTTAAATTGCTCTCTATGCTTCACTTAAATCTTTTATGAGCTAGGACTTGCTCTAGTGCTTCACTTATATCTTTTTGAGCATGGTGTGCTTTGTTATTTTTGAAGAAATGCTCTCTTGATTCACTTAGATTTATTTGAGATTTAGTAAAATTTTAAAGAAATTCTCTCTTGCTTCTCTTAAATTATTTTGAGAGAAAGAAAATTTGTTATGCTCATGATCTTCACTTATATTTGTTTGAGCTTATGAAAAGCAACACATGAAAATTAGTCCCAAAGTGATAGATATCCTAGAGGGATAAAGAAAAAATAAAATGTCATGAAGATCATTGGAAAAATAAATTTGATTATTAGTAATAGTTTTGAGATATGATGATGTGATATATGAGTTATGTTGATGAGTAATTGTGCTCTAGTAAGAATATTGGTGTTAAGTTTGTGATTCCCTGTGCATGCACGAAAGTCAATAATCATGCAATGAAAATTATATCCTACTTGTGGTGCATTATTCGGTGTTAATTATGCTTAATGCTTGCTTATGAGATTATTCGTTTCTTGGTTGGTCGCTTCCCAATCTTTTTGCTAGCCTCCACTTTGCACTAAGTATGACCTCTACTTGTGCATCCAAAATCCTTTGAACCAGTTTTGCCACATGAGTCCACTATACCTACCTATATGCGGCATTTTTTTGCCGTTCTAAGCAAATTGGCATGTGCCATCTCTAATTTTTAAAATAAACTTCTCTTTTGTGTGTTTGTTTTGCTCGCGGAACGGTAACGGGTGGCTAATATTTTCCATGCTAGATGTGTTATTCTCAAGATGAGTGTTTATTCACTTGTCATTGCACGAGAGTAAGGCAAAGGTTTTAGGGATGCCCAGTCCCGAAATACGAAAAAATATTTGAAGGAAATATGCCCTAGAGGTAATAATGAAGTTGTTATTTATATTTCCTTATATCATGATAAATGTTTATTATTCATGCTAGAATTGTATTAAACCGGAAACTTAGTACATGTGTGAATACATAGACAAACAGAGTGTCACTAGTATGCCTCTACTTGACTAGCTCGTTGAATCAAAGATGGTTAAGTTTCCTAGCCATAGACATGAGTTGTCATTTGATTAACGGGATCACATCATTAGAGAATGATGTGATTGACTTGACCCATTCCGTTAGCTTAGCACTTGATCGTTTAGTATGTTGCTATTGCTTTCTTCATGACTTACACATGTTCCTATTGCTATGAGATTATGCAACTCCCGAATACCAGAGGAACACCTTGTGTGCTATCAAACGTCACAACGTAACTGGGTGATTATAAAGATGCTCTACAGGTGTCTCCGAAGGTGTTTGTTGGGTTAGCATAGATCGAGATTAGGATTTGTCACTCCGAGTATCGGAATGGTATCTCTGGGCCCTCTCGGTAATGCACATCACTATAAGACTTGCAAACAATGTGAATAATGAGTTAGTTGCGGGATGATGCATTAAGAAACGAGTAAAGAGACTTGCCGATAACGAGATTGAACTAGGTATTGAGATACCGACGATCGAATCTCGGACAGGTAACATACCGATGACAAAGGGAACAACGTATGTTGTTTTGGGTTTGACCAATAAAGATCTTTGTAGAATATGTGGGAGCCAATATGAGCATCCAGGTTCCGCTATTGGTTATTGACTGGAGACGTGTCTCGGTCATGTCCACATAGTTCTCGAACCCGTAGGGTCCACACGCTTAACGTTTGGTGATGATCGGTAATATGAGTTTATGTGTTTTGATGTATCGAAGGTAGTTCGGAGTCCCGGATATAATCACGGACATGACGAGGAGTCTCGAAATGGTCGAGACATAAAGATCGATATATTGGATGACTATGTTTGGACTTCGGAAGGGTTCCGGGTGAGTTCGGACGAATACCGGAGTACCGGGGTGTTACCAGAACCCCCCGGGGAGTGTAATGGGCCTCATGGGCCTTGGTGGAGAGAGGAAGGGGCGGCCAGGGTAGGCCGCGCCCCCTCCCCCTCTAGTCCGAATTGGACAAGCAAGGGGGGCGGCGCCCCCCTTTTTCCTTCCCCCTCTCTCCTCCTTCCTTTCCTCCTACCCCTACTCTTGGAAGGGGGGGGGGGTCCTACTCCCTATGGGAGTAGGACTCCTCCAGGGCGCGCCATAGGAGGGCCGGCCCTCCCCCTCCTCCACTCCTTTATATATGGGGGAGGGGTGCACCCCATAGACACACAAGTTGATCATTGATCTTTTAGCCGTGTGCGGTGCCCCCCTCCACCATAATCCACCTTGGTCATATCGTAGCGGTGCTTAGGCGAAGCCCTGCGTCAGTAGCTTCATCAACACCATCATCACGCTGTCGTGCTGACGGAACTCTCCCTCGAAGCTCTACTGGATCTTGAGTTCGTGGGACGTCACCGAGCTGAACGTGTGCAGATCGCGGAGGTGTCGTACGTTCGGTACTAGGATCGGTCGATTGAAGACGTACGACTACATCAACCATGTTGTCATAACGCTTCCGCTTACGGTCTACGAGGGTACGTGGACGACACTCTCCCCTCTCGTTGCTATGCATCACCATCATCTTGCGTGTGCGTAGGAATTTTTTTGAAATTACTACGTTCTCCAACAGTGGCATCCGAGCCAGGTTTATGCGTAGATGTTATATGCACGAGTAGAACACAAGTGATTTGAGGGCGATACAAGTCATACTGCTTACCAGCATGTCGTACTTTGATTCGGCAGTATTGTTGGATGAAGCGGCCCGGACCGACATTACGCGTGCACGCTTATGCGAGACTGGTTCTCTTGGCGTGCTTCGCTTTACGTGTGGCTGGCGGGTGTCGGTTTCTCCAACTTTAGTTGAATCGAGTGTGGCTATGCCGGTCCTTGTGAAGGTTAAAACAACACATACTTGACGAAATATCGTTGTGGTTTTGATGCGTAGGTAAGAACGGTTCTTGCTCAGCCCGTAGCAGCCACGTAAAACTTGCAACAACAAAGTAGAGATCACCTAACTTGTTTTTGCAGGGCATGTTGTGATGTGATATGGTCAAGACATGATGCTAAATTTTATTGTATGAGATGATCATGTTTCGTAACAGAGTTATCGGCAACTGGCAGGAGCCATATGGTTGTCGCTTTATTGTATGAAATGCAATCGCCATGTAATTGCTTTATGGTACGTCTCCAACGTATCTATAATTTTTGATTGTTCCATGCTAGTATATTATCTGTTTTTGATATTTATGGGCTTTATTTTACACTTTTATATTACTTTTGGGACTAACCTATTGTTGGGGAACGTAGCAGAAATTCAAAATTTTCCTACGTGTCACCAAGATCTATCTATGGAGAAACTAGCAACGAGGGAAGGAGAGTGCATCTACATACCCTTGTAGATCGCTAAGCGGAAGCGTTCATGAGAACGGGGTTGAAGGAGTCGTACTCGTTGTGATCCAAATCACGGAGATCCTAGTGCGAGCAGACGGCACCTCCGCGTTCAACACACGTACAGCCCGGTGACGTCTCCCACGCCTTGATCCAGCAAGGAGAGAGGGAAAGGTTGAGGAAGACTCCATCCAGCAGCAGCACAACGGCGTGGTGGTGATGGAGGAGCGTGGCAATCCAGCAGGGCTTCGCCAAGCACCACGGGAGAGGAGGAGGAGGAGAGGCAGGGCTGTGCCAATAGAGGGAGAGGTTCTCATGTGTGTTGGGCAGCCCAAAACCTCAAGTATATATAGGGGGAAAGGGGGGGTGCGCCCCCTTTAGGGTTTCCCACCCCAAGGGGTGCGGCCAGCCCTAGATGGGACTTGGGGGCGGCCAAGAGGGCGAGGAGTGCCTCCCAAGTCAAGTGGAGGCCCTCCCCCTTAGGGTCCCCCCCCCCCATGCGCATGGGCCTTTGGGGGGGCTGGTGCCCCTGGCCCATTAAGGCTAGGGCGCCCCCCTACAGCCCATGCTACTGTATTGGACGTGGTGGAACACTTTCCGGACCTCCGGACCCCTCCGAATCCTCCGGAACCTTCAGAAGCTTCCGGTACAATCCGAAAAACCCGAACTTTTCCGAACCGAACAACAACTTTCCATATATAAATCTTTACCTCCGGACCATTCCGGAACTCCTCGTGACGTCCGGGATCTCATCCGGGACTCCGAACAACATTCGGTAACCACATACAAGCTTCCTTTATAACCCTAGCGTCATCGAACCTTAAGTGTGTAGACCCTACGGGTTCGGGAACCATGCAGACATGACCGAGACGTTCTCCGGTCAATAACCAACAGCGGATCTGGATACCCATGTTGGCTCCACATATTCCACGATGATCTCATCGGATGAACCACGATGTCAAGGACTCAATCGATCCCGTATACAATTCCCTTTGTCTAGCGGTATTGTACTTGCCCGAGATTCGATCGTCGGTATACCGATACCTTGTTCAATCTCGTTACCGGCAAGTCTCTTTACTCGTTCCGTAACACATCATCCCGTGATCAACCCCTTGGTCACATTGTGCACATTATGATGATGTCCTACCGAGTGGGCCAGACATACCTCTCCGTCAATCGGAGTGACAAATCCGTCTCGATTCGTGCCAACCCCAGACACTTTCGGAGATACCGTAATGCACCTTTATAGCCACCCGATTCGTTGTGACGTTTGGTACACCCAAAGCATTCCTACGGTATCCGGAGTTGCACAATCTCATGGTCTAAGGAAAAGATACTTGACATTAGAAAAGCTTTAGCATATGAACTACGATCTTTGTGCTAGGCTTAGTATTGGGTCTTGTCCATCACATCATTCTCCTAATGATGTGATCCGTTATCAACGACATCCAATGTCCATGGTCGAAACCGTAACCATCTATTGATCAACGAGCTAGTCAACTAGAGGCTTACTAGGGACATGGTGTTGTCTATGTACCCACACATGTATCTGAGTTTCCTATCTATACAATTATAGCATGGATAATAAACGATTATCATGAATAAGGAAATAAAATAATAACTAATTTATTATTGCCTCTAGGGCATATTTCCAACAGTCTCCCACTTGCACTAGAGTCAATAATCTAGTTCACATCGCCATGTGATTAACACTCACAGGTCACATCACCATGTGACCAACATCTAAAGAGTTTACTAGTGTCACTAAACTAGTTCACATCATCATGTGATTAAGACTCAATGAGTTCTGGGGTTTGATCATGTTTTGCTCGTAAGAGAGGTTTTAGTCAATGGGTCTGCAACATTCAGATCCGTATGTACTTCGCAATTCTCTATGTCATATTGTAAATGTTTCTTCCACGCTCCACTTGGAGCTATTCCAAATGGTTGCTCCACTATACGTATCCGGTTTGCTACTCAGAGTCATTCGGATAGGTGTTAAAGCTTGCATCGACGTAACCCTTTACGCCGAACTCTTTATCACCTCCATAATCGAGAAATATTTCCTTATTTTTCTAAGGATAATTTTGACCGTTGTCCAATGATCCGTTCCTGGATCATTCTTGTACCCTTGGTGACTCATGGCAAGGCACACATCAGTGCGGTACTTAGCATAGCATACTACTGAGCCTACGTGCAAGCGTGAGGGACGACCTTCGTCCTATCTCTCTTTTCTCGCCGTGGTCGAGCTTTAACTCTTAACTTCATACCTTACAACTCAGGCAAGAACTCCTTCTTTGGTGATCCATCTTGAACACCTTCAAGATTATGTCAAGGTATGTGCTCATTTGAAAGTACCATTAAGCGTTTTTGATCTATCCTTATAGATCTTGATGCTCAATGTTCAAGTAGCTTAATCCAGGTTTTCTATGAAAAACACCTTTCAAATAACCATGTATGCTTTCCAGAAATTCTACATCATTTTTGATCAACAATATGTCAACAACATATACTCATCAGAAATTCTATAGTGCTCCCACTCACTTCTTTGGAAATACAAGTTTCTCATAAACTTTGTATAAACCCAAAATCTTTGATCATCTCATCAAAGCGCACATTCCAACTCCGAGATGCTTACTCCAGTCCTTAGAAGGATCGCTGGAGCCAGCATACCTTTTAGCATCCTTAGGATCGACAAAAACTTTCGATTATATCACATACAACCTTTCCTTACGAAACGGCGGTAAGGAAACTCATTTTGACATCCATCGCCAGATTTCATAAATGCAGCTTGTGCTAACATGATTCCGACGGACTTAAGCATCGCTACGGATGAGAAAATCTCATCGTAGTCAACTCCTTGAACTTGTGAAAAACTCTTCGCCACAAGTCGAGCTTCATAGACGGTGATATTACCGTCCACGTCCGTCTTCTTCTTAAAGATCCATTCATCTCAATGACTTGCCGATCATCGGGCAGGTCCACCAAAGTCCATGCTTTGTTCTGATACGTGGATCCTATCTCGGATTTCATGGCTTTTAACCATTTGTCGGAATTTGGGCCCACCATTGCTTCTCCATAGCTCGCAGGTTCATTGTTGTCTAGCAACATGACCTTCAAGACAGGATTGTGTACCACTCTGAAGTAGTATGCATCCTTGTCACCCTATGAAATGCGTTAGTGACTTGATCCAAACTTCATGATCACTATCATAAGCTTCTACTTCAATTGGTGTAGGTGCCACGGGAACAACTTCCTGTGCCCTACTACACACTAGTTGAAGTGACGGTTCAATAACCTCATCAAGTCTCCACCATCCTCCCACTCAACCTTTTCGAGACAAACTTTTCTCGAGAAAGGACCCGATTCAAGAAACAATCCCTATTGCTTCCGGATCTGAATTTGGAGGTATACCCAACTGTTTTGGGTGTCCTATGAAGATGCATTTTATCCGCTTTGGGTTCGAGCTTATCAACCTGAAACTTTTTCACAAAAGCGTCGTAGCCCCAAACTTTTAAGAAATGACAGCTTAGGTTTCTCTAAACCTTAGTTCATACGGTGTCATCTCAACGGAATTACGTGGTGCCCTATTTAAAGTGAATGCGGTTGTCTCTAATGCCTAACCCATGAACGATAGTGGTAATTTGATAAGAAACATCATGGTACGCACCATATCTAATAGGGTGCAACTATGATGTTCGGACACACCATCACACTATGGTGTTCCAGGCGGTATTAGTTGTGAAACAATTTCCAGAATGTCTCAATTGTGTACCAAACTCGCAACTCAGATATTCATCTCTATGATCACATCGCAGACATTTTATCCTCTTGTCACGAAGATCTTCAACTTCACTCTGAAATTACTTGAACCTTTCAATAATTCAGACTTGTGTTTCATCAAGTAAATATACTCAACATCTACTCAAATCATCTGTGAAGTAAGAACATAACGATATTCACTGCATGCCTCAGCACTCATTGGACTGCACACATCAGAATGTGTTACTTCCAACAAGTTGCTATCTTGTTCCATCTTACTGAAAACGAGGCTTTTCAGTCATCTTGCCCATGTGGTATGATTTTGCATATCTCAAGTGATTCAAAATCAAGTGAGTCCAAATGATCCATCTGCATGGAGTTTCTTCATGCGTATACACCAATAGACATGGTTCACATGTCTCAAACTTTTCAAAAAGCGAGTGAGTCCAAAGATCCATCAACATGGAGCTTCTTCATGCGTTTTACACCAATATGACTTACATGGCAGTGCCACAAGTAAGTGGTACTATCATTACTATATTATATCTTTTGGCATGAAAATGTGTATCACTACGATCGAGATTCAATAAACCATTCCTTTTAGGTGCAAGACCATTGAAGGTATTATTCAAATAAATAGAGTAACCATTATTCTCCTTAAATGAATAACCGTATTGCGATAGACATAATCCAATCATGTCTATGCTCAACGCAAACACCAAATGACAATTATTCAGGTTTAATACTAATCTTGATGGTAGAGGGAGCGTGCGATGCTTGATCACATCAAGCTTGGAAACACTTCCAACACATATCGTCAGCTCACCTTTAGCTAGTCTCCGTTTATTCCGTAGCTTTTATTTCGAGTTACTAACACTTAGCAACCGAACCGGTATCTAATACCCTGGTGCTACTAGGAGTACTAGTAAAGTACACATTAACATAACGTATATCCAATATACTTCTATCGACCTTGCCAGTCTTCTCATCTACCAAGTATCTAGGGTAATGCTGCTCCAGTGGCAGTTCCCCTTATTCCAGAAGCACTTAGTCTCGGGTTTGGGTTCAACCTTGGGTTTCTTCATTAGAGCAGCAGCTGATTTGCCGTTTCATGAAGTATCCCTTCTTGCCCTTGCCCTTCTTGAAACTAGTGGTTTCACCAACCATCAACAATTGATGCTCCTTCTTGATTTCTACTTTCGCGGTGTCAAACATCGCGAATACTTCAAGGATCATCATATCTATCCCTGATATGTTATAGTTCATCACGAAGCTCTAGCAGCTTGGTGGCAATGACTTTGGAGAAACATCACTATCTCATCTGGAAGATCAACTCCCACTCGGTTCAAGTGATTGTTGCACTTCAGACAATCTGAGCACAAGCTCAACGATTGAGCTTTTCTCCCTTAGTTTGCAGGCTGAGACAATCGTCGGAGGTCTTATACCTCTTGACGTGGGCACGAGCCTGAAATCCCAATTTCAGCCCTCGAAACATCTCATATGTTCCGCGACGTTTCAAAAACGTCTTTGGTGCCTCACCTCTAAACCGTTTATATGAACTATCACGTAGTTATCAAAACGTGTATGTCCGATGTTCGCAACATCCACAAACGACGTTTGGGGTTCAGCACACTGAGCGGTGCATTAAGGACATAAGCTTTCTACTGTCCGCATAATCGCTGCTTTCAATTTTCAACTATATTTTCTCTAGGAACATATCTAAAATGGTGGAACTAAAGCGCGAGCTTACGACATAATTTGCAAAGATCTTTTGACTATGTTCAGGATAATTAAGTTCATCTTATGAACTCCCAATCAGATAGAAATCCCTCTAGTCATCTAAGTGATTACATGATCCGAGTCAACTAGGCCGTGTCCGATCATCACGTGAGACGGACTAGTCATCATCGGTGAACATCTTCATGTTGATCGTATCCTCCATACGACTCATGCTCGACCTTTCGGTCTCTGTGTTCCGAGGCCATGTCTGTACATGCTAGGCTCGTCAAGTTAACCCTAAGTGTTTCGCGTGTGTAAATCTGTCTTACACCCGTTGTATGTGAACGTAAGAATCCATCACACCCGATCATCACGTGGTGCTTAGAAGCGACGAACTTTAGCAACGGTGCACAGTTAGGGAGAACACTTCTTGAAATTGTTGTAAGGATCATCTTATTTACTACCGTCGTTCTAAGTAAACAAGATGCATAAACATAATAAACATCACATGCAATTATATAGTAGTGACATGATATGGCCAATATCATATAGCTCCATTGATCTCCATCTTCGGGGCTCCATGATCATCATCGTCACCGGCATGACACCATGATCTCCATCATCATGATCTCCATCATCGTGTCTTCATGAAGTTGTCTCGCCAACTATTACTTCTACTACTATGGCTACCGGTTAGCAATAAAGTAAAGTAATTACATGGCGTTGTTTAATGACACGCAGGTCATACAATAAATAAAGACAACTCCTATGGATCCTGCCGGTTGTCATACTCATCGACATGCAAGTCGTGAATCCTATTACAAGAACATGATCAATCTCATACATCACATATCATTCATCACATTCTTCTTGGCCATATCACATCACGTAGCATACCCTGCAAAAACAAGTTAGACGTCCTCTAATTGTTGTTTGCATGTTTTACGTGGCTGCTATGGGTTTCTAGCAAGAACGTTTCTTACCTACGCAAAAACACAACGTGATATGTCAATTGCTATTTACCCTTCATAAGGACCCTTTTCATCGAATCCGTTCCGACTAAAGTGGGAGAGGCGGCACCGCTAGCCACCTTATGCACCAAGTGCATGTCATCGGTGGAACTGTCTCACGAAGAGTACGTGTAAGGTCGGTCCGGGCGCTTCATCCCATAATACCGTCGAAACAAGATTGGACTAGTAAGGGTAAGCATATTGAACAACATCTACGCCCACAACTACTTTGTGTTCTATTCGTGCAAAGAATCTACATAATAGACCTAGCTCATGATGCCCTTTGTTGGGGAACGTAGCAGAATTTCAAAATTTTCCTACGTGTCACCAAGATCTATCTATGGAGAAACTAGCAACGAGGGGGAGGAGAGTGCATCTACATACCCTTGTAGATCGCTAAGCGGAAGCGTTCATGAGAACGGGGTTGAAGGAGTCGTACTCGTCGTGATCCAAATCACCGGAGATCCTAGTGCCGAACGGACGGCACCTCCGCGTTCAACACACGTACAGCCCGGTGACGTCTCCCACGCCTTGATCCAGCAAGGAGAGAGGGAGAGGTTGAGGAAGACTCCATCCAGCAGCAGCACAACGGCGTGGTGGTGATGGAGGAGCGTGGCAATCCAGCAGGGCTTCGCCAAGCACCACGGGAGAGGAGGAGGAGGAGGGGCTGTGCCAATAGAGGAGAGGTTCTCATGTGTGTTGGGCAGCCCAAAACCTCAAGTATATATAGGGGAAAGGGGCTGCGCCCCTTTAGGGTTTCCACCCCAAGGGTGCGGCCAGCCCTAGATGGGACTTGGGGCGGCCAAGAGGCGAGGAGTGCCTCCCAAGTCAAGTGGAGGCCTCCCCTTAGGGTCCCCCCATGCGCATGGGCCTTTGGGGGGGCTGGTGCCCCTGGCCCATTAAGGCTAGGGCGCCCCCCTACAGCCCATGCTACTGTATTGGACGTGGTGGAACACTTTCCGGACCTCCGGACCCCTCCGGAATCCTCCGAAACCTTCTGGAAGCTTCCCGGTACAATACCGAAAAAAACCCGAACTTTTTCCGGAACCCGAACAACAACTTTCCATACATAAATCTTTACCTCCGGACCATTCCAGAACTCCTCGTGACGTCCGGGATCTCATCCGGGACTCCGAACAACATTCGGTAACCACATACAAGCTTCCTTTATAACCCTAGCGTCATCGAACCTTAAGTGTGTAGACCCTACGGGTTCGGGAACCATGCAAGACAGACCGAGACGTTCTCCGGTCAATAACCAACAGCGGGATCTGGATACCCATGTTGGCTCCCACATATTCCACGATGATCTCATCGGATGAACCACGATGTCAAGGACTCAATCGATCCCGTATACAATTCCCTTTGTCTAGCGGTATTGTACTTGCCCGAGATTCGGTCGTCGGTATACCGATACCTTGTTCAATCTCGTTACCGGCAAGTCTCTTTACTCGTTCCGTAACACATCATCCCGTGATCAACCCCTTGGTCACATTGTGCACATTATGATGATGTCCTACTGAGTGGGCCCAGAGATACCTCTCCGTCAATCGGAGTGACAAATCCCAGTCTCGATTTGTGCCAACCCAACAAACACTTTCGGAGATACCTGTAATGCACCTTTATAGCCACCCAGTTACGTTGTGACGTTTGGTACACCCAAAGCATTCCTACGGTATCCGGGAGTTGCACAATCTCATGGTCTAAGGAAAAGATACTTGACATTAGAAAAGCTTTAGCATATGAACTACGATCTTTGTGCTAGGCTAGTATTGGGTCTTGTCCATCACATCATTCTCCTAATGATGTGATCCCGTTATCAACGACATCCAATGTCCATGGTCAGGAAACCGTAACCATCTATTGATCAACGAGCTAGTCAACTAGAGGCTTACTAGGGACATGGTGTTGTCTATGTACCCACACATGTATCTGAGTTTCCTATCTATACAATTATAGCATGGATAATAAACGATTATCATGAACAAGGAAATATAATAATAACTAATTTATTATTGCCTCTAGGGCATATTTCCAACACCTATTGACCCAGAGCCCAGTGCCAGTTCTTGTTTTTTCCCTTGTTTCAGTGTTTCGAAGAAAAGGAATATCAAACGGAGTCGAAACGGAATGAAACCTTCTGGAGAAATTATTTTTGGAAGGAAAGCAACCTGGTAGACTTGGAGTGCACGCCAGGAATGAAACGAGGGAGCCACGAGGTAGGGGGGCGCGCCCACCCCCTAGGGCCCGCCCTCCACCCTTGTGGGCCCCTCGTGGCTCCCCTCATGTACTTCTTCCGCCTATGTATCTCCATATACCCTAAAAACTTCGGGGAACAGAATAGATCGGGAGTTCCGCCGCCGCAAGCCGCTGTAGCCACCAAAAACCAATCGGGACCCTGTTCCGGCACCCTGCCGGAGGGGGGAACCCTCACCGGTGGCCATCTTCATCATCCTGACGCTCTCCATGACGAGGAGGGAGTAGTTCACCCTCGGGGCTGAGGGTATGTACCAGTAGCTTTGTGTTTGATCTCTCTCTCTCTCTCTCTCTCTCTCTCTCTCTCTCTCTCTCGTGTTCTTGATTTGGCACGATCTTGATGTATCGCGAGCTTTGCTATTATAGTTGGATCTTATGTTGCTTCTCCCCCTCTACTCTCTTGTAATGGGTTGAGTTCTGAAGTAATCTTATCGAATTGAGTCTTTAATGATTTGAGAACACTTGATGTATGTCTTGCCGTGCGTATCTGTGGTGACAATGGGATATCACGTGATTCACTTGATGTATGTTTTGGTGATCAACTTGCGGGTTCCGCCCATGAACCTATGCATAAGGGTTGGCACACGTTTTCGTCTTGATTCTCCGGTAGAAACTTTGGGGCACCCTTTGAGGTTCTATGTGTTGGTTTAATAGATGAATCTGAGATTGTGTGATGCATATCATATAATCATACCCACGGATACTTGAGGTGACATTGGAGTATCTAGGTGACATTAGGGTTTTGGTTGATTTGTGTCTTAAGGTGTTATTCTAGTACGAACTCTAGGGTTGTTTGTGAAACTTATAGGAATAGCCCAACAGATTGATTGGAAAGAATAACTTTGAGGTGGTTTCGTACCCTACCATAATCTCTTCGTTTGTTCTCCACTATTAGTGACTTTGGAGTGACTCTTTGTTGCATGTTGAGGGATAGTTATATTATCCAATTATGTTATTATTGTTGAGAGAACTTGCACTAGTGAAAGTATGAACCCTAGGCCTTGTTTCCTAGCATTGCAATACCGTTTACCCTCACTTTTATCGCTTGTTACCTTGCTGTTTTTATATTTTCAAATTACAAAAACCTATATCTACCATCCATATTGCACTTGTATCACCATCTCTTCGCCGAACTAGTGCACCTATACAATTTATCATTGTATTGGGTGTGTTGGGGACACAAGAGACTCTTTGTTATTTGGTTGCAGGGTTGCTTGAGAGAGACCATCTTCATCCTACGCCTCCCATGGATTGATAAACCTTAGGTCATCCACTTGAGGGAAATTTGCTACTGTCCTACAAACCTCTGCACTTGGAGGCCCAACAACGTCTACAAGGAGAACGCTGCGTAGTAGACATCAAGCAGTTTCTGGGGCCGTTGCCGGGGAGGTGAGTGCTTGAAGTATATCTTTAGATCTTGCAATCGAATCTTTTTGTTTCTTGTTTTAGCACTAGTTTAGTTTATAAAAGAAAACTACAAAAAATGGAATTGATTTTGTCTCATACGCTTCATCTTTTTAATATCTTTCGTGAGTATGATGGAAAGGAAAATTGTGCCAAAGTGTTAGAAGAAGAATGCATTAAAATGTTTGGCACTAAATCTTTGAATGATGAGAATGATTGCAATGTTGTTAGTATGAATTCCTTGAATATCCATGATGCTAATGATATGCAAATCCACAAGCTTGGGGAAGCTATGTTTGATCAAGATGATATTTTTTGTCCCCCAAGCTTTGATGAGCAAATTTAGTATGATGAAAGAATGCCTCCTATCTATGATGATTATTGTGATGACACATATGCTATAAATAATAATGATAACCTTGAAACTTTTCATCTTGATCTTAATTTTCAATCACATGATAGCTATTTTGTTGAGTGTGCTCCCACTATTATTCATGAGAAGAAATTTGCTTATGTGGAGAGTAGTAAAATTTCTATGCAAGTAGATCATGAAAAGAATGCTTTAGGTGCTGGTTATATTGTTGAATTCATTCATGATGCTACTAAAAATTATTATGAGGGAGTAATATATGCTTGTAGGAATTGCAATAATATCAAGTTTCCTCTCTATGTGCTTAAAGTTTTGAAGTTATGCTTGTTTTACCTTCCTATGCAAGTTGATTATTGTCCCCATGAGTTGTTTGCTCACAAAATCCCTATGCATGGGAAGTGGGTTATACTTAAATATGCTAGTCATATTCTTCATGATGCTTGCTTTATGTTTCAATTCTTATCTTTTATGTGAGAATCACTGAAATCATCATGCCTAGCTAGGGGCGTTAAATGTAAGCGCTTGTTGGGAGGCAACCCAATTTTATTTTTCGTTTCTTACTTTTTGGTTTTTTTAGGAATAAATAATCCATCCAGCTTCTGTTTAGATGTGGTTTTGTGTTTTAGTTAGTGTTTGTGCCAAGTAGAACCTTTGGGAAGACTTGGGTGAAGTCTTTATGATCATGCTGTAAAAAACAAAAACTTTAGCGCTCACGAGATTAGACAAAACTTTTTACTGGAGAGTGCTATTTAGTTGATTCTTTTTGCAGATGATTACTAGACAAATTCTTCAGGTCCACCAATTTATTTTAGAATTTTTGAAGTTCCAGAAGTTTGTGTTAGTTACAGATTACTACAGACTGTTCTGTTTTTGACAGATTCTGTTTTTCGTGTGTTGTTTGCTTATTTTGATGAATCTATGGCTAGTAAAATAGTTTATAAACCATAGAGAAGTTGGAATACAGTAGGTTTAACACCAATATAAATAAATAATTATTTCATTACAGTACCTTGAAGTGGTGTTTTATTTTCTTTCGCTAACGGAGCTCACGAGATTTTCTGTTAAGTTTTGTGTTGTGAAGTTTTCAAGTTTTGGGTAAAGATTCGATGGACTATGGAATAAGGAGTGGAAAGAGCCTAAGCTTGGGGATTCCCAAGGCACCCCAAGGTAATATTCAAGGACAACCAAGAGCCTAAGCTTGGGGATGCCCCGGATGGCATCCCCTCTTTCCTCTTCGTTCATCGGTAACTTTACTTCGAGCTATATTTTTATTCACCACATGATATGTGTTGTGCTTGGAGCGTCGATTTATTTTCTTTAGCTTTGCTTGCTGTTTAAATAAAATACCAAGATCTGAAATTATTAAATGGGGGAGTCTTCACATAGTTGCATAATTATTTGGCTACTCATTGATCTTCACTTATATCTTTTGGAGTAGTTTGTTGTTTGCTCTAGTGCTTCACTTATATCTTTTAGAGCACGGTGGTGGATTTGTTTTATAGAAACTTTTGATCTCTCATGCTTCACTTAGATTATTTTGAGAGTCTTAAATAGCATGGTAATTTGCTTAAATAATCCTAATATGCTTGGTATTCAAGATTAGTAAAAATTTCTTATGAGTGTGTTGAATACTAAGAAAAGTTTGATGCTTGATGATTGTTTTGAGATATGAAGATGGTGATATTAGAGTCATGCTAGTTGAGTGGTTATGACTTTGAGAAATACTTGTGTTAAAGTTTGTGATTCCCGTAGCATCCACGTATGGTGAACCGTTATGTGATGAAGTCGGAGCATGATTTATTTATTGATTGTCTTCCTTATGAGTAGCGGTCGGGGACGAGCCATGGTCTTTTCCTACCAATCTATCCCACTAGGAGCATGCGCGTAATACTTTGCTTTGATAACTTGTAGATTTTTTCAATAAGTATGTGAGTTCTTTATGACTAATGTTGAGTCCATGGGTTATACGCACTCTCATCCTTCCACCATTGCTAGCCTCTCTAATACCGCGCACCTTTCGCCGGTATCATACACCCACCATATACCTTCCTCAAAACAGCCACCATACCTACCTATCATGGCATTTCCATAGCCATTCCGAGATATATTGCCATGCAACTTTCCGCCGTTCCTTTATTATGACACGCTCCATCATTGTCATATTGCTTTGCATGATCATGTAGTTGACATCGTATTTGTGGCAAAGCCACCGTTCATAATTCTTTCATACATGTCACTCATGAGTCATTGCACATCCCGGTACACCGCCGGAGGCATTCATATAGAGTCATATCTTGTTCTAAGTATTGAGTTGTAATTCATGAGTTGTAAGTAAATAAAAGTGTGATGATCATCATTATTAGAGCATTGTTCCAGTGAGGAAAGGATGATGGAGACAATGATTCCCCCACAAGTCGGGATGAGACTCCGGACGAAAAAAAAAGAGGCCATAAAAAAAAAGAGAAAGGCCCAAATAAAAAAAATAAAAAAAATGAGAGAAAAAGAGAGAAGGGACAATGCTACTATCCTTTTACCACACTTGTGCTTCAAAGTAGCACCATGATCTTCATGATAGAGAGTCTCCTATGATATCACTTTCATATACTAGTGGGAATTTTACATTATAGAACTTGGCTTGTATATTCCAATGATGGGCTTCCTCAAAATGCCCTAGGTCTTCGTGAGCAAGCGAGTTGGATGCACACCCACTTAGTTTATTTTGTTGAGCTTTCATACACTTATAGCTCTAGTGCATCCGTTGCATGGCAAACCCTACTCAATCACATTGATATCTATTGATGGGCATCTCCATAGCCCATTGATACGCCTAGTTGATGTGAGACTATCTTCTCCTTTTTGTCTTATCCGCAACCACCATTCTATTCCACCTATAGAGCTATGTCCATGGCTCACGCTCATGTATTGCGTGAAGATTGAAAAAGTTTGAGAAAATCAAAAGTATGAAACAATTGCTTGGCTTGTCATCGGGGTTGTGCATGATTTAAATACTTTGTGTGGTGAAGATAGAGCATAGCCAAACTATATGATTTTGTAGGGATAGCTTTCTTTGGCCATGTTATTTTGAGAAGACATGATTGCTAGAAGTATTATTATTTTTATGTCAATATTAAACTTTTTTCTTGAATCTTATGGATCTGAATATTCATACCACAATTAGAAGAATTACATTGAAATTATGCCAAGTAGCATTCCACATCAAAAATTCTGTTTTCATCATTTACCTACTCGAGGACGAGCAGGAATTAAGCTTGGGGATGCTGATACGTCTCCAACGTATCTATAATTTTTGATTGTTCCATGCTAGTATATGATATGTCTCCAACGTATTTATAATTTTTGATTGCTCCGTGCTATATTATATACTATTTTGGACCATATTGGGCTTTATTTTACACTTTTATATTACTTTTGGGACTAACCTATTAACCGGAGGCCCAACCCAGATTTTCTGTTTTTTGCCTATTTCAGAGTTTCGAAGAAACGAAATATCAAACGGAGTCTAAACAGAATGAAACCTTCGGGAACGTGATTTTCTCACCGAACATGATCCAGGAGACTTGGACCCTACGTCAAGCAAGCAACAGGGAAGGCACGAGGTAGGGGGGCTCGCCCTCCACCCTCGTGGGCCCCCTATTGCTCCACCGACGTACTTCTTCCTCCTATATATACCTACGTACCCCCGAACGATCAGGTACAGAGCCAAAAACCTCATTCCACCGCCGCAACTTTCTGTATCCACGAGATCCCATCTTGGGGCCTGTTAGGAGCTTCATGGAAGGGGAATCCACCACGGAGGGCTTCTACATCATCATAGCCTCTCCGATGAAGTGTGAGTAGTTTACTTCAGACCTTCGGGTCCATAGTTAGTATCTAGATGGCTTCTTCTCTATTTTTGGATCTCAATACAATGTTCTCCCCCTCTCTCGTGGAGATCTATTCGATGTAATCTTCTTTTTGCGGTGTGTTTGTTGAGATCGATGAATTGTGGGTTTATGATCAAGACTATCTATGAGTAATATTTGAAGCTTCTCTGAATTCTTTTATGTATGATTGGTTATCTTTGCAAGTCTCTTCTAATTATCCGTTTGGTTTGGCCAACTAGATTGGTAGTTCTTGCAATGGGAGAAGTGCTTAGCTTTGGGTTCAATCTTGCGGTGTCCTTTCCCGATGGATGAAGGGGCAGCAAGGACGTATTGTATTGTTGCCATCGAGGATAACAAGATGGGGTTTTTATCATATTGCATGAATTTATCCTCTACATCATGTCATCTTGCTTAAGGCGTTACTCTGTTTTCATTAACTTAATACTCTAGATGCATGCTGGATAGCGGTCGATGAGTGGAGTAATAGTAGTAGATGCAGGCAGGAGTCGGTCTACTTGTCTCGGACGTGATGCCTATATACATGATCATACCTAGATACTCTCATAACTATGCTCCATTCAGTCAATTGCTCAACAGTAATTCGTTCACCCACCGTAAAATACTTATGCTCTTGAGAGAAGCCACTAGTGAAATCTATGGCCCCCGGGTCTATTCTCTATCGTATTAATCTTCCGTTACTTTATTATTGCTTTGCTTTTTACTTTGCTTTTTATTTTACTTTGCATCTTTATACCAAAAATACCAAAAATATTATCTATCATCTCTATCAGATCTCACTCTCGTAAGTGAACGTGAAGGGATTGACAACCCCTAATCGCGTTGGTTGTGTTGAGCTTTTTGTTTTGTGTAGGTACGAGGGACTCGCGCGTGGCCTCCTACTGGATTGATACATTGGTTCTCAAAAACTTAGGGAAATACTTACGCTACTTTGCTGCATCATCCTCTCCTCTTCGGGGATAACCAACGCAAGCTCGAGACGTAGCAAGAAGGATTTCTGGCGCCGTTGCCGATGAGTCTACGCAAAAGTCAACATACCAAGTACCCATCACAATCCCTTATCTCTCGCATTACATTATTTGCCATTTGCCTCTCGTTTTCCTCTCCCCCACTTCACCCTTGCCATTTTATTCGCCCTTTTTCCGTTCGCCTTGATGTCTTTCTTGGCTTGTTTTCTCGCTTGGTTGAAATAATTGAGTATTTATTCCTAAACAGAGAAGCTAATATCTATGGATGCTCATCCGCTTGCCAATCTTTTTAAGATATCCAATTATGATGAACCAATTCCTAGTGATTTGGATGCACTAGATTATCTTTATAAGCTTTTGCCTGAAATTCGTAAATCTGAAAATTGTGATGAAGTGCTTCACGATAGATCTTTGAATAAAAAGCATGATTGCAATGATTTTATTATAAATTCTCTTGATGTCAATTGTGCTAATAATATGCAAAACCCTAAGGTTGGGGATGCTAGTTTTGTTATGTCTACTACTTGTTGCAATGGTCATGATTGGGGTGATTGTTCTTATGATCTTGAAAATTTATTTAAGCCCCATGATGAATATGAGATTGATAATAGTGTTTGCAATAATATTGAAAGTGGGTTTGGAAGAGTGTCAACCTTAGATCCCACATATTTGTATAATGTTCAATCTTATGAAGTTTTTGATAAAAGTGGGTTTGGAGAGGTCATGACTTTAGTTAATATTAATCCCACTATTTCGGAAGAGTGTCAACTTTGCATGCATGTGGATCGTATTGAGAATATGTTTTGTGATAGCTATATTGTTAAATTTGCTTACGATCCTACATGTAACTATTACGAGAGAGGAAAATATGGTTGTAGAAATTTTCATGTTGCTAAATTACCTCTCGTTATGTTGAGATTGCTATTGTTTCTTTCCGCTTCCTTGCATATGCTAGTTTTTTCTTGCCTTGATAATTTGTTTGCCTATAAGATGCCTATGCATAGGAAGTATGTTAGACTTAAGTGTGTTTGTCACATGTTTTATGATGCTCTCTTTATGCTTCAATTCTTGTCTTTCACGTGAGCATCGTTGAGATTTTAATGCCTAGGCTTTAAAGAAAATCACTAGTTGGAAGGCAACCCAATATTTTTACTTGATGCTTAGTAATAAATAATCCATCTACCTTATGTTTAGATGTGGTCTTATGTTTTAATTAGTGTTTGTGCCAAGTTAAACCTATAGGATCTTCTTGGATGATAGTTATTTGATCTTGCTGTAATTTCCAGAAACTTACGGTTCACGAAAACAATTTTTAAAAATCACCAGAACGTGATAAAATAGTGATTCCAATTTATGCTGGTCAATAAACAAATTTTCTAGGTCTTCCTATTTTGTCTGAAGTTTTGGAGTTACAGAAGTTTGCGTTAGTTTCAGATTACTACAGACTGTTCTGTTTTTGACAGATTCTGTTTTTCGTGTGTTGTTTGCTTATTTTGATGAATCTATGGCTAGTAAAATAGTTTATAATCCATAGAGAAGTTGGAATACAGTAGGTTTAACACCAATATAAATAAATAATGAGTTCATTAGAGTACCTTGAAGTGGTCTTTTGTTTTCTTTCGCTAACGGAGCTCACGAGATTTCTGTTGAATTTTGTGTTGTGAAGTTTTCAAGTTTTGGGTGAATTTTTTTGATGGACTATGGAACAAGGAGTGGCAAGAGCCTAAACTTGGGGATGCCCATGGCACCCCCAAGATAATCCAAGGACACCAAAAAGTCAAAGCTTGGGGATGCCCCCGGAAGGCATCCCCTCTTTCGTCCACTTCCATCGGTAACTTTACTTGGAGCTATATTTTTATTCACCACATAATATGTGTTTTGCTTGGAGCGTTTTGTATGATTTGAGTCTTTTATTTTTAGTTTACCACAATCATCCTTGCTGTACATACCTTTTGAGAGAGCCATACATGAATTGTAATTTGATAGAATACTCTATGTGCTTCACTTATATCTTTTGAGCTATATAGTTTTGCTCTAGTGCTTCACTTATATCTTTTAGAGCACGGTGGTAGATTTGTTTTATAGAAACTATTGATCTCCCATACTTCACTTAGATTATTTTGAGAGTCTTAAAAAGCATGGTAATTTGCTTAATAATAATAATATGCTTGGTATTCAAGATTTGTAAAACTTTCTTTTGAGTGCGTTGAATACCAAGAAAAGTTTGATGCTTGATAATTGTTTTGAGATATGGAGGTAGTAATATTAGAGTCATGCTAGTTGAGTAGTTGTGAATTTGAGAAATACTTGTGTTAAAGTTTGTGATTCCCGTAGCATGCACGTATGGTGAAACGTTATGTGATGAAGTCGGAGCATGATTTATTTATTGATTGTCTTCCTTATGAGTGGCGGTCGGGGATGAGCGATGGTCTTTTCCTACGAATCTATCCCCCTAGGAGCATGCGTGTAATACTTTGCTTTGATAACTTGTAGATTTTTGCAATAAGTATATGAGTTCTTTATGACTAATGTTGAGTCCATGGATTATACGCACTTTTCTCACCCTTCCACCATTGCTAGCCTTTCTAATACCGCGCACTTTTCGCTCGTATCATATACCCACCATATACCTTCCTCAAAACAGCCACCATACCTACCTATTATGGCATTTCCATAGCCATTCCTAGATATATTGACATGCAACTTTCCACCGTTCCATTTATTATGACACGCTCCATCATTGTCATATTGCTTAGCATGATCATGTAGTTGATATCGTATTTGTGGCAAAGCCACCATTCATAATTCTTTCATACATGTCACTCATGAATCATTGCATATCCCGGTACACCGCCGGAGGCATTCATATAGATTCATATCTTGTTCCAAGTGAGGAAAGGATGATGGAGGCTATGATTCCCCCACAAATCGGGATGAGACTCCGGACGAAAAAAGAGAGAGAAAAGAGGCCATAAAAAAGAGAAAAGGCCCAAATAAAAAAATGAAAAAATGAGAGAAAAAGAGACAAGGGACAATGTTACTATCCTTTTACCACACTTGTGCTTCAAAGTAGCACCATGATATTCATAATAGAGAGTCTCTCATTTTGTCACTTTCATATACTAGTGGGAATTTTTCATTATAGAACTTAGCTTGTATATTCCAATGATGGGCTTCCTCAAATTGCCCTAGGTCTTCGTGAGCAAGCGAGTTGGATGCACACCCACTTAGTTTCTTTTGTTGAGCTTTCATATATTTATAGCTCTAGTGCATCCGTTGCATGGCAATCCCTACTCGCTCACGTTGATATCTATTAATGGGCATCTCCATAGCCCGTTGATACGCCTAGTTGATGTGAGACTATCTTCTCCCTTTTTGTCTTCTCCACAACCACCATCCTATTCCACATATAGTGCTATATCCATGGCTCACGCTCATGTATTGCGTGAAGATTGAAAAAGTTTTGAGAATGTCAAAAGTATGAAACAATTGCTTGGATTGTCATCGGGGTTGTGCTGATTTAAATACTTTGTGTGGTGAAGATAGAGCATAGCCAGACTATATGATTTTGTAGGGATAACTTTCTTTGGCCATGTTATTTTGAGAAGACATGATTGCTTTGTTAGTATGCTTGAAGTATTATTATTTTTATGTCAATATTAAACTTTTGTCTTGAATCTTTCGAATCTGAATATTCATACCACAATTAAGAAGAATTACATTGAAATTATGTTAAGTAGCACTCCGCATCAAAAATTCTCCTTTTATCATTTACCTACTCGAGGACGAGCAGGAATTAAGCTTGGGGATGCCTGATACGCCTCCAACGTATCTATAATTTTTTATTGCTCCGTGCTATATTATCTACTGTTTTGGACCATATTGGGCTTTATTTTACACTTATATATTACTTTTGGGACTAACCTATTAACCGGAGGCCCATCCCAGATTTGTTGTTTTTTTGCCTATTTCAGAGTTTCGAAGAAACAAAATATCAAACGGAGTCCAAACGGAATGAAACCTTCGGGAACATGATTTTCTCACCGAACATGATCCAGGAGACTTGACCTAACGTCAAGCAACCAACAGGGAAGGCAATAGGTAGGGGGCGCGCCCTCCCCCCAGGTGCGCCCTCCACCCTCGTGGGCCCCTTGTTGCTCCACCGACGTACTTCTTCCTCCTATATATACCTACGTACCCCTGAACGATCAAATACGGAGCCAAAAACCTAATTACACCACCGAACTTTCTGTATCCACGAGATCCCATCTTGGGGCCTGTTCCGGAGCTCCGCCAGAAGGGGAATCCACCACGGAGGGCTTCTACATCGTCATAGCCTCTCCGATGAAGTGTGAGTAGTTTACTTCAGACCTTCGGGTCCAAAGTTAGTAGCTAGATGGCTTATTCTCTCTTTTTGGATCTCAATACAATGTTCTCCCCCTCTCTCGTGGAGATCTATTCGATGTAATCTTCTTTTTGCGGTGTGTTTGTTGAGATCGATGAATTGTGGGTTTATGATCAAGACTATCTATGAGTAATATTTGAATCTTCTCTGAATTCTTTTATGTATGATTGGTTATCTTTGCAAGTCTCTTAGAATTATCCGTTTGGTTTGGCCAACTAGATTGGTAGTTCTTGCAATGGGAGAAGTGCTTAGCTTTGGGTTCAATCTTGAGGTGTCCTTTCCCAGTGACACAAGGAGCAGCAAGGCATGTATTGTATTGTTGCCATCGAGAATAACAAGATGGGGTTTTTATCATATTGCATGAATTTATCCCTCTACATCATGTCATCTTGCTTAAGGCGTTACTCTGTTTTCATTAACTTAATACTCTAGATGCATCTTTGGATAGCGGTCGATGAGTGGAGTAATAGTAGTAGATGCAGCAGAGTCGGTCTACTTGTCTCGGACGTGATGCCTATATACATGATCATACCTAGATACTCTCATAACTATGCTCAATTCATCAATTGCTCAACAGAATTGTTCACCCACCGTAAAATACTTATGCTCTTGAGAGAAGCCACTAGTGAAATCTATGGCCCCCGGGTCTATTCTCTATCATATTAATCTTCCATCACTTTATTATTGCTTTGCTTTTTTACTTTGCTTTTTATTTTACTTTGCATCTTTATACCAAAAATACCAAAAATATTATCTATCATCTCTATCATATCTCACTCTCGTAAGTGACCGTGAAGGGATTGACAACCCCTAATCGCGTTGGTTGCGTTGAGCTATTTGTTTTGTGTAGGTACGAGGGACTCGCGCGTGGCCTCCTACTGGATTGATACCTTGGTTCTCAAAAACTGAGGGAAATACTTACGCTACTTTGCTACATCATCCTCTCCTCTTCGGGGAAAACCAACGCAAGCTCAAGATGTAGTAGTATATTATCTGTTTTGGATGTTTATGGGCTTTATTTTACACTTTTATATTACTTTTGGGACTAACCTATTGACCCAGAGCCCAGTGCAAGTTCCTGTTTTTGTTTCAGTGTTTCGAAGAAAAGGAATATCAAACGGACTCGAAACAGAATGAAACCTTCTGGAGAAGTTATTTTTGGAAGGAAAGCAACCTGATAGACTTGGAGTGCACGTCAGGAAAGAAACGAGGGAGCCACGAGGTAGGGGGCGCGCCCACACCCCTAGAGTGCGCCCTCCACCCTCGTGGGCCCCTCATGGCTCCCCTGACGTACTTCTTCCGCCTATATATCTCCATATACCCTAAAAACTTCGGGGAACATAATAGATCGGGAGTTCCGCCGCCGCAAGCCGCTGTAGCCACCAAAAACCAATCGGGACCCGGCCCGGCACCGCCTGGGAGGAACCCTCACAGTGGCCATCTTCATCATCCGGCGCTCTCCATGACGAGGAGGGAGTAGTTCACCCTCGGGGCTGAGGGTATGTACCAGTAGCTATGTGTTTGCTCTCTCTCTCTCTCTCTCTCTCTCTCGTGTTCTTTATTTGCACGATCTTGATGTATCATGAGCTTTGCTATTATAGTTGGATCTTATATTGCTTCTCCCCTCTACTCTCTTGTAATGGATTGAGTTTTCCCTTTGAAGTAATCTTATCGGATTGAGTCTTTAATGATTTGAGAACACTTGATGTAGGTCTTGCCGTGCGTATCTGTGGTGACAATGGGATATCACGTGATTCACTTGATGTATGTTTTGGTGGTCAACTTGCGGGTTCCGCCCATGAACCTATGCATAGGGGTTGGCACATGTTTTCGTCTTGATTCTCCGGTAGAAACTTTGGGGCACCCTTTGAGGTTCTATGTGTTGGTTGAATAGATGAATCTGAGATTGTGTGATGCATATCATATAATCATACCCACAGATACTTGAGGTGACATTGGAGTATCTAGGTGACATTAGGGTTTTGATTGATTTGTGTCTTAAGGTGTTATTCTAGTACGAACTCTAGGGCTGTTTGTGACACTTATAGGAATAGCCCAACGGATTGATTGGAAAGAATAACTTTGAGGTGGTTTCGTACCCTACCATAATCTCTTCGTTTGTTCTCCACTATTAGTGACTTTGGAGTGACTCTTTGTTGCATGTTGAGGGATAGCTATATGATCCAATTATGTTATTATTGTTGAGAGAACTTGCACTAGTGAAAGTATGAACCCTAGGCCTTGTTTCCTAGCATTGCAATACCGTTTACGCTCACTTTTATCGCCTGTTACCTTGCTGTTTTTATATTTTCAGATTACAAAAACCTATATCTACCATCCATATTGCACTTGTATCACCATCTCTTCGCCGAACTAGTGCACCTATACAATTTATCATTGTATTGGGTGTGTTGGGGACACAAGAGACTCTTTGTTATTTGGTTGCAGGGTTGCTTGAGAGAGACCATCTTCATCCTACGCCTCCCACAGATTGATAAACCTTAGGTCATCCACTTGAGGGAAATTTGCTACTGTCCTACAAACCTCTGCACTTGGAGGCCCAACAACGTCTACAAGGAGAAGGTTGCATAGTAGACATCACTTTACTTTATCACTGAGCGGTAGCGATAGTCGTAGAAGCAATAGTTGGCGAGACGACAATGATGCTATGATAGAGATCAAGGTGTCGCGCCGGTGACGATGGTGATCATGACGGTGCTTTGGATATGGAGATCAAAGGCACAAGATGATGCTGGCCATATCATATCACTTATATTGATTGCATGTGATGTTTATCTTTTATGCATCTTATTTTGCTTAGATTGACGGTAGCATTATAAGATGATCTCTCACTAAATTTCAAGGTATAAGTGTTCTCCCGGAGTATGCACCATTGTGAAAGTTCGTCGTGCCGAGACACCACGTGATGATCGGGTGTGATAAGCTCTACGTTCACATACAATGGGTGCAAGCCAGCTTTGCACACGCAGAATACTTGGGTTAAACTTGACGAGCCTAGCATATGCATATATGGCCTCGGAACACTGGAGACCAAAAGGTCGAGCATGAATCATATAGAAGATATGATCAACATAGTGATGTTCACCATTGAAAACTACTCCATCTCACGTGATGATCGGACATGGTTTAGTTGATATGGATCACGTGATCACTTAGATGATTAGAAGGATATCTATCTAAGTGGGAGTTCTTAAGTAATATGATTAATCGAACTTTAATTTATCATGAACTTAGTCCTGGTAGTATTAGCATATCTATGTTGTAGATCAATAGCTCGCATTTAGCTCCCCTGTTTTATTTTTGATATGTTCCTAGAGAAAACTAAGTTGAAAGATGTTAGTAGCAATGATGCGGATTGGATCCGTGATCTGAGGATTATCCTCATTGCTGCACAGAAGAATTATGTCCTTGATGCACCTCTAGGTGACAGACCGATTGCAGGAGCAAATGCAGACGTTATGAACGTTTGGCAAGCTCGGTAAGATGACTACTTGATAGTTTAGTGCACCATGCTTTATGGCTTAGAATCGGGGCTTCAGCGACGTTTTTGAAACTCTACGGAGCATATGAGATGTTCCAAGAGTTGAAATTAGTATTTCAGACTCATGCCCATGTCGAAAGGTATGAGACCTTTGACAAGTATTTTGCCTACAAGATGGAGGAGAATAGCTCAGCTAGTGAGAATGTGCTCAGAATGTCTGAGTACTACAATCACTTGAATCAAGTGGGAGTTAATCTTCCAGATAAGATAGTGATTGATAGAGTTCTCTAGTCACTACCACCAAGCTACAAGAGCTTCTTGATGAACTGTAATATGCAAGGCATAGATGCTACCTCTTGAGAACTGCGTTGGTTTTCCCTTGAAGAGCAAAGGGTGATGCAGTAAAGCAGCGTAAGTATTTCCCTCGGTTTTTGAGAACTAAGGTATCAATCCAGTAGGAGGCCACACACGAGTCCCTCGCACCTACACAAACAAATAAAATCCTCGCAACCAACGCAATAAAGGGGTTGTCAATCCCTTCACGGTCACTTACGAAAGTGAGATATGATAGATATGATAAGATAATATTTTTGATATTTTTATGATAAAGATGCAAAGTAAAGAAAGCAAAATAAAAACGGTAAAAGAAATAGCTAAGTGATGGAAGATTAATATGATGGAAAATAGACCCGGGGGCCATAGGTTTCACTAGTGGCTTCTCTCAAGAGCATAAGTATTACGGTGGGTAAACAAATTACTGTTGAGCAATTGACAGAATTGAGCATAGTTATGAGAATATCTAGGTATGATCATGTATATAGGCATCACTTCCGTATCAAGTAGACCGACTCCTGCCTGCATCTACTACTATTACTCCACACATCGACCGCTATCCAAGCATGCATCTAGAGTATTAAGTTCAAAAGAACAGAGTAACGCTTTAAGTAAGATGACATGATGTAGAGGATAAAATCATGCAATATGATATAAACCCCATCTTGTTATCCTCGATGGCAACAATACAACACGTGCCTTGCTGCCCCTCATCCTTTGGGAAAGGACACCGCAAGATTGAACCCAAAGCTAAGCACTTCTCCCATTGCAAGAAAGATCAATCTAGTAGGCCAAACCAAACTGATAATTCAGAGATACTTGCAAAGATAACCAATCATACATAAAAGAATTCAGAGAAGATTCAAATATTGTTCATAGATAAACTTGATCATAAACCCACAATTCGTCGGTCTCAACAAACACACCGTAAAAGAATATTACATCGAATAGATCTCCACAAGAGAGGGGGAGAACATTGTATTGAGATCCAAAAAGAGAGAAGAAGCCATCTAGCTAATAACTATGGACCCGAAGGTCTGAGGTAACTACTCACACATCATCGGAGAGGCTATGGTGTTGATGTAGAAGCCCTCCGTGATCGATGCCCCTCCGTGAGCTCCTAAAAGGCCCCAAGATGGGATCTCACGGTGCAGAAGGTTGCGGCGGTGGAATTAGGTTTTTGGCTCCGTATCTGGTAGTTTGGGGTACGTAGGTATATATAGGAGGAAGAAGTACGTCGTTGGAGCAACATGGGGCCCACGAGGGTGGAGGGCGCGCCTGGGGGGTAGGCGCGCCCCCCTACCTCATGCCTTCCTGGTTGATGTCTTGACGTAGGGTCCAAGTCCTCTGGATCACGTTTGTTCCAAAAATCACATTCCCGAAGGTTTCATTCCGTTTGGACTCCGTTTGATATTCTTTTTCTGCGAAACTCTGAAATAGGCAAATAATGGCAATTCTGGGTTGGGCCTCCGGTTAATAGGTTAGTCCCAAAAATAATATAAAAGTGTATAATAAAGCCCAATAATGTCCAAAACAGAATATAATATAGCATGGAACAATAAAAAAATTATAGATACGTTGGAGACGTATCAATGTATAAGACAATTCCCGAGCTCTTCGCAATGCTAAAGGCTGCGGAGGTAGAAATCAAGAAGGAGCATCAAGTGTTGATGGTCAACAAGACCACCAGTTTCAAGAAAAAGGGTAAAGGGAAGAAGGGGAACTTCAAGAAGAACGGCAAGCAAGTTGCTGCTCCCGTGAAGAAGCCCAAAGCTAGACCCAAGCCTGAAACTGAGTGCTTCTACTGCAAAGGAAATGGTCACTCGAAGTGGAACTACCCTAGATACTTGGCAGGTAAGAAGGATGGCAAAGTGAACAAAGGTATATTGGATATACATGTTATTGATGTGTACTTTACTAGTGTTTATAGCAACCCCTCGGAATTTTATACTGGTTCAGTTGCTAAGAGTAGTAACTCGAAATGGGAGTTGCAGAATGAACAGAAACTAGTTAAGGGCAAGGTGACGATGTGTGTTGGAAGTAGTTCCAAGATTGATATGATCATCATCGCACACTCCCTATACTTTCGGGATTAGTGTTGAACCTAAATAAGTGCTATTTGGTGTTTGCGTTGAGCATGAATATGATTTGATCATGTTTATTGCAATACGATTATTCATTTAAGTTAGAGAATAATTGTTGTTCTGTTTACATGAATAAAACCTTCTATGGTCATACACCCAATGAAAATGGTTTGGTGGATCTCGATCGTAGTGATACACATATTCATAATATTGAAGCCAAAATATGCAAAGTTAATAATGATAGTGCAACTTATTTGTGGCACTGCCGTTTAGGTCATATTGATGTAAAGCGCATGAAGAAACTCCATGCAGATGGGATTTTGAAATCACTTGATTATGAATCACTTGATGCTTGCAAACCATTCCTTATGGGCAAGATGACTAAGACTCCGTTCTCCGGAACAATGGAGCGAGCAACTGACTTACTGGAAATAATACATACTGATGTATGCGATCCAATGAGTGTTGAGGCTCGCGGCGGGTGTCGTTATTTTCTGACCTTCACAGATGATTTGAGCAGATATGGGTATATCTATTTGATGAAACATAAGTCTGAAACACTTGAAAAGTTCATACAATTTCAGAGTGAAGTGGAAAATCATCATAACAAGAAAATAAAGTTTCTACGATCTGGTCATGGAGGAGAATATTTGAGTTACGATTTTGGTCTTCATTTTGAAACAATGCGGAATAGTTTCGCAACTCACGCCACCTGGAACACCACATCATAATGGTGTGTCCGAACATCGTAACCGTACTTTATTAGATATGGTGCAATCTATGATGTCTCTTACCGATTTACCACTATCGTTTTGGGGTTATGCATTAGAGACAGCTGCATTCACGTTAAATAGGGCACCATCTAAATCCGTTGAGATGACGCCATATGAACTGTGGTTTGGCAAGAAACCAAAGTTGTTGTTTCTTAAAGTTTGGTGTTGCGATGCTTATGTGAAAAAGTTTCATCCTGATAAGCTCAAACCCTAATCGGAGAAATGTGTCTTCATAGGACCCAAAGCAGACAGTTGGGTACACCTTCTATCACAGATCCGAAGGCAAGACATTCGTTGCTAAGAATGGATCCTTTCTAGAGAAGGAGTTTCTCTCGAAAGAAGTGAGTGGGAGGAAAGTAGAACTTGATGAGGTAATTGTACCTGCTCCCTTATTGGAAAGTAGTTCATCGCAGAAATCTGTTCCTGTGACTCCTACACCAATTAGTGAGGAAGCTAATGATGATGATCATGTAACTTCAGATCAAGTTACTACCGAACCTCGTAGGTCAACCGGAGTGAGATCCGCACCAGAGTGGTACGGTAATCTGTTCTAGATGTCATGTTACTTGACCATGACGAACCTATGAACTATGAGGAAGCGATGATGAGCCCAGATTCCACGAGATGGCTTGAGGCCATGAAATCTGAGATGGGATCCATGAATGAGAACAAAGTGTGGACTTTGGTTGACTTGCCCGATGATCGACAAGCCATAGAAAATAAATGAATCTTCAAGAGGAAGACGGACGCTGATAGTAGTGTTACTATCTACAAAGCTAGACTTGTCGAAAAAGGTTTTGACAAAGTTCAAGGTGTTGACTACGATGAAATTTTCTCACTCGTAGCGATGCTTAAGTTTGTCCGAATCATGTTAGTAAATTGCCACATTTTATGAAATCTGGCAAATGGATGTCAAAACTACATTCCTTAATGGATTTATTAAAGAAGAGTTGTATATGATACAACAAGAAGGTTTTGTCAATCCTAAAGGTGCTAACAAAGTGTGCAAGCTCCAGCGATCCATCTATGGACTGGTGCAAGCATCTTGGAGTTGGAATATACGCTTTGATGAGTTGATCAAAGCATATACAGTTTTATACAGACTTGCGATGAAGCCTGTATTTACAAGAAAGTGAGTGGGAGCACTACGACATTTCTGATAAGTATATGTAAATGACATTTTGTTGACCGAAAATAATGTAGAATTTTCTGGAAAGCGTAAAGGAGTGTTTGAAAGGAGTTTTTCAAAGAAAGACCTCGGTGAAGCTGCTTACATATCGAGCATCAAGATCAATAGAGATAGATCAAGACGCTTGATAAGTTTTTTCAATGAGTACATACCTTGACAAGATTTTGAAGTAGTTCAAAATGGAACAGCCAAAGAAAGAGTTCTTGCCTGTGTTACAAGGTGTGAAATTGAGTAAGACTCAAAGCCCGACCACGGCAGAAGATAGAAAGAGAATGAAAGTCATTCCCTATGCCTCAGCCATAGTTCTATAAAGTATGCCATGTTGTGTACCAGATCTATTGTATACCCTACACTGAGTTTGGCAAGGGAGTACAATAGTGATCTAGGAGTAGATCACTGAACAGCGGTCAAAATTATCCTTAGTGGAATAAGGATATGTTTCTCTACTATGGAGGTGACAAAAGGTTCGTCGTAAAGGGTTACGTCGATGCAAGTTTTGACACTGATCCAGATGACTCTAAGTCTCAATATGGATACATATTGAAAGTGGGAGCAATTAGCTAAAGTAGCTCCGTGCAGAGCATTGTAGACATAGAAATTTGCAAAATGCATACGGATCTGAATTTGGCAGACAGATTGACTAAACTTCTCTCACAAGCAAAACATGATCACACCTTAGTACTCTTTGGGTGTTAATCACATGGCAATGTGAACTAGATTACTGACTCTAGTAAACCCTTTGAGTGTTGGACACATGGCGATGTGAACGATGGATATTAATCACATGGTGATGTGAACTATTGGTGTTAAATCACATGGCGATGTGAACTAGATTATTGACTCTAGTGCAAGTGGGAGAGTGAAGGAAATATGCTCTAGAAGCAACAATAAAGTTGTTATTTATATTTCCTTATATCATGATAAATGTTTATTATTCATGCTAGAATTGTATTAAACCGGGAACTTAGTACATGTGTGAATACATAGACAAACAGAGTGGCACTAGTATGCCTCTACTTGACTAGCTCGTTGAATCAAAGATGGTTAAGTTTCCTAGCCATAGACATGAGTTTTCATTTGATTAACGGGATCACATCATTAGAGAATGATGTGATTGACTTGACCCATTCCGTTAGCTTAGCACTCG
The DNA here is from genome assembly GCA_021605205.1 of Aegilops longissima. Lineage (NCBI taxonomy): Eukaryota > Viridiplantae > Streptophyta > Magnoliopsida > Poales > Poaceae > Aegilops > Aegilops longissima. The sequence continues at coordinate 81,782,552 of CM038681.1, forward strand.
ATCGTTTACTATGTTGCTATTGCTTTCTTCATGACTTAACATGTTCCTATGACTATGAGATTATGCAACTCCCGAATACCAGAGGAACACCTTGTGTGCTATCAAACGTCACAACGTAACTGGGTGATTATAAAGATGCTCTACAGGTGTCTCTGAAGGTGTTTGTTGGGTTGGCATAGATCGAGATTAGGATTTGTCACTCCGAGTATCGGAGAGGTATCTCTGGGCCCTCTCGGTAATGCACATCACTATAAGCCTTGCAAGCAATGTGACTAATGAGTTAGTTGCCGGATGATGCATTACGGAACGAGTAAAGAGACTTGCCGGTAACGAGATTGAACTAGGTATTGAGGTACCGACGATTGAATCTCGGGCAAGTAACATACCGATGACAAAGAGAACAACGTATGTTGTTATGCAGTTTGACCGATAAAGATCTTCGTAGAATATGTGGGAGCCAATATGAGCATCCAGGTTCCGCTATTGGTTATTGACTGGAGACGTCTCTCGGTCATGTCTACATAGTTCTCGAACCCGTAAGGTCCGCACGCTTAACATTTGGTGACGATCGGTAATATGAGTTTATGTGTTTTGATGTATCGAAGGTAGTTCGGAGTCCCAGATATGATCACGGACATGACGAGGAGTCTCGAAATGGTTGAGACATAAAGATCGATATATTGGATGACTATGTTTGGACTTCGGAAGGGTTCCGGATGAGTTCGGACGAATACCGGAGTACTGGGGTGTTACCGGAACCCCCAGGGGAGTGTAATGGGCCTCATGGGCCTTGGTGGAGAGAGGAAGGGGCGGCCAGGGTAGGCCGCGCGCCCCCTCCCCCTCTAGTCCAAATTGGACAAGGAAGGGGGGCGGCGCCCCCCCTTTTCCTTCCCCCTCTCTCCTCCTTCCTTCCCTCCTACCCCTACTCTTGGAAGGGGGGGGGGGAATCCTACTCCCGTTGGGAGTAGGACTCCTCCAGGGCGCGCCATAGGAGGGCCGGCCCTCCCCCTCCTCCACTCCTTTATATACGGGGGAGGGGGGCACCCCATAGACACACAAGTTGATCATTGATCATTTAGCCGTGTGCGGTGCCCCCCTCCACCATAATCCATCCCGGCCATATCGTAGCGGTGCTTAGGCGAAGCCCTGCATCGGTAGCTTCATCAACACCGTCATCACGCCGTCGTCTTGTGGAACTCTCCTCAGCTCTCTTTGGATTGTGAGTTCGTGGAACGTCACCGAGCTGAACGTGTGCAGATCGCGGAGGTGCCGTACGTTCGGTACTGGGATCGGTCGATCGTGAAGACGTACGACTACATCAACCGCGTTGTCATAACGCTTCCGCATACGGTCTACGAGGGTACGTGGATGACACTCCCCCCTCTCGTTGCTATGCATCACCATGATCTTGCGTGTGCGTAGGATTTTTTTTTAAATTACTACGTTCTCCAACAATATTTACTTTATGTTGTCAAATAATAAATTCTTTTATAAGTGTTGGTATGGAGGGCACCCATGGATACGGCTAGCCATGCGAAGTGAAAGAGTGGTGGAAAAAGGAATAACCTTTATTTTCTGTTTGGGAACCGCCTATGGCATATCTAGCATGGAAAGTGTTCGGAACTCTGAGTCATTTTCGTTGGTGGGATGGATACACCTCCCAAAATGTTTTTATCTCAATTTTTTCGCTTTGAGCTCTGGCACCTCTACTAATCCCTACTTCCCTCTGCGAAGGGCCTTTCCTTTACTTTATGTAATTTTTATTTTTTGAATTTGAGTCTCCATCTTCTCTTACAAAAGCACCAACTAGGAGGCAATATGATCGTACTTAAGCATTGGGTGTAGTTAATATTCGAGTGTGTTTCATGAATGGATCAATGTTTGAGCATGATGAGCTAGGGATAACTTGTTTTAGCATTGATATTTTGAAAGACATGGTTGCTTGTTGATATGCTTGAGTATCTAAATTATTATGTCAAAACTAGACTATTGCTTTGAATCACATAGAAGTCCAAATGTCCATGCTATAAAGAAAAGAATATGATATGACTTGATGAACAACACTCCACATCAAAAATTCTGTTTTTATCACTTACCTACCGAGGGGCAGTAGGAGTTAAGCTGGGGATGCTGATCGTCTCCAACGTATCTATAATTTTTATTGTTTCATGTTGTTTTATTATCAATCTGGATGTTTTATAATTATTTTATAGTCATTTTATATCATTTTTGTACTAACCTATTGACATAGTGCCAAGTGCCGTTGTTATTTTTTCCATGTTTTTTACATCGCAGAAAATCAATATCAGACGGAGTCCAAATGCCACAAAACTCCATGATGATTTTTTATGGGCCAGAAGAAAGGCAATGGGCCCTGGTTGCACCTAGGGGGTGTCCCGAGGGGGGCACAACCCACCGAGTAGCGCCAGAGGCCCAGGCGCACGGTGGGTTGTGCCCACCTCAGTGCCCCGGACCGCCCCCTTTGCTCTATAAATACCCCAAAAATCCACAAACCCTAGGGGAGTCGATGAAATATTCATCCAGCCACCGCAGAGTCCAGAACCACCAGATCCAATCTAGACACCATCACGGAGGGGTTCAGCACTTCCATTGGTGCCTCTCCGATGATGAGTGAGTAGTTCTTCATAGACGGTCTGTAGTTAGTAGCTAGATGGCTTTCTCTCTCTCGCTGAATTCTCAATACAATGATCTCTTGGAGATCCATATGATGTAACTCTTTTTGCGTGTGTTTGTTGGGATCTGATGAACTTCAAGTTTATGATCAGTTATATCTTTTTATATCCATGAAAGTTATTTGAGTTTCTTTGATCTCTTATATGCATGATCTCTTATAGCCTCGTATTTCTTCTCCGATATTTGGGTTTTGTTTGGCCAACTTGATCTATTTATCTTGCAATGGGAAGAGGTGCCCGGTAGTGGGTTCGATCTTACGGTGCTTGATCCCAGTGACAGAAAGGGAACCGACACGTATGTATCGTTGCTACTAAGGATAAAAAGACGAGATCTATATCTACCGCCATATAGATAAACGGATCTTGTCTATAGCATGTCATCGTTCTTATTGCGTTACTCCGTTTTTCCATGAACTTAATACACTAGATGCATGCTGGATAGCGGTCGATGTGTGGAGTAATAGTAGTAGATGCAGGCAGGAGTCAGTCTACTAATCTTGGACGTGATGCCTATGTAATGATCATTGCCTGGATATCGTCATGATTATTTGAAGTTCTATCAATTGCCCAACAGTAATTTGTTTACCCACCGTTTGCTATTTTTCTTGAGAGAAGCCACTAGTGAAACCAACGGCCCTCGGGTCTTCTTTCTCATATATTTGCCTTGCGATATACTTTTCCTTTGCGTTTTTATTCAGATCTATTAAACTAAAAATACAAAAATATCTTGCTGCACTTTATTTTATTTGCGGTCTATTATTTCAATCTATTATAATTTTCTCCCGTCATCGTGCCTTCTGGCGCCGTTACCGAAAGGGATTGACAACCCCTTTAACACGTTGGGTTGCGAGTGGCTGTTATTTGTGTGCAGGGGTTGTTTACGTTTTGTTGCTTGGTTCTCCTACTGGTTCGATACCTTGGTTTCATTACTGAGGGAAATACCTACCGTTGCTGTGCTACATCATCCTCTCCTCTTGGGGGAAACACCGACGTAGTCTTAGCAAACATCATCAATGGGTTGAACTAAACCTTTTTTTCTTTCTTCGATGATCTTGTCCACCCACTCTATCACTTTTTTGCGGGGGAGGTTGCTCCCATTCTAACTGTCAATGATACAGGCAAAGCCATAGAGGCACGGCTCGACAAAAAACCTAAATGGTGTAAGGTTCGTCAACCCGAAATTCAATGATGTAACAATTGTGAAAAGAAAATCATTACGAACAACAATTCACACGAAACGGATTTTTACATGTTTCTGAACGCCCAAGTTCTTCAAAGTCAATTGCAGAAGATTTCCCTAAAAATATTCGATTGCAAAAGCTCAAGCTTCATTGTGATAAGAGCACTGCATTCAAATATAAGCTCACTCAAGTTTTACACAAGTGTTTCCTTTTGTCCTTCTCGGTGACTAGGGTAAACTCAACCCTTTCAGGCTTTGTCTGCGAGGCTGTGGATTCGCCTCCCTATGCCCGTCACTCCAGGGGGCAGCGATTAGTGGTGGGAGGGGAATCTCGGTGCCTAGTAGTTTAGGTTAGGGTATTTTAGTCCTCGCGTGTGCCACGTTCGAGCGAGTGACGGCGCTTCTTCGAATTGGTCTTCCGAGCTCCGATCCTCCCCATGTTTGTCCATTTGGACGGAACCAACGGAGCTTCACGTAGATTCCTACCATCTCATTGGGGCAGTGAGGTTAGGGTTTCTTATCGTGCGTGACCGATAACGAGGTTTTGTGTCCGGTGCTTCATATTGATTCAAGGGCTCAACAACCACGATTGCGTCTCCAGATCGTTGGTCATTAGGGGGCACGCGCACGGAGACTTTCCGGCTGTCATCGGCAAGGTTAGGCCAACTTCGATAGTGAAGCAGCGACAGCGCGCGGCATCGGTACTGGTTGTTAGGTGGCCTAGAGACCTCGATGCACTAATTTTTTATTATGTTTACAATTTTGTGTACTTATGGCGAGCTTTCATAATAGATCCGAGTGCTTTTCGCAAAAGAAGTGTCATTGTGTGTTGGGTTGAATAATACACAAATGGTGTTTTAAAAAATGCCTAAGTATCATAGCGTCAATAATAAAATAGCCAAAAGAACTCTCTTGTACGGCAGTACTTCAGTAAATCATTAAGTAAGGGCTCATTCGGTTTGGAGGATTTCATAACGTAGGAATTATGACTAATATAGAAATTTTATAGGATGGATCCAAAGGAATTGACTCGCCTCGTTTCTATGCGCAAAATAAGTTTTGAGTGAATGTATAATTTCTTCAAAAAACACAAGAAATGAATAATATTCCTACGAAATTCCTGTACATATTTCCTACGAACAAAACGTATCTATAGAAAATTTTCCTAATTTTCCTCGGGGATCCTTGTTCCTATGTGTTTTCATGAAAATGCTCCAAACCGAATAGGCCAAAAAAAAAAAACGATTCTTTTGAATGCTGCCGCCGCCCTCCCTTCCGGTGGCGCTGGACCCCGCCGCCGTGCTCCACGCCGCGCTCCTCAGGTCCTCCCCTTCCCGCCTCCCTCCCCGCCTCTCCTTCAACTCCCTGCTCGCCGCCGCCTCCATCTCCCCGCACCCCCGCCTCCGCTCCCTTGCCCTCCCGGCCCTCGCGCTCGCGCACCGCTGCCCCGCCGCCGCCGGCCCGCTCGACTCCTACGCGCTCTGCTCCGCGCTCCGCCACGCCTCCGCGGCCCATGCGGGGACCCTCCACGCGCTCGCCGCGAGGTCCGGGTGGCTCGGCAGCGTCTTCGTATCCTGCGCGCTCGCCGCGTCCTACGGCGGGTCCGGCCGGTTCCTGGACGCCCGCAAGCTGTTCGACGAAAGCCCCGCCAGGAATGGCGTCTTCGGGAACGCCGTTCTCGCGGCCTACGTGGGCGCGGGGAAGTGGGCTCCGGCTCTGGAGTTCGCGAGGAGGTTTCCGGAGTATGGGCTACCTGCCGACGGGTACACGATGACGGCCGTGGTGAGGGCCTGCGGAGAGACGGCGAATGCTGATCTGGGCGGCGAGGCGCACGGGCATGCGATCAGGAGGGTCAGAGGTGTGGGGTCCGACGTGTTCCTGATCAGCGCCCTCGTGGACATGTATGCCAAATGCGGACTTGTTGGACACGCGGAGCGGGTGTTCAGGCTGGCGCTGCGGGCCAACGCTGGTGGAGACGATGTTGTGCTATGGACAGCGATGCTGAACGCTTATGGGCGGCATGGGAAGTGCAAGGAGGTTATCCAGACTTATGACCAGATGGTGGCTTCCGGGGTCTGGCCTGACGATCTGGCTATTCTGGCCGTGCTCTCAGCATGCCAGCATGCTGGGGAGGTTGCCAAGGGGCTCAAGTATTTTGAGTCTATGCGTGCAGATTACGGCCTGGTGCCCACACCAGAGCACTATGGTTGTGTAGTCAACATGCTATGCCGGGCAGGAGAAGTAGCCAGGGCATGGGAGATCGCTACCAGGGAGGAATGTGGAGGTAATATTGGCGTCTCTACATGGGGCGCTCTTCTTAGTGCTTGCTGTGATTGCCGCAATGTTGAGCTTGGGAGACTGGCAGCTCGGAAGGCAATTGAACTGGAGCCTAGGAATGCTGGGATTTATGTCGAGCTATCAAATTTGTATGCGAGTGCTGGTTTGTGGGAGGAGATTAACAAGCTGCGGGAGGTGATGAAGGACAGGGGTTTCGAAAAGGATGTCGGATCTACCTGGGTTGAGCAGAACTCTTGAAATGACCTACACAAATTCAAAACGACAAAATATGATCTGATCATTATGACAAAGGAGGGGAATCTGATCTTTTTATGGGCTGCCGTCAGATCTATGAGAAAACCAAGCTATATTTTTTTGCTGGACCACAATATCTGAAGTGTAATCTTGCTGAGGCACAAGATAGTCGGGTGGAAACTAAGGTGAGCCCAATTGTGCCCATTTTTTGGCATGGCCTGAAAGCATAAACATAAAATGATATGATACTGTCATTGAACCGTGGCAAGCAGACAATGCAATGCATTTTTTGACATTCTTCCATGAGCTCTTGTGAGTTCTAACAGCAAATGCCAATGTATATATTGCAGTACAACGACTTGTATCAAAACTGGAATTTACGTAAAGTGCCCTATCCACCTTCTAATTCAAGTGTCTACAATTGCGTGCTGTTTCTTGGAACTCATAACATAAACAGATGGCCTCTAAAAGACATAAAAGGGAAACAGCAGTAGGAATCTCTCCTTTATGAGCTAAAGCATGGTTTATTCAATTCGTCTTATGCAAGCAAAAGCATATACATGTGCGAGAAAGCACGTCTAGCATCATCCTTCTAGCTCAGCTCCATGTTCTGCTAAAAAGCAATGTGTAGAAGTTAGAATGCTCTAAAATTACACTACCATAACTTGAGCTTTTGAAGTTTGGCACCTCATTAACCTCAATGTATAGAAGAGTTGGCTCTTATTTCGCAGCCACACAATTGGGACCTTTCACCATATTCTTTCAGCAGTTAGGCAGTGCCTAACTCACCTGGTGAATTATGTGCAGAACATTCTTTAGGAGGCAAGAGAAACTAGACCTTAACCCTTATTGCAGAAACCCAACTAGCAACTGAGTTGGTAGGTTTTCCCTCGAATAATCCCTGCAGCTCAAGAACCAGGCCAGCTCTAACTTCACTCCCAGGGCAGGAATCAACCAGAAAGGGCAGAAAGAGAACTTGTAGGACAAAAAGGGAAGAAAGGAATGCATTCCAAGCTTGCATTCCCTGAGTTCTCTCGGACTATATAAACACTCGAGTTCCCTTGATGGGTCTATCCTAAAAATCTCTGTCCTCTTACCTGCACCAATAATGGGTCTTCCCTTCAGTGCGTTAAACAAGTTAGGTAAGTTCTCAAGTCTCACTTCTTTCTATGGTTTTGTTTTGTTCTATATGCCGGTGCCATGACATGGTTCTTGTGGCTCCGCACTGTTTTATCTGTTGCTGGAACTTCTGCTCCATATTCTAAATTTGTTAACTTGTGCTGTCGTTCTTCTCAGGAGTGCCAGGGTTGGGCGCAGTAACAACCGGACAAGTTTATGATCGACATTTTAAGGACAGGGACACGGGCACCTTTAAAGACTTTCATCTTGCATACGTCGAATTCTGCAAGTAAGCTTCCTGTTTGTGCAGTTATGTTGCTTGCACTTCTTGTGCCCACCCTTTTATGCGTGCCATCATCTGAAAACGCTGCAGGTATTTCAACACTGTGTTGCCTGGCCAAGATTTTGATACTCCGGACCGTGGTGAACTAGAGGTAAACCCGATTCGGTGTAAATATTCATGGACATCTGGCAATTGACTGTTACATGTGGTCCAAACACTCAACTGAACATGGTACATGCGCATATTGCAGGCATTCCATAAAAAATGGGCAGTGGCGGACGAGCCCGGAAGGAAGAAGATGTTCATCGAGTATATGCAGGAAAACGTCCACGAGGCCAAAGTTGACGACAGCCTCTTCATCATGGCCGGCCTGGCTGCGCCAGCGGCGGCCATCATCGCCAAGAAGAGCGGCGAGAGCATCCCGCAGGTCAAGAAGTTCAAGGTGCATCTAATCCCCAACGTCATCTTTGTGCCGGTGTGCACCCTGGTTGCCATCATGGGTGCCACTGCAGTTCAGATGAGCAAGAAGAGCAAAGACAACAACAAGCCTACGAGCTGATCCCATCCTGTTCCTGTCTGCGTTTTAAATAAGATGATGTAATAAACAAGAAACCTGGAACGCATATTATCATCCAAATGATTGTATAAAATTATACCAAGATGCAAATCATGGGTTAAATATATGTGTTCCTTTTGTTGTTCAAATAGCCGATGAAAAGAAAGCAGACGTTGAAAAAAATACCTGATATAAACAAGTTTGTCCCAGTTTGCTTTTTTTTTCTTCCATATGTGAATGTCCATTTTCTCACTCTTTGGTGTTCTTTGAGCATCAACAGACAAGTGATAACGTTCTTCACCTGTTGTAAATTTGGTCAGAGTGCAAACATTTCTCGTTCAATCAAAAGTCTGTATTACCCCTCGCTTGCAAGACACTGCACTTGCAAGTAAACCTAGATTCCTGACTGCTGCCAGAAACCTACATTCTAAGCTTGCAAAACACTGCGCTTCTAAGACCGCTACAAGAAAGCTAATTTTAAGTGTGGTGCAAATCAAGCATGGAATCAACAAGATGTTGCTTAAGAAAGAACATTCACCGTGAAAACATAGCATACATGCAGCTGAAATGCAAACTGAGGGGAAGTAATTTCGTCACAAGAACTTTTACAGAATGATACTTTTATCTTACACAATGGCCTAAAAAATTCCAAGAGAACAAATCAGTACCACCACGTTCATATTTCAATGAGAGCACAAACCACCAGAACATCAATGCCTCTGAATTAAGCTAGTACAAGAGCTAAGCTCATGATCTGGATAACACACTTTTACCTCACAGAGCCTGTTCTCTCTGGCAAAATATATCATATTACAATCAAATTTAGATGAGAACAGAGAGAGGAACGTCTGTTCCGGCCTCGAGTTTGCAACCCTAGGAGCTCAGGATACGTTGGTTGTTAGTTATCCTTGCAATAGAACAGTCACTGAGCTGTTGTTACTTTCCCCTGAAAAGCGAACATGAATAGCAAATACTAGGTAAGTATACGCCAAATAAAGCAAAAGAAAACTCAAATTCAAAGGTAACTTGGTTTGCTTTTTTACTTACGTGTTCATCATTAGTGTAATGTTATCTCCTTTCAAGAGGATCCGACCTGCAAATGATTGAGGAGACAAATTATGGAGTTTTCACTAGTCTAAGAACAAAATAAATAGAAGATAGCAGAGTACTCGTTTCATTACCGAGAGACTTCCTAGTGTTTTTCTTGATGTTGATCTCCTCAGCATCCTCCAAGACCAGATTCATGTATTCATCAAAGCCCTACGACACAAGCTGCAGTAAGTATAAGGTGTTTGTTTAAAATTCAACAATGCTTCTGGTCCACTTTGTTCAACGTTGTCCATGTGGCTGTACAATGCCGATGTTTAGCGCTACTTTTCTTAATGTCAACACATGCCCATCCAATCGGTATAACAAACAAACAATAAGATGTGTCCAATGCATGAACAGGCACTCTGAGATTGCTACTTGTGTTCCATTTGATATGTGTCAAATCGGATTACATGGAAATGCAGCAAGACAACTGCAAGAACCTACATGCCTGCTAGTTCCACATTTTTATTGTTATCTCCTCATGTGGCTATAGCAAAATTCAAGACAGGAGTGGCACATATTTTATCTGTCCATGTGGCTGCAACAAAATACTAGTACTACCACATTTTCCATATACAGAGTGCAGAGCAACGATGGCTAGCAGCTTTAACAAGCTCACCCTTCCTCCCAAGGACAGAGCCGAAGCCCCCTGAAATCCCCCCACACTATGGAATCCTTTCCGACACAAACACATGATAAAAAAAAAATCCCCAGAGAAATTAGACACCACTTACAATGATCCTGCCCTCGATCCGCACGTCCTTCTGCTCGAAGAGCCAGATCTGGATGCGCGCCTTCTGCTCGGGCGGAGGAAACGGGGTCAGGGACACCCAGGCGCGAGCACGAGGAAACAAACAAGGGAAGGAGAAGAAAGGGAGGGGCGTACGCTCTGGAGGAAGCGGAAGATGAGGTTGATGGGCTGGGTCATGATCCGCTGCACCTTGGTGGACGCCATGGCTGCCGCCGTCCGCGCTCCCCCTCGCCGACGAGCTTTGGACCTGCAGGGTCCCCGGCGGTAGAAAAACAACCCTAGGAGGCTTTGCGGTTCGGAGGATGGAGTCGAATCGGACACGAGCTTAGCGAAGAGGAAGCTCCCGGTCCCGGGCCGGACGATAGTGGAAGTGGGAAAATAATTTTACGAGACCATGTCTCACACCTTAGCAGGTAAGACTCATCTTAATGAATTGATATATGGCATTCACAAATCATAAAATATCTATCCCACGTCATATCTGAAATCAGAAGAGAGAGATTAGATGCTTTAAACTTTGTATGACATGTTTGGACTTTGGAGTAGTTTTTCTTTTCTTTTTTTGAGAATTCGAAGTAGATAAATTTGTCATTGCAAGAATATGAATATTCTGATATGTTAACCCGTGATTTTCTCTGCCCGTGTTAGTGTAAATAAATAGAAATTCCTACCGGTGATTTACCTGCCTAGCTAAAAAGGAAAAAATCAAAACGAATAAAAGAAAGGAGAAGGGTGCGTGTGTAAGGTTGGACGAAGCGCTTTGCCTCATGAAAGAACACGTTTTTTCTTAAGTAGTAGAAGTAGAGATAACATCCCCTTGGATTGCAAAATGCATAAATAATTAGTAAGTGTGTACTCACCTTGGTTCATGAGTCATTTTATTAAAAATGTGAACATATCAAAATGATGGTTAAGCCATTGTTATTGACTTATAAATATGTTTTTATTTGATAAATATGGTTCTTGATGATTTTTTTTAGTAAAACCATAAACGAAGGAGGTGGAAAGGAAGGGGAAGAAAATCGATGGATGACAAAACCCTATGTATTCCTTTAAGGAAATAGAGATTCTTTATTCGCCCCTCGGAGGATGAGATCTCCTAGGCCCAACTCCATGAAATTCTCAAATCTGAAATTCAGCTCATGATACGATTGCAAGCTTGAGATCGTTGATCTAGCGAGCCATTTGGATGCATTCCTAGCTACACAATCGATGATCTATCATACATGGGCACGACCAATGACCTATCTCGTGAGGGCCAACTCTACATCATGTCGAAGACGTGGCATAGTAGTCCAATACGATGAGTGATAGTATCCCTAACCGTGGATTCAAAGACGAGACTGCTAGAGTCGAAGTCGATGACATGGCGAGGCGAGCATCGCGAACAGAGTACATCCTGGCCGGGATCGACAATTGTGTAATTTGACTCCTCATTTTTATGTTACCTTTATTCGACCTAAGATGCAAACGGGTTAGGTTCATATGTAGGATATGTACATTGTTTTATTTAGTTTACACATTGACTACAATAGCCTTGCACTCACCACGGCTTACACACAAAAAATCATCGAATTTCTGTTCTAAAACTTTAATGTACTTTACTCCAGTTGGTCTTGTACGACAATCATGCTTTTGGTCATGTTTTTTGTCGTATTTGATTGACACTTGTTCCATGGCTGGTCTTCCTTTTGGCTCGAAAAATATAGAAGAGATTGAAATTTAAATACTTAGAACTTGACAACTGTATGTCTAGTGTTGAGTTTTTAAATTTTTTATTATTATAGATGTTAAATCAAAAGTCGTATTGTTTGCTTCATATGCATAGGAAAGTTAACATTTGTGCAAATCCATTTTTGCGCATGGTTTTTTAGGGTACATGTTTTGCCAGAACCCGCTCTGTATCATAAATATATTTAGGGCATACACTAAAAACCCTTTACGCACGAGATTTTATGGTATCTGCTAGAGTTGCTCTTAGCAAAGAGAAAGCTTCCAAGGCAAGATGATAGTGTAGCCTATAGCCTCCTCATGTTTGCAGTGGCTACTAGATATCTACCCATGGATTGCAAAGGCGCAAATATTTCATTTGTACTCACTCTGATTGACCAGTCATTTTATTATTAATGTGATTATTATATATAAAAATAGTAGTTAAACCATTGTTGTTGATTTTAAATCAATTTTTATTTGATAACTCAATAAGACATGGACTAGTTAAAGCAGATCTCGAGGAAAAATGGTGGAAATTTTTGATAAAACAAAGGAGGTAAAAAGATGGATGCCAAAGCCCTACATACCTTTTACGGAAAAAATAAGTAAGATTCTTCATTCGACTTTCGAAGGATGAGATCTCTGTGGCCTAGCCCCACGGAATCCTTAAATCCGAAATTCAGTTCGTGATTTTGACTCCATGCCTGAGATGGTTGATCCGCGAACTAGTCGGAAGGCAGTCCTGGCTCCACAACCGTGAGACGGGCATGAACAATGCCTATGCTGAGAGCGCCAACTCCGCATCCCGTCGGAGACGCGACACAAGAGTCGAAGACGATGAGCGCCACAAAGAGAATATATCCCGGCCGGGATCAGATAGTACTACAGTTTGACTCCTCATGTTTGCGGTTACATTTTATTTGACCTAAGATGTAGACAAACTAGTTTCATACGTGGCATAGATATATTGTCTTGTTTAGTTTAAACATAGGAGTATACTATAATAGACATACACCAAAAAATGTTCATAATCTTAAAAAAACTCATAAAGATAAATAGATGTTTATAATCAAAGAACAGGTTCACAAAAGTTTAAAAATATTCGTGTGTTTTCCAAAAGATGTAAACAAACATTTTAAAAAATATTAATAGTTTTACAAAAAAGCTCAAATTTTAAAATAAGTTATTTTTATCACCCAATAATTATTTTTTAATCTATATCAGCATACCGGGTTTTCAAAGGAAAATCGGTTGAAAAACACAAGGGAAAACAGAGGGAAATCGCAAAAAAGATATATATATATATTTTGCTACAGTGGAGCGCTACATGAATGCCCTCGTGGGCCGGCCCACATCCCATCGCGACAGTGCGATTCGACGACAAATTGCCGCAGAACGCGTCGCGTAGGGGTTCCCACTCAAACCACCAACCCTAGCTCCGCACCCTCGCCGCAGCCATGGCGGAAGAAGCCGCCGCCGCCGCCTCCGCGTCCGCCACCAACTTCGAGGTGGACCTGGGCCACCTCATGGCCTACGACCCCTCGCACCACCTCGCCGTCGGCGCCGCGTCCTCCCGGGCAGAGCTGCGGGACGAGTGCCTGCGGAAGGCCACGGAGCTCGCGCAGGCCGTCGCCAACGCCCTCTTCTCGCTGCCTGCCACCGAGGGCCGCGACGGCCCCGTCGTCCGCCTCCCGCCGCCCGCCAACCGCCTGCCCCGCGAGAAGCATGTGAGAAGATTACATCCCCGCTCGCTAGTGTCGGACGATGTCGATCTGTTACTATAGTGAATAGTTACTGCTGCCTACTGCTATTCTGCTAGTGCCGGAGTAGAGTGGTGTGCGGTTTCAGTGGGACGCTGGCTGCTTAATTTTTCGAATTTTCATGCTGAAGATGTGGTGGAGTTGAAGTCCCTATGGACTATGGTGGAAATTGCTTCTTCAACATATGAAGAAATGATGTCACAGATGCGGGAGTAACCTACTGCCAAGAAACTACAGCTAGCATATTACTGTAGTTGATTCTTTGCATGGATTCTAGTTTTTCATTCTTGCTCTGCGCTACTCGGTAACCAAGATATCATGCTGGATGGAGACCTATTTTTTGTTGATATATGCATGCATTTTCAAACCGCAGGATGTCTAATCTTTATCTTTCATGTTACCAGTTACCAAGGCCAAAGCCTCCTACCAAGTGGGAGCAGTTCGCAAAGTCGAAAGGTGAACCTCTTATTCTCGCTGGCTTCCTGGGTGTTTTTTATTGGAAGCGTATTTGCTTCGGACTTTGTGTAACAGTAACATTCTTGTAGGGATTATCAAGCACAAGAAGAACAAGCGTGCATGGGATGAGCAGACTAGTTCCTGGAAGCGGACGTATGGCTACGATCGTGTTAATGACGACAGAGACGTTCCCATCATTGAAGCCAAATTGACAGACGGTTAGCAACCTTGTCTTCTGTGTCTATGGCCGGTGAATCTTGTTTTGTAGCAACATTAGTAATCTTTTGGAGCTTTCCCTGGGTCGAGTGCACATTGCAGTTGCTGTGACACAAAATGCTTATCAGCCTGCATCCTTCTGCCTTCTGCTGATGTATACTGATTTAATCCAGCATTTATTTTAAGTCGCTAATGCTCTTTTCATATATGACCAACTGAATCTAACGAGTGTTTGTTGCCAATGTAATTTGTTCTTAAATGTATATGTGTCTTAAAACCTATGGCTGGTGAATCTTGTTTTGTAGAAAGATTAGTACTCTTTTCGAGCTTTCCCCATGCCCAGTACACATTGTAGTTATTATGAGCTGTGACATAAATGCTTAACAGCCTGTATGCTTCTGCTTTGTACAATGATTTGGTTCATCTATCATTTTATAATTCCCAATGATCTTTCTCATATTGTGACTGACACTGAATTCTTGAGTCTTCATTATCAATGTAATTACTTCTCAAATTTATATGTTTTTTACAGAGCCTGGTGTTGATCCTTTTGCTCAAAGAAGGGAAGAGAAGAAGGGCAGGGTTGATAAACAAGAAAAGAACAGACTTGGGAATTTGAAGAATGCTGCAAAAGTTGGTGCTCTGCCAAGGTAATCCTTTCCTACTAGCTACTACAATCTGTATACCTGATGCACTATGTGTGTTATTCATTGCATTAGCAACTCAAGTTTCTCATATAACAGCTTCTGAAAAACATCATGCAGTCATATACAGCTTGCTGCCACGTCCGTGCCCATCACAGGAACTAAAGCTGATCTGCCAAGAAAAGCTAAGAAGGAAGACCTCGAGAATGTTGCTGGTATGGCTTCTGCAGCAACGGCTAGCGGTGGGAAGTTCGACAAAAAGTTGCCTGGCGAGAAACCTCTCAAGAAGGCTGGCAAAAACAGAAAGGTTTTTTCTCCTATGAACCTTGTTTGCCTTTTGTAAATCCGCGCGCCTTTGTAAGTTGATAGTTTGGTTAGCTTAACTGTTTCTTTTCTGCAGTTCCTCCCTGTTGTTGAAGGGAAAGGGATGGGCAACCTGGAGAAACAGCAAAACGACAAGATCCTGAACAGTCTACTGGCCAAGAACTTCGAGGAACCGTTGGATGTCAGCAAGGCAAGCTCCAGAATTTCAGTACATGTATCACTTCCGTTTGTGTAGTCCACCATCTAACAAGTGCTGTAAATAACTTTGATAACAGGCAATCACGATGTACAAGGTGAAGAAGGACAACAAGAGGAGGAAAGATAAGCAATCGTCGTCGTCGTCCGGATCAAATAAGTTGAAGCCCCAGAAGAAAATCCACAAGAAATCTTCAAAGAAAAGCGCTTAGGGGTGCACATCATCGTTGAGACATGCCGTGCTGTAGGCGGCGAGCGCAGTTTCCAAGCATCAAGGAGTGCCTTGGCAAATTTTGTATGGTCATTGTCCTGTTTAAGTCCCAAGGGAGAAATATTGTTATCCCGGTTACTACTGGTTATGATATGACGCAAGAAGCTGAGTGCCGTGATGACATAGCTGTACACGTATTATGTTTTCGGAAGTTGGGGAAATGTTTCTGGAAAGCTTTGCTGGCAATATAGAAACCAACCTAACACCAAAGAGATTTGATGTCTGTGAGCACAAGCCATAATTTAGTCTGAATTAAGTAAAGAGTTTCTATGCTTTGCCAACCCCATGCTTAACACAACGCTATATCTCGGGTGAATAAAAAATCAGGTTTGCTAAATCTCCGTCGATTGAGACTTAATCAAGTGTCAACTGATGCTATATTTGTGACATCTTACATGAAGATTCGTGAAAAATTTTCTTTTAAAATTGTTCTTTCTTCTTTTTATATGTTCTCTCACAAAGTCTCAGTTGAATATTCGTGCAAGATCTTGCATTCGACTGAGGCTAAGTATCTACCGCATCCACAAAAAATATCTGAAAAATTCAGGGTGTTAAACCTGATCAATCATTCTGGAACCACTTGCTACTACTAATCGTTCATTACAATCAAACCAAGAGAAAGCCATTTGATCTAAGAACCAATTGATCATGCACGACTTCACCTAACACCAATTCATCTAGCACCACTTCAGGTCTTCATCATTAAAACACACACACAACACACAATACCATCACACTTACCATCTCCAGCTTCAGCACAAACAGAATTTCTCTAGCTAATCCAACTAGCATAGCAGCCTGCTGTTTGGCGAAAATCCAAATCGGTGCCAAGGCTCATCTGCTCCTGGTTAGAAAAAAATAAAAAAAAAACTAGAAAAATTCAAATAAATCCAATTTTTTTGTGTGTGGTAAATAATTTGATGCGTGATTTCCGCTCCAAATTTCAACTCATTTGGATATCTGAGCAGCTCTCGGCAAAAAAGACAAATTGGGTCAAAACAGTGCGTCAACAGTAAACTTTTTTACAGACCCCGATTTTGTCTTTTTTGCAGAGAGCTGCTCAAATGTCCAAATGAGTTGAAATTTACAGCGAACCTCACACGTCAAATTATCTACCACCCAAAAAAAATTGAATTTTTTTGAATTTTTCTAGTATTTGTTTTGATTTTTTTCGTCAGCGCAGGTGCAGCTGAGCCCGAGAGCAGAAACACCGCACTCGCTGTTTGGTAGCTAAATTCCTCTCATTATAGCTGCCAAAATTAGCTCTGCATGCAGTGCCTCTACCTGCAATGCCTCTACTGGTACATTCATTCCTCCTCCTTTCAAACACTTCCATTTTGTACTCTGCTGCACCTATTGCATCCACAGCAGCACCACAAACAAGGACCCTTGTACCAAACAGATGCTCCACATACTCTAGCTTCTAGCCCCAAAAATCATAGATGAACTATGTAGCAAACAGAAAAAATTACAACTTTTAAACTAGCAAGAACCATAACAAATAAACACTCGCATTTAACTTTTTTTTTTGCAAAAATATCAGATCTATTATAAAGATTCACCGGAAGTACAAAGCACCCAAACATAATAAAAATTACATCGAGGTCCATGGATAACCGAACGACCATTGCTGCCACCAGAACGAGCCACTGACGCGCCGCTGTCGCCGCTCCCATACCGGAGCCGACCTGACCTTGTCGATGACAGTCGGAAAGTCTTCGTGCACGTGCCCTTAAGAACCATCACACACCACCAACTTCAGCACAAACAAAAATTCTCTACTTAATCCAACTAGCATAGCAGCCTGCTGCTTGGTAGCTAAATCCTCTCACTATAGCTGCCAAAATTAGCTCTACATGCATTGCCTCTACCTGCAGTGCCTCTACCTGCAATGCCTCTATCTGGACATTCATTCCTCCTCCTCTAAAACTCTTCCAGTTTGTCCTCTGCTGCACCTATTGCATCCACAGCAGCATCACCACCAAGGACCCTCGTACCAAACAGATGCTCCATATACTCTAGCTTCCAGCGCCAAAAATCACAGGTGGACTATGTAGCAAATAGAAAAAAATTATAACTTTTAAACTAGCAAGAACCATAACAAATAAACACTTGCATTTAACCTTTTTTTTTGCAAAAATATCAGATCTATTATAATGATTCACCGGAAGTACAAAGCACCCAAACATAATAAAAAAAAAATACATCGAGGTCCATGGACAACCGAATGACCATTGCTGCCGCCAGAACGAGCCGCCGACGCACCACTGTCGCCGCTCCCATACTGGAGCCGGCCTGACCTTGTAGATGACTGAGGAGAGTTTCGTCAGCATGACGACGTGATGACGGTGATGATGATGCTACCGACACAGGGC
This sequence comes from Aegilops longissima, assembly GCA_021605205.1. Classification (NCBI taxonomy): domain Eukaryota; kingdom Viridiplantae; phylum Streptophyta; class Magnoliopsida; order Poales; family Poaceae; genus Aegilops; species Aegilops longissima. The sequence goes on from CM038681.1 coordinate 81,800,712, forward strand.
TTCGCCTAAGCATCGCTACGATATGACCGAGGTGGATTATGGTGGAGGGGGTGTCACAGCCCTAGCTCAGCCCCTGTTGCCTTTGTTGTTTCTCATGTCATCATGTTTAAATTTCAAATGAATTTGAAATGGGGAATGACCAAACCCTAGCATCAGATTAAATCACTAGGTTCAACTTAAAAATATTATCAATGAACCCAAAATGCCCTTCACAAAATGTTCATCATTTCTGGCTTGGGCTAAAACCCCTGCCAAAAATGGTGCACACTTTTCTAGGACACCATGGATTCTTGAATCAATTCATAAGTATTTGAATTTGGACATTAAAATAGTATAAATATTTTTACATGTCCAAATAATTCTGAAAGTACTCGAGGGCTGTTGGGAATAGTTTCACAAGTGCCCACAATTATTTCCAGGGTTTATTTAAATGGTTTAGCATTTTTGCTAAATCAAAAACAAAGACAGAAAATTAGAAAAATAAAAAAACAGAACAAAATGGAAGAGAGAGAGAGAGAGTAAGGCCCCAGGCCACTTACCTAGACTGGGCCGGCCCACCTGGCCCATGCTAGTCACCACCTACCTTTGCCAAGAGGCGAGGGGGGGGACGCACCGCCGAGCACGCCATGAGGCCACCTCTGCCCGCGCTATCGACGCCTCCTGTGCCTCATCTTGCACCGTGGAGCTGCTCTGGACGCCCCAAACCTTCTCCCCTTTTCCCTGGCTCTCCCCCTCCCCCTCGCTTGCCCGTAGCCATGGCCGAGCGCCACCGTCGCCGCCGTTCACTGCTACCACGGCCACCGGCCAGCCCTAGCCCCATGGACGTGCCCCAGAGCTCCGCCACGACCTTTTCTTCGTCCCCATCCAGCTACATGTCGTCGGGCGCCCTGCCTCGCCGTCACCACTGTCTTCTTCCTCCTCGGGTCACCGAGATCGCCATCGCCTTTCGTCTGGCGCCAGCGCTTCCCCGAGCCACCCAGCTGCACCAGAAGAACCGCCGTGAGCACCTGCGCTTTTCCCCTCTCTCCCCGTAGTCTAACTCGCCCTCTAGCACTAGCGCTGCCGCGCCCGAGAGCTCGCTGACGCCGTCCATGGCGCCGCCACGGCCACAGCTGCTGCCACCCGTGTCCGAGCTCATCAGCGTGATCAGCGCACCCCCACGAGACCGTAGCCGCCCACCTCTCCCCCTCTCATGCACCGCAACCCCAAACCCGCAACCCACCGTGCTTCGGTCGCCGCCTTGCTCGCCGCCGGCGCTGCTCCCGGCCACCCCGCGGCTTCCCGTCCGGTCCTTTGGATGCGGACGAGCAAGAGCTACTCCCCGGTGCCCTCAGCTCGCCAAACCACCACCCGTAGCTCAAATCCGAGCCAAGCCGCCGTCGTTTTGGTCGCCGCCGGCAAGGCTCCGGCGACTGTCGACGTGGCCGTCATTAGCAGCTAATCGTGCCACTAATTAACCTCCAGTGAAACAGACAGCCGGGCCCCACCGCCTAACTAACCGGCTACCTAAATAAGATTAAGTTTAATCTAATTCTAGTGGGCCCACATGTCAGTTTGACTATGCTGATGTGGCCGTTGACCTGACCCCACCTGTCGGTGACCCAGATAGCACTGTGTGACTGACCAGTGGACCCCACTGGTCAGGTTTGAAATGGTCAGCCACAGTTGATCAGCTGACGTCACAGTGATGTAGTGCTGATGCCATAACTCATTTTCCGGATTAATTTTAATTCAGGAAATTTCGGAAAATATCCCAAACTTCTAAAATTCATAGAAATTCAACCGTAACTCCAAATGAAATAAATTATATATGAAAAATGATCAGAAAAATCCAATCTATCCATCTGTACCATTTTCATGCATGATAGAACAACTTAGGGCTGATGTTTAGGCAAAATCTTATAATGGCATTTAAACCTTCACATATGGAGTTTGAATTTGAACCTAGGGTTCAAACCAACTTCATTTAACCTGCTGCTAGTTGCATTAGCTCAAACCACAGCATATTGCCATGTCACATTCATCCATCATATTGTTGCATTGCATTGATTGTGTTCCTTCTCTATTTGCCGGTGTTGTTCCCTCTCGATAGACGTGTTCCGACGATGAGTTCGATGACACCGATGAAGAGCTATATCATCTTCAGAAGTGCCAGGCAAGCAAAACCCCCTTGTTCATTCCGATACAATCCCACTCTCTCGCTCCTGCTCTCTTTTATTGCATTAGGACAACAACGATTCATCTGTTACTTGCTGCGGTAGTTGAACCCCTTTATCCTCTGCATGACCTGTCATTGCCACAGTAAATAGATGAAACCCACTAGCATGAGTAGGAGTTGTTTGAGCCCTGATGTGCCTACTCATTCATGCTTGTTTGTCATGCCTGCTATTTCTTAGAGTTGTGTCAGGTCTGATTCATCAGGGATGAATTGGAGTTGTGGTGAACATGTCCTACTGTTAAGAGCTAAGTGTGTGAACACGATTTGGTAAAGGTAGCGATGAGAGGCCATGCAGGAGTACATGGTGGGTTGTCTCATTGAAACCGTCCTCAGGAACCGAGTTCTGTGTTTGTGATCCATGAACAGCTACTACCACACATTGGGTTCCGTAACTCGGCCCTCTCGACTTATTAATCAACCCGATCTCTGTCCGGGAGTTGCAACTAGTTTCGGTGTTTGTAGGTAGTGTTAGTAGTCTACCAAGTGGCACCCGTGCATGTGGGCTTGGGACAGACTAGGCCTGATGTACGGTGTACCAAGTGGCACCGGATGGTGGGCTTGGGAACCCTGCTCACATCGTTTGGGGCCGTGAGCGAAACCCCGGCCGGATCTCCTTGCGGATGGAACCCGAATAGGCGATAAACCTGGACGAGAGACTTGTGTGGTTAGTCAGGTCGTGGCCAACACCCTCGCTGGGCTTCCGCTTGAAGGTTGCCGAGTACATGTCGTGTAAACGCTGATAAGTGGTGAGAGCGTATGTGAAGAAGTACACCCCTGCAGGGTTAACATTATCTATTCGAATAGCCGTGTCCGCGGAAAAGGACTTCTGGGTTGCCTGTACAGTTCATAGACAAGTGAAAGTGGATGCTCTAAAACTCGCAAGATAAGCGTGAGTGCTATGGATGGCGTTCTCGTAGGGAGACGGGAGTGGATCCATAGTGGTGTATTGATATGGTGAATATGTGGACTCGTGTGCGCCACCTCAAAAGAGTTACTTGCAGCCGTAGTTCAGGATAGCCACCGAGTCAAAGCTGGCTTGCTGCAGTTAAACCCCACCTTCCCCTTTGTTGACAATGATGCATATGTAGTTAGTTTTGATGTAAGTCTTGCTGGGTACATTTGTACTCACGTTTGCCTATTTTATGTTTTTGCAAAGAGACTTCCGTCTCACTAGTAGTTCCGTGTGGACTTCGACGTTTATCTTGTTACCTCAGCTACGATCTTGTACCCTTGGGAGGGTCTTGTAGATAGTCAGGCTTCTCATCCTTCTTCATTTGTAGTTGTCTGTACTCAGACGAGTTAAGCTTCCGCTTGTGCTTGTTGCTTGTATGCTCTGTATGTTGGGTCATGAGACCCATGTTTGTAATACTTGGCTCCTCGGAGCCTAATGAATAAATACTTGAGTCGTAGAGTTATGTTGTGATGCCATGTTGTATTTACACATATCGAGCATACTGTGTGTATGATTGAAATGCTTGGTATGTGTGGGATCCGACAACCTAGTTGTTTACCCTTGGTAGCCTCTCTTATGGGGAAATGTAGTCTTGTGCTTCCATGAGCCATAGTAGTCCGCTTCTGACTGGTTCACTTTGAGTCCTGCTAGCCCAGACTATCTGCTCCGGAACACTTGATCTGGCGGCATGTGATTCACTTCGTTCTGGTACGTCCTTCGGGAAATGTCACGGTGACATTCGAGTCCTGCCTAGCCTGCTATAGCCCGGGTTCCCGAGTCCTGTTAGCCAGTGCTACAGCCCGGATTCGACGCGTCGACCGACATGCTCGATGTTGATTCATGTATGCCTGTCCTCGTAAGTTAGTGCCACTTTGGGTTCACGACTAGTCATGTCGGCCGGGTTCTCTGTCATATGGATGCTAGTGACACTACCATATACGTGAGCCAAAGGCGTAAACGGTCCCGCCATGGTAAGGCGACACCGTGGGAATACCGTGCGTGAGGCCGCAAAGTGATATGAGGTGTTACCGGCTAGATCGATGTGACTTGAATCGGGTCCCGACACCTTTGGTATCGAGCTGATCGCTCAGAGGATTACCAAGCCAAACCGGTCAAGTTGTGTCTAGAAATACTTTAGTTATGTAAGGAATTGATTGTGGAAGGAACGTAAGGCTCTTTTTACTCCTTATACCGATGGCCTTCGATCCGAAAGTCATCCTCTTCTCTTCTACGGGATTAAGAACTAGGCCTTCTCGTCATCTGCTCAGGATGACGTGTTACTAATCCATAGACTTATAGAATTGATAGTTTCAAATCTCAGTTTAGTTTTTACTACTTCCGTATGTTCATAGTTGGTCTCAGAACCTTGATATTGTGATGTTGAGTGGTCATGCCACTATTTTGTAGGATGTCTCAAATCATTTTGAGCATTTACCGAGGTTTCTAAATAGTCTGATGCATTTGCAAATACCTTCTTCCCGTTTCTGATGTTCATTTGGGTCAGGTTAATCACACAAATTAGTGTGTTGAGGTACTCTGTTGCCTCAGCATATATGTTGGAGCTATTATTATGGCCCTATGTGTCTTAGAGGGTCACCTAGTAATCTAGCAATGCTTTGTATCCCCAGTGTGATGATTCTGGTCATTATTATTGAAAGCATCCCGTGATGCCACTTAGTAGTAGGTATTCTACTCCTGGGTTTCTGAACCCGAGATTTCCCTACTTACTTCATGTTGTTAGTGTTGCTCGTACCTTTAGGATATTAGTAACCTTTGCGATAGTCTTCGAGGTCCGTGGTACATCATTCTTCTAAATACCATGAACCATTCTTGGCAGGAGTTCCCTGAACCAAGAGATCACGACAAGAGTGCTCTCGATGGGTTCTCCATTCTATTTTGCGACTCTGCCAGTTCAACCTTTCTGCATGGGTTATCCGAAAGAAATATGCTGAATTTGTTCGGCATACCAATCCATGCATCTGTTGGAAATATGCCCTAGAGGCAATAATAAATTAGTTATTATTATATTTCCTTGTTCATGATAATTGTTTATTATCCATGCTATAATTGTATTGACAGGAAACTCAGATACATGTGTGGGTACATAGACAACACCATGTCCCTAGTAAGCCTCTAGTTGACTAGCTCGTTGATCAATAGATGGTTACGGTTTCCGACCATGGACATTGGATGTCATTGATAACGGATCACATCATTAGGAGAATGATGTGATGGACAAGACCCAATCCTAAGCCTAGCACAAAGATCGTAGTTCAGTATGCTAAAGCTTTTCTAATGTCAAGTATCATTTCCTTAGACCATGAGATTGTGCAACTCCCGGATACCGTAGGAATGCTTTGGGTGTACCAAACGTCATAACGAATCGGGTGGCTATAAAGGTGCACTACAGGTATCTCCGAAAGTGTCATTGGGTTGGCACGAATCGAGATGGATTTGTCACTCCGTGTGACGGAGAGGTATCTCTGGGCCCACTCGGTAGGACATCATCATAATGTGCACAATGTGACCAAGGGGTTGATCACGGGATGATGTATTACGGAACGAGTAAAGAGACTTGCCGGTAACGAGATTGAACAAGGTATCGGGATACCGACGATCGAATCTCGGGCAAGTACAATACCGCTAGACAAAGGGAATTGTATACGGGATCGATTGAGTCCTTGACATCATGGTTCATCCGATGAGATCATCGTGGAACATGTGGGAGCCAACATGGGTATCCAGATCCCGCTGTTGGTTATTGACCGGAGAACGTCTCGGTCATGTCTACATGTCTCCCGAACCCGTAGGGTCTACACACTTAAGGTTCGACGACGCTAGGGTTATAAAGGAAGTTTGTATGTGGTTACCGAATGTTGTTCGGAGTCCCGGATGAGATCCGGACGTCACGAGGAGTTCTGGAATGGTCCGGAGGTAAAGATTTATATATGGGAAGTCCTGTTTTGGTCACCGGAAAAGTTTCGGGTTTTTCCGGTAACGTACCGGGACCACCGGGAGGGTCCCGGGGGTCCACCAAGTGGGGCCACTAACCCCGGAGGGCTGCATGGGCCAAGTATGGGAGGGAACCAGCCCTAGGTGGGCTGGTGCGCCCCCCATAAGAGGCCCAGGGCGCAAGGGAGAGTGGGAGGGGGCAAACCCTAGGGCAGATGGGCCCTAAGGCCCATCTAGTGGGCGCCTCCCTCTCCCTCCCCTCTTGGCCGCCTCCCCAAGCCCCATCTAGGGCTGGCCGCACCCCTTGGGGGTGGAAACCCTAGATGGGGGCGCAGCCCTCCCCCTCCCCTATATATACTTGAGGTTTGGGGCTGCCCAACACACATGAGTTTTCTCCCTCTCTTGGTGTAGCCCTGCCTCTCCTCCTCCTCCTCTCCCTTGGTGCTTGGCGAAGCCTGCTGGGATTGCCCGCTCCTCCATCACCACCATGCCGTTGTGCTGCTGCTGGATGGAGTCTTCCTCAACCTCTCCTCTCTCCTTGCTGGATCAAGGCGTGGGAGACGCCACCGGGCTGTACGTGTGTTGAACGCGGAGGTGCCGTCCGCTCGACACTAAGATCTCCGGTGATTTGGATCACGACAGTATGACTCCTTCAACCCCGTTCTCATGAACGCTTCGCTTAGCGATCTACAAGGGTATGTAGATGCACTCTCCTTCCCTCGTTGCTAGTTTCTCCATAGATAGATCTTGGTGACACGAGGAAAATTTTCAATTTGCCACGTTCCCCAACAAATGGCATCATGAGCTAGGTCTATTGCGTAGATTCTTTGCACGAGTAGAACACAAAGTAGTTGTGGGCGTTGATGATGTTCAATATGCTTACCGTTACTAGTCCAATCTTGTTTCGACGGTATTGTGGGATGAAGCGGCCGGACCGACCTTACACGCTTTCACGTGAGACAGTTCCACCGATCGACATGCACTTGGTGCATAAGGTGGCTAGCGGTGCCGATCTCTCCCACTTTAGTCGGAACGGATTCGATGAAAAGGGTCCTTATGAAGGGTAAATAGCAATTGGCATATCACGTTGTGGTTTTGCGAGGTAAGAAACGTTTTGCTAGAAACCCATAGCAGCCACGTAAAACATGCAAACAACAATTAGAGGACGTCTAACTTGTTTTTGCGGGGTATGCTATGTGATGTGATATGGCCAAGAAGAATGTGATGAATGATATGTGATGTATGATATTGATCATGTTCTTGTAATAGGATTCACGACTTGCATGTCAATGAGTATGACAACCGGCAGGAGCCATAGGAGTTGTCTTTATTTATTGTATGACCTGAAGTCATTAAACAACGCCATGTAATTACTTTACTTTATTGCTAACGGTAGCCATAGTAGTAGAAGTAATAGTTGGCGAGACAACTTCATGAAGACACGATGATGGAGATCATGATGATGGAGATCATGGTGTCATGCGGTGACGATGATGATCATGGAGCCCCAAGATGGAGATCAATGGAGCTATATGATATTGGCCATATCATGTCACTACTATATAATTGCATGTGATGTTTATTATGTTTATGCATCTTGTTTACTTAGAACGACGGTAGTAAATAAGATGATCCTTACAACAATTTCAAGAAGTGTTCTCCCTAACGTGCACGTTGCTAAAGTTCGTCGCTTCTAAGCACCACGTGATGATCGGTGTGATGGATTCTTACGTTCACATACAACGGGTGTTGACGAGCCTAGCATGTACAGACATGGCCTTGGAACACACGCAATACACTTAGGGTTAACTTGACGAGCCTAGCATGTACAGACATGGCCTCGGAACACAGAGACCGAAAGGTCGAGCATGAGTCGATAGTAGATACGATCAACATGAAGATGTTCACCGATGATGACTAGTCCGTCTCACGTGATGATCGGACACGGCCTAGTTGACTCGGATCATGTAATCACTTAGATGACCAGGGGATGTCTATCGAGTGGGAGTTCATAAGATGAACTTAATTATCTTGAACATAGTCAAAAGACCTTTTGCAAATTATGTCATAAGCTCGCGCTTTAGTTCCACTGTTTAGATATGTTCCTAGAGAAAATATAGTTGAAAGTTGACAGTAGAGATTATGCGGACAGTAGAAAGCTTGTGTTCTTAATGCACCGCTCAGTGTGCTGAACCCCAAACGTTGTTTGTCGATGTTGCCAACATCGGACATACACGTTTTGATAACTACGTGATAGTTCAGTTAAACGGTTTAGAGTAGAGGCACCAAAGACGTTTTTGAAACATCGCGGAACATATGAGATGCTTCGAGGGCTGAAACTGGGATTTCAGGCTCGTGCTCACGTCAAGAGGTATGAGACCTCCGACGATTTTCTTAGCCTACAAACTAAGGGAGAAAAGCTCAATCGTTGCGCTTGTGTTCAGATTGTCTGAGTACAACAATCACTTGAATCGAGTGGGAGTTGATCTTCCAGATGAGATAGTGATGTTTCTCCAAAGTCATTGCCACCAAGCTGCTAGAGCTTCGTGATGAACTATCAGGGATAGATATGATGATCCTTGAGATATTCGTGATGTTTGACACCGTGAAAGTAGAAATCAAGAAGGAGCATCAATTGTTGATGGTTGGTGAAACCACTAGTTTCAAGAAGGGCAAGGGCAAGAAGGGATACTTCGTGAAACAGCAAATCAGCTGCTGCTTCAATGAAGAAACCCGAGGTTGAATCCCAAACCCGAGACTAAGTGTTTCTGTAATAAGGGGAACAACCATTGGAGCAGATTTACCCTAGATGCTTGGTAGATGAGAAGGCTGGCAAGGTCGATAGAAGTATATTGGATATGCATTATGTTAATGTGTACTTTACTAGCACTCCTAGTAGCACCAGGGTATTAAGATACCGGTTCGGTTGCTAAGTGTTAGTAACTCGAAATAAAAGCTACGGAATAAACGGAGACTAGCTAAAGGTGAGCTGACGATATGTGTTGGAAGTGTTTCCAAGGTTGATGTGATCAAGCATCGCACGCTCCCTCTACCATCGATATTGGTGTTAAACCTAAATAATTGTTATTTGGTGTTTGCGCTGAGCATAGACATGATTGGATTATGTCTGTCGCAATACGGTTATTCATTTAAGGAGAATAATGGTTACTCTATTTATTTGAATAATACCTTCAATGATCTTGCACCTAAAGGAATGGTTTATTGAATCTCGATCGTAGTGATACACATTTTCATGCCAAAAGTATAAGATAGTAATGATAGTACCACTTACTTGTGGCACTGCCATGTAAGTCATATTAGTGTAAAACGCAGGAAGAAGCTCCATGTTGATGGATCTTTGGACTCATTCGTTTTTGAAAAGTTTGAGACATGCAAACCATGTCTATTGGTGTATACGCATAATGAAACTCCATGCAGATGGATCGTTTGGGCTGACTTGATGTTGAATCACTTGAGATATGCAAATCATACCACATAGGCAAGATGACTGAAAAGCCTCGTTTTCAGTAAGATGGAACAAGATAGCAACTTGTTGGAAGTAACACATTTTGATGTGTGCAGTCCAATGAGTCTTGAGGCATCTGATGAATATCGTTATGTTCTTACTTCACGGATGATTTAAGTAGATACTGAGTGTATTTACTTGATGAAACACAAGTCTGAATTATTGAAAGGTTCAAGTAATTTCAGAGTGAAGTTGAAGATCTTCGTGACAAGAGGATAAAATGTCTGTGATGTGATCATAGAGATGAATATCTGAGTTACGAGCTTTGGCACGCTGTTAAGACATAGTGGAAATTGTTTCACAATTAATACTGCCTGGAACACCATAGTGTGATGGTGTGTCCGAACATCATAGTTGCACCCTATTAGATATGGTGCGTACCATGATGTCTCTTATCGAATTACTACTATCGTTCATGGGTTAGGCATTAGAGACAACCGCACTCACTTTAATAGGGCACCACGTAATTCCGTTGAGACGACCCTGTTTGAACTATGGTTTGAAGAAACCTAAGTTTTCGTTTCTTAAAAGTTTGGTGTTGCGACGCTTATGTGAAAAGGTTTCAGGTTGATAAGCTCGAACCCAAAGCGGATAAAATGCATCTTCATAGGACACCCAAAACAGTTGGGTATACCTCCTAATTCAGATCCGAAAGCAATAGGGATTGTTTCTTGAATCGGGTCCTTTCTCGAGGAAAGGTTTGTCTCGAGAATTGAGTGGGAGGGTGGTGGAGACTTGATGAGGTTATTGAACCATCATTTCAACTAGTGTGTAGCAGGGCACAGGAAGTTGTTCCTGTGGCGCCTACACCAATTGAAGTAGAAGCTTATGATAGTGATCATGAAGTTTCGGATCAAGTCACTAACGTACCTCGTAGGGTGACAAGGATGCGTACTACTTCAGAGTGGTACGCAATCCTGTCTTGAAGGTCATGTTGCTAGATAACAATGAACCTACGAGCTATGAAGAAGCGATGGTGGGCCCAAATTCCGACAAATGGTTAGTAGCCATGAAATCCGAGATAGTATCCATATATCAGAACAAAGCATGGACTTTGGTGGACTTGCCCGATGATCGGCAAGCCATTGAGATAAATGGATCTTTAAGAAGAAGACGGACGTGGACGGTAATGTCACCGTCTGTGAAGCTCGACTTGTGGCGAAGAGTTTTTTCACAAGTTTAAGGAGTTGACTACGATGAAATTTTCTCATCCGTAGCGATGCTTAAGTCTGTCGGAATCATGTTAGCATAAGCTGCATTTATGAAATCTGGCTGATGGATGTCAAAACGAGTTTCCTTATCGGCCAGTAAGGAAAGGTTGTATGTGATACAATCGAAAGGTTTTGTCGATCCTAAGGATGCTAAAAGGTATGCTGGCTCCAATGATCCTTTCTAAGGACCGGAGTAAGCATCTCGGAGTTGGAATGTGCGCTTTGATGAGATGATTAAAGATTTTGGGTTTATACAAAGTTTATGAGAAACTTGTATTTCCAAGGAAGTGAGTGGGAGCACTATAGAATTTCGATGAGTATATCGAAATGATGTAGAATTTTCGGAAAGCATATAGGGTTATTTGAAAGGTGTTTTCAATAGAAAACCTGGATCAAGCTACTTGAACATTGAGCATCAAGATCTACGAGGATAGATCAAAATGCTTAATAATACTTTCAAATGAGCACATACCTTGACATGATCTTGAAGGTGTTCAAGATAGATCATCAAAGAAGGAGTTCTTGCCTGAGTTGTAAGGTGCGAAGTTAAGACTTAAAGCTCGACCCACGAGTAAAAGAGAGAAAGGACGAAGGTCATCCCTATGCTTCGGACATAGGCTCTATAGTATGCTATCTTGTGTACCGCACCGAAGTGTGCCTTGCCATGAGTCATCATAGGGTACAAGAATGATCCAGAATGGATCATTGGACAGCGGTCAAAATTGTCCTTGGAGTAAATAAGGACATGTTTCTCGATTATGGAGGTGATAAAGAGTTCGGCGTAAAGGGTTACGTCGATGCAAGCTTTAACACCTATCCGAGTGACTCGAGTAGCAAACCGGATACGTATAGTGGAGCAACCATTTGGAATAGATCCAAGCGAGCGTGGAAGCAACATTTACAATATGACATAGAGAATTGCGAAGTAAACACGGATCTGAAAGGTTCGGACCGCTGACTAAAACCTCTCTCACAAGCAAAACATGATCAAACCTCGAACTCATTGAGTCTTAATCACATGATGATGTGAACTAGTTTACGACACTAGTAAACTCTTTGGATGTTGGTCACATGGCGATGTGACCTATCGATGTTGATCGATGGCGATGTGAACTAGATTATTGACTCTAGTGCAAGTGGGAGACTGTTGGAAATATGCCCTAGAGGCAATAATAAATTAGTTATTATTATATTTCCTTGTTCATGATAATCGTTTATTATCCATGCTATAATTGTATTGACAGGAAACTCAGATACATGTGTGGGTACATAGACAACACCATGTCCCTAGTAAGCCTCTAGTTGACTAGCTCGTTGATCAATAGATGGTTACGGTTTCCGACCATGGACATTGGATGTCATTGATAACGGGATCACATCATTAGGAGAATGATGTGATGGACAAGACCCAATCCTAAGCCTAGCACAAAGATCGTAGTTCAGTATGCTAAAGCTTTTCTAATGTCAAGTATCATTTCCTTAGACCATGAGATTGTGCAACTCCGGATACCGTAGGAATGCTTTGGGTGTACCAAACGTCACAACGTAACTGGGTGGCTATAAAGGTGCACTACAGGTATCTCCGAAAGTGTTTGTTGGGTTGGCACGAATCAAGACTGGGATTTGTCACTCCGTGAGACGGAGAGGTATCTCTGGGCCCACTCGGTAGGACATCATCATAATGTGCACAATGTGACCAAGGGGTTGATCACGGGATGATGTGTTACGGAACGAGTAAAGAGACTTGCCGGTAACGAGATTGAACAAGGTATCGGGATACCGACGATCGAATCTCGGGCAAGTACAATACCGCTAGACAAAGGGAATTGTATACGGATCGATTGAGTCCTTGACATCGTGGTTCATCCGATGAGATCATCGTGGAACATGTGGGAGACAACATGGTATCCAGATCCGCTGTTGGTTATTGACGGAGAACGTCTCGGTCATGTCTACATGTCTCCGAACCCGTAGGGTCTACACTTAAGGTTCGATGGCGCTAGGGTTATAAAGGAAGTTTGTATGTGGTTACCGAATGTTGTTCGAGTCCGGATGAGATCCCGGACGTCACGAGGAGTTCCGGGATGGTCCGGAGGTAAAGATTTATATATGGGAAGTCCTGTTTTGGACACAGGAAAAGTTTCGGGTTTTTCCGGTAACGTACCGGGACCACCGGGAGGCTCCCGGGGATCCACCAAGTGGGGCCACTAACCCCGGAGGGCTGCATGGGCCAAGTATGGGAGGGAACCAGCCCCAGGTGGGCTGGTGCGCCCCCCATAAGAGGCCCAGGGCGCAAGGGAGAGTGGGAGGGGGCAAACCCTAGGGCAGATGGGCCCTAAGGCCCATCTAGTGGGCGCCTCCTCTCCTCCCTCTTGGCCGCCTCCCAAGCCCCATCTAGGGCTGGCCGCACCCCTTGGGGTGGAAACCCTAGATGGGGCGCATCCTCCCTCCCTATATATACTTGAGGTTTGGGGCTGCCCAACACACATGAGTTTTCTCCCTCTCTTGGTGCAGCCCTGCCTCTCCTCCTCCTCCTCTCCCTTGGTGCTTGGCGAAGCCCTGCGGGATTGCCACGCTCCTCCATCACCACCATGCCGTTGTGCTGCTGCTGGATGGAGTCTTCCTCAACCTGTCCCTCTCTCCTTGCTGGATCAAGGCGTGGGAGACGTCACCGGGCTGTACGTGTGTTGAACGCGGAGGTGCCGTCCGTTCGGCACTAGGATCTCCGGTGATTTGGATCATGACGAGTACGACTCCTTCAACCCCATTCTCATGAACGCTTCCGCTTAGTGATCTACAAGGGTATGTAGATGCACTCTCCTTCCCCTCGTTGCTAGTTTCTCCATAGATAGATCTTGGTGACACGTAGGAAAATTTTCAATTTCTGCTACGTTCCCCAACAGCATCCACAACTCAGAAAAACATGTGTTCATTTGAGTTGTCTCTCTGTAGTTGTTTTCTGGCCCTCGTCTATCGATTGATAGTTAGGAGTAGTTATGCATTCGTGTTCATCGATGCCACTACTCTTGTGGCCCATCAAGCCATTCTATTCGGGAATGACTAGGAGAAACAAACTCCAGTATCTCATCCATTTCCGGGATTGGATCAAAGTAGTTGTACTTCGTAGATCAAAATACCAATCCAACTTTTGCTCTGTTCTACCTTGGAGTGTTACCATCTTTATGTCAAGAGTGTCATGAGAATTGCACCACCTCTTATGAATTCTTGACGCAGTAATACTTCTTGCCATCATTATTCATTTCTCGGCTCCCGTGTTGTTGAAACTGGAATGCCGACAGAAGAACTATGATGTGTGAAAACAATACTCCTAGCAACTCTGTTGCTTGGTAGTTAAAGGACAATAATTTCATTCTTAGCGTGTTGGTTCTTGAATCATCATTCTAAGATAGATTGTGCTACCTAGTCCTTATTTCTGGTGCACTCTTCGATCAATGAGTTAGGATTGTGTCAATCCCTCGCTCCCTTTATCATATCGTCTTGCCCTGAAAAGCAAGATTGTTCTCGAGCTTAGTAACATATCGGTGGTTCGTGATTTTCCGAATATCTTCTCAGAAGTATCACCAGGTCGTCACCTGACTGTTATGTTGAGCTCGTGATCAAGTTGGTTTCATATAAACCACCCATTCTCCAATATTCTGTGTTGGATACCCCCGAGCTAGTTGGTTAAGCTAAACAACAACTTGGAGAGTTGAAAGATGAAAGCTTGTCCGACTTAGTTCATCACTAAGGGATATCCTTGAGTGTGTGTGTGTGTGTGTGTGTGTGTGTGTGTGTGTGTGTGTGTGTTGAAGAAAGATGATATCTCCATCGACTGATCCCCGTGATCAGTTGTTGAATCTATTATCTTGTCCAAACCTTGATTTGAGTGTGGGCTATCATCAAATCAAGTTAGAACCAACGATATTCGTAATGTTGTCTTACTCGTGGTTGATCCCTCGAGCATACACCATTACATCTTTTGGTCTGACCAATACTATCACCATGTTCACATGATGGTGGAAGTCCAGTGATATGGAAATTCCGATGAGTTGTTGTTGAGCCCATCAGCAGCATTTTGTCTCCCCCATGACTCATGTTGAACATCAACCTAGTGTTGGAAACTTTTATAAGCATTATCTTCATGTCCCATTCGTGAAGAATATGTTGGATGGAAGAAGTGACTTTCTCTGATTCACGTGCATTTGGTGCAAGTTGCCGCCGTGAGTTCGAGAAAGATTTTTTTGTTCCCCCTGGTACCATCCCAAGTCAGTCATGCATGTGCGAAGTATGCTATGGTTTGACAGGCTCGCAACCTTCATTCCATATGTATCCCTAGCACACCAAGCCACTGACTGATTTGTTCAAGGAGAAGGAGTTCTCATAAGAGCTAATCCGGACTTATGTGAGGACTTCGATATCCTCGATGATGGATTCCCCACCTGAAACCGGTAGTGTTTTATTGTAAGAATACTATGTGGTCATGCTTGTCTGGGACAACGTGTTCACATGTGTGTAGCAGAACCAGCTCATGTATTGGAGCTTACTAGCGTAGTTCATTCCCCGAGAATCTCGCAACGTCATCTCATCGATTTGTGTTGCAAACTTTAATTTTTCATTCTAGACTCGATGAGTCTAGAATATTCTGACACCAACCAGATCTGAATCTCAGGCAGACATGATGGTTGGAATGTTTCCCAAGAACTATAATATTGGTCCCTCTGTAACCCCGTAAAGTGGATGTCGTGGCTAACACACCCAGCCGGAAGACCTATTATTGTGGTATCCTGATTGATAAAGTTGGCCACCTCCCCATAAGGATTCTGTAGGATTTACCTCCGTAGTTATTCCTTATGGATTCTTGCGCTCCCGAAGTCCGACCTTTTACTTGATGATTCTAGGTACCAAACCATTTTAATAAATGGGTTGCACTAGCACATCATGGGGAACATTAGAAGCGGAGTGCTAAATGTCTCTCGGTCGATCCTCCAGATTTTGTTTCCTTGGCGCCGTCAAGGTAAAATCTGAGAAAGTATTGTCCTTCTCTGCACCTGCATCCTCCATCGTTATTCATCATGGTAGTACGTTGTGGCCAGGATCCTTGGCACGGATGCTGGTAAGACCTTGATGAATATGGAAATGCTCAAGTTCTTGAGAGCACGCTCAGTCACTGGGTTATATTCTCGGTATCAATTGGAATGTGCCTTCCGTTTGCCGAGTTGTTCTATAACCATAGTTCCTTTCCGATCCGAGCATGCAACTTCTTCGAACTCCGTGAAACAATCATTTGTGAATTGCCCTAACCTGGTAAGAAGAGTTTCAATAATCTATGTATCAAAAGTAATTCTTTTTGCCACTTAAGGGATAATTCTACGAATCATCTCCTCTAAGGTGCCCCGTTATAGAATCATGGCAATTCAACTCCTCGCTACTTTGACAACCGTTCACCACCTTCTTAAGTGTGAAATTGTAGCCTACCTGGTGAACCTCCGTCATCTGTTCCACCCCATCTCTCTAGATGTATGCTTCGTGTCTCAGCTCGAGAGATGTTGCTATGTCTCACTCCGTGAGTTAATCCTGAGTTGTTCGATCTTCGAGAAGATCGATTCCTCTAGAGTTTTTCCTTTCCTCCCGTTGTCGTGTTGGATGGAGTTCTCAGAGCAAGACTTCGAGACAAAGGAGATGACCGAATCAACGCTCTTATGAAGTACAACCTGGATCGTGAAGATTGTGCTAGCTCCGTGTTCCCTTCTGTCTGCTTACCCTACGTCTTGAATCTCGGGACGAGATTCTTGTTTACTGGGGGTGAGTTGTCACAGCCCTAGCTCAGCCCCTGCTGCCTTTGTTGTTTCTCATGTCATCATGTTTAAGTTTTAAATGAATTTGAAATGGGGAATGACCAAACCCTAGCATCAAATTAAATCACTAGGTTCAACTTAAAAATATTATCAATGAACCCAAAATGCCCTTCACAAAATGTTCATCATTTCTGGCTTGGGCTAAAACCCCTGCCAAAAATGGTGCACACTTTTCTAGGACACCATGGATTCTTGAATCAATTCATAAGTATTTAAATTTGGACATTAAAAAAGTATAAATATTTTTACATGTCCAAATAATTCTGAAAGTACTTGAGGGCTGTTGGGAATAGTTTCACAAGTGCCCACAATTATTTCCAGGGTTTATTTAAATGGTTTAGCATTTTTGCTAAATCAAAAACAAAGACAGAAAATTAGAAAAATAAAAAAACAGAACAAAATGGAAGAGAGAGAGAGAGTAAGGCCCCAGGCCACTTACCTAGACCGGGCCGGCCCACCTGGCCCATGCCAGTCACCACCTACCTTTGCCAGTAGGCAAAGGAGGGGGGACAGCGCACCGCCGCCGAGCACGCGCGAGGCCACCTCCTGCTTCGCGCTGTCGACGCCTCCTGCGCCTCATCTTGCACCGTGGAGCTGCTCTGGACGCCCCAAACCTTCTCCCCTTTTCCCTGGCTCTCCCCCTCCCCCTCGCTTGCCCGTAGCCATGGCCGAGCGCCACCTTCGCCGCTGTTCACTGCCACCACGGCCACCGGCCAGCCCTAGCCCCATGGACGTGCCCCAGAGCTCCGCCACGACCTTTTCTTCGTCCCCATCCAGCTACACGTCGCCGGGCGCCCTGCCTCGCCGTCACCACCGTCTTCTTCCTCCTCGGGTCGCCGAGATCGCCATCGCCGTTCGTCTGGCGCCAGCGCTTCCCCGAGCCACCCAGCTGCACCAGAAGAACCGCCGTGAGCACCTGCGCTTTTTCCCCTCTCTCCCCGTAGTCTAACTTCGCCCTCTAGCGCTAGCGCCGCTGCGTGCCAAAGAGCTTCGGCGACGCCGCCCATGGCGCCGCCACGCCACAGCCTGCTGCCACCGCGTCCGAAGCTCATCAGCGTGTTTCGGCGCACCCCACGAGACCGTAGCCGCCCACCTCTCCCCTCTCATGCACCGCAACCCCAAACCAAGAACCCACAGTGTGCTTTCGCCGCCTTGCTTTGCGCCGCGGGCTGCTCCCTAGCCACCCGCTGCTTCCCGTCCGGTCCTTTTGATGCGACGAGCAAGAGCTACTCTCGGTGCCTCACCGCCAAACCACCACCGTAGCTCAAATCCAACCGAGCATTTGTCAATTTGGTCGCCGCCGGCAAGGTTCCGGCGACTGTCGACGTGGCCGTCATTAGCAGCTAATCACGCCACTAATTAACCTCCAGTGAAACAGACAGCCGGGCCCCACCGCCTAACTAACCGGCTACCTAAATAAGATTAAGTTTAATCTAATTCTAGTGGGCCCACATGTCAGTTTGACTATGCTGATGTGGCCGTTGACCTAACCCCACCTGTCGGTGACCCAGACAGCACTGTGTGACTGACCAGTGGACCCCACTGGTCAGGTTTGACCTGGTCAACCGCAGTTGACCAGCTGACGTCACAGTGACATAGTGCTGACGCCATAACTCATTTTCCGGATTAATTTTAATTCAGGAAATTTTGGAAAATATCCCAAACTTCTAAAATTCATAGAAATTCAACCGTAACTCCAAATGAAATAAATTATATATGAAAAATGATTAAAAAAATCCAATCTATCCATCTGTACCATTTTCATGCATGATAGAGCAACTTAGGCCTGATGTTTAGGCCAAATCTTATAATGGCATTTAAACCTTCACATATGGAGTTTGAATTTGAACCTAGGGTTCAAACCAATTTCATTTAACATGCTGCTAGTTGCATTAGCTCAAACCACAACACATTGCCATGTCACATTCATGCATCATATTGTTGCATTGCATTGACTGTGTTCCTTCTCTGTTTGCCGGTGTTGTTCCCTCTCGATAGACGTGTTCCGACGATGAGTTCGATGACACCGATGAAGAGCTATATCATCTTCAGAAGTGCTGCAAGCAAAACCCCTTGTTCATTCCGATACAATCCCACTCTCTCGCTCCTGCTCTCTTTTACTGCATTAGGACAACAACGATTCATCTGTTACTTGCTGCGGTAGTTGAACCCTTTATCCTCTGCATGACCTGTCATTGCCACAAGAATAGATGAAACCCACTAGCATGAGTAGGAGTTGTTTGAGCCCTGATGTGCCTACTCATTCATGCTTGTTTGTCATGCCTGCTATTGCTTAGAGTTGTGTCAGGTCTGATTCATCATGGATGAATTGGAGGTGTGGTGAACATGTCCTACTGTTAAGAGCTAAGTGTGTGAACACGATTTGGTAAAGGTAGTGGTGAGAGGCCATGCAGGAGTACATGGTGGGTTGTCTCATTGAAACCATCCTCAGGAACCGAGTTCTGTGTTTGTGATCCATGAACAGCTACTAACACACATTGGGTTCCGGTAACTCGGCCCCTCTTGACTTATTAATCAACCTGATCTCTGTCCAGGAGTTGCAACTAGTTTCTGGTGTTTGTAGGTAGTGTTAGTAGTCTACCAAGTGGCACCCAGTGCATGTGGGCTTGGGACAGACTAGGCCTGATGGCACGGTGTACCAAGTGGCACCGGATGGTGGGCTTGGGAACCCTGCTCACATCGTTTGGGGCCGTGGCGACACCCGGCCGGATCTCCTTGCGGATGGAACCCGAATAGGCGATAAACACGGACGAGAGACTTGTGTGGTTAGTCAGGTCATGGCCGACACCCTCGCTGGGCTTCCGCTTGAAGGTTGCCGAGTACATGTCGTGTAAACGGCGATAAGTGGTGAGAGCGTGTGTGAAGAAGTACACCCTTGCAGGGTTAACATTATCTATTCGAATAGCTGTGTCCGCGGAAAAGGACTTCTGGGTTGCCTGTACAGTTCATAGACAAGTGAAAGTGGATGCTCTAAAACTCGCAAGATAAGCGTGAGTGCTATGGATGGCGTTCTCGTAGGGAGACGGGAGCGGATCCATAGTGGTGTATTGATATGGTGAATATGGGGACTCGTGTGCGCCACCTCAAAAGAGTTACTTGCAGTCGTAGTTCAGGATAGCCACCGAGTCAAAGCTGGCTTGCTGCAGTTAAACCCCACCTTCCCCTTTGTTGACAATGATGCATATGTAGTTAGTTCTGATGTAAGTCTTGCTGGGTACATTTGTACTCACGTTTGCCTATTTTATGTTTCTGCAGAGAGACTTCCGTCTCACTAGTAGTTCCGCGTGGACTTCGACGTTTATCTTGTTACCTCAGCTACGATCTTGTACCCTTGGGAGGGTCTTGTAGATAGTTAGGGTTCTCATTCTTCTTCATTCGTAGTTTTCTGTACTCAGACGAGTTAAGCTTCCGCTTGTGCTTGTTGCTTGTATGCTCTGTATGTTGGCTCATGAGACCCATGTTTGTAATACTTGGCTCCTCGGAGCCTAATGAATAAATACTTGAGTCGTAGAGTTATGTTGTGATGCCATGTTGTATTTACACATATCGAGCATATTGTGTGTATGATTGAAATGCTTGGTATGTGTGGGATCTGACAACCTAGTTGTTTACCCTTGGTAGCCTCTCTTATGGGGAAATGTAGTCTTGTGCTTCCATGAGCCATAGTAGTCCGCTTCTGACCGGTTCACTGGAGTCTGCTAGCCCAAAGACTCTCGCTCGGAACACTTGGTGGCGGCATGTGATTCACTTGTTCTGTGTTCTGTCCTTCGGGAAATGTCACGGTGACATCCGAGTCCTGCCTAGCCTGCTATAGCCGGGTTCCCGTAGTCCTGTTAGCCAAGTGCTACAGCACTGGATTCGCACGCTCTTTGACCGACATGCTCGATGTTGATTCATGTATGCCTGTCCTCGTAAGTTAGTGCCACTTTGGGTTCACGACTAGTCATGTCGGCCCGGTTCTCTGTCATATGGATGCTAGCGACACTATCATATACGTGAGCCAAAGGGCTAAACGGTCCCGACCATGGTAAGGCGACACCCGTGGGAATACCGTGCGTGAGGCTGCAAAGTGATATGAGGTGTTACCGGCTAGATCGATGTGACTTGGAATCGGGGTCCTGACAGGGGGGGGGGGGGGGCACCGCACACGGCTAAAAGATCAACTGATCAACTTGTGTATCTATGGGGTGCCCCCTCCCCCGTATATAAAGGAGTGGAGGAGGGGAGGGGCCGGCCCTCTCTATGGCGCACCCTAGGGGAGTCCTACTCCCACCGGGAGTAAGATTCCCCCCTTCCCTAGTTGGAGTAGGAGAGGAAGGGAAGGAGGAGTAGGAGAGAAGGAAAGGGGGGCCGCCACCCCCCAAAACCTATTCCAATTCAGCCTCCTTCCCTAGGGGGGCGCACCTGCCCCTTCTGGGCTGGTGTGCTTCCTTCTTATGGCCCATAAGGCCAATAACTTCTCCCGGGGGGTTCCGGTAACCTCCCGGTACTCCGAAAAATGCACGAACCACTCGGGACCTTTCCGATGTCCGAATATAGCCTTCCAATATATCAATCTTTACGTCTCGACAATTTCGAGACTACTCGTCATGTCCGTGATCTCATCCGGGACTCCGAACTATCTTCGGTACATCAAAACACATAAACTCATATTACCGATCGTCACCGAACGTTAAGCGTGCGGACCCTACGGGTTCGAGAACTATGTAGACATGACCAAGACACGTCTCCGGTCAATAACCAATAGCGGAACCTGGATGCTCATATTGGCTCCTACATATTCTACAAAGATCTTTATCGGTCAAACCGCATAACAACATATGTTGTTCCCTTTGTCATCGGTATGTTACTTGCCCGAGATTTGATCGTCGGTATCTCAATACCTAGTTCAATCTCGTTACCGGCAAGTCTCTTTACTTGTTCCGTAATGCATCATCCCGCAACTAACTCATTAGTCACATTGCTTGCAAGGCTTATAGTGATGTGCATTACCGAGAGGGCCCAGAGATACCTCTCCGACAATCGGAGTGACAAATCCTAATCTTGATCTATGCCAACTCAACAAGTACCATCGGAGACACCTGTAGAGCACCTTTATAATCATCCAGTTACGTTGTGACGTTTGGTAGCACACAAAGTGTTCCTCTGGTATTCGGGAGTTGCATAATCTCATAGTGATAGGAACATGTATAAGTCATGAAGAAAGCAATAGCAATATACTGAACGATCAAGTGCTAAGCTAACAGAATGGTCAAGTCAATCACATCATTCTCTAATGATGTGATCCCATTAATCAAATTATAACTCATGTCTATGGCTAGGAAACTTAACCATCTTTGATTCAACGAGCTAGTCAAGTAGAGGCATACTAGTGACACTCTGTTTGTCTATGTATTCGCACATGTACTAAGTTTCCGGTTAATACAATTCTAGCATGAATAATAAACATTTATCATGATATAAGGAAATATAAATAACAACTTTATTATTGCCTCTAGGGCATATTTCCTTCAGTCTCCCACTTGCACTAGAGTCAATAATCTAGATCACATCACCGTGTGATTAACACCAATAGTTCACATCACCATGTGACTAACACCCATAGTTCACATCTCCATATGACCAACACCCAAAGGGTTTACTAGAGTCAATAATCTAGTTCACATCTCTATGTGATTAACACCCAAAGAGTACTTAGGTGTGATCATGTTTTGCTTGTGAGAGAAGTTTTAGTCTACGGGTCTGCCACATTCAGATCCGTAAGTATTTTGCAAATTTCTATGTCTACAATACTCTGCACGGAGCTACTCTAGCTAATTGCTCCCACTTTCAATATGTATCTAGATTGTGACTTAGAGTCATCCAGATCGGTGTCAAAGCTTGCATCGACGTAACTCTTTACGATGAACTCTTTATCACCTCCATAACCGAGAAATATTTCCTTAGTCCTCTAAGGATAATTTTGACCAATGTCCAGTGATCTACTCCTAGATCACTATTGTACTCCCTTGCCAAACTCAGGGCATGGTATACAATAGGTCTGGTGTAGGGGAACATTGCAGAAATTTAAAATTTTCTACGCATCACCAAGATCAATCTATGGAGTCATCTAGCAACGAGAGAGAGGAGTACATCTACATACCCTTGTAGATCGCGAGCGGAAGCGTTCAAGAGAACGGGGTTGATGGAGTCGTACTCGTCGTGATCCAAATCACCGATGATCCTAGCGCCGAACGGACGGCACCTCCGCGTTCAACACACGTACGGTTGGGAGAGACGTCTCCTCCTTCTTGATCCAGCAAGGGGGAAGGAGAGGTTGATGGAGATCCAGCAGCACAACGGCGTGGTGTTGGAAGCAGCGGGGATCTCGGCAGGGTTCGCCAAGCTCAGCGAGAGGGAGAGGTGTTACGAGGGGAGAGGGAGGCGCTAGGGGCTTGGGTGCGCAACCCTCCCTCCCCCCTCTATATATAGGGGCCCTGGGGGGCGCCGGCCCCTAGAGATCCAATCTCAAGGGGGGCAAGGGGCTTGCCCCAAGTCGTGGGCGCCCCACCCCTGTGGTTTCAACCCTAGGCGTAGGGGAGGCCCATGGGGGGCGCACCAGCCCACCAGGGGCTGTTTCCCTTGCCACTTCAGCCCATGGGGCCCTCCGGGATAGGTGGTCCCACCCGGTGGACCCCCGGGACCCTTCCGGTGGTCCCGGTACAATACCGGTGACCCCCGAAACTTTCCCGGTGGCCGAAACTGGACTTCCTATATACAAATCTTTACCTTCGGACCATTCCGGAACTCCTCGTGACGTCCGGGATCTCATCCGAGACTCCGAACAACTTTCGGGTTACAACATACTAATATCTCTACAACCCTAGCGTCACCGAACCTTAAGTGTGTAGACCCTACGGGTTCGGGAGACACGCAGACATGACCGAGACGACTCTCCGGTCAATAACCAACAACGGGATCTGGATACCCATGTTGTCTCCCACATGATCCTCGATGATCTCATCGGATGAACCACGATGTCGAGGATTCAATCAATCCCGTACGCAATTCCCTTTGTCTATCGGTACGATACTTGCCCGAGATTCGAATCATCGGTATACCGATACCTTGTTCAATCTCGTTACCGGCAAGTCTCTTTACTCGTTCCCATAACACATCATCCTGTGAACAAATCTTTGATCACATTGAGCTCATTGTGATGATGTCCTACCGAGTGGGCCCAGAGGTACCTCTCCGTCACACGGAGTGACAAATCCCAGTCTCAATTCGTGCCAACCCAACAGGCACTTTCGGAGATACCTGTAGTGTACCTTTATAGCCACCCAGTTACGTTGTGATGTTTGGTACACCCAAAGCACTCCTACGGTATCCGGGAGTTGCACGATCTCATGGTCTAAGGAATTGATACTTGAAATTAGAAAAGCTCTAGCGCATTTAACTACACGATCTTGTGCTATGCTTAGGATTGGGTCTTGTCCATCACATCATTCTCCCAATGATGTGATCCCGTTATCAATGACATCAAATGTCATGGTCAGGAAACCGTAACCATCCATTGATCAACGAGCTAGTTAACTAGAGGCTCACTAGGGACATGTTGTGGTCTATGTATTCACACATGTATTACGATTTCCGGATAACACAATTATAGCATGAACAATTGACAATTATCATGAACAAGGAAATATAATAATAATCATTTTATTATTGCCTCTAGGGCATATTTCCAACAGTCTCCCACTTGCACTAGAGTCAATAATCTAGTTACATTGTGATGAATTCGAACACCCATAGAGTTCTGGTGTTGATCATGTTTTGCTCGCGGAAGAGGTTTAGTCAACGGATCTGCGACATTTAGATCCGTATGCACTTTGCAAATATCTATGTTTCCATCTTGAACATTTTCACGAATGGAGTTGAAGCGACGCTTGATGTGCCTAGTCTTCTTGTGAAACCTGGGCTCCTTGGCAAGGGCAATGGCTCCAGTGTTGTCACAGAAGAGAGTCATCGGTCCCGACGCATTGGGAATAACTCCTAGGTCGGTAATGAACTCCTTCATCCAGATTGCTTCATGTGCTGCCTCCGAGGCTGCCATGTACTCCGCTTCACATGTAGATCCCGCCACGACGCTTTGCTTGCAAATCGCACCAGCCATCGCCCCACCATTCAAAATATACACGTATCCGGTTTGTGACTTAGAGTCATTCAGATCTGTGTCGAAGCTAGCATCGACGTAACCTTTACGATGAGCTCTTCGTCACCTCCATAAACGAGAAACATATCCTTAGTCCTTTTCGGTACTTCAGGATATTCTTGATCGCTGTCCGATGTTCCATGCGGGATTACTTTGGTACCTTCCTACCAAACTTACGGCAAGGTTTACATCAGGTCGGTACACAGCATGGCATACATGATAGACCCTATGGCCGAGGCATAGGGACGACACTCATCTTTTCTCTATCTTCGCCATGGTGGGACATTGAGCCGAGCTCAATTTCACACCTTGCAACACAGCAAGAACCCTTCTTGGACTGATCCATATTGAACTTCTTCAATATCTTATCAAGGTATGTGCTTTGTGAAAGATCTATGAGGCGTCTCGATCTATCTCTATAGATCTTGATGCCTAATATGTAAGCAGCTTCTTCAAGGTCCTTCATTGAAAAACACTTATTCAAGTAGGCCTTTATGCTCTCCAAGAGTTCTATATCATTTCCCATCAAAAGTATGTCATCCACATATAATATGAGAAATGCTACAGAGCTCCCACTCACTTTCTTATAAACGCAAGCTTCTCCATAAGTCTGCATAAACCCAAACGCTTTGATCATTTCATCAAAGCGAATGTTCCAACTCCGAGATGCTTGCACTAGCCCATAGATGGAGCGCTGGAGCTTGCATACCTTGTTAGCATTCTTAGGATCGACAAAACCTTCCAGCTGCATCATATACAATTCTTCCTTAAGAAAGCCGTTAAGGAATGCCGTTTTGACGTCCATTTGCCATATCTCACAATCGTAGAATGCGGCAATTGCTAACATGATTTGGACGGACTTAAGCTTCACTACGGGTGAGAAGGTCTCATTGTAGTCAACCCCTTGAACTTGTCGATAACCCTTAGCGACAAGTCGAGCTTTGTAGATGGTAACATTACCATCCGCGTCCGTCTTCTTCTTAAAGATCCATTTATTTTCTATCGCTCACCGATCATCGGGCAAGTCTGTCAAAGTCCATACTTTGTTTTCATACATGGATCCTATCTCGGATTGCATGGCTTCAAGCCATTTGTTGGAATCTGGGCCCGCCATCGGTTCTTCATAGTTCGAAGGTTCACCGTTGTCTAACAACATGATTTCCAGGACAGGGTTGCCATACCATTCTGGTGTGGAACGTGTCCTTGTGGACCTTCGAAGTTCAGTAGCAACTTGATCCGAAGTACCTTGATCATCATCATTAACTTCCTCTCTAGTCGGTGCAGGCAGGAACATCTTCCTGAGCTGCGCTACTTTCCGGTTCAAGAGGCAGTACTTCATCGAGTTCTACTTTCCTCCTACTTATTTCTTTCGAGAGAAACTCTTTCTCCAGAAAGGACCCGTTCTTGGCAACAAAGATCTTGCCTTCGGATCTAATGTAGAAGGTATACCCAATGGTTTCCTTAGGGTATCCTATGAAGACGCATTTTTCCGACTTGGGTTCGAGCTTTTCAGGTTGAAGTTTCTTGACATAAGCATCGCATCCCCAAACTTTTAGAAACGACAACTTAGGTTTCTTCCCAAACCATAATTCATATGTCGTCTCAACGAATTTAGACGGTGCCCTGTTTAAAGTGAATGTAGCTGTCTCTAGAGCGTATCCCCAAAATGATAGCGGTAAATCGGTGAGTGACATCATAGATCGTACCATATCCAATAGAGTGCGATTACGACGTTCGAACACAACGTTACGCTGAGGTGTTCCAGGCGGCGTGAGTTGTGAAACGATTCCACATTTCCTTAAGTGCGTACCAAATTCGTGACTTAAATATTCTCCCCCATGATCTGATCGTAAGAACTTTATTTTTCGGTCACGCTGATTCTCTACCTCATTCTAAAATTCCTTGAACTTTTCAAAGGTCTCGACTTGTGTTTCATCAAGTAGACATACCCATATCTATTTAAGTCATCAGTGAGAGTGAGAACATAACGATAGCCTTCGCGAGCCTCAACGCTCATTGGACCGCACACATCAGTATGTATGATTTCCGATAAGTTGGTTGCTCGCTCCATTGTTCCGGAGAATGGAGTCTTGGTCATTTTACCCATGAGGCATGGTTCGCACGTGTCAAATGATTCATAATCAAGAGACTCCAAAAGTCCATCAGCATGGAGCTTCTTCATGTGTTTGACACCAATGTGACCAAGGCGGCAGTGCCACAAGTCTGTGGGACTATCATTATCAACCTTACATCTTTTGGTATTCACACTATGATTATGTGTAACATCACGTTCGAGATTCATTAAGAATAAACCATTGACCAGCGGGGCATGACCATAAAACATATCTCTCATATAAATAGAACAACCATTATTCTCGGATTTAAATGAGTAGCCATCTCAGATTAAACGAGATTCAGATACAATGTTCATGCTCAAAGCTGGCACTAAATAACTATTATTGAGGTTTAAAACTAATCCCGTAGGTAAATGTAGAGGTAGCGTGCGACGGGCGATCACATCGACCTTGGAACCATTCCCGACGCAAGATCGTCACCTCGCCCTTCGCCGATCTCCGCTTATTCCGCAGCTCCTATTTTGAGTTACAAATATGAGCAACCGCACCGGTATCAAATACCCATGAGCTACTACGAGTACTGGTAAGGTACACATCAATTACATGTATATCACATATATTGGTGTTGCCGACCTTCTTGTCCGCTAAGTACTTGGGGCAGTTCCGCTCAAATGACTGCTTCCCTTGCAATAAAAGCACTCACCTCGGGCTTGGGTCCATGCTTTGGCTTCTTCCCGCAACTGGCTTACAGGGCGGCAAATCCCTTGCCGTCCTTCTTGAAGTTCTTCTTACCCTTGCCTTTCTTGAACTTAGTGGTTTTATTCACCATCAACACTTGATGTTCCTTTTGATCTCCACCTCGCTGATTTCAGCATTGAATATACCTCGGGAATGGTCTTTTCCATCCCTGCATATTGAAGTTCATCACAAAGCTCTTGTAGCTAGGTGGAGCGACTAAAGGATTCATCAGCGATCGCATCATCCGGAGATTAACTCCCGGTGAGATAAGCGGTTGTGCAACCTGCATATTTTGAGTATGTGCTTTGGCAGAACTATTCTCCTCCATCTTACAACTGTAGAACTTGTCGGAAACTTCATATCTCTCGACCCGGGCATGAGCTTGGAAAACCATTTTCAACTCTTGGAACATCTCATATGCTCTGTGCTGCTCAAAACGCTTTTGGAGCCCCGGTTCTAAGCTGTAAAGCATGCGCACTGAACCAGGGAGTAATCATCACTACGCTTGATCGCCAAAGCGCTCATAACGCCTTGAGTTCTTTGGGAAAACAGGTGCTTCACCTAGCGGTGCATCTAGGACATATGCTTTCTTGGCAGCTATGAGGATGATCTCAAGTTCGGACCCAGTCCGTATAGTTGCTGCCATCGTCTTTCAGCTTGGTTTTCTAGGAACGCGTTGAAGTTGAGGGCAACATTAGCATGGGCCATTTGATCTACAAGACATATTGCAAAGATTTTAGACTAAGTTCATGATAATTAAGTTCATCTAATCAAAATATATAATAAACTTCCACTCAGATAGACATCCCTCTAGTCATCTAAGTGATACATGATCCGAGTCAACTAGGTTGTGTTTGATCATCACGTGAGACGGACTAGTCATCATCGGTGAACATCTTCATGTTGACCGTATCTTCTATACGACTCATGTCCGACCTTTCGGTCTCTTGTGTTCCTAGGCCATGTCTGTACATGCTAGGCTCGTCAAGTCAACCTAAGTGTTTTGCATGTGTAAATCTGGCTTACACCCGTTGTATGTGAACGTTAGAATCTATCACACCCGATCATCACGTGGTGCTTCGAAACAATGAACTTTCGCAACGGCGCACAGTTAGGGGGAACACTTTCTTGAAATTATTACGAGGGATCATCTTATTTATGCTACCGTCGTTCTAAGCAAATAAGATGTAAAACATGATAAACATCACATGCAATCAAATAGTGACATGATATGGCCAATATCATCTTGCTCCTTTTGATCTCCATCTTCGGGGCGCCATGATCATCATCATCACCGGCATGACACCATGATCTCCATCATCATGATCTCCATCATCGTGTCTTCATGAATTTGTCACGCCAACGATTACTTCTACTACTATGGCTAACAGTTTAGCAATAAAGTAAAGTAATTACATGGCGTTATTCAATGACACGCAGGTCATACAATAAATAAAGACAACTCCTATGGCTCCTGCCGGTTGTCATACTCATCGACATGCAAGTCATGATTCCTATTACAAGAACATGATCAATCTCATACATCACATATATTTCATTCATCACATCCTTTTTGGCCATATCACATCACAAGGCATATGCTGCAAAAACAAGTTAGACGTCCTCTAATTGTTGTTGCATGTTTTTACGTGGCTGCTATAGGTTTCTAGCAAGAACGTTTCTTACCTACGCCAAAACCACAACGTGATATGCCAATTTCTATTTACCCTTCATAAGGACCCTTTTCATCGAATTCGATCCGACTAAAGTGGGAGAGACAGACACCCCCTAGCCACCTTATGCAACTAGTGCATGTCTGTCGGTGGAACCTGTCTCACGTAAGTGTACGTGTAAGGTCGGTCCGGGCCGCTTCATCCCATGATGCCGCCGAATCAAGATAAGACTAGTAACGGCAAGTAAATTGACAAAATCGACGCCCACAACAACTTGTGTTCTACTCGTGCATAGAAACTACGCGTAGACCTAGCTCATGATGCCACTGTAGGGGAACGTTGCAGAAGTTTAAAATTTTCTACGCATCACCAAGATCAATCCATGGAGTCATCTAGCAACAAGAGAGAGGAGTGCATCTACATACCCTTGTAGATCGTGAGCGGAAGCATTCAAGAGAACGGGGTTGATGGAGTCGTACTCGTCGTGATCCAAATCACCGATGATCCTAGCGCCGAACGGACGACACCTCCGCGTTCAACACACATACGGTTGGGAGAGACATCTCCTCCTTCTTGATCCAGCAAGGGGAAGGAGAGGTTGATGGAGATCCAGCAGCACGACGGCGTGGTGTTGGAAGCAGCGGGGATCTCGGCAGGGCTTCGCCAAGCTCAGCGAGAGGAGAGGTGTTACGAGGGGAGGGAGGCGCCAGGGCTTGGTGCGCAGCCCTCCGTCCCCCTCTATATATAGGGGCCCTGGGCGCCGCCCCTAGAGATCCAATCTCAAGGGGGGCAAGGGGGACTTGCCCCCAAGTCGGGGGGCCCCCCCCCTGTGGGTTTCAACCCTAGGCGCAGGGAGGCCCATGGGGCGCACCAGCCACCAGGCTGGTTCCTTCCCACTTCAGCCCATGGGGCCCTCCGGGATAGGTGGCCCCACCGGTGGACCCGGGACCCTTCCGGTGGTCCCAGACAACCGGTGACCCACGAAACTTTCCCGGTGGCCGAAACTGGACTTCCTATATACAAATCTTTACCTCCGGACCATTCTGGAACTCCTCGTGACGTCCGGGATCTCAGCCGGGACTCTGAACAACTTTCGGGTTACCGCATACTAATATCTCTACAACCCTAGCGTCACCGAACCTTAAGTGTGTAGACCCTACGGGTTTGGGAGACACGCAGACATGACCGAGACGACTCTCCGGTCAATAACCAACAGCGGGATCTGGATACCCATGTTGGCTCCCACATGCTCCTCGATGATCTCATCGGATGAACCACGATGTCGAGGATTCAATCAATCCCGTACGCAATTCCCTTTGTCTATCAGTACGATACTTGCCCGAGATTCGATCGTCGGTATACCGATACCTTGTTCAATCTCGTTACCGGCAAGTCTCTTTACTCGTTCCTGTAACAAATCATCCTATGAACAACTCTTTGATCACATCGAGCTCATTGTGATGATGTCCTACCGAGTGGGCCCAGAGGTACCTCTCCGTCACACGGAGTGACAAATCCCAGTCTCGATTCGTGCCAACCCAAAAGACACTTTCGGAGATACCTGTAGTGTACCTTTATAGCCACACAGTTATGTTGTGACGTTTGGTAAACCCAAAGCACTCCTACGGTATCCGGGAGTTGCACGGTCTCATGGTCTAAGGAAATGATACTTGACATTAGAAAAGCTCTAGCAGACGAACTACACGATCTTGTGCTATGCTTAGGATTGGGTCTTGTCCATCACATCATTCTCCCAATGATGTGATCCCGTTATCAATGACATCAAATGTCCATGGTCAGGAAACCGTAACCATCCATTGATCAATGAGCTAGTTAACTAGAGGCTCACTAGGGACATGTTGTGGTCTATGTATTCACACATGTATTACGATTTCCGGATAACACAATTATAGCATGAACAATAGACAATTATCATGAACAAGGAAATATAATAATAATCATTTTTTTATTTCCTCTAGGGCATATTTCCAACATCTGATACATAGCATGGCATACTTTATAGAACCTATGGTTGAGGCATAGGGAATGACTTTCATTCTCTCTCTCTTCTGCCGTGGTCGGGCTTTGAGTCTTACTCAACTTCACACCTTGCAACACAGGAAAGAACTCCTTCTTTGAATTTTTTATTTTGAACTACTTCAAAAACTTGTCAAGGTATGTACTAATTGAAAAAACTTATCAAGCGTCTTGATCTATCTCTATAGATCTTGATGCCCAATATGTAAGCAGATTCGTCGAGGTCTTTCTTTTAAAAACTCCTTTCAAATACTCCTTTATGCTTTCTAGAAAATTCTACATTATTTCCGATCAACAATATGTCATTCACATATACTTATCAGAAATGCTGTAGTGCTACCACTCACTTTCTTGTAAATACAGGCTTCACCGCAAGTCTGTATAAAACTATATGCTTTGATCAACTCATCAAAGCGTATATTCCAACTCCGAGATGCTTGCGCTAGTCCATAGATGGATCGCTGGAGCTTGCACATTTTGTTAGCACCTTTAGGATCGACAAAACCTTCTGGTTGCATCATATACAACTCTTCTTTAAGAAATCCCTTAAGGAATGCAATTTTGACATCCATTTGAAAATTTTCATAAAATGTGGCAATTGCTAACATGATTTGGACAGACTTTTAAGGATCGATACAAGTGAGAAAATCTCATCGTAGTCAACACCTTGAACTTGTCAAAAACCTTTTTCGACAAGTCTAGCTTTGTAGATAGTAACACTACTATCAGCGTCCGTCTTCCTCTTGAAGATCCATTTATTTTCTATGGCTAGCCGATCATCGGGCAAGTCAACCAAAGTTCACACTTTGTTCTCATACATGGATCCCATCTCAGATTTCATGGCCTCAAGCCATTTCACGGAATCTGGGCTCATCATCACTTCCTCATAGTTCGTAGGTTCGTCATGGTCAAATAACATGACCTCCAGAACATGATTACCATACCACTCTGGTGCGGACCGTACTCTGGTTGACCTACGAGGTTCGGTAGTAACTTGATCTGAAGTTTCATGATCATCATCATTAATCTTCCTCACTAATTGGTGTAGGCATCACTGGAACTGATTTCTGTGATGAACTATTTTCCAATTCGGGAGAAGGTACAATTACCTCATCAAGTTCTACTTTCCTCCCACTCACTTCTTTCGAGAGAAACTCCTTCTCTAGAAAGGATCCATTCTTAGCAACAAAGATCTTGCCTTCAGATCTGTGATAGAAGGTGTACCCATCATTTTCTTTTGGGTATCCTCTGAAGACGCACTTCTCTGATTTGGGTTTGAGCTTATCAGGTTGAAACTTTTTCACATAAGCATGGCAACCCCAAACTTTAAGAAACGACAACTTGGGTTTCTTACCAAACCATAGTTCATACAGTGTCATCTCAACGGATTTAGGTGGTTCCCTATTTAACGTGAATGTTGCTGTCTCTAATGCATAACCCCAAAAAATGATAGTGGTAAATCGGTAAGAGACATCATAGGTTGCACTATATCCAATGAAGTACGGTTATGACGTTCGGACACACCATTATGCTGTGGTGTTCCGGGTGGCATGAGTTTGTGAAACTATTCCACATTGTTTTAATTGAAGGCCAAACTTGTAACTCAATATTCATCTCCGCGATCAGATCGTAGAAACTTTGTTTTCTTGTTACGATGATTTTACAATTCACTATGAAATTCTTTGAACTTTTCAAATGTTTGAGACTTGTGTTTCATCAAGTAGATATACCCATATCTGCTCAAATCATCTGTGAAGGGCAGAAAATAACGATACTCGCCACGAGCCTCAACACTCATCGGGCTACATAAATCAGTATGTATTATTTCCAACAAGTCTGTTGCTCGCTCCGTTGTTTCGGAGAACAGAGTCTTAGTCATCTTGCCCATGAGGCATGGTTCGCAAGCATCAAATGATTCATAATCAAGTGATTCCAAAAGTCCATCCGCATGGAGTTTCTTCATGCACTTTACACCAATATGACCTAAACGGCAGTGCCACAAATAAGTTGCACTATCATTATTAACTTTGCACCTTTTGGCTTCAATATTATGAATATGTGTATCACTACAATCGAGATCCAACAAACTATTTTCATTGGGTGTATGACCGTCGAAGGTTTTATTCATGTAAACAGAACAACAATCATTCTCTGACTTTAAATGAATAATTGTATTGCAATAAACATGATCAAATCATATTCATGCTCAAAGCAAACACCAAATAACATTTATTTAGATTGAACACTAATCCCGGAAGTATAGGGAGTGTGCGATGATGATCATATCAATCTTGGAACCACTTCCAACACACATCGTCACTTCACCCTTAACTAGTCTTTGTTCATTCTGCAACTCCCGTTTCGAGTTACTAATCTTAGCAACTGAACTAGTATCAAATACTGAGGGGTTGCTATAAACACTAGTAAAGTACACATCAATAACATGTATATCAAATATACCTTTGTTCACTTTGCCATCCTTCTTATCCGCCAAATACTTGGGGCAGTCCCTCTTCCAGTGACCAGTCCCTTTGCAGTAGAAGCACTTAGTCTCAGGCTTAGGTCCAGATTTGGTTTTTTTTTCACTTGAGCAACAACTTGCTTGCCGTTCTTCTTGGAATTTCCCTTCTTCCCTTTGCCCTTTTTCTTGAAACTAGTGGGCTTGTTGAAGGAAATATGCCCTAGAGGCAATAATAAAGTTATTATTTATTTCCTCATACCATGATAAATGTTTATTATTCATGCTAGAATTGTATTAACCGGGAAACATAATACATGTGTGAATACATAGACAAATATAGTGTCATAGTATGCCTCTACTTGACTAGCTCGTTAATCAAAGATGGTTGAGTTTCCTAAACCATAGACATGAGTTGTTATTTGATTAACGGGATCACATCGTTAGGAGAATGATGTGATTGACTTGACCCATTATGTTAGCTTAGCACATGATCGTTTAGTTTACTGCTATTGCTTTCTTCATGACTAATACATGTTACTATGACTATGAGATTATACAACTCCCGATTACCAGAGGAACACTTTGTGTGCTACCAAACGTCACAACGTAACTGGGTGTTTATAAAGGTGCTCTACAGGTGTCTCTGATGGTACTTGTTGAGTTGGCATAGGTCAAGATTAGGCTTTGTCACTCCGATTGTCGGAGAGGTATCTCTGGGCCCTCTCAGTAATGCACATCACAATAAGCCTTGCAAGCAATGTGACTAATGAGTAAGTTGCGGGATGATGCATTACGTAACGAGTAAAGAGACTTGCCGGTAACGAGATTGAGCTAGGTATTGAGATACCGACGATCGAATCTCGGGCAAGTAACATACCGATGACAAAGGGAACAACATATGTTGTTATGCGGTTTGACCGATAAAGATCTTCGTAGAATATGTGGGAGCCAATATGAGCATCCAGGTTCTGCTATTGGTTATTGGCCGGAGATGTGTCTCGATCATGTCTACATAGTTCTCGAACTCGTAGGGTCCGCATGCTTAAAGTTCGGTGATGATCGGTATTATGAGTTTTTGTGTTTTGATGTACCGAAGGTAGTTCGGAGTCCCGGATATGATCACGGAGATGACGAGGAGTCTCGAAATTGTCGAGACGTAAAAATTGTTATATTGGACGACTATATTCGGACACCGGAAGTGTTCCGGGTGGTTTCGGAGAAAACCGGAGTGCCGGAGGTTTACCGGAACCCCCCCGGGAGAAATAGTGGGCCTTATGGGCCTTAGTGGAGAGAGAGAGAGGGCTGACCTAGGGCAGGCCGCCCCCCCCCTGGTCCGGGTGGACTAGGAGAGGGGGGGGCGCCCTTCCTTCTCTCCTCCCCTTCCTTTCCCCCTCCTAGTAGGAGTAGGAAAGAGGGGAGTCCTACTCCTACTAGGAGGAGGACTCCTCCTCCTGGCGCGCCCTACAGGGGCCGGCCGGCCTCCCCCTTGCTCCTTTATATACGGGGGCAGGGGGACACCTCTAGACACACAAGTTGATCTGTTGATCTCTCCCAGCCGTGTGTGGTGCCCCCCCACCATAATCCACCTCGATCATATCGTAGCAGTGCTTAGGCGAAGCCCTGTGTCGGTAGCATCATCATCACCGTCATCACACCGTCGTGCTGACGAAACTCTCTGGCGAAGCTTTGCTGGATCAGAGCTCGTGGGACGTCATCGAGCTGAACGTGTGCTGAATTCAGAGGTGCCATGCGTTTGGTACTTGGATTGGTCAGATCGTGAAGACGTACGACTACATCAACCGCATTGTGCTAACGCTTCCGCTTTCGGTCTATGAGGGTACGTGGACACACTCTCCCCTCTCGTTGCTATGCATCACCATGATCTTGCGTGTGCGTAGGATTTTTTTTGAAATTACTACGTTCCTCAACAGTGGCATCCGAGCCATGTTTATGCGTAGATGTTATATGCATGAGTAGAACACAAGTGAGTTATGGGCGATACAAGTCATACTGCTTACCAGCATGTCATACTTTGGTTCGGCGGTATTGTTGGATGAAGCGGCCCGGACCGACATTACGCTTACGCTTACGCGAGACTGGTTCTACCGACGTGCTTTGCACATAGGTGGCTGGCGAGTGTCAGTTTCTCCAACTTTAGTTGAACCGAGTGTGGCTACGCCCGGTCCTTGAGAAGGTTAAAACAACACTAAATTGACGAACTATCATTGTGGTTTTGATGCGTAAGTAAGAACGGTTCTTGCTCAGCCCATAGTAGCCACGTAAAACTTGCAACAACGACGTCTAACTTGTTTTTGCAGGGCATGTTGTGATGTGATATGGTCAAGACATGATGCTATATTTATTGTATGAGATGGTCATGTTTTGTAACGGAGTTACCGGCAACTGGCAGGAGCCATATGGTTGTCGCTTTATTGTATGCAATGCAATCGCCCTGTAATTGCTTTACTTTATCACTAAGCAGTAGTGATAGTCATAGAAGCAATAGTTGGCGAGAGGACAACGATGCTACGACGGTGATCGAGGTGTCACGCCGGTGACGATGGTGATCATGACGGTGCTTTGGAGATGGAGATCAAAGGCACAAGATGATGATGGCCATATCATATCACTTATATTGATTGCATGTGATGTTTATCCTTTATGCATCTTATTCTGCTTTGTTTGACGGTAGCATTATAAGATGATCTCTCACTAAATTTCAAGGTAAAAGTGTTCTCCCTGAGTATGCACCGTTGCCAAAGTTTGTCATGCCGAGACACCACGTGATGATCGGGTGTGATAAGCTCAACATTCATCTACAACGGGTGTAAGACAGTTTTACACACACAGAATACTCGGGTTAAACTTGACGAGCCTAGGATATGCAGATATGGCCTCGGAACACTGAGACCGAAAGGTCGAGCGTGAATCATATAGTAGATATGATCAACATAGTGATGTTCACCATTGAAAACTACTCCATTTCACGTGATGATCGGTTATGGTTTAGTTGGTATGGATCACGTGATCACTTAGATGATCAGAGGGATGTCTATCTAAGTGGGAGTTCTTAAGTAATATGATTAATTGAACTTAAATTTGTCATGAACTTAGTACCTGATAGTATTTTGCTTGTCTATGTTGTTGTAGATAGATGGCCCGTGCTGTTGTTCTGTTGAACTTTAATGCGTTCCTTGAGAAAGCAAAGTTGAAAGATGATGGTAGCAATTACACGGACTGGGTCCGTAACTTGAGGATTATCCACATTGCTGCATAGAAGAATTACGTCTGGAAGCACCGCTGGGTGCCAGGCCTACTGCAGATGCAACTGACGATGTTAAGAACGTCTGGCAGAGCAAAGCTGATGACTACTCGTTAGTTCAGTGTGCCATGCTTTACGACTTAGAATCGGGGCTTCAACGATGTTTTGAACGTCATGGAGCATATGAGATGTTCCAGTAGTTGAAGTTAATATTTCAAGCAAATGCCCGGATTGAGAGATATGAAGTCTCCAATAAGTTCTACAGTTGCAAAATGGAGGAGAATAGTTCTGTCAGTGAACATATACTCAAAATGTCTGGGTATAAAAATCACTTGATTCAACTGGGAGTTAATATTCCGGATGATAGTGTCATCAACAGTATTCTTCAATCACTGCCACCAAGCTACAAGAGCTTCATGATGAACTATAATATGCAAGGGATGGATAAGACAATTCCTGAGCTCTTCGCAATGCTAAAAGCTGCGGAGGTAGAAATCAAGAAGGAGCATCAAGTGTTGATGGTCAACAAGACCACCAGTTTCAAGAAAAAGGGTAAAGGGAAGAAGAAGGGGAACTTCAAGAAGAACATCAAGCAAGTTTCTGCTCAAGTGAAGAAACCCAAGTCTGGACCTAAGCATGAGACTGAGTGCTTCTACTGCAAACAGACTAGTCACTGGAAGCGGAACTGCCCCAAGTATTTGGCGGATAAGAAGGATGGCAAGGTGAACAAAGGTATATGTGATATACATGTTATTGATGTGTACCTTACTAGAGCTCGCAGTAGCACCTGGGTATTTGATACTGGTTCTGTTGCTAATATTTGCAACTCGAAACATGGACTACAGATTAAGCGAAGACTGGCTAAGGACGAGGTGAAGATGCGCGTGGGAAATGGTTCCAAAGTCGATGTGATCGCCGTCGGCACGCTACCTCTACATCTACCTTCGGGATTAGTTTTAGACCTAAATAATTGTTATTTGGTGCCAGGGTTGAGCATGAACATTATATCTGGATCTTGTTTGATGCGAGACGGTTATTCATTTAAATATGAGAATAATGGTTGTTCTAT
Organism: Aegilops longissima; assembly: GCA_021605205.1. Classification (NCBI taxonomy): domain Eukaryota; kingdom Viridiplantae; phylum Streptophyta; class Magnoliopsida; order Poales; family Poaceae; genus Aegilops; species Aegilops longissima. The sequence continues at coordinate 81,838,956 of CM038681.1, forward strand.
TTATATGAGTAATATCTTTTATGGTCATGCACCCTTGAAGAGTGGTCTATTTGTGATGAATCTCGTAGTAGTGATACACATATTAGTAATGTTGAAGCCAAAAGATGCAGAGTTGATAATGATAGTGCAACTTAGTTGTGGCACTGCCGTTTGGGTCATATTGGTGTAAAGCGCATGAAGAAACTCCATACTGATGGACTTTTGGAATCACTTGATTATGAATCACTTGGTACTTGCGAACCATGCCTCATGGACAAGATGACTAAAACCCCGTTCTCCGGAACAATGGAGCGAGCAACAGATTTGTTGGAAATCATACATACTGATGTATGTGGTCCAATGAATATTGAGGCTCGCGACGGGTATCGTCATTTCTTACCTTCATAGATGATTTAAGCAGATATGGGTATATCTACTTAATGAAACATAAGTCTGAAACATTTGAAAAGTTCAAAGAATTTCAGAGTGAAGTGGAAAATCATCGTAACAAGAAAATAAAATTTCTACGATCTGATCATGGAGGAGAATATTTGAGTTACGAGTTTGGTCTACATTTGAAACAATGCAGAATAGTTTCGCAACTCACGCCACCCGGAACACCACAGTGTAATTGTGTGTTCGAACGTCATAATCATACTTTACAAGATATGGAACGATCTATGATATCTCTTAATGATTTACCACTATCGTTTTGGGGTTATGCTTTAGACACGGCTGCATTCACGTTAAATAGGGCACCATCGAAATCCGTTGAGACGACGCCTTATGAACCGTGGTTTGGCAAGAATCCAAAGTTGTCGTTTCTTAAAGTTTGGGGATGCGATGCTTATGTGAAAAAGCTTCAACCTGATAAGCTCGATCCCAAATCGGAGAAATGTGTCTTCATAGGATACCCAAAGGAGACTGTTGGGTACACCTTCTATCACAGATCCGAAGGCAAGACATTCGTTGCTAAGAATGGATCCTTTCTAGAGAAGGAGTTTCTCTTGAAAGAAGTGAGTGGGAGGAAAGTATAACTTGGTGAGGTAACCGTACCTGCTCCCTTAATGGAAATAGTTCATCACGGAAACCGGTTACTGTGACGTCTATACCAATTAGTGAGGAAGTTAATGATGATGATCATGGAACTTCAGATCAAGTTATTCTTGAACCTCGAGGTCAGATCGAGAGTAAGATCCGCTTTTGAGTGGTACGGTAATCCTGTCACGGAGGTTATGTTACTAGACCATGACGAACCCACGAACTATGAAGAAGCGATGGTGAGCCCAGATTCCGCAAAATGGCTTGAGGCCATGAAATCTGAGATGGGATCCATGTATGAGAAAAAAGTGTGGACTTTGGTTGACTTGCTCGATGATCGGCAAGCCATTGAGAATAAATGGATCTTCAAGAAGAAGACTGATGTAACATCCCAAATTTTCCTATTTGGAATGTTTTACAATTATAGATAAGCATCCTATGCATCCTGTTTGAATTTGAATGCCATTTGAAGTTTCAGAGTTATTTGAATTTGAATTCCAAACTTTGGCATGTGGGAAACAATTCAAAAACTAAGCCTGATAAATACTTGATCAAAAGTATGAGAGGAGCAAACATGACACTCCAAAAATATCAGAAGAAACAATGCCAAAAGAATTGGATTCAAATCTGAAATTTTATTTGAATTTGAAAAAATGGATTTTATAAAGTTTGGATTTTGCCTTTGGAAAAATGTTCAAATGAAAGGAATATTCCTGATCATTTTGGTATATATATACCCTATATAAAATATTTATAGTTTAGGTTTTATTTTTGTTTTTGTTTTAATTAAAAAATAAAGGAAAAACCCTTGAGCGCCAGACCGAGCCACAGCCCAGCCCAGCCGCCACCTCACCCTCCACCCAGCCTTTGGCCGGCCAAGCCCGGCCCACGAGGCCAGCCCAGCCGAGCGAGCCAGCCTAACTCCCCCCCGCCCCCTCGCCGAAACCTGTTGGCATCGGCCACCCTTGCCAAACCTCCCCTCTCTCCTCGTGACTGTGGGACCCCCCGTCGTCTTCCCCTCGCCCAAGCACGAGCTCATGGGAGATCCACCGGATCGAAGGATCCGGGATCCCGATCGCCCCGATGCCTTTCCGCCTCGCCCGACCCCTGGCTATAAAGCCGAGGCTCCGCACCCATTCCCCCTAGCCTCTTGAACCCCTCTCCTTCTCCCTCACGAGCTCACGGAGCACCGAACCCCCCCGCCGCCAAAGTCGCCGCCGACGCCACCTCTGGTGCACCCGACCCTCCCCAACCCCACGAACCACTCCCGTGCTCCCGCGTCTCCCGACGTCTCTTGAAGCTCGCCGGCCTTCGAAGCCCTCGGAGCACTCTCGCCGCCGCCGCCGCCGTCGCCGGAGTCCGGTGAGTCCCCGGCACAACCCTCCCCGTCGATCCCAATCGTGTGGCCACGATTAGAACCCCGAAGGGTATGTTTTATTAGAAAAACGGCCGGCCCGAGCGGTTTTTATTTTAGTTTAGGTTTTATTTATTAGGCGGTTCGTTAGTTTAAACCCTAGGCCCGTTTAGACTAAACTACATACGAGGCCTGATTTAGGCCCATTAGGCTTTTCTTTTTATTTTGATTTTCTGTTTTAGCGAATAGTTTCAATTTTCAAAAATGTATATCTTTTATTCTGTTTAATATTTTTGAGTGATTCTTTTTTGTTGGATTGCAAATTTTATGTAGTTTCTGAAAAACATATATTTAGCTATGTTAAAAATAATTAAAAATGCTTTAATATTGTTTTAGTCAGAATAGCAAATCTGCTATAGTTTTAGTTAGAAAAATTATTTTTGCATGATTCTTTTTGCCATCACTTTATTTTGATATTGCCAAACCCTAGAAATTAACTTTGGTATTTTAGGGTTAATAAATAATTAATTCTAGGCAGAATCCTATTAATCCTAATTAATTGATTAGTTCCTGTTTTCCTAATTAATTAATTAGTAAATTAATTTATTTTTAACTTGTGATTAGTTATTCTAGGTTAGTTTCTGTCATTCCATTAGATGAACTTTTATTTATAATTAATAAAAGTTTTAAATTAATTTTCTTAATAGAAATTGGATTAGGCCTAAAATGAGTTTTATAATAGCTATTTAATTAATTCTTTTTGCTCCTAGTTGCTTAGTTAATCCTTTTCTGTTAAGTTAACCTAAAACTATGATTAGGTTATTTTAAGGAAATTTTGTTATATAAAAACTATTTTTGTTATTGTTTGGAATAGGGAAAAACTTTGAATTTGATTTCTTTGAGTTTTCCTTTTGATTTGGTTTTGATTGTTTTGTTGTGCTATGTTACTTTTGTTATCTTGTGTGATCCTCTTGCTTTGTGCTTATTATGTTATTGTTTGTCTCGGTAGAGTTCGAGTCTGAAGCTTGCTACTCGACTCTTTAGCTTCGAGGATCATCAACAAGGCAAGTTTTGATCATGTTATTTCTATACCTATGTTTTTGTGCATTAGTAGTTGTCACCACCCACCATTGCATGCAGTAGTGAATTCTTGAAGTCATTAAACTTGAGTAGTATCATGTGGTAGGATGAACCAATCCCTTGTTACCATGACCGGGGCGTAGTAGTTATTTTGCTATGCTCGTGAGGCGGGATTTGGGATGAGTGAAATTCATAAGCAAGATGTGAGAGTCAATGATGATGACAACCCATGGACTACAATGATCAAGATGGACTTGGAAAATCACTCTTGGGTGGAGGGCGGTTGCGGGCACCTGGAGCACCAGTGGTGGCGGGATGCATGGAGAAGCGCCATGACATCCTGCGGAAAGCTTCACCCAGCCACGAAGAAGGATGGATGCCCCATGACGGAAGCTTACTGTGCAGCCGCAAGCCATTATGGGCTCTGGCTGGGTTGACCCTTGTAGTGAAGCTGGCTGGGCGGTACTACGAGAAGTAGGCGAGCGGTAGGATTGGATGGGTACGGCGGTGGCGGAAGAACTCTTTGGAAGACCTGTTTCATTCGTCCGTCTTCAAACACCATGAAGTGCGAAGACTTTAAAGGAGGAATGATTCTTGCGGGAAAGTCGCAAACCTCTGCGAGTGTTATAACCTAATCGATTAGCCGTGTCCCGATTCACGGACATTTGAGCATCTGGACCTTGGAAGTATTCGGATATCTCAACACTAAAACTAATGGATTAATTTGATGGGTTTATGACTTAATAATAATTTGGGAGCGAGATATTGGTTGGCGGAACCATCTCAATAACTACCAACAATTTGTAGTAATTTGCAAATAAGTCCTTTGTAGTAGGATAAAATTGGCTTTACATAAAATGATGAAACTTAGAGCTCCACAGCCAAAATGCATATAGAGTTAGTAACTTTATTATTGTTATTCTTCATGACTTGCCGACTTATTCCAAAAGCTGACCTACATGGCTGCAACGTATTATGTTGCGAGATATATTCGATCGGGAGTGAGGCTACGCTCGCGCTTAGCGATTGCCCTTTGAGTCGGATGGACTCGCTTATCTTGACCTTCGCAGCATTTTAGTTTATTTCTCATGAGTTGGCCTTGAGCGAATTTATTCCTTGTAATAAAGACTCTATATGAGAATCGATTAATGATATTCAGGTGTGATTGAACTTTGATTACTTTATCGATGTCTTGTGAGTACCGGCATGATCTTGGGATGAATACAGAACGAGATTTGACCGATTTTGGGTCAGGTCGCTCTGAGAGATGGTATCGAGCACACGCTGACCGTGGATCGTAACCCCTAGGATCGGAAAGCCATAGCGAGACCATTTACTTTGAACCCTTTTCATTCTATAATTCTTCCTGATCTATTCGACTCTTCTCCCTTTGCAACATTCTAGATGGCGTCGAGTTCACCCCAGTTTTGCTACGGAGTTACGCCAGCCCGATGAGGCGATGCCCTTGGAAGGAAGCTGGTCGAGATGGTGAAGCTGCTGAAGATTGCTCGCCCTCGATCCTTGGAAACCCACTAATGCACTTCAAGCGGACACCGCTCTGAGATTGAGGTGCATATCCGGGGAGGACCTTTGGAGGACACACGGAGCCTATCAACTTTGAGTTCACGAGTTCAAGCTGGATCATCGGAAGAGGCGTGGCGATCTACCGAGCACTTGGACATCTCGAGAGAAGTCAGGACTGAGCTCGATCACTCGGACCTCGCCATGGTTTCTCGCGGGGCAAGGAATGGAGATATCATCCGTACCATCGAGGGCGATTCCACTCTCTCATACATCCGGGACTTGGAGTGTCTTCTCGGGAGCGGGAGATTCAGGCTCGCCGTAACTCGAAGACACACGGAAGCTTTTGTTCCATGACTGGAGCTGGAGGAGAAGGCACGCGCAGACTTCCTTGGCCATGAGGAAGAAATCACGGACTTCATGGAGATAGTCGACGACCTGAAGATGAAGCTTGCAGCGATTGAGGAAAAGATGGACTTGGGAGAGGACCTTTACCGAGTGGAGATGAAGCACCCTCGTGAGCAATGATCAGGATTTTGAAGGAGTACCACGAAGGAAACCCCAAGAGGAGGCGCCAGCGATGAAGACTTTTAGTCGACCACCATGTTATCTTTTTTTTTTCGATCAGTTAGGCCGATGTTTTCCTTCGATTAGTCATGAGCTTTTGTAATCGAGTTTGAACCATGTTTGAGTGGAATGAATAAATGTTTGGTGTGTTATGATTGTGCATTCATATGGGTAGTGTTATTTCTCATAGACCATTGTTCTATTCTAAATTTCTCATCCACTCCAAAACACGGATGCCTCAGGGCGTGACCTTTGGTTTCCGCGGAGCTCACCCAGCTGCTCCAGCAGCAGAATGCTGCTGATGCAGCTCTGATTGAGAATCGAACAACCCGCCAACAATCCACCGCCACCACCACCACCCTTGTGGACAATTTGACTCGATTTACGAGGTTGAATCCATGATGTTCTCTAGTAGCCTTGAGCGATTGTGGTGACGGTGGCTCCATAAGATTGGAAGAGCTAGTCACCGTTGGATGCTGCGATCTTTGAAAAGGTGCGCTTTGCAGCGCATCAAGCTGGATGGACCTGCAGCTTCTTGGTGGGAGAATTACACGCCACTTTTCCCTTGGGTGGCATCACTTGGGATCAATTCCAGCAGGCCTTCGCGCTGCTCATGTCTCATCTGGAGCCATGAGTGCGAAGAAGCGTGAGTTCCGCAACTTCGCCCGGAAATCGTCTTGTGGCACGATGCGTGGAGGAATCAGCAAGCTTGCTCGCTATGCCCCGATGATGTGGCCACCGATGCGCCAAGCGGGAGAAGTTCTGGAGGGACTCAATGATGAATTGAGCATGCAGCTTATTGTGGCTACTTTCAACAACTACCGGAGCTGGTAGACAAGGCCACCATACGGAAGGCAAGCAGCAGCAGATAGAAAGCCATAGCGGAAGTACAGCCGGGGAAGCACAATTCAGGAGCTCGGCGAAGCCCGCTATGCACCGTACTCGGGAGGGCACACCCATCACAACCATGGAGGTCATAACCATGGTGGAAATGGAAACAACCGCAGCCAGGACAACAAGTCAGGCCATGGCAATGGCAATGGCGATGGTAATGGCAATCAACACCGTTCTGCCCGGCTCAGAAGGATCTGAGCCACATCACCTGCTTCAAGTGCGGAAGGCAGGGCACTCGCCACCGACTGCCGGAGGCCAAGCGGAGAGCAGGAATGGCAATGGAGGCTCAGCGAAGAAGCCCAATCCTTTCCCTCGTGCTCAAGTGAATCACATCGGCGTGGAAGCGTCTATGATCAACCGGAACAACGTGGTTGGTAAGTTTTATTGAATTCACGTTCAGTTTTGGTTCTGTTTGATTACGGTGCAGCGCATTCATTCATATCAAGGGTAGTTGTGGATAAGTACGGATTCGCACTAGAACCCTTAGAAGCCCCCTCGCGTCGGTTCGCGGGAGGAGAAATGATGGCGGTTTAAGCTGTCACTGCAAACCTCAACATCGGGAACCACAAATTTCCGTAGAACTCATAGTGTTGGAAACTCAGACCTTGGATGTAATCCTAGGCATGGATTAGTTGTCAAAGTATGAAGGAAACATTGGTGTGCCGACAAGTCTATTCTGCTCACCACCCGGAGCGAAGAGGATCAAGTATGTAGCCAGCACAGCCGGATGAAGAATCAGGTGCATTCCCTCACGGGAGTTGTTCAGGAGGAAGTGCCGATGGTGCAAGAATTTCCGATGTGTTCCGGAGGAATTACGGGAATGCCACCGGACAGGGACATTGAATTTTGATTGAGTTATTGCGGCACAGCCCCAATATCCAAGAGACCTTATCGGATGCCACGAATGAGTTGAAAGAAATCAAGGAGCAAATAAATGAGTTATTGGAGAAAGGATATATTCGTCCAAGCTCATCACCTTGGGGAGCCCAGTTCTTTTGGTAGAGAAGAAGGATGGAAGCTTGAGGATGGTTGTGGATTATCGTGCATTGAGCGAAGTAACCATCAAGAACAAGTACCCTCTGCCGATGATCAATGACTTGTTTGATCAGCTTGTTGGAGCCAAGGTATTCTCTAAGATCGATCTTGATCGAGGTATCATCGATTGAAAATTCGTGAAAAGGATATACCCAAAACAGCATTCACTACGGTATGGTTTATCTGAGTATACCGTCATGTCATTTGGATTGACTAATGCTCCTGCATACTTCATGAATTTGATGAACAAGGTGTTCATGGAGTATTTGGACAAGTTTGTCGTGGTGTTCATCGATGACATATTGATATTCTCCAAGAGCGAGGAAGAGCATAAGGAACATTTGCGTCTAGTTACGGAGAAACTTGAGAACATCATTGTATGCCAAATTCAGCAAATGTGAATTTTGGTTGAAGGAAGTTGGATTCCTCGGACATGTTATTTCAGGAGAAGGAATAGCAGTTGATCCGCCAAGGTTGAATCGATCACCGATTGGCAGTCACCCACCTCGATCAAGGAGATCCATGATTTTCTCGGACTTGCGAGGATATTATCGGAGGTTCATTGAGAACTTCTCGAAGATTGCCAAGCCCATGGTGAGCTGTTGAAGAAGGAAGCCAAGTATGTTTGGACCGAGGAATGTGAAGCCAGTTTTCAGGAGTTGAAGAAAGCGGTTGGTCACAGCTCCGGTGTTGATATTGCGGACATACATAAGGAATACCAGGTTTATTGTGGCGCTTCTCGTCAAGGACTCGGAGGAGTATTGATGCAGGAAGGCAAGGTTGTAGCTTATGCCTCCAGACAGCTCGACCTCATGAGATGAATTATGCCACGCATGATTTGGAGTTAGCAGGTGTAGTGCATGCACTCAAGACACAGAGACATTTCCTCATTGGAAATCGTTGTGATGTCTATCTGGATCACAAGAGTTTGAAATATATCTTCACGCATGAAGAATTGAACCTCGAGCGGAGGAGATGGCTAGAGTTGATAAAGGACTATGACATGAGATTGCATTACCACCCGGTAAAGCCAATGTTGTAGCAGATGCTTTGAGCCGTAAGAGTTATGTGAACACTCTTACGCAGGAGGATTACCCAGGAGTTGGTCGATGACCTCGAGATCTCCGCGGAGATAGTTCGAAAGGATTTGTCGCAACTCTGGAGTTCAGTCCACCTTGACCGAAAGGATTCGTGAAGCCGGAAGGCGGACAAGGAAATCGATGAGATTAAGCAAAAGATGGAGGAAGGAAAAGCTAAAGGATTCGAAAGGATGAACATGGAACTATATGGTTTGAGGATCGTATTTATGTGCCCAATGATCCCGAGCTCGGAAGCTAATTCTTCAGGAGGCTCATGATTCACCGTACTCGATTCACCCGGCAACACCAAGATGTACTGGATTTGAAGCAAAGTTTACGGTGGACGGTATGAAGAAGGACATTGCGATGCGTGGCCGTATCGATGTTTGCCAGCGTGTAAAGGCAGAACATCGAAGCCAGCAGGGTTACTTCAACCTTTGCGATTCCGATTGGAAATGGGAGAAACTTGGTATGGATTTCATCACAGGATTACCGGGACCCGTTCAGGTTATGATTCTATCTGGGTAGTAGTTGATCGTTTGACTAAGGTAGCTCACTTCATTCCGTGAAGACTACCTATACCAGTGCCAAGTTGGCCAAGATATACATGACCAGGATCGTATGTCGCATGGAGTTCGAGGAAAATCGTGTCGGATAGAGGAGCGCAGTTTACCTCAAAGTTTTGGAAGCAATTGCATGAAACTTTGGAGTGCGAGGCTGGAATTGATACAACTTTTCATCCATGAGACAGATGGACAGACCGAGAGAGTCAATCAGATTACGGAGGACATGTTGAGAGCTTGTGTGCTAGACTATGGGTCTAGCTGGGATGACAATTTGCCGTCGCAGAGTTCTCGTACAACAACAGTTATCAATCCAGTTTGAAGATGGCCCCTTCGAAGCTCTATACGGAAGGAGGTGCGAACACCATTCTTTGTGGGATAGTGTTGGAGATCGATCACTTTTCGGTTCCGATCTTATCAAGGATTCGAAGAAAGTCAAGCTGATTCGAGACCGGCTCAAGATAGCACGATCGAGACGGAAGAGTTATGCCGACGAGAAGCGCAAGGAGGTGACTTACGAAGTGGGAGACCGAGCATATCTTCGTGTGTCTCACTTCGTGGAATCAAGAGGTTTGGAGTCAAGGAAAGTTAGCACCCGATTCATTGGCCCTACAAAATCCTCGAGCGTCGTGGAGAAGTTGCATACAAGTTGGAATTGCGGAAGGATTGTCCGGAGTTCATGATGTTTTCACGTTTCTCGGTTGAAGAAGTGCCATGCCGACATGGCGATGTTCCGTTGAGAGACACGGTGCCCCTAGAGGCCATACAGCTTGCGGTGATTTGACTTACAAGGAGAAACCGTCAAAATTCTCGAGACTGCAAGCGAGTCACCCGCAGCAAAGTCATCAAGTTTTGCAAGGTCTTTGTGGAGTCACCACACGAGGAAGAAGCCACACAGGAGCGAAGAAGATCTTCGTCGAGACCATCCGCACCTATTGCTAGCCAACCCGAATCTCGAGGGCGAGATTCATCTTAAGGTGGGTAGGTTTGTAACATCCCAAATTTTCCTATTTGGAATGTTTTACAATTATAGATAAGCATCCTATGCATCTGTTTGAATTTGAATGCCATTTGAAGTTTGAGAGTTATTTGAATTTGAATTCCAAACTTTGGCATGTGGAAACAATTCAAAAACTAAGCACGATAAATACTTGATCAAAAGTATGAGAGGAGCAAACATGACACTCCAAAAATATCAGAAGAAACAATGCCAAAAGAATTGGATTCAAATCTGAAATTTTATTTGAATTTGAAAAAATGGATTTTATAAAGTTTGGATTTTGCCTTTGGAAAAATGTTCAAATGAAAGGAATATTCCTGATCATTTTGGTATATATATACCCTATATAAAATATTTATAGTTTAGGTTTTATTTTTGTTTTGTTTTAATTAAAAAATAAAGGAAAAACCCTTGAGGCGCCACCCGAGCCACCCAGCCCAGCCAGCGCCACCTCACCCCTCCGCACCCAGCTTTGGCCCAGCCAAGCCCGGCCCACGAGGCCCGGCCAGCCGAGCGAGCCAGCCCAACTCCCCCGCGCCCCTCGCCGAAACCTGTTGGCATCGGCCACCCTTGAAACCTCCCCTCTCTCCCTCGCTGACCGGTGGGACCCCCGTCGTCTTCCCCTCGCCCAAGCAAGAGCTCATGGGAGATCCACGGATCCCGAAGGATCCGGATCCCGATCGCCCGATGCCCTTCCGCCCTCGCCCGACCCCTGGCTATAAAGCCGAGGCTCCGCACCCATTCCCCCTAGCCTCTTGAACCCCTCTCCTTCTCCTCACGAGCTCACGGAGCACCGAGGCCCTCCGCCGCCAAAACCGTCGCCCGTCGCCACCTCTGGTGCACCCGACCCTCCCAACCCCACGAACCACTCCCGTGCTCCCGCGTCTCCCGACGACTCTTGAAGCTTCGCCGGCCTCGAAGCCCTCGGAGCACTCTCGCCGCCGCCGCCGCCGCCGCCGGAGTCCGGTGAGTCCCCGGCAAACCCTCCCCGTCCGATCCCAATCGTGTGGCCACGATTAGAACCCCCGAAGGGGTATGTTTTTATTAGAAAACCGGCCGGCCCGAGCGGTTTTATTTTAGTTTAGGTTTTATTTATTAGGCGGTTCGTTAGTTTAAACCCTAGGCCCGTTTAGACTAAACTACATACAGAGGCCTGATTTAGGCCCATTAGGCTTTTTCTTTTATTTTGATTTTCTGTTTTAGCGAATAGTTTCAATTTTCAAAAATGTATATCTTTTATTATGTTTAATATTTTGAGTGATTCTTTTTTGTTGGATTGCAAATTTTATGTAGTTTCTGAAAAACATATATTTAGCTATGTTAAAAATAATTAAAAATGCTTTAATATTGTTTTAGTCAGAATAGCAAATCTGCTATAGTTTTAGTTAGAAAAATTATTTTTGCATGATTCTTTTTGCCATCACTTTATTTTGATATTGCCAAACCCTAGAAATTAACTTTGGTATTTTAGGGTTAATAAATAATTAATTCTAGGCAGAATCCTATTAATCCTAATTAATTGATTAGTTCTGTTTTCCTAATTAATTAATTAGTAAATTAATTTATTTTAACTTGTGATTAGTTATTCTAGGTTAGTTTCTGTCATTCCATTAGATGAACTTTTATTTATAATTAATAAAAGTTTTAAATTAATTTTCTTAATAGAAATTGGATTAGGCCTAAAATGAGTTTTATAATAGCTATTTAATTAATTCTTTTTGCTCCTAGTTGCTTAGTTAATCCTTTTCTGTTAAGTTAACCTAAAACCATGATTAGGTTATTTTAAGGAATTTTGTTATATAAAAACTATTTTTGTTATTGTTTGGAATAGGGAAAAACTTTGAATTTGATTTCTTTGAGTTTTCCTTTTGATTTGGTTTTGATTGTTTTGTTGTGCTATGTTACTTTTGTTATCTTGTGTGATCCTCTTGCTTTGTGCTTATTATGTTATTGTTTGTCTCGGTAGAGTTTCTGAGTCTGAAGCTTGCTACTCGACTCTTTAGCTTACGAGGATCATCGGCAAGGCAAGTTTTGATCATGTTATTTCTATACCTATGTTTTTGTGCATTAGTAGTTGTCACCACCCACCATTGCATGCAGTAGTGAATTCTTGAAGTCATTAAACTTGAGTAGTATCATGTGGTAGGATGAACCAATCCCTTGTTACCATGACCCGGGGCGTAGTAGTTATTTTGCTATGCTCGTGAGGCGGGATTTGGGATGAGTGAAATTCATAAGCAAGATGTGAGAGTCAATGATGATGACAACCCATGGACTACAATGATCAAGATGGACTTGGAAAATCACTCTTGGGTGGAGGGCGGTTGCGGGCACCTGGAGCACCAGTGGTGGCGGGATGCATGGAGAAGCGCCATGACATCCTGCGGAAAGCTTCACCCAGCCACGAAGAGAAGGATGGATGCCCCATGACCGGAAGCTTACTGTGCAGCCGCAAGCCATTATGGGCTCTGGCTGGGTTGACCCTTGTAGTGAAGCTGGCTGGGCGGTACTACGAGAAGTAGGCGAGCGGTAGGATTGGATGGGTACGGCGGTGGCGGAAGAACTCTTTGGAAGACCTGTTTCATTCGTCCGTCTTCAAACACCATGAAGTGCGAAGACTTTAAAGGAGGAATGATTCTTGCGGGAAAGTCGCAAACCTCTGCAGAGTGTTATAACCTAATCGATTAGCCGTGTCCCGATTCACGGACATTTGAGCCTCTGGACCTTGGAAGTATTCGGATATCTCAACACTAAAACTAATGGATTAATTTGATGGGTTTATGACTTAATAATAATTTGGGAGCGAGATATTGGTTGGCGGAACCATCTCAATAACTACCAACAATTTGTAGTAATTTGCAAATAAGTCCTTTGTAGTAGGATAAAATTGGCTTTACATAAAATGATGAAACTTAGAGCTCCACACCAAAATGCATATAGAGTTAGTAACTTTATTATTGTTATTCTTCATGACTTGCCGACTTATTCCAAAAGCTGACCTACATGGCTGCAACGTATTATGTTGCGAGATATATTCGATCGGGAGTGAGGCTACGCTCGCGCTTGGCGATTGCCCTTTGAGTCGGATGGACTCGCTTATCTTGACGCTTCGCAGCATTTTAGTTTATTTCTCATGAGTTGGCCTTGAGCGAATTTATTCCTTGTAATAAAGACTCTATATGAGAATCGATTAATGATATTCAGGTGTGATTGAACTTTGATTACTTTATCGATGTCTTGTGAGTACCGGCATGATCTTGGGATGAATGCAGCACACGGAGATTTGACGATTTTGGGTCAGGTCGCTACTGGCGACGCCTGTGATAATGTTACTTTCTACAAAGCTCGACTTGTTGCGAAAGGTTTTCCACAAGTTCAAGGGGTTGACTACGATGAGACTTTCTCACCCATAGCGAAGCTTAAGTCTGTCCGAATCATGTTAGCAATTGCCGCATTTTATGATTGTGAAATTTGGCAATGGATGTCAAAACTGCATTCCTGAATGGATTTCTAGAAGAAGTGTTGTATATGATGCAACCGGAAGGTTTTGTAGATCCAAAGGGAGCTAACAAAGTGTGCAAGCTCCAGCGATCCATTTATGGACTGGTGCAAGCCTCTCGGAGTTGGAATAAACGTTTTGATAGTGTGATCAAAGCATATGGATTTATCTGAGACTTTTGGAGAAGCTTTGTATTTACAAGAAAGTGAGTGGGAGCTCTGTAGCATTTCGATATTATATGTGGATGACATATTGCTGATTGGAAATGATATAGAATTTCTGGATAGCATAAAGGGATACTTGAATAAGAGTTTTTCAATGAAAGACCTCGGTGAAGCTGCTTACATATTGGGCATCAAGATCTATAGAGATAGATCAAGACGCTTGATAGGACTTTCACAAAGCAGATACCTTGACAAAGTTTTGAAAAAGTTCAAAATGGATCAAGCAAAGAAAGGGTTCTTGCCTGTGTTACAAGGTGTGAAATTGAGTCAGACTCAATGCCCAACCACTGTATAAGATAGAGAGAAAATGAAAGATGTTCCCTATGCTTCAGCCATAGGCTCTATCATGTTGCAATGCTGTGTACTAGACCTGATGTGTGCCTTGTTATTAGCTTAGCAGGGAGGTACCAAAGAAATCCAGGAGTGGATCACTGGACAGCGGTCAAAGAACATCGTGAAATACCTGAAAAGGACTAAGGATATGTTTCTCGTTTATGGAGGTGACAAAGAGCTAGTCGTAAATGGTTACGTCGATGCAAGCTTTGACACTGATCCGGATGATTCTAAATCACAAACTGGATACGTGTTTACATTGAACGGTGGAGCTGTCAGTTGGTGCAGTTCTAAACAAAGCGTCGTGGCGGGATCTACGTGTGAAGCGGAGTACATAGCTGCTTCGGAAGAAGCAAATGAAGGAGTCTTGATGAAGGAGTTCATATCCGAGCTAGGTGTCATACCTGGTGCATCGGGACCGATGAATATCTTTTGTGACAATACTGGTGCAATTGCCTTGGCAAAGGAATCCAGATTTCACAAGAGAACCAAGCACATCAAGAGACGCTTCAATTCCATCTGGGATCAAGTACAGGTGGGTGACATAGAGATTTGCAAGATACATACGGATCTGAATGTTGCAGACCCGTTGACTAAGCCTCTTCCACGAGCAAAACATGATCAGCACCAAAACTCCATGGGTGTTAGAATCATTACTGTGTAATCTAGATTATTGACTCAAGTGCAAGTGGGAGACTGAAGGAAATATTCCCTAGAGGCAATAATAAAGTTATTATTTATTTCCTCATATCATGATAAATGTTTATTATTCATGCTAGAATTGTATTAACCGGGAAACATAATACATGTGTGAATACATAGACAAATATAGTGTCACTAGTATGCCTCTACTTGACTAGCTCGTTAATCAAAGATGGTTGAGTTTCCTAAACCGTAGACATGAGTTGTCATTTGATTAACGGGATCACATCATTAGGAGAATGATGTGATTGACTTGACCCATTATGTTATCTTAGCACATGATCGTTTAGTTTACTGCTATTGCTTTCTTCATGACTTATACATGTTCCTATGACTATGAGATTATACAACTCCCGATTACCGGAGGAACACTTTGTGTGCTACCAAACGTCACAACATAACTGGGTGATTATAAAGGTGCTCTGCAGGTGTCTCCGATGGTACTTGTTGTGTTGGCATAGATCAAGATTAGGATTTGTCACTCTGATTGTCGGATAGGTATCTCTGGGCCCTCTCGGTAATGCACATCACAATAAGCCTTGCAAGCAATGTGACTAATGAGTAAGTTGCATGATGATGCATTAAGTAACGAGTAAAGGGACTTGCCGGTAACGAGATTGAGCTAGGTATTGAGATACCGACGATCGAATCTCGGGCAAGTAACATACCGATGACAAAGGGAACAATGTATGTTGTTATGCGGTTTGACCGATAAAGATCTTCGTAGAATATGTGGGAGCCAATATGAGCATCTGGGTTCCGCTATTGGTTATTGGCGGAGACGTTTCTCGATCATGTCTACATAGTTCTCGAACCCGTAGGGTCCGCACGCTTAAAGTTTGGTGACGACCGGTATTATGAGTTTTCTGTGTTTTGATGTACCGAAGGTAGTTCGGAGTCCCGGATATGATCACAAACATGACGAGGAGTCTCGAAAAGGTCGAGACGTAAAAATCGATATATTGGATGACTATATTCGGACACCGGAAGTGTTCCGAGTGGTTTCGGAGAAAACCGGAGTGCCGGAGGGTTACCGGAACCCCCCCGGGAGAAATAGTGGGCCTTATGGGCCTTAGTGGAGAGAGAGAGGGCTGGCCTAGGGCAGGCCATGCGCCCCTCCCCCTCTGGTCCGAATTGGACTAGGAGAGGTGGGGCGGCACCCCCCTTTCCTTCTCCCTCTCCCCCTTCCTTTCCCCCTCCTAGTAGGAGTAGGAAAGAGGGGAGTCCTACTCCTACTTGGAGGACTCCTCCTCCTGGCGCGCCCTACAGGGGCCGGCCGGCCTCCCCCTTGCTCCTTTATATACGGGGGCAGGGGGGCACCTCTAGACACACAAGTTGATCTGTTGATCTCTCCCAGCCGTGTGCGGTGCCCCCCACCATAATCCACCTCGATCATATCGTAGCGGTGCTTAGGCAAAGCCCTGCGTCGGTAGCATCATCATCACCGTCATCACGCCGTTGCGCTAATGAAACTCTTCGGTGAAGCTTTGCTGGATCGGAGCTCACGGGACGTCATCGAGTTGAACGTGTGCTGAACTCGGAGGTGTCGTGTGTTCGGTACTTGGATCGGTCGGATCGTGAAGACGTATGACTACATCAACCGCGTTGTGCTAACGCTTCTGCTTTCGGTGTATGAGGGTACGTGGACACACTCTCCCCTCTCGTTGCTATGCATCACCATGATCTTGCGTGTGCGTAGGATTTTTTTTGAAATTACTATGTTCCCCAACACTTGTTAACCATCAACACTTGATGCTTTTCTTGATTTCTACCTTGGCCAATTTTAGCATCGCGAAGAGCTTGGGAATTGTTTTCGTCATCCCTTGCATATTATAGTTCATCACGAAGTTCTAGTAACTTGGTGATAGTGACTAGAGAAGTTTTGTCAATTAATATCTTATCTGGAAGATTAACTCCCACTTGATTCAAGCAATTGTAGTACCCAAACAATCTGAGCACATGCTCACTGGTTGAGCTATTCTCCTCCATCTTGTAGGCAAAGTACTATCAGAGGTCTCATACCTCTTGACACAGGCATGAGTATGAAATACCAATTTCAACTCTTGGAACATCTTATATGCTCCGTGGCGTTCAAATTTTTTTTGAAGTCCCGGTTCTAAGCCGTAAAGCATGGTGCACTAAACTATCAAGTAGTCATCATACCGAGCTTTGCCAAACATTCATAACGTCTGCATATGCTCCTGCAATAGGTCCATCACCTAACAGTGCATCAAGGACATAATTCTTCTGTGCAGCACACTACAAAAAAAATACACTTCCGTGATGATACGTGTTTGTCACAGTAGGTCACGTTTTCTGTCATGCATGTACATCCATGACAAATTTATATGAGAATCAAGATAGTCATACAGGTCGTCAGAGAAGTGTTCCATGACATTACTAAAATTATCATCACAGAAGTGTCCACTTCCATGACGATAAATCGCGCGTCACATAAGTGCTTTCGTCAAGGGTGACCGACACGTGGCATCCACCGTAACGGAACGCCGTTAAGCTATCGGGTCCGGTTTTGGATCCGATAACCCGTTAAGAGCCCCGACCAATGGGGATTTTCCACGTGTAAAATCATCATTGGCTGGAGGAAACACGTGTCAGCTCCGTGTTGGCACAGGTGTCACTCATCCAATGGGCGAGATGCGCCTATGATATGTTAACACATGGACCGGCCCAAAAGTGGCCCATAAAGTTTAAATGGGCCGGCCCAACTAAAGGCCCACAAGTTTTATCAGACCATAATGGGCCGACCCAGCTAAATGCCCACAAGATTTTGCGGGCCATAATGGGCCGGCCTAGGTAAAGGCCCACAAGATTTTTGCGGGCCATAATGGGCCGGCCCAGGTGAAGGCCCACAAGATTTTTGTGGACCATAATGGGCCGGCCCAGCTAAAGGCCCATGAGATTTCACCGACATTAATGGGCCAGCCCAGCTGTAGGCCCACAAGATTTTGAGGATCCTAGTAGGCCGGCCCATTAACTGGCTGCCATGTTTTGGGCCAAATGCCGGCCCATATTTGATCCGGTCCATTAATGGCCTGCCACATTCCGTGCCTAATAATGGCCCATATGAGATCCGGCCCGTTAAAATCCTACCACGTTCTGGGCCAAATTACGACCCAGATCAGGTTCGTCCCTTTAAGAGGCTTTGGGCTAAATTATGGCCCATATCAGATTCGGCCCGTCAACTGGACGCTACGCTTTTGGGCCCATTTAGTATTTCGGCCTGATATTACTTTCGGCCTGTTAAGGGCCCGTTTAACATTTCGGCCCTATATTAATTTTGGCCTGTTAAAAGCCCGTCATATAGTTGGGCCTAACTACGGCCCGGTTTGCATCCGGCCTGCTCGTAGCCGATAATCTGATTGGGACAAACAAGGACCGAGACAATTTTGGCTTGTTATAAGCCCATGATTTGATTGGCACATTCATGGGCCGGGGTCTATTTCGGCCTGCTGCCGGCCCGTGAGCTGTTCGGCACGTTTTAGGCCCAACCTACTTTTCAGCCTCCTAAAGGCCCATTGAGTTTTCTTGGAAAAATAGGGCCGGCGGTTTACTCGGCCTATTAAAGGCCCGAATCTACTAGTGGGCTAGTTTACATTTAGGCCTGTTAACGGACCAAGATGACGGGGCCCATGATGCGGATCATACATGGTGATTTGCATGACGGCCCGATTATGTACCGTAATTTTACGGTTTGGCCGGTTTACTGCGAAGACAAGATATATATACAGTAAAATAACTGCAGCATCGTGAATAAGAAAAATCCCTAGACTATACAATAAAGAAATTACGACATATTACATCCACTAGGCATCAAAGTTCGCCACTATGATAATTAAGCACAAGCAGACAACAGATTACATACACTGGGCATCAAATATCGCCACCAGTGCAACTAAACACACCGACAAAATAATATGCAAAACCGACAACACTTCAATAGAGTTCAAGAAAGGTTAGCCCTGCTCGGGAGCTGCAGCGCAAGTAGCTGAGCAAGCTGGTGGGACTGCACTTGTTTGACACTTATATCCTCCTCACTCTGAAACATAAACAAGCAGACAGATGACAGGTTTGCACATATAAGTATTAGTGCTGACAATTCATCACATTTCTTACTGACGAATAAAGTGACACAGTTTAAAATAGCATTAACACAATATGGTATTGTTCAGGTCAAGACATGGCAGGAAATGACATTGTGAAGGAGTTGGCAGCTTCACGACACCACTGGATTACAGATGAAGAACTCATAAGTATCAATGGTTAGTGTGCTGTCAATTTATCCCATTTCAGATTGGCAAAAGAAGATAACTTGCTCTGTATAGTTTGATTTACATGCTATAAAGAAGGAACTTGGTTGTACAACTGAAAACTTTAATTGAGAAGGACAAACTTTTGTTTATGAACTGGAGTACATAATAAACTTTAAACATGCAATTTGATGCAAACACCAAAAATAAACAGTTGTTGCAGTCATGCCTAACCAAATATACACAACAAAGTTTGAAGGCTTGAGAAGGACAACCTTACATTATTGGTGAAGGCAGGCTCTATAAAGCCCTTGTCCATGCTGATGGGGGGCAATTCAAGAAGTTTACCACAGAATCTTCTTCATAAGCATTGCCGTTATTCTACATTTTGATAAGAGTAAATATAGATGTGACAATATAAGAAAAAATGGAGAATATTTAAGATAAGATGAAGAGTGATGCTACATAACCAAGTAGCTATAAATGTAAGTATAGTGATACAGGCAAAAGGTACAGCCAAGAGCAATGCAGAGATAAACTTCTTCAGTACCATCAGTGTTATCCAACCTTATGGTAAGAGTCAATATAGATCTTATGTGTAGAAAATGGAGGGAAAAGGAAAATAAGCTGCAGAGTGATGGTACATGAACAACTACCTGTCAATATAATTACACTGATAAAGGACAACAGGTACTTACAAGAACAATGCAGAGCTAAAAATTTTCATTGGCATTGGATATATTCTACACTAATGTAACCATTCATACAGATCAGATAATTTGGAGCGAACAATTGATAAGCAAGCTATCATGCATACTGCTGTGACATAATGAACCAGGTATGTATGCAAGTACAGTGATACAGGACAACAGGTACTAACAAGAGAAAAGCAGCGGGCAGCATATTTGCGATATCATGTCATTCTTTTCAAACCGGAATTCTTTTTCGAGCAGATTTCCTGCAAAAAGATCCGTAAGGCACATGGAAAAGTAGAAGTTCAAATTGTCATGCGATATCATAGACAGTACCTCATCCTCGGAACGAGACCGAAGGCATAACAAGGTTTTCCATTCAATGTCTTCTAAATTTAGCACAAGAGACTTCACCGAAATTCGTTTATAGACTTGCCATCAAAGTGTGATTTCCTCGGGTAACACCAATATCGCTGCAATGCTTCCTTGAAAAGCGCAAGCAAGCTTTGCTTGTAATGACTATCCAGATTGACCCTCGCCTACTTACAACAATGTAATGTAAATCATTGATGTGTTCAATCAGCAGAAAACAAGAAAATAATCACCATGAATAATAGCACTTACACGTAAGTGGGACAGGAAGATGTGAAAATGGTGGTTGTCCTCACGATAATCTTCCAATGATGGGAATATATGCACGTAGTCCCTAACAACATTGAAACCATTGTCTTTTAAACTGGGAATAACTGGAATGGGGTTCCAATCTGCAGGAATTGGCCGTCTCTGCAGTTGGGATAGGTCTTCGGCCGGTGGACTTGCTGTACTTTTTCTTTGGAGTGGGATTTTTCTGTGGTACGGCTGGTGCTATGGCAACTGAAATCGGCATACCTTTTCTTTGGAGTGCAGGTCCTGTGTGGTGGGGCTAGTGGCGTGGCGATGAAGTATGGGTGCAATCTGCTGGAGTCGGTCCTACGTTTTGTGTCACTTGGTTGTACAACCAATATAAGTGGGGTGTTGTCTGATTTCTCGGCACAACCACGTTTTTCAAGGACTTTGCTGGTGCTCCTTCAGGTTCGGCAATCACCCTCTTCCTTTTTGATGTCTGATGCACAAGAACAACATTTGAGTGGAAAAACATGGTATGATGACAGATGGAATATGTATTGATAATGGATGGGCATGGCATCTCGACATATATGATGAGTAAACTAAGCAGATGGCAATGCAACAAAGTAGAAGAAATGCAAGACAACATATGCAAGATACGCGCAATCAATAAAACCTTGCCAAATTAGAGCAGGTACCTTGATGGGTGAACATGACAGGCCATCTGCCTTTGACTCCTTGAGGTTAGAATAGTATTAGGATCATATTCTGAACATGAATCTACAGGTGGGGAGCATATGAGTTTCATTGCATCCAGAATGTCACTCAATGCCTTGGTGCCAATTTTGTAAGTCATTGCAGTGTTCCATAATATTCTTTCGATCGCGGATTCGATATTCACCGTAATTACGTATAATATCGAGAACCATGAAAACATAAATAGTTGTGAGATTATCTTTGTAATGCAGAGGATATTCTAATATAGGGCGCCCTGTAAACACTTGTGTGCTATCCTTTGGATTACGATGAGAGAGCTCATGTGTGTTGTAATATGGTGCGTGCATTTATATAATCTGGCACAAGTATAGAAAAATAGGCTCGTAAGTAAGGATAGTTGGCAGATGATAGGTTCAAAATATCTTTGATAGAGAGTTTATTGCCAAACCATGATAACAAGAGCACACCGCAACTAGGCAGATCATACTGTACATAAAAGGGGTACACCATAACCACGATATATAAATCGGGAAAGTGGAAATGGCTTGAAAATACGGTGTTGTATTGCCGCTAGTAATTGAAATCCTATCGATCAAGTACATGCCAGATCTATCAGCTATTGACTGCAGATGTCCCTGCTCCCCTTCCTGACAAGGAACATACTGTACGTACTAAATACAGAATAACAAAAGAGGAACATGTTAAAGAACATAAGAGGAAGCATATTCTTGAGGTTCCGCTTAATTGCATAAAATGTTGGTTGCCCACTCATGATGAATCACAACGCCCAAAGAAATGCAATTCCATGCTGTCTCTCTATATGTGGCAATTTTGAACAAGAGTCACTAGGATCATATTCTGAACAAGAGTCAACAGGTGGGGAGTGTATGAGTTTCATTGCATCCAGAATGACACTCAATGCCTTGGTGCCAATTTTGTAAATTGCGGTGTTTAGCTTCAAGAGTGGACTGCTGCTAGTGCAACACAAAGCAGCTACACAGATCATAGTGTAGATATAACGGGAAAACCATAAGCATCAGAGTAAAATCAGCAAAGTGGAACTTGCTGGAATATATGTGCTAGTATTGGCGTATTGCTGGTACGGCTAGAAAGGATTCAGATACCAGCTCTCTTCAACTGAAGGTGCGGTACTGTTAATATTAGTGTAACTCTCAAAGCGACACAGCTCCCCACATTTCCTTGCTATCCTTATAGGATTCAAGTGGGCAGGCCACTACAAATCCTATTCCCATGTTTACAAAATCCTACGAATCAAAGAGGCCCGACGAGTTCAAAGTGTCCATACCAACCGACTGTATAGATCTCTACACTGCAAATGTCCCTTCTCATCTTCACTACAAGGAACATACTGTACTACTATCATAATCCCTCCGTTCCAAAATATAAGTCTTGGTAGAGATTTCCACTATGGATCACATACAGATGTATCCAGATACATTTTAGAGTGTAGATTCACTCATTTTGCTCCATATGTAGTCCATGGTGGAACCTATACAAAGACTTGTATTTAGGAACGGAGAGAGTACTTATTAAAGAAGAACGGAAGAGGAACATGGTAAAGAAGAGCACGCAGATTTTGGATAATAAAATGTTCGTTGCGCAGTGCCCACACATGATGAACCAGAGCGCATTAAGAAAGCAACTCCCAGCTGTCTCTCTATATGTGGTGTGATGTCTACTACGCAACCTTCTTCTTGTTGACGTTGTTGGGCCTCCAAGTGCAGAGGTTTGTAGGACAGTAGCAAATTTCCCTCAAGTGGATGACCTAAGGTTTATCAATCCGTGGGAGGCGTAGGATGAAGATGGTCTCCCTCAAACAACCCTGCAACCAAATAACGAAGAGTCTCTTGTGTCCCCAACACACCCAATACAATGGTAAATTGTATAGGTGCACTAGTTCGGCGAAGAGATGGTGATACAAGTGCAATATGGATGGTAGATATATGTTTTTGTAATCTGAAAATATAAAAACAGCAAGGTAACAAGTGGTAAAAGTGAGCGTAAACGGTATTGCAATGCTAGGAAACAAGGCCTAGGGTTCATACTTTCACTAGTGCAAGTTCTCTCAACAATAATAACATAATTGGATCATATAAATATCCCTCAACATGCAACAAAGACTCACTCAAATGTCACTAATAGTGGAGAACAAACGAAGAGATTATGGTAGGGTACGAAACCACCTCAAAGTTATTCTTTCCAATCAATCCGTTGGGCTATTCCTATAAGTGTCACAAACAGCCCTAGAGTTCATACTAGAATAACACCTTAAGACACAAATCAACCAAAACACTAATGTCACTTAGATACTCCAATGTCACCTCAAGTATCCGTGGGTATGATTATACGATATGCATCACACAATCTCAGATTCATCTATTCAACCAACACATAGAATCTCAAAGAGTGCCCCAAAATTCGTATCGGAGAATCAAGACGAAAACGTGTGCCAACCCCTATGCATAGGTTCATGGGCGAAACCCGCAAGTTGATCACCAAAACATACATCAAGTGAATCACGTGATATCCCATTGTCACCACAGATACACACGGCAAGACATACATCAAGTGTTCTCAAATCATTAAAGACTCAATCCGATAAGATTACTTCAAAGGGAAAACTCAATCCATTACAAGAGAGTAGAGGGGGAGAAGCAACATAAGATCCAACTATAATAGCAAAGCTCGCGATACATCAAGATCGTGCCAAATCAAGAACACGAGAGAGAGAGAGAGAGAGAGAGAGAGAGAGAGAGAGAGAGAGAGAGAGAGAGAGAGAGATCAAACACATAGCTACTGGTACATACCCTCAGCCCCGAGGGTGAACTACTCCCTCCTCGTCATGGAGAGCGCCGGGATGATGAAGATGGCCACCGGTGAGGGTTCCCCCCTCCGTCAGGTGATACGTCTCCGTCGTATCTATAATTTTTTATTGTTCCATGCCAATATTATTCAACTTTCATATACTTTTTGCCAACTTTTTATACTATTTTTGGGACTAACATATTGATCCAGTGCCCAGTGCCAGTTCCTGTCTGTTGGATGTTTTTGGTTTCGCAGAATACCCATATCAAACAGAATCCAAATGGGATAAAAGCGGACGGAGAATTATTTTGGAATATTTGGAAAATCTGGGAGAAAGATCAACGCGAAACGGTGTCCGAGGTGGGCACGAGGTAGGGGGGCGCGTCCTACCCCTGTATGCCCCGACCTCGTGGGCCACCCGTAAGGCGGTTGATGCCCTTCTTCGGCCGCAAGGAAGCTAATTTTTGGAAAAAAATCATGGCGAAGGTTTCAGTCCAATCGGAGTTACGGATCTCCATATATATACGAAACGGTGAAAGGGCAACAGAACAGAACACAGAAACAGAGATATAGATCCAATCTCGGAGGGGCTCTCGCCCCTCCCACGCCATCGAGGCCAAGGACCAGAGGGGAAACACTTCTCCCATCTTGGGAGGAGGTCAAGGAAGATGAAGACAAGGTGCCCCCTCTCCCCTTCTCTTCCGGTGGCGCCGGAATGCCGCCGTGGCCATCATCATCACCGCAATGTTCACCAACAACTTCACCGCCATCATCACCAACTCTTCCCCCCTCTATGCAACAGTGTAACCTCTCTCTTACCTGCTGTAATCTCTACTTAAACATGGTGCTCAATGCTATATATTATTTCCCAATGATGTATGGCTATCCTATGATGTTTGAGTAGATCTGTTTTGTCCTATGGGCTATTTGATGATCAAGATTGGTTTGAGTTGCATGTTTTATTATTGGTGCTGTCCTATGGTGCTCTCCGTGTCGCGCAAGTGTGAGGGATTCCCGCTGTAGGGTTTGCAATATGTTCATGATTTGCTTATGGTGGGTGGCGTGAGTGACAGAAGCACATACCCGAGTAAGTAGGTTGTTTGCGTATGGGATAAAGGGGACTTGATACTTTAATGCTATGGTTGGGTTTTACCTTAATGATTTTTAGTAGTTGCGGATGCTTTCTAGAGTTCCAATCGTAAGTGCATATGATCCAAGTAGAGAAAGTATGTTAGCTTATGCCTCTCCCTCAAATAAAATTGCAATAATGATTACCGGTCTAGTTATCGATTGCCTAGGGACAAATAAATTTCTCGTGAGAAAAAGCTCTCTACTAAAACTAATTTAGTTGTGTCTTTATCTAAAAGCCCCTAGCTTTTATTTACTCGCTCTTTAGTTTCTTGCAAGCTTATCCAAAAAGACCTACAAAGTACTTCTAGTTTCATACTTGTTCTAGGTAAAGCGAACGTCAAGTGCGCGTAGAGTTGTATCGGTGGTCTATAGAACTTGAGGGAATATTTGTTCTACCTTTAGCTCCTCGTTGGGTTCGACACTCTTACTTATCGAAAGAGGCTACAATTGATCCCCTATACTTGTGTGTTATCAAGACCTTTTTCTGGCGCCGCTGCCGGGGAGTCATAGCGTGGGGTGAATATTCTCGTGTGTGCTTGTTTGCTTTATCACTAAGTAATTTTTATTTGCTGTTCTTAGTTGTTCTTTATCTTTAGTTATGGATATGGAACACGAAATACCAAAAAAATTAGGTGTACTTTCTGCTCATGGAGATGGGGAACCTCCGAAAACCCTCGATGCTGGTTATGTGAAAGATATTACGTACTACTTTAATAATCCTGAGAAAACCCCATTCAATTATGTAATGGGAGTAACGTTGGATCAAGGTGAATACTTTAGGGATTACCGCTTGACACAAAAAGGGAAACTATTATGGGATCAAATTCATATATTGAAGTGGTATGCTAGGAAACTATGCTTGAGTTATGATTATACTTGTTGCTTTAGGATGAAGGTTCCACACCTTCCCTTTTCATGCAAATTTAATGATAATAAAACCTTAGCTTCTTATGCTAATGGTATATATGATTACTATGATGTGGAACAAATAGAAGAATTTGTTGCTTTTATGGGTGCTTATGAAATTGAATCTATGTTTAAAGAGTCTGAAGATTTCGATGATGCTGTTTATAGACCTGAAAATTTATCTATCCTTAAGTATTGTTATGAGAATTATGAATACAATTATGAAATTAATGCACTTATTAAGAAAGTCTCCGCTGTCCAAGAAGAGAATAATATTTTGCAGGAGTCTATGGAAGAAGAAATTGATGAAACTGTGAGCTCATTGGATGAAAAAGATGATGAGGAGAGCGAAGAACAAAAGGAGGAAGAGCGGATTAGCTACCCGTGCCCACCTTCTAATGAGAGTAACTCTTCAACTCATACATTGTTTAATTTCCCTTCGTGCTTACCGATGGATGATTGCTATGATGACTATTATGATCCCGTTGATTCTCTTGAAATATCCCTTTTTGATGATGCTTGCTATGCTTGTGGCCAAGATGCCAATATGAATTATGCTTATGGAGATGAACTTGCTATAGTTCCTTATGTTAAACATGAAATTGTTGCTATTGCACCCACACATGATAGTCCTATTATCTTTTTGAATTCTCCAAACTACATTATGTCGGGGAAGTTTGCTCTTATTAAGGATTATATTGATGGGTTGCCTTCTACCGTTACACATGATGATTTTGATGAATATAATATGCATGTGCTTGCTGCTCCTACTTGCAATTATTATGAGAGAGGAACTATATCTCCACCTCTCTATGTTTCCAACATGATAAAATTGCAAGAAACTGTTTATACTATGCATTGGCCTTTACTTTGTGTGCATGAATTGTTCTTTTAAGACATGCCGATGCATAGGAAGAGAGTTAGACTTTGTCATTACATGATATATGTTGCTTTGTGCTCACTACTAAATTACAAATCATTGTTAATTAAAATTGGCTTTGATATACTTTGGGATCCGGGTGGATTCACTACTTGAGCACTATATGCCTAGCTTAATGGCTTTAAAGAAAGCGCTGCCAGGGAGACAACCCGGAAGTTTTAGAGAGTCATTTATTTCTGTTGAGTGCTTTCATATAGTTTAAAAACAACAAAAATAAAGAGGGGAACCCAAAACTTTTCAAAAAGGAAAGTGAAAGTGAGAAAGACAAGCATTGTTGAAGTGGGAGAGCTCCTTGAACTTTGTTCATGCTCACGGCAACTTTGTGAATCTGAATTACAGAAATTTTTGAACAAAAATAATTATCCCCTTGTACAATTCCATTGTATTATAAAAATAATGTGCCAAGGTTTGCCTTTAGGATGTTTACAATACTTGTTGGTTTGTACGGTGCAGGACAGAAACTTTGGCTGTAGTGTGCGATTTTTAATTTTTTACTGGAACGTCAAATGGTTCTGATTCTTTCTGCACTGTTTTTCTATACAAATTTTTTATTTTTCCTAATTTTTTCAGAAATTTTTAAGTATCATAAGTATGGTGAATGTTCAGATTATTACAGACTGTTCTGTTTTAGACAGATTCTGTTTTAGACAGATTCTGTTTTTGATGCATAGTTTGCTTGTTTTGATGAATCTATCAATTTAGTTCAGTGGATTAAGCCATGGAAAAGTTATATTACAGTAGAAACAATGCAAGAACAAAATATGAATTTGTTTTCAACAGTACTTAGAGTAGTGATTTGCTTTATTATACTAACGGATCTTACCGAGTTTTCTGTTGAAGTTTTGTGTGGATGAAGTGTTCGATGATCGAGAAGGTCTCGATGTGAGAAGAAGGAAGAGAGGCAAGAGCTCAAGCTTGGGGATGCCCAAGGCACCCCAAGTAAATATTCAAGGAGACTCAAGCGTCTAAGCTTGGGGATGCCCCGGAAGGCATCCCCTCTTTCTTCAACAAGTATCGGTATGTTTTCGGATTCGTTTCGTTCATGCGATATGTGCAAATCTTGGAGCGTCTTTTGCATTTGGTTTTCACTTTTCTTTTATGCACCATGCTGGTATGAGATGGTCCTTGGTTGATTTATAGAATGCTCTTTGCACTTCACTTATATCTTTTGAGTATGGCCTTATAGAATGCTTCATGTGCTTCACTTATATCATTTGAAGTTTGGATTGCCTGTTTCTCTTCACTTAGACAATCGCCATTTGTAGAATGCTCTTTTGCTTCACTTATAATTGTTAGAGTGTGGGCATATCTTTTGTAGAAATAATTAAACTCTCGTTCTTCACTTATACCTATTTAGAGAGATGACATGAACTGGTCATTCACATGGTTAGTCATAAAATCCTACATAAACTTGTAGATCGCTGAATATGATATGTTTGATTCCTTGCAATAGTTTTGTGATATAAAGATGGTGATATTAGAGTCATGCTAGTGGGTAGTTGTGGATTGTAGAAATACTTGTGTTGATGTTTGTGATTCCCGTAGCATGCACGTATGGTGAACCGTTATGTGATGAAGTCGGAGCATGATTTATTTATTGATTGTCTTCCTTATGAGTGGCGGTCGGGGACGAGCGATGGTCTTTTCCTACCAATCTACCCCCCTAGGAGCATGCGCGTAGTACTTTGTTTTGATGACTAATAGATTTTTGCAATAAGTATGTGAGTTCTTTATGACTAATGTTGAGTCCATGGATTGTACGCACTCTCACCCTTCCATCATTGCTAGCCTCTTTGGTATCGTGCATTGCCCTTCTCACCTCGAGAGTTGGTGCAAACTTCGCCGGTGCATCCAAACCCTGTGATACGATACACTCTATCACACATAAGCCTCATTATATCTTCCTCAAAACAGCCACCATACCTACCTATTATGGCATTTCCATAGCCATTCCGAGATATATTGCCATGCAACTTCCATCATCATCATATACATGACTTGAGCATTTATTGTCATATTGCTTTGCATGATCGTAATATAGCTAGCATGATATTTTCATGGCTTGTCCGTTTTTTGATGTCATTGCTACGCTAGATCATTGCACATCCCGGTACACCGCCAGAGGCATTCATATAGAGTCCTATCTTTGTTCTAGATATCGAGTTGTAATATTGAGTTGTAAGTAAATAAAAGTGTGATGATCATCATTATTAGAGCATTGCCCCAGTGAGGAAAGGATCATGGAGACTATGATTCCCCCACAAGTCAGGATGAGACTCCAGACTTTATGAAAATAAAAGAGGCCAAAGAAGCCCAAATAAAAAAAGAGGCCAAAGAAGCCCACCAAAAAAATAAAAAAATAAAAAATAAAAAATGAGAGAAAAAGAGAGAAGGGGCAATGTTACTATCCTTTTACCACACTTGTGCTTCAAAGTAGCACCATGTTCTTCATATAGAGAGTCTCTTGAGTTATCACTTTCATATACTAGTGGAAATTTTCATTATAGAACTTGTCTTGTATATTCCGATGATGGGCTTCCTCAAACGCCCGAGGTCTTCATGAGCAAGCAAGTTGGATGCACACCCACTTAGTTTCCAGTTTGAGCTTTCATACAATTATAGCTCTTAGTGCATCCGTTGCATGGCAATGCCTACTCACTCACATTGATATGTATTAATGGGCATCTCCATAGCCCGTTGATACGCCTAGTTGATGTGATACTTTCTCCTTTTTTGTCTTCTCCACATAACCCCCACCATCATATTCTATTCCACCTATAGTGCTATGTCCATGGCTCACGCTCATGTATTGCGTGAAAGTTGAAAAGGTTTGAGAACGTCAAAAGTATGAAACAATTGCTTGGCTTGTCATCGGGGTTGTGCATGATTTGAATATTTTGTGTGGTGAAGATGGAGCATAGCCAGACTATATGATTTTGTAGGGATAACTTTCTTTGGCCATGTTATTTTGAAAAGACATGATTGCTTTATTAGTAGGCTTGAAGTATTATTGTTTTTATGCCAAAAGATATACTATTGCTTTGAATCACTCGTGTCTTAATATTCATGCCATGATTAGACATATGATCAAGATTATGCTAGGTAGCATTCCACATCAAAAATTATCTTTTTTATCATTTACCTACTTGAGGACGAGCAGGAATTAAGCTTGGGGATGCTGATACGTCTCCATCGTATCTATAATTTTTGATTGTTCCATGCCAATATTATTCAACTTTCATATACTTTTTGCCAACTTTTTATACTATTTTTGGGACTAACGTATTGATCCGATTGCTCCGATGCAGTTCTCATCATTGCATGTTTTGGTTTCGCAGAATATCCATATCAAACGGAATCTAAAGGGGATAAAAACGGACGAAGAATTATTTTGGAATATTTGGAAAATCTGGGAGAAAGATCAACGCGAAATGGTGTCCGAGGTGGGCACGCGGTAGGGGGGCGTGCCCTACCCCCCCCAGGGCGCGCCCCTGACCATCGCGGGCCACCCGTAAGGCGGTTGATGCCCTTCTTCGGCCGCAAGAAAGCTAATTTTTGGAAAAAAGATCACGGTGAAGGTTTCAGTCCAATCGGAGTTACGGATCTCCATATATATACAAAACGGTGAAGGGCAGCAGAATAGAACACAGAAACAGAGAGAAACAGAGAGATAGATCCAATCTTGGAGGGGCTCTCGCCCCTCCCATGCCATGGAGGCCAAGGACCAGAGGGGAAACCCTTCTCCCATCTAGGGAGGAGGTCAAGGAAGAAGAAAACAAAGGGGCCCCCTCTCCCCTTCTCTTCCGGTGGCGCCGGAACGCCGCCGTGGCCATCATCATCACCGGAATCTTAACCAACAACTTCACCGCCATCATCACCAACTCTTCCCCCCTCTATGCAGCGGTGTAACATCTCTCTTTCCTACTGTCTCTACTTAAACATGGTGCTCAACGCTATATATTATTTCCCAATGATGTATGGCTATCCTATGATGTTTGAGTAGATCTGTTTTGTCCTATGGGCTATTTGATGATCAAGCTTGGTTTGAGTTGCATGTTTTATTATTGGTGCTGTCCGATGGTGCTCTCCGTGTCGTGCAAGCGTGAGGGATTCCCGCTGTAGGGTTTGCAATATGTTCATGATTTGCTTATGGTGGGTGGCGGAGTGATGTGAACACGCAGACCGAGTAAGTAGGTTGTTTGCATATGGGATAAAGGGACTTGATACTTTAATGCTATGGTTGGGTTTTACCTTAATGATCTTTAGTAGTTGCGGATGCTTGCTAGAGTTCCAATCATAAGTGCATATGATCCAAGTAGAGAAAGTATGTTAGCTTATGCCTCTCCCTCAAATAAAATTGCAATAATGATTACCGGTCTAGTTATCGATTGCCTAGGGACTAACTTTCTCGTGACAAAAAGCTCTCTACTAAAACTAATTTAGTTGTGTCTTTATCTAAACAGCACCTAGCTTTTATTTACTCGCTCTTTAGTTTCTTGCAAGCTTACCCAAAAACACCTACAAAGTACTTCTAGTTTCATACTTGTTCTAGGTAAAGCGAACGTCAAGTGCGCGTAGAGTTGTATCGGTGGTCTATAGAACTTGAGGGAATATTTGTTCTACCTTTAGCTCCTCGTTGGGTTCGACACTCTTACTTATCGAAAGAGGCTACAATTGATCCCCTATACTTGTGGGTTATCAGCAGGGTGCCGGAACAGGGTCCCGATTGGTTTTTGGTGCTATAGAGGCTTGCGGCGGTGGAACTCCCGATCTATTCTATTCCCCGATCATTTTAGAGTATAAGTATATATATATATAGGTGGAAGAAATACGTCAGGGAAGCCACGAGGGGCCCACGAGGGTGGAGGGCGTGCCCCCTGCCTCATGCCTCCCTCGTTGCTTTCCTGACGTGCACTCCAAGTCTCCCAGGTTGCGTTCCTTCCAAAAATAACTTCTCCAGAAGGTTTCATCCATTTCGACTCCGTTTGATATTCCTTTTCTTCGAAACACTGAAACAAGGGAAAAAACAGGAACTAGCAGTGGGCTCTGGGTCAATAGGTTAGTCCCAAAAATAATATAAAAGTGTAAAATAAAGCCCATAAACATCCAAGATGGATAATATAATAGCATGAATACTTCATAAATTTTAGATACGTTGGATATGTATCAGCATCCCCAAGCTTAATTCCTGCTCGTCCTCGAGTAGGTAAATGATAAAAGAAATAATTTATGAAGTGTGAATGCTAGCAGGTGCATAAGTTTGATCAATGATAATTTCAATCACCTTTTCTAGCATCATTATATGTCATAACAGTAGTTCAACTCATAGAACTTTTCATGAACAAGTAACGAGCTATTCACATGTTAAAGTATAGACCACAAACTTTCTTGAAAACTGTTATTAGTCATCAAACAATTACAATTCATCTTTTTTTCAGGAAGAGTCTATGTCAGAGCTTTGATTCAGCAAACTTCACATACTCAACTATCTTTTAGTCTTCCATGATTGCTACCACTCAAAGCACATTTTTAGAACAAATAGTATTCATCGAACACAGAGAAAGATAGGGGCTCAATGTTTCGCCTCCCAACCTTTTACCTCAAGGGTAATGTCAACAGTAATAATTCATGCTCAAATATATTTGAATGGACATATATTCTTAGATCTTTCCATCACATGATGCTTGCCAACTAAAGAGTAGGTTGGAATGAGAAGGAATACTATTGACTCTTGCATAAAAGTAAAAGATAGGCCCTTCGCAGAGGGAAGCAGGGATTTGCAGAGGTGCCAGAGCTCGAAGCAAAAATAGAGATGAAAATAATTTTGAGAGGTATGCTTTCATTGTCAACATAACGACCAAGAGTTCCCAATATCTTCCATACTACATACATTATAGGCGGTTCCCAAACAGAAAAGTATAGATTTTTACTCCCCCTCCACCAACAATCATCAATCCATGGCTTACCCGAAATAATGGGTGCCTCCAACTAACATCAATCCGGGGGGAGTTCTGTTTGCAATTATTTTTGATTTGATTTCGATCTTTTGATCATGGGTCTGGGCATCCCAGTTACCAGCCATTTTCTCGTGAATGATGAGCGGAGTCCACTCATCGTGAGAATAACCCACCTAGCATGGAAGATACTGCTAGCCCCAAGTCGCTACATTAGCGATTCGGGCATACAAAACAGATTATTATTTGAAGGTTTAGAGTTTGGCACATGCAAATTTACTTGGAACGGCAGGTAAATACCGCATATAGGTAGATATGGTGGACACTCATGGAAGAAACTTGGTTCAAGGAATTTGGATGCACAAGCAGTATTCCCGCTTAGTACAGATATTTTGGCTAGCAAAGGATTCTAAATAGCAAGCACCACATGTTAGAGGATCCAAAACAATATAACCTATACAAATATACCCAATCATAACTCATTATGTTGTCTTCCTTGTCCAACTTCAACTAATTTGCTCAGGTTTGAAAATAATTAATGGGGATCACAATCATAGAAGATGTCCAAGATAGTATATTTATATGTGAAATCTCTCTTCCTTCAATATTCTTTCATGAATTGTTCAAGTGACCAATACAATGTTTTCTAACCTTCAAAAAAATTTACCACCTCTACTTCTTATATTTACTCATAGGGCAAAAGTGAAGCACACGAGTAAATGACAAACTACTCCAAAAAGATATAAGTGAAGATCAATGAGTAGTTAAATAATTATTTAGCTATGTGAAGACTCTCTCTAATTTAAGAATTTCATATCTTGGTAATTTATTCAAACAGAAAGCAAACCTAAAGAAAATAAAATGATGCTCCAAGCAAAACACATATCATGTGGTGAATAAAAATATAGCTCCAATTAAAGTTACCGATGAACGAAGATTAAAGAGGGGATGCCTTCCGGGGCATCCCCAAGCTTAGGCTCTTGGTTGTCCTTGAATATTACCTTTGGGTGCCTTGGGAATCCCCAAGGTTAGGCTCTTTACACTCCTTATTCCATAGTCCATCTAATCTTTACCCAAAACTTGAAAACTTCACAACACAAAACTTAACAGAAAATCTCGTGAGCTCCGTTAGCGAAAGAAAACAAAACACCACTTCATGGTACAGTAATGAACTCATTCTTTATTTATATTGGTTTTACTGTATTCCAACTTATCTATGGTTTATAAACTATTTTACTAGCCATAGAGTTATCAAAATAAGCAAACAACACACGAAAAACAGAATCTGTCAAAAACAGAACAGTCTGTAGTAATCTGTAACTAACGCAAACTTATGGAACTCCAAAAATTCTAAAATAAATTGGTGGACCTGAGGAATTTGTCTAGTAATCATCTGCAAAAATAATCAACTAAATATCACTCTCCAGTAAAAAGTTTTAGCTAATCTCGTGAGCGCTAAAGTTTCTGTTTTTTACAGCATGATCATAAAGACTTCGCCCAAGTCTTCCCAAAGGTTCTACTTGGCACAAACACTAATTAAAACATAAAACCACATATAAACAGAAGCTAGATGTATTATTTATTCCTAGACATAACCAAAAAGCAAGAAACTAAAATAAAAATTGGGTTGCCTCCCAACAAGCGCTAACGTTTAACGCCCCTAGCTAGGCATGATGATTTCAATGATGCTCGCATAAAAGATAAGAATTGAAACATAAAGGGAGCATCATGAAGAATATGACTAGCACATTTAAGTCGAACCAACTTCCTATGCATAGGGATTTTGTGAGCAAAAAACTTATGGGAACAACAATCAACTTGCATAGGAAGGTAAAACAAGCATAACTTCAAGATTTTAAGCACATAGAGAGGAAACTTGATATTATTGCAATTCCTACAAGCATACATTCCTCCCTCATAATAATTTTCAGTAGAATCATGAATGAATTCAACAATATAACCAGCACCTAAATCATTCTTTTCATGATCTACTTGCATAGAAATTTTACTACTCTCCACATAAGCAAATTTATTCTCATTCGGAATAGTGGGAGTATCATAAGAGACTTGAATACTTTGTTTCCACATTAAAAGAGTAATGTTCAGAAAAAGGGTAATCATAATCATGACAAGTTTTATAAATGTAATCATCACTACTTTTTATAGCATAAGTTTCATCACAATAATCATCATAAGTAGCAACTTTGTTCTCATCATAATCAATTGAAACCTCTTCCGAAATAGTGGATACATCACTAAATAAAGTCATGACCTCTCCAAATCCACTTTCATAAATATTATAAGATTGAACATCCTCCAAAATAGTGGGATCATTACTTCCTAAAGTTGACACTCTTCCAAACCCACTTTCATCAATATAATCATCATAAGTAGGAGGCATGCTATCATCATTATAAATTTGCATATCAAAACTTGAGAGGCTAAAAATATCATCCTCATTAGACATAGAATCCCCAAGCTTGGGACAAATATTAATTGCATCAAATATATTCTAAAAAACATCATCTTCTTCAAACATAGCATCCCCAAGCTTGGGCCTTTTCATATCATAATCATAATCACTCTCATCATTAATAGTATGGATAGCACCAATAGTATAGCAATTGTCATATTCCAAGCAAGTGCCAAAAAGATTTTCAAGATCATAATAAGTATTATTATCTTCCCAACCATAATCATCATAACAAGCAATAGGCATAACGAGATCATCATCAAGTGCATCATCTTCCACAATTTTTGATTCATTTTCATGAGGCACAACAATAATGGGAGCAGCTTTATTTGGGAGAGATGTCTTTTTACCTCTCTTCCTTTTTCTTTTCTTCTTCTTCACCACATCATGTGTGGGTTCAGTCCTCCTTTTGGAGCTCCTTATTAATGAGATTGGTTGAATAGAAGGCTCCTCCTCGTTACCTGATTCATCATAAGAAATAATAGGAGGATATTGGGAAGTCTCTTCCCTTTCATTAGTATTCTCTTCATCCTCTATTTCTTTTCTTTTCTTTATGTAATTGGCAATATAAGGGTTTTCAATGCAATTCACCGCACAATACATATAAATTTCCTCTAGATCAAAATCAAGAAATTTATCGAGATTAAATTTTGGAATACCCACAGTTATATGTTTCATTTCTTCATAACCCAAAAGAAGACTAAGCTCTTTATGATGCTCAAGGGTAATCAAGTTATCACAATTTTTGGACACTACTTGATCATGAAACAAATAGCATTGGAGCTTCAAATGACCATGTTCATTGCAAAGATCACAAGGATGGCGACAAATATTGAATCTTTCAGCACAAACATCTAACCTTTCTTGCAAAAATTTAGTTTATAAATGCTTATGCCTCTTGCAATATCTATCTTCCCTATTTGGTGTGTACTTCCAAACCCAATGCACTCCACAAAAATTGACATGTTTATAGGAGACATTTTCATCATAACTAGTGCAATCATCATTAGTACTATGGATATTCAAGGAGTTCATACTAACAACATTGCAATCATGCTCATCATTCAAAGATTCAGTGCCAAACATTTTAATGCATTCTTCTTCTAACACTTTGGCACAATTTTCCTTTCCATCATACTCACGAAAGATATTAAAAAGACGAAGCGTATGAGATAAAGTCAATTCCATTTTCTTTGTAGTTTTCTTTTATAAACTAAACTAGTGCTAAAACAAGAAACAAAAAGATTTGATTGCAAGATCTAAAGATATACCTTCAAGCACTCACCTCCCCGGCAACGGCGCCAGAAAAGAGCTTGATGTCTACTACGCAACCTTCTTCTTGTAGACGTTGTTGGGCCTCCAAGTGCACAGGTTTGTAGGACAGTAGAAAATTTCCCTCAAGTGGATGACCTAAGGTTTATCAATCCATGGGAGGCGTAGGATGAAGATGGCCTCTCTCAAACAACCCAGCAACCAAATAACGAAGAGTCTCTTGTGTCCCCAACACACCCAATACAATGGTAAATTGTATAGGTGCACTAGTTCGGCGAAGAGATGGTGATACAAGTGCAATATGGATGGTAGATATATGTTTTCGTAATCTGAAAATATAAAAACATCAAGGTAACAAGTGGTAAAAGTGAGCGTAAACGGTATTGCAATGCTAGGAAACAAGGCCTAGGGTTCATACTTTCACTAGTGCAAGTTCTCTCAACAATAATAACATAATTGGATCATATAACTATCCCTCAACATGCAACAAAGACTCACTCAAAAGTCACTAATAGTGGAGAACAAACGAAGAGATTATGGTAGGGTACGAAACCACCTCAAAGTTATTCTTTCCAATCAATCCGTTGGGCTATTCCTATAAGTGTCACAAATAGCCCTAGAGTTCATACTAGAATAACACCTTAAGACATAAATCAACCAAAACCCTAATGTCACCTAGATACTCCAATGTCACCTCAAGTATCCGCAGGTATGATTATACGACATGCATCACACAATCTCAGATTCATCTATTCAACCAACACATAGAACCTCAAAGAGTGCCCCCAAAATTTCTACTAGAGAATCACGAAGAAAACGTGTGCCAACCCCTATGCATAGGTTCATGGGCAGAACCCGCAAGTTGATCACCAAAACATACATCAAGTGAATCACGTGATATCTCATTGTCACCACAGATACGCACGGCAAGACATACATCAAGTGTTCTCAAATCATTAAAGACTCAATCCGATAAGATTAGTTCACAGGGAAAACTCAATCCATTACAAGAGAGTAGAGGGGGAGAAGCAACATAAGATCCAACTATAGTAGCAAGGCTCGCGATACATCAAGATCGTGCCAAATCAAGAAAACGAGAGAGAGAGAGATCAAACACATAGCTACTGGTACATACCCTCAGCCCTGAGGGTGAACTACTCCCTCCTCGTCATGAAGAGCACAGGGATGATGAAGATGGCCACCGGTGAGGGTTCCCCCCTCCGGCAGGGTGCCAGAACAGGGTCCCGATTGATTTTTGGTGGCTACAGAGGCTTGCGGCAGTAGAACTCCCCATCTATTCTGTTCCCCGATCGTTTTAGGGTATATGGATATATATAGGTGGAAGAAATACGTCAGGGGAGCCACGAGGGGCCCATGAGGGTGGAGGGCGCGCCCCCTGCCTCGTGCCTCCCTCGTTGCTTTCCTGACATGCACTCCAAGTCTCCCGGGTTGCTTTCCTTCCAAAAATAACTTCTCCAGAAGGTTTCATTCCATTTCGACTCCGTTTGATATTACTTTTCTTGGAAACACTGAAACAAGGAAAAAAAAACAGGAACTGGCATTGCGCTCTGGGTCAATAGGTTAGTCCCAAAAATAATATAAAAGTGTAAAATAAAGCCCATAAACATCCAAGATGGATAATGTAATAGCATGAATACTTCATAAATTATAGATATGTTGGAGACATATCATGTTGCACGTGCTTTTTCGAAAGTAAAGTAGGAACATTAGCTGACCAATTAAATGTTATCTGTTTTAGTAATATCAGCATCATATCAGATTCATACTTGAGCAACAAGTTCAGAATTATGAGTGGCACGTTGTTTAGCTTGATGGATTCAGGAGCAGTGCTAAACAGGTACGATGATGGTACTGAATATAAAGGCATGTCTGCATTTGGGTTAGTCGACCATTTCAGGCGGTTGGATGAAGATCCTACGTCTCCTAACCCTTATTTTTCCTCGTCTCCGATTCTTCCCATACAGAACACCGCACGGGCCGCCGACCGGACCATCGGCCCCCACCGCCTGTGTTCCTCCGCCACCCCACCCCCCGCCCCCACCCGCATCGAGTTTTCTTTGTTCGGTGAGGCCCCACCACCGCCCCCTAATAACCAAAGTCCCCACCCGAGCCCCTTTGTTCGCACCGGCGAACTCCGGCGATCTCTAAAAAATCGGCTGATCCAATTTTGAAATTTAGTCTACTATGATTTAACTAGTGTGGAATATAAAAGGCAAAAACCATAAGCATTGGGAGTATAGTGTTGAGCGTGCCATGGCGGATCTGAAGGTACAAACCGGACAAAGGCAACTTCGCAACCAATGTTTGCTCTCAACAAGCAAGT
This sequence comes from Aegilops longissima, assembly GCA_021605205.1. NCBI lineage: Eukaryota > Viridiplantae > Streptophyta > Magnoliopsida > Poales > Poaceae > Aegilops > Aegilops longissima. The sequence continues at coordinate 81,877,956 of CM038681.1, forward strand.
AAGTGATGGACAAGAAATCAGAGTAAAGCAGTAGCGATCTATTTTCTTGCTGCGATAAATAACTTGAGCAGATACGAAAGAGTACCGCCTTTGGTGCGGCGCCGTGTATGCATCTGCTGAGAATTTGACGGTGTTGCGGTAGCGATGGCTGTCGGCGGCGTGGAAGTAGATCTAGGAGGGTAGACGGTGGCGGCGGGGCGCGGTGGACGAGACGGTCGTAGGAGCGGCGCCGACAAGGTGGACGACAGCGGGGATGAAGCGAGAGGGCGGGATGCAAGGATCCCGGTCCGAAGCCGTGGATGAGAGAGGTCGATCTCTTGTAATGGACGGCGGCGTCGGGGTATCAGCTCCGGCATGGTGGAGGAGGACGGCGGTGGATGGGGTGGCGGACGGAGGAGGCTGGGGTTGAGAGGGTGTTTTGGCGCCCACGGAGTACGAATGTGGAAATGGAGGTGGAGAGGAAGGGGGGAACCATGTCTTCAGGGCGCGCTTGTCTCAAATGCGAGGAAATTTACAAACTTAGCCCCCATTTCAAATTTCCTACATCACAGCAATATTAGTCGGTTGGGGATAGGACGGTAATCTCGCATACATCGAATATTTGCCGACGAGAGTTTGTTTTTGGCGCCCACCGTGTATGAATCGGGGAGGGAGTCGATTTCGGCCGAGGACACACTGTGTTTTGGCGCCCACTGTCGGTGTCAAAACCGGCGGATCTCGGGTAGGGGGTCCCGATTTGTGCGTCTTAGGCTGATGATAACAGAAAGCAAGGGACACAATGTTTACCCAGGTTCGGGCCCTCTCGATGGAGGTAAAACCCTACTTCCTGCTTGATTAATATTGATGATATGAGTAGTACAAGAGTAGATCTACCATGAGATGGTAGAGGCTAAACCCTAGAAGCTAGCCTATGATGGTTATGATTGTGATTGTGATTGTGATCGTGATCGGCCTTCTAAGGACCAACCTCTCCAGTTTATATAGACACCGGAGAGGGCTAGGGTTTACATGGAGTCGGTTACAAGGAAGGAAATATATTATCCGGATCGCCAAGCTTGTCTTCCACGCAAAGGAGAGTCCCATCCGGACACGGGACGGAGTCTTGAGTCTTGTATCTTCACACTCCAATAGTCCGGACAAATTATATAGTCTGGTTGTCCGGATACCCCCTAATCCAGGACTCCCTCAGTAGCCCCTGAACCAGGCTTCAATGATGATGAGTCCCGCGTGCAGTCTTGTCTTCGGCATTGCAAGGCGGGTTCCATCTCCGAATTCTCCAAAGTACCTGTTACGACAGATAGTGTCCGGCTTCCCATCAATGTATACTCCTCGGCTTTCGTGCCTCAATAATGACCTCCTCCACGTGTCGAGCGAATGCGAGGAGCCGAGGCATTTTTGCATTTGCCACCCCCTGATCCAGCAGGTTGACCATCTATTTGAGGAGACGGGGATTCCCAGATCCAAACCTCATCCTCTTCCCTCGAGCAAGCATCCAACAGAGCGGTCCAAAAAAAAACATTTCAATATGGCCAGTCGTCGCAGCTCTTCTTCTCGCATTCCTCGCTCTAAGCCGGGGGAATGGGAAGAGTGTTCAGTTCCTCATAGCCGTTTGATAGAGTTACAAACCCAAGGGTATCTTCCACCGGCGTTCATGGTCCCCGTCCGAGCCGGAATTGCCACCTATAATGGCGGGGAGCAAGCGGAGGGATCTCCTAATCCGTCTCCAGAGGAGCGAATATGCCTCATCCCGCATATGCTAAGGGGCGTCAGGTTTCCTATCCACCCGTTTCTTCGCGGGCTCCTGGAGTTCTACGGCCTCCAGTTGCACAACTTTACCCCTGCCTCCGTGCTACATATAGCAGGATATGTTGCCCTTTGCGAGCTGTTTCTAGGCTGCGAGGCTCACCTCGAGCTATGGAAGAAGCTGTTTTGCCTCATCCCTCGCAACCAGGGAGAATCTCTTTGTCAAGTGGGCCGACCCGAAGTATGGCGCATTGCCGAGACCGGATACCTATCCGGCACTCCCAAGAAGGCACCAGAGAACTGTCCTTCAGAATGGTTTTACGTTGATGACGTTCCCCTTCCGGATCCAGTCCGGACAGGTCTCCCCAAGTTCAGTAACGCCCCGCCGAGGGCACGTAGAAGCTGGCGCCCTCGGGTCCCCCAAGAGGAGGATACTAGGGAAATACACTTCCTGATGAGCAGGATAAAGTTACTGGCCAAATCCGGACTGACGATAGTCGAGGTTATGGCAATATGCATAATGCGGGGGTTGTAGCCGCTTCAATATCGGGGGAAGCCAATGTGGCACTTCAACGGGGAAGATGATGCCACCCGCTGCGGCCGTAAGGGTCCGGACTCCGCCACTGCTCTGGCGAGGATATTATCCGACCTGTATAAAGGAGAAGAGGAAGAATTCCTTCACATTAAACAGCGGGATGGGTTTTCTATGTACAACCCCCCAAGCTGGGTAAGTCGTTATACTTTTTCCCGCTTCACTTATTGTGGCGTTCTTCACTAAGATTATCTGCCTCGATATTTTCGAGCAGGAACTGAGGAGGGCCGTAGAAGGGATCTCCAGCCCTTCCCCGCAGCCAGAGGACCCCGGAAGGGCCCTCGATCTAGGACTCAAAGAAGATCCGGATATTACTATGGAGCTTGTCAACGGGATATTTTATCAGGCGAGCTGCGATGGCGCCTCAGTGGCTATTATTGCCGACTATCCCGGACTGCTACCTGTGTCGCGTGTAAGCCAAGCCGAAAACTCTATCCTCCGAAGAGGACTCCCCTCTGATGTCATGCCTTACCCCTGAAGTATCGTGCTTTTGCAGAGACAACGGTCGGAGCGCGGGGCCGAGCCCCTAGGGATCCGTCGGCAACGGGCGTCCGGATCGGGTAGGCTTAAGAGGAAGGCGATTAGGGTCGAAACGCCGCTACAGAGGTAAGGTAAAAACCTGTTCTACAATTATTATTTTTTGAAGTGTAACAGCGCCCTTTGTGTCCTGGCAGGAAGAGGAGTAGCCGGACTATATCCGGGGACCCTGCCAATCATGCCTCCACCAGCCAGATTCCAGAACCGGCTTCGAGAGAGGAGGCGGACGTGGGGCCGATGCCGCATAGTCCTCCGACGGAGGACACGGATATGCTCTCTGCCACGAATTCCGAAGTAGGGAGCGCCATGAATCACCGGCACCGACGGGCGTACTTTGCAACAACATCTTTTCCGAAGAGGCATTTAACGCTTTCAATTCGGGAGACACATACATCCAAGCTGCTCAAGGCGGGCTTGCCCGAGCGACGGACTAGTATACCAAAGATATACGGGTACGAAAGTTTGATAAGCATGTATAGCAGTAGCCCCTGAGACTTGAAACGGTTGGAACAACTGTTGTAAGGATCAATTTATGCACAGGTCCTTGTAGATAAGAATGAGCAATTGTCTCGGGAGCTGGAGCAGTGCAAGGCCCAGCTGAGGGCCACGGTTGCCAAGCTAGAGGAATCCCAGAAGGCCTCATTTGGTGACATTTGTCTCAATTGTACGAAGATGCACCGGTTAGTAAGTGGCTTGGTATGACAAGTCTAACAGAAAATTCTGTAGACAATCCCGGGGTGAATCCGGAGGGCGTAAGAGATGACGAGTCGCATCTCAAAAGGCGGCTAAAGGCTGGCGAGCGCGTTCTTACGCAAGTTAGGCAGGAGAAGAACAATCTTCAAGATGCCAATGTCCGGCTGGACGTGTAATTAAAAGACGTCCGCGCTCAGCTGGCGGACTCCGTAAAGGAGAACAAAAGGCTTCGTCGCGACATTTATTGTAAGTGCCCAGACGAACTGTAGTACAACTCGGCGAGGAAGCGTATTGAATGAATTTTTACTTGCAGGTATGTTAACGGGCTGCCCTGAGGAGGAGGTGCCCGCGTCTGCAGGCGATTTACTGCAAGACCTCTCACAACTGCACGAGCGAGCTCGACAGGTGATGCAGGGCGTTGCTCAGGCCTTGTGGCCATCAAGCTTCCTGCCGAAGGGCATGGGGGAGCTTGTGGATATGCTTCAAGGAGCACGGCGGCGCTTCCGATTGTGGAAGATGTCAGCCTGCCGACAAGGTGCAAGAGAAGCCTGGGCTATGGTGAAGACGCGCTACACCAAGCTGGACCCGAACCATATGGCCGAAGTTGGACCGGCGGGGCCGGATGGGCAAGAAATTCCCGTAAGTCTGGTGTATGACCAGGTAGCGTTAGCCACAAAGTATTCCCAACAGGATTGTAAGCTAGATAGCCTGTCGGATGGTATAGAGGAGGAATATAGTCAGTCCAAGTGACTGTGTAATTCAATGGACATAAGTAGTCCCTAGCCGGATTAAAATCATTTGTCTTGGCGGACCTTTTCGCTTCAGCCCCCGGATCCGATAGTCTGGGGTGTATCCGAATACCCGCTCAGTTATGCAAAACCGGGGTATGCATGGAAACCAGACATAGGGGTCATAAGTGCTTGAACAGACAAGTACCCAACTAGTTATGTTATATTACGTGGATAGTAAGAAACATCTTCCAGGGAGAATAGTTCCGTTAGGGGTTCCTTTTCCTTTCCCTGGGTACGCGTGTGATGATGCACATGTCTGGACTGCGAACAAGGACGCAGGATACAAAAATTCTGAGAATTTACATTATAATAAACGAATACATCTTTTGTTCACCGACCGAATATTCCCTTAAGGACGCTAGCTTTCGGCTTCACCCAGTCTGAGGTACACATCCGACTGAACCGGCAGTAACAATCGCAGAGGTGCTCCCCTTATTCCCTAGCCGAATTAACGGGAACGTAGGGCATAAACTGTCACGCCCAAGATGCGACCCTATCCAAAAGGAACTCGATGGTCCCACCAAGGATAGAAGCGCATCTTGAAGACGCTTTTGCAAGGTGGATATCATTACATCAACATTACATAATAGTGGGGATACATACATAAGGCACAAATGCCCCAAGAATACATCAACATCATATACAAGAACAACATCCGACTACAGATGAATCATAAACAGAAACTCAAACGACATCCACCCTGCTAACCCAGGCTGCCGACCTGGAACCTATCCCCTGATCGAAGAAGAAGCAGAAGAAGAACTCCAACACAAGCAAACATCGCTCTCACCTCATGATCATCGCACAACCTGTACCGCAACTGGTGGTGTAGTAATCTGTGAGCCACGAGGACTCAGCAATCCCATTACCATGGGTATCAAGACTAGTAAAGCTTAAAGGGAAAGGAAGGGGTAAAGTGGTGAGGTTGCAGCAGCGACTAAGCATATATGGTGGCTAACATACGCAAATGAGAGCGAGAAGAGAAACAAAGGAACAGTCGTCAACTAGTAATGATCAAGAAGTGATCCTGAACTCCTACTTACGTCAGACATAACCCAAGAAACCGTGTTCTCCTCTCGATCAACCCCGAAAAGAGACACTCACGGTTACGCTTTACGGTTGGTGTATTTTAGAAGAGTTTGCTTCAAGTTTACTACAACCGGATATTAACAAATTCCCATCGCCACATAACCGCGGCACGGCTCTCGAAAGTTTATACCTGCAGGGGTGTCCCAACTTAGCCCATGATAAGCTCTCGCGATCAACGAAGGATATTCCTTCTCCCCGGGAAGACCCGATCAGTCTCGGAATCCCGGCTACAAGATATTTGGACAGCAATAAAACTAGACCAGCAAGACCTCCCGGCGTGCCGACACCCTGATAGTAGCCGCACAGATCTCGATCGTGCCACGACCGATGAACACTACGACGGCAACCGACGATACCCCAAGTTGCCTCGGGCGGCACCGCAAGTGGTTCTAGTTTGACCAACACTTAGACAAGCATTGGCCGGGGGGTAAATAAAGATGACCCTCGGGATGCGCGACTCCCAAGGGGAAAAGGCTAGGTGAGGCAAATGTAAAACCAATGTTGGGCCTTGCTGGAAAAGTCTTATTCAAAGCGAACTGTCAAGGGGGTCCCATAAATCACCCGACCGCGTTAGGGACGCAAAATCCGGGAACATAACACCAATATGACGGAAACTAGGTTGGCAAGAGTGGAACAAAACACCAGGCATAAGGCCGAGCCTTCCACCCTTTACCAAGTATATAGATGCATTAATTAAATAAGATATATTGTGATATCCCAACAAGTAAACATGTTCCAACAAGGAACAACATCTCCATGTTCCAACAAGGAACAAACTTCATCTGCACCTGCAACTAACAACGCTATAAGAGGGGCTGAGGAAAGCGGTAACATAGCCAAACAACAGTTTGCTAGGAAGGGTGCAAAAGGTTAGAGGCTGACATGGCAATTTGGGATGGCTTGATAAACAGGTAATAGGTAGCGCAGCATAGCGAAAGAACGAAGCAACTAGCATAGAAATGATAGTAGTGAGATCCAGGGTAGCGGTCATCTTGCCTGAAATCCCGCAAGGAAGAAGAACTAGTCCATGAAGAAGACGAACGGATGAAGCCGAACCGAGCGTAGACGAACGAATCCTCACGATCGCAACGCAACAGGAACTAACAAGAAGAAGCACACAACATAGTAAACACTCCACACATGAACATGGCATGATGCACAACAAACATGATGCATGACAAAGCTACATGAAGCTACTCATGGCAAGAGATAATGCAAACAAGAGCAACACATCAAAGCAAGTTTAAATGAGGCCAGAAACAACATATAACAATTCTGGTAAGTCCTCATATGCAAATTTCGAAATTGGTCCAGATCTGAATAAACCTTATGTTCAAGTTGTTAAACAGCAAGTTAAGATGGACCACGATGATCTACACGAAATTCTAGTCAAGTTACATATAAAGTTCATTAAATTCGGAGCTACGGCCTAGAAGATATGAGCAAAACAAGATAAACATGGCATTGATGCAAAATGCACACAAACATCAAGCAAACACCTCGAAACATGAATGCAACATGATAATATGAAACTACATGCAAAATCAAGCAAGTTTCATTGTAACGCCCTCGATGCGGCTATATCTCCCACGTGTCGAAGCACGACTTAGAGGCATAACCGCATTGAAGGCAATGTCGCAAGTGAGGTAATCTTCACACAACCCATGTAATACATAAGGGAAAGAGATACATAGTTGGCTTACAATCGCCACTTCACACAATACATGAGTAAAACATTACATCATACAGATACAATCAAGGTCCGACTACGGAACCAAAATAAAAGAAGACTACCCCACAAGCTACACAGATCCCCGATCGTCCCAACTGGCTCCACTCTCGATCAAGCTCAAACGAAACAACACAATGAACAAGATCTTCATCGAGCTCCTCCTTGAGCTCGGATGCATCACCTGCACGGTTTCATCGGCACCGCAAACTGGTTTTGAAGTATCTGCGAGTCACGGGACTCAGCAATCTCACACCGCGAGATCAAGACTATTTAAGCTTAAAGGTAGGGCAAGGTAGTGAGGTGGAGCTGCAGCAGCGACTAGCATATATGGTGGCTAACATACGCAAAAGAGAGTGAGAAGAGAAGGCAAAAGCACGGTCGAACAACTATGATCAAGAAGTGATCCTGAAACTACTTACGTCAAGCATAACTCCAACACCGTGTTCACTTCCCGGACTCCCGAGAAGAGACCATCACGGTTACACACTTGGTTGGTGTATTTTAATTAAGGTCAACTTCGGGTTTTCTACAACGGACATTAACAAATTCCCATCTGCCACATAACCATGAGCACGGCTTTGAAAGTTCAAACCCTGCAGGGTGTCCCAACTTAGCCCATGATAAGCTCTCGCGATCAACGGCGAATAGACCTTCTCCCGGAAGCCCGATCAGTCTCGAATCCGGCTACAAGACATTTCACAGCAATAAAACAAGTCCAGAAGACCTCCGGCGTGCCGACACCCCGATAGTAGCAGCAGATCTCGTCTCAGGCCACGACCGGATGAGCAGTACGTACGGCAACCGACGATACCCCAAGTTGCCTCGGGGCGGCACCGCAAGTGGCTCTAGTTTGGACCAACACTTAGACAAGCATTGGCCCGGGGGGGTTAAATAAAGATGACCCTTGAGAGCGCGACTCCCAAGGGAAAAAAAGGCTAGGTGAGGCAAATGTAAAACCAATGTTGGGCCTTGCTGGAAAAGTCTTATTCAAAGCGAACTGTCAAGGGGGTCCCATAAATCACCCGACCGCGTTAGGGACGCAAAAATCCGGGAACATAACACCGATATAACGGAAACTAGGGCGGCAAGAGTGGAACAAAACACCAGGCATAAGGCCGAGCCTTCCACCCTTTACCAAGTATATAGATGCATTAATTAAATAAGATATATTGTGATATCCCAACAAGTAAACATGTTCCAACAAGGAGCAACATCTCCATGTTCCAACAAGGAACAAACTTCATCTTCACCTGCAACTAACAACGCTATAAGAGGGGCTGAGCAAAGCGGTAACATAGCCAAACAACGGTTTGCTAGGAAAGGATGGTTAGAGGCTTGACATGGCAATATGGGAGGCATGATATAGCAAGTGGTAGGCATCGTAGCATAGGCATAGCAAAAGAGCGAGCAACTAGCAAGCAAAGATAGAAGTGATTTCGAGGGTATGGTCATCTTGCCTGAAATCCCGCAAGGAAGAAGAACGAATCCATGAAGAAGACAAACGGACGAAGTCGAATGAATCCTCACAACTCCGGAACGAAACCGAAGCTAACGAAAGAAGCAACCCGGAAAGAAACAAACAACATAGTAAACAACCATCACATAAACATGACATGATGCGCAAACAAGTATGATGCATGTCCGGTTTAATGAGGCATGGCATGGCAATATGCACAAACAATCCTACAAATTAAGTGGAGCTCAATATGCAACGAATTGCATATTGACGAAACTTCACAACATTTATTTAGTTCTCTCTCGGTTAGGCTACCCAACAATATTAAATGTTGTTGAACATGGCAAGAGGTGGAGCATAATTAAACTAGCTATTTAGGCAAGATTAAATGAGGCCGGAAACAACAACAACAATTCCGGAAAATCCTCATGTGCATATTATGGATTTGGAACAGATCTGACCTAAAGCATATTTTAGAGTTGTTAAACATGCAAAGTAATGCTACCATGTTAAACTAGGCATTTTTCTACCCCATTTACATATAAAGAACATTTAATTCCGAGTTACGGTTATTTAGTTATGAATTAAAGCATTTTAACATGGCATATAAGCAAATTAATGCAAACATCAATTTAAACATTTTTAACATAGATGAAAGTGGCATATAATTAATCTACACAATTTTCTGAGCATATTACATATAAAGTTTGTTTAAATCCGATGCACGGTTAATTAGTTATAACATGCATGAAGTCTAGGGGGTTTTCTGCAAAACTGTAATGCACTGGAATAAAAGACAAATCGCAGGCAGGGAAAAAAAAACACTATACGGGCCAATTCTAGGCAGAGGTCCAACAGATTGAAAAAAAAGGGCGCTGGGGGGGGCTCACCATGGGCCAAGCCAGCTGGTGGGGAGGAGGCAGGCAGGGGCGCTGGCTGGGCCTCGGAGTGACTGGGCTGGGCCTCGGATGGAGCAGGCTGGGCCTAGCGCCAAATCCACGCTGGCTTGGAGCGGGTCAACGCAGGTGGGGCGAGCGAGCTGCTGCTGCCTGTTTCTGAAGAACAGAGACAGCAGCAGGTCCAAACGCCGGCGGCTGGGCGCGATGGGCTTCGGCGACGGGTGGCTGACGGCGACGCGAGTGCCGGGAACGGGCAGGTCCAGGCGAGGGAACGGACTTGGTCGCGGACGCCGCTAGGATGAGGAGGACGCCGGCCTTGGCGCGATGACGACGAGGCGGCGGCGACGAGGGGTCGAGGAGGAGGCATCAGGCGCGCGGGGTAGCTGAAGGTCGGGTCGCTGGCGGGTTCGCGGGATGCAGCACGGCACGGCGGCATCCTCTGGATTCTTGGAACGAGGGGCTTGAGTTCCAAGCTGCGCTGGCCGAGCTCGGGATGGCCATGGCGCTGGAGCTCCTGTCAATGGCAACCGGAGAGAGAGAGAGGATTGAGAGAGAGAAGAAACCGAAGAAGAAGACGGGAGGAGGAGGCAAGGTGCTGGCCTGCGGGTCGACGGCGGCGACAAAGCTGACGAAGTGGCCGTCGGAGTCGCGGAGCTTGTGCGCGAGCAGAGGAGCTCAGGGACTCGGGCGCGCGAGGCTGCAAGAAGCTTCGGCTGGTCGAGGAACTTGGCGACGTGGACGCCGGGGTTGGGGCCCTCGGCCGCGGGGTGTGGAAGGAGCCGGTCGGGGTGGCCTCCAGCCAAGCGGACGGGCGTGCACGGGCGGGAACGAGCAGAGGCGAAGACTCAGGTTCTTGCTGATCCAGAGAGCGAGGGAGGCTGCGGCTTGAAGGCAGCGGCTCCAATCGATGGACGAGGGGATCCAGGGGAGGCGCTGGTTGGTGAGGAGAGATCGAGAGGAATTTTGGATCGGGGCACAGCGTGGTTGGTTGGGCACGGAGAGCAAGGGGAAGGTGGCAGCGGATCTGAGTGATGGTAAGGAGAGCAGTGGCGGCGGCGCACGGGAATCAAGGGAGGTTGTCCCCAATTGCTAGGGTTCGGACCGTCTATATATATCAGTGGGGTTAGGGTATAGGCATTTAGTCCCTCCGATCGAAATCAAACGGCCGAGAATAAATAGGTTAGGGAGTCCAAAAGAGAAAACGAAGATGTTTTAGGGATGTTAGGGGATGATCCGGACACAACGGTAACGACTGCCCGGGTCGGGTTCGGGGGAGTTTTCGGACGCACGCGAGGGGTCTTGAGCAAAGAGTAGAGAGGGTCAAACGGACAGACAAGTGGGAATCGAAAGCCCCGATTGGTCTCGAAACGGTCAACGGAAGCAAGGGGGTTTTGTTGGTCTCGGAGAAAGAGAGAAAAGAGGGGTCCAAGGAGAGGGGTCCATGACTGGCAGAGAGATATGGCGGTCCAACAGAAGGGGAAACGAGAACCCGGTTGGACTCAAAACGGTCTACGGAGGCAAGGGGGGAGGGACGCGCCAACTACGAACGAATGCAAGTTTTTGAAAACAATGCCGATGCAATGCACATGATGCGATGAGAAGAAATGCATGACATGAACAAACTGCAAAACAAAAGACAAAAACCCAACCACGGAGAAAATAAAATAACACACAGCCGGAAATGGCAAGAGTCGGAGTTACGAATATGGAAAGTTGTATCCGGGGTGTTACAACACTCCACCACTACGAGAGGATCTCGTCCCGAGATCTAGGATGGCACCGGAGGGAAAAGGAAGAGGAAGATGAGAGGTAAACCAAGTTGCTTCTTTGACAAACGAGTGAAACCATGAACCTTGAGAGGTTGAGCAAAATGAAAGAAAGAAAACAACGAAGATGAACGAGATTGCAAATAATTCTTTAGAAAAGAGGAACAAGGAACATTACGATAACTTGAAGGTTGCAAAGACATGAATCAAGAGTTTAATGGACAAGATAGAATTCGAAACCACTCCGGTTGAAACGAGACACGAATGAACAAGAATGATATAATTTTGGCAGCACTCCGATTGAAAAGAGAAGAAAACTTGATGAGATGAAAAGATATTGACGAGATGATACAACACTCCGGTTAATTGGATAAGCAAGAAAAGAACACGATCTTCACAATTCGAGATGATGAGTGAAGAGAGCAGCATCACCATGCCTCCGGAAGAAATAATAGAAGATAGATCATTGGAATAACAGAATGGAGAAGAAAATGCCAACTTCTGCCACAAATGAACTTGGAAAAGCACCCTTGCAAAGAAGAATTGAATGGAGTTGTTGGAAAACCAACAACGAAAGGATAAGCTTGTAGTGGGCTTATGGAAAAGACCTCAAAATTATGAGGTGAGCTTCTGCCACCAACGGAAACAAATGATTGGATTTATCAACGAGGAGACGAGAAACTTATTTCACCGGGAGCACAAATGAAGAACTTGGGTCATTTATAAGCACCACAATTAGCAACATTCCCACTGGAAGGCTTTAGGTGAAATATGACCCAAGATAACTCCAACAAAAGATTGATTGGTTGAAAAGATCTCTTGAACGAAGAGAAAATGATGGATTTAAAATACCTCATTCTTGACAACAAGTGAATCATGAAACACGAACTCAAATTGTCAAGAATGACATAACACCATCTCAAGAGATAAGGTAGAAAGAATTGCACTTCGGAATGCAAGAAGAAGAATACTTGAACGCCTCAAAACACAACATGTGTTGAGCACCATGTTCAATTTTTAGAGTATAGCTTGGCGGATCATAACTCCGAGAGAAATCTTGAAGAACAATTGAAGAATGAAAAGGATCCTTGAGGAAGCACCATGTAGAACCTCCATGATAAACTCCGGTAACCAAAAGGGTGATAGAAAGAAAGAGAAGTTGAAAACCCAAGGTTAAGTCTTGCAGTGATAAGATGAAGCTTTGAAATGATATAACCGAGAAAAGTTGGAACTCCGGAAAGAAAGATGAACAAATGAAATCAAGAATTTTGACGATCCTCCGGAATAAGGAATTGAATTTACTCGATGGAACAATTTTAAGAATTACATTATGCTCATCCTTCCCCAATTAAATTGATGACAAGCAATGGATTTGGCATACTACTTATTCTCGTAGAAAGGATTAAGATAGATATGGCGCGAACTTGGGAAGGTCTTCAACGAACCACCGGTAGGATTTGGAAACAACAAATGAATTGATATGATAAAGAAAGAAGTGAAATCTTGAACGAACCACCGTAAGAATTGAGAATGAACGTAGCGAAGGCACAATTCACCAGGAAGAATTGGAAAATGAATGAAGATATTAGAGGGGATTTAGATACATGAGAACGGAGAGATCATGAACTGATTAGTGAATACTTGAATGATGCACCGGTCAGATTTGGAGAACAAGAGCTGAAAGCTGGAATGGATAATTCTGAGATGATGGGCTCCGAAGAATCAAACTGAAAAGACTCCTGAAATGCTCTGGGTGGGTTAAAAGAATTCTCACAATCAAAACAATTATGAGGATGGCACGAAGCTAGAGCTATGAATCTTGAAGAGAATGAAGCAAGATTTAAGAGAAACTCTTCTTCGGTCTTCAAAATTCGAGAATGGCGACGAGAACATCACCATGAATTATTGAAGCACTCCGGAATGAAAATTAGGAAGGTTGAACCAACAATGAAAATAATGTGAAAGATCTTGGAGAAAAACCAAGACTGATGATAATTCATTCTTACGTCAAACTTTGAAAAGAATTTGAGAATAGCTCCAGGAAATTAGAAGAGTCAGGTAAGATCCTGGGAAAAGACCTGTGGGTTAGGGCCCACTCAAAAAAAACCACTGTTGAACAATTGCTTGAAATAGATATTGCACCGGTAGAATTAGATGGCTTGAATGAGATAGCATCCTCAAAAGAACTTGAGTGAATTGAGAATGGAAACTAGAATCTTCTGAGATATCTTCAACACTCCGGACCAATTGAATAGCGAGAAATGAAAGACTATGGGGTGCACCGGTATGGGAAAACATTGTGAAAAATAGGAAAAAGGATAAGATCAACACCGAAATCTTGAACTAAATCCACCGGAGAAGAAAATTAGAATGGAACAATGATAAGGTTAAAGCTTCCTTAGCGTCTTCATGAGAAATCACCGGATAAAACATTAAAGGAAAAGAATGAAGAAACTTCACTCAATAAAAATGGATACTTGATTAAGAAATCTGAGTCCTTGAAGAAAAAGGGTGGGAGGCGGAAATCAAAACAACTTGGGTCGGAAGAAACGAACACCGTTGAGAAAAGCTTAGAATTGATCTTGCTAATGTTGGAATGATCGGATTCACTTGAAGAGAAGCACGCGGTTGGAAAAAAATTAACATGACAAGCTCGGTGATCAAGAAGGATTAGTATTCACATAGCAATATGAGAACACCAATTAGGAAAGGTATGGAATCAACACTTGGCATTGAAGCAACTTGAATACCACAAAACAAAACAAAACAAAGGATTGGCTTCAAGAATGAGCGGAACAAACACATGATAGAGATTTCGCCCAAAGTGTTCGTGGTGGGGCCCACACGGACACGACGATAGCGGACGCCACGAATGACAAACAAGACGTCCCGAATCAGCATAGCCAAGGATCCTTTAAGACGCCTCGCGACCATCAGAATCGACCGTGAATGGGCGGACCACTAGACGTTGAACCCCAATCTCAAATCATACATCCATCGGAAAGAATATCCCGTAAGCTACTAGAATTCCACCTATAAACTCCCAAACTTTCTGGTTATGCAATCTGGTGTTGGGGGACAGGGACACAAAATATATCACCCAAACTAACAATACCTAGATCCATTGTATCCATCCGTCAACACATAACCAAGAAATCCTCGAAATCGTGGTACCTCGACCTTGAAAAACATCCGTTATACAAGTCATGGCAATACTCCCGACTCGCCACAAGATCTTGGGCTATCGAGGTTATCTCACCAACAACTGCACAAAAGAGATTTCGATGTCGGCAAAACTCGGTATTCCGAATCGCAACGATAAAATTGTGACGACAACACCTCGGAGCTCAACTCCGGGACACCGCCACAACCCCTAAATGTCGAGGCACCAAGAACAATGTTCTCGCCACAAAACCATCGAACGATTCCAAGATACCCACGTGATCCTAAAAAATTTTTAGTGAAATTTGAGGAGAGATAAGTCAAAACTCTACGTCAGATACCTCACCGAGCGATTTAAGGGACCGAGGAGTAAAAAGAATCCTACTCTCGATATATATAATCCTAAGACTCAAAACATTTTCCATTCTAGACTCAACAACGCCACAAACAATCAAGTAGGGGCTCCTAAGTCGGGAAGGCTCTCATACCAACTTGTAACGCCTCGATGCGGCTATATCTCCCACGTGTCGAAGCACGACTTAGAGGCATAACCGCATTGAAGGCAATGTCGCAAGTGAGGTAATCTTCACACAACCCATGTAATACATAAGGAAAGAGATACATAGTTGGCTTACAATCGCCACTTCACACAATACATGAGTAAAACATTACATCATACAGATACAATCAAGGTCCGACTACGGAACCAAAATAAAAGAAGACTACCCCACAAGCTACACAGATCCCCGATCGTCCCAACTGGCTCCACTCTTGATCAATCAAACGAAACAACACAATGAACAAGATCTTCATCGAGCTCCTCCTTGAGCTCGGATGCATCACCTGCACGGTTTCATCGGCACCGCAAACTGGTTTTGAAGTATCTGTGAGTCACGGGACTCAGCAATCTCACACCGCGAGATCAAGACTATTTAAGCTTAAAGGTAGGGCAAGGTAGTGAGGTGGAGCTGCAGCAAGCGACTAGCATATATGGTGGCTAACATACGCAAAAGAGAGCGAGAAGAGAAGGCAAAAGCACGGTCGAACAACTATGATCAAGAAGTGATCCCGAAACTACTTACGCCAAGCATAACTCCAACATCGTGTTCACTTCCGGACTCCCGAGAAGAGACCATCACGGTTACACACGCGTTGGTGTATTTTAATTAAGGTCAACTTCGGTTTTCTACAACGGACATTAACAAATTCCCATCTGCCACATAACCGCGGGCACGGCTTTGAAAGTTCAAACCTCGCAGGGTGTCCCAACTTAGCCCATGATAAGCTCTCGCGATCAACGAAGAATAGACCTTCTCCCGGAAGCCCGATCAGTCTCGAATCCGGCCACAAGACATTTCACAGCAATAAAACAAGTCCAGAAGACCTCCGTGCGGCCGACACCCGATAGTAGCGCGCAGATCTCGCCTCAAGCCACGACCGGATGAGCAGTACGACGACGGCAACCGACGATACCCCAAGTTGCCTCGGGCGGCACCGCAAGTGGCTTTAGTTTGGACCAACACTTAGACAAGCATTGGCCCGGGGTTAAATAAAGATGACCCTTGAGAGCGCGACTCCCAAGGGAAAAAAGGCTAGGTGAGGCAAATGTAAAACCAATGTTGGGCCTTTCTGGAAAAGTCTTATTCAAAGCGAACTGTCAAGGGGGTCCATAAATCACCCGACCGCGTTAGGGACGCAAAAATCCGGGAACATAACACCGATATAACGGAAACTAGGGCGGCAAGAGTGGAACAAAACACTGCATAAGGCCGAGCCTTCCACCCTTTACCAAGTATATAGATGCATTAATTAAATAAGATATATTGTGATATCCCAACAAGTAAACATGTTCCAACAAGGAGCAACATCTCCATGTTCCAACAAGGAACAAACTTCATCTTCACCGCAACTAACAACGCTATAAGAGGGGCTGAGCAAAGCGGTAACATAGCCAAACAACGGTTTGCTAGGAAAGGATGGTTAGAGGCTTGACATGGCAATATGGGAGGCATGATATAGCAAGTGGTAGGCATCGTAGCATAGGCATAGCAAAAGAGCGAGCAACTAGCAAGCAAAGATAGAAGTGATTTCGAGGGTATGGTCATCTTGCCTGAAATCCCGCAAGGAAGAAGAACGAATCCATGAAGAAGACAAACGGACGAAGTCGAATGAATCCTCACAACTCCGGAACGAAACCGAAGCTAACGAAAGAAGCAACCCGGAAAGAAACAAACAACATAGTAAACAACCATCACATAAACATGACATGATGCGCAAACAAGTATGATGCATGTCCGTTTAATGAGGCATGGCATGGCAATATGCACAAACAATCCTACAAATTAGTGGAGCTCAATATGCAACGAATTGCATATTGACGAAACTTCACAACATTTATTTAGTTCTCTCTCGGTTAGGCTACCCAACAATATTAAATGTTGTTGAACATGGCAAGAGGTGGAGCATAATTAAACTAGCTATTTAGGCAAGATTAAATGAGGCCGAAACAACAACAACAATTCCGGAAAATCCTCATGTGCATATTATGGATTTGGAACAGATCTGACCTAAAGCATATTTTAGAGTTGTTAAACATGCAAAGTAATGCTACCATGTTAAACTAGGCATTTTTCTACCCCATTTACATATAAAGAACATTTAATTCGAAGTTACGGTTATTTAGTTATGAATTAAAGCATTTTAACATGGCATATAAGCAAATTAATGCAAACATCAATTTAAACATTTTAACATAGATGAAAGTGGCATATAATTAATCTACACAATTTTCTGAGCATATTACATATAAAGTTTGTTTAAATCCGATGCACGGTTAATTAGTTATAACATGCATGAAGTCTAGGGGGTTTTCTGCAAAACTGTAATGCACTGGAATAAAAGACAAATCGCAGGCAGGGAAAAAAAAACACTATACGGGCCAATTCTAGGCAGAGGTCCAACAGATTGAAAAAAAAGGGCGCTGGGGGGGGCTCACCATGGGCCAAGCCCGGCTGGTGGGGAGGAGGCCAGGCAGGGGGCGCGCTGGGCCTCGGAGTGACCTGGCGCTGGGCCTCGGATGGAGCAGGCTGGGCCTAGCGCTCGTCCACGCTGGCTTGGAGCGGGTCAACGCAGGTGGGGCGAGCGAGCTGCTGCTGCCTGTTTCTGAAGAACAGAGACAGCAGCAGGTCCAAACGCCGGCGGCTGGGCGCGATGGGCTTCGGCGACGGGTGGCTGACGGCGACGCGAAAAGCCGGAACGGGCAGGTCCAGGCGAGGGAACGGACTTGGTCGCGGACGCCGCTAGGATGAGGAGGACGCCGGCCTTGGCGCGATGACGACGAGGCGGGCGACGCAGGGGGTCGAGGAGGAGGCATCAGGCGCAGCGGGTAGCTGAAGGTCGGGTCGCCGGCGGGTTCGCGGGATGCAGACGGCACGGCGGCATCCTCTGGATTGCTGGAACGAGGGGCTTGAGTTCCGAGCTGCGCTGGCCGAGCTCGGGATGGCCATGGCGCTGGAGCTCTGCCAATGGCAACCGAGAGAGAGAGAGGATTGAGAGAGAGAAGAAACCAAGAAGAAGACGGAGGAGGAGGCAAGGTGCTGGCTCTGGTCGACGGCGGCGATAAAGCCGACGGCGGCCGCCGGAGTCGCGGAGCTTGTGCGCGAGCAGAGGAGCTCAGGGACTCGGGCGCGCGAGGCTGCAAGAAGCTTCGGCTGGTCGAGGAACTTGGCGACGTGGACGCCGGGGTTGGGGCCCTCGGCCGCGGGGTGTGGAAGGAGCCGGTCGGGGTGGCCTCCAGCCAAGCGGACGGGCGTGCACGGGTGGGAACGAGCAGAGGCGAAGCCTCAGGTTCTTGCTGATCCAGAGAGCGAGGGAGGCTGCGGCTTGAAGGCAGCGGCTCCAATCGATGGACGAGGGGATCCAGGGGAGGCGCTGGTTGGTGAGGAGAGATCGAGAGGAATTTTGGATCGGGGCACGGCGTGGTTGGTTGGGCACGGAGAGCAAGGGGAAGGTGGCAGCGGATCTGAGTGATGGTAAGGAGAGCAGTGGCGGCGGCGCACGGGAATCAAGGGAGGTTGTCCCCAATTGCTAGGGTTCGGACCGTCTATATATATCAGTGGGGTTAGGGTATAGGCATTTAGTCCCTCCGATCGAAATCAAACGGCCGAGAATAAATAGGTTAGGGAGTCCAAAAGAGAAAACGAAGATGTTTTAGGGATGTTAGGGGATGATCCGGACACAACGGTAACGACTGCCCGGGTCGGGTTCGGGGGAGTTTTCGGACGCACGCGAGGGGTCTTGAGCAAAGAGTAGAGAGGGTCAAACGGACAGACAAGTGGGAATCGAAAGCCCCGATTGGTCTCGAAACGGTCAACGGAAGCAAGGGGGTTTTGTTGGTCTCGGAGAAAGAGAGAAAAGAGGGGTCCAAGGAGAGGGGTCCATGGTCGGCGAGAGAGATATGGCGGTCCAACGAAGGGGAAACGAGAACCCGGTTGGACTCAAAACGGTCTACGGAGGCAAGGGGGGAGGGACGCGCCAACTACGAACGAATGCAAGTTTTTGAAAACAATGCCGATGCAATGCACATGATGCGATGAGAAGAAATGCATGACATGAACAAACTGCAAAACAAAAGACAAAAACCCAACCACGGAGAAAATAAAATAACACACAGCCGGAAATGGCAAGAGTCGGAGTTACGAATATGGAAAGTTGTATCCGGGGTGTTACATTCATATAGAGCACACTCAAAACGGAGCAACGGTTCAACACATACACTCTATACAAGTTTAAAGGACAAGCTGTCCAAAACAGCAACTAGGCATAATGCAAGCATCAAAACAACATGCTACAGGACCTCAACAAGAAAACAAAAGGCATGGGCATGATGTACAGGTAAAGCATTACAAAACATGAACACTGAGCTATCTCCAGAAATCACTAGAACATGCTCAAAAACACATGGCAAGATTGCAAATAATAACAGTTCAGACTTTGCAGAAATTAACATCAGGTTAACATGTTTAGAGCCATGAAACAACATGTTATAGGAACTTATCATGGCAAACAAAGGCATGGCATGAATCTACTAAATGCATAGAACAAATGTCCCTTACTGACCATAAGCCAAAAAGGATCAGAAGATATGATGGCACCCATGTAAACATGGCAAGTTATATTACAGATTTAAACATGGCAGGAACAACAATAAGTAGGCATGTTGGTGAGCTTGAACCACTCACCACAGAGCAATACATGGCATGAAAAGGCAACCAACAGTAATAAGACATGGCATAGAAGCTATACATGGCAAGAACAACATCATAGCATGCAAGGATCAACTACAACAACCTTGGCAAAATTGAATAACATGTAAACAATCTGCCAGGAAACATTTTATAGCAAAAGTAGAGCTCGATTGACTCAAGCTATGGCACTCCATAATTGCAAACAAGGGCATGGATGGATAGAGCAAGACATGTTTAACAAAACATCCTTACTGAAGTATCTCAAAATATGCATGGATCTCTCGGTAGCATCAAGTTAACATGGCATCAAAATATCAGCAAAACAGGGCTGAAATCAGCAACATCAAGACACCTAGTTTGCATGCTTGTGCTAGTCACCACATAGATCACAAAAATACATGGCATACACTCCTGGAAAGATGGCATGGCATATTACAAAACACATGTAGGACTCAAGTTCATAGGATGCACACATCAATCATGGCAAAAATGACAAAAGTGCATGTTCGGTTAAGAAACAGAAACTAACGTCACATAGCCCTCTTCTAACAGCATTTAGGGCATCAAGATGAGCTCAAATGAAAATGATGCAATGATATGAAATGATCTACTCATCGAGGCGAACATTTTGACATATTATATGCACAAAACTGAGCTACGGATGCAAAGTTATGGCATGATGAATATGCAACAAAATAACTGCAGAAACGGGGACTTAGTGGATTTCAGAGAGGGGGGGAAGTCAACCTCATGGCACGGTTTACGAGGATCGCCGGGATCTCGCCGGATCGGGGGCGCCGGCGGCCGGAAAAGAGGGAGGTGCGCCGGGGAGGTCGGGTCCGGCCGGGGACGGGCGCCGGGAGGCAGGGGACGGCGCCGGACGGCGGGCGGCGAGGTCGGTGGGCGCCGGAGACGGAGTGGCGCTGGGTCGCTGGCGCGGTGGCGCTGCACGGCGGCGCCGGCCGGCGAGGAGGCGGAGGCGCTAGGCGCGGGCGGCGGGAGGCGAGCTCGAGACGCCTTGGGCGGCGGGCGACGGCGCGCGGACGGGCGGCGGGCGGCGGCCGGGCGGGCGAGGGGCGGCGGGAGGCGCTGGCGGGGACACGCCGGCGAGGCGGCGGGGGCGGCTCCCGCAGAGGCGCTGGATCGGCAGGCACTCGGCCGAAGGGCGGGCGGCTGGCTCGCGGGCCGGATGGATGGGTTTCGAGCGCGACGCTGTGTGAGAGAGAGAGAGCGCGGGCCAAGGGGAGGTGGCGGCCCGGATTGGAGGAGAGCGGTGGCGGGATGACGTGTCGCCTTCCTATTGGCCGGACGACGTGGCTGAGGCGGCTGGACATGTCCGGCGCGACGCGGACAGGTCCGGCGGCGGGAGGAGGACGAAAGCTAGGGTTTCGGGGGAGTTAGACCGCGAATTTCGGAGGGGGAGGTGTATTTATAGGTAGAGGGAGCTAGGAGAGTCCAAATGAGGTGCGGTTTTCGGCCACGCGATCGTGATCGAACGACCGAGAGCATGGAGGGGAGTTAGATGGGTTTTGGGCCACTTTTAAAGGGGTGTTGGGCGGCAACACAAAAGAGGCCTTTGCGGTTACCCGGTTAACCGTTGGAGTAACAAACGACCTCCAAATGACCCGAAACTTGACAGGCGGTCTACCGGTGCTATACCAAGGCCGCTTGACAAACCTCGGTCTATTCCGAGACCGTTTAACACCCGCACATGAAAAGAGGTAAAAGGGGGCGCCGGGGAACATAGGAGTGCCGGATTGCAAAACGGACAACGGGGAAAATGCTCAGATGCATGAGACGAACACGTATGCAAAATGAGATGCACATGATGACATGATATGAAATGTAGATGATGACATGTCAAAGTGCAACACGCAAGCACATGACATGGCAACGACAACGAATAAATGGCGGACACCCGGCGCATCGAATCCGGGGCGTTACAACACTCCTCCACTAACAAGAGATCTCGTCCCGAGATCTTAGGACCGAGACGGAAGAGAAAGAGGAAGAGGTGAAACAAAAACTCAAGAGAAGAAACAAAGAATCGAGAGCACTCGAGAAAAAGAGAGGAACGACGAGAAAGAGAGGAATCAAAGCTCACGAAATCAGATAGACTAAGAAACAACTCGTTCTAACCGGAGTGGTTAGAATGAGAAAAGAAACGAATAGGACTGAAAGGATTTAGGCAGCACTCCGGGTAAAAATGGAATGATTAGAACATGAACTTCACAAGATGGAATGACACTTGAGGAGATAAATAACGCAATGCCTCCGGAAGAATTGAAAGAATTTGAATTAAAAGAACTTAGAAGGAAGGATTGAGTGGATTTGAATATCTGAGAAGAACAAAGAAATGCAAAACTCCAATTCTAAAGAATACGGAGAATTAATTACACTTAGAGATGCAAGAAGAAAAGATATTTGAATTCCACCAAAATATTGTTGAAACTCTTGAAGAGAGAAATAAATCATGAAGAACCACCGTGAAGAACTCCGGTACCAAAAGGATGTTGAGATAAAATTGAAGGATGAAAGAATAAGATGAGCCTGCGATGAATTAGATGGAGGATTCTGACGAGATGACCGAGGAAATTGACTCCGGAAAAGAAAAGATGGAAAGACTTGGAACTAGAATTTATTCCTCAAGAACAAACTCTGAAGAAAAGATTAATCACTTGGATGAAATAAGAATAAGATTTATTGTATGCTTATCCTTCATCAAATTAAATTGATGACAAGCAATGGATTTGACATAATACTTATTCTTCTTGAAAAAGGATTGAGAAGTGACATAGCGCCAACTTGAGAAGGACTTCATGAACCACCGGTAGGTTGAAAAGAACGAATGGATTAAAGTGATAATCAAGGAAAAAGAATCTTGAACGAGCCACCGTAAGAATTCAAAAATGACTGATGAAAGATATTGAATCACCGGGAAGAATTAGAAGAACCAATAAGAAAGAGGGGATTTAGATGCAAAAGAACAAAGAGATCATGAGCTGATTAAAGAATACTTGACGAAGCACCGGGAGAATATTGAGACGAACGAAGGGGCACGAATATGGAATAATTGGAGAACGCCTTTGAAAACTTGGAACGAAGAAATCTTCCGAAAAGATGGCCTCCAGATGATTGAGACGGAAAGCAACTCCTGAAATACTCCGGATGGATGAAAAAAAATTACACAATTGGAAACAACTAGATAGGATAACATCGAGCTAGCACCGCGAATCTCCGGGAGAACGGAAAAGATTTAAGATAAAAATCTACGACGGTCTTCAAATGTCGACGAGAAAACACCACCAAAATTGTTGAGGTACTCCAGAAGAACAAAAAGCGAAGATGTTGAGGCAACAATGAAATGATTTGAAATCGATCTTGGAGATGGCATCTGACTGATGAAATTCATACTTACGTCAAATTTCTAAAAGAATTAAGAATGGCTCCGGAATAATTAGAAGAGTCAGGTAAGATCCTGGGAAAAGACCTGTGGGTTAGGGCCCACTAAAAAGAAAACACCGTTGGAAAAGGGATGATGAACAGATAGATGATGCACCGGAACAATTGAAATATTTGAATGAGGTGACAACCTCGAATTAATTAAAAGCAAACACGAATCTTCTGAGATGTCTTCGGAACTCCGGAATGATAAATTGGCGAGAGGCGAACGAGCAGGGGAAAAAACACTTGATCCAAGGAAAAGAATGTGATCAACTCGAAAAACTTGAATTGAGTGCACCGGAAAAAGAAAGGGATGAAGAATGACGAACGAGACGAGAAATCACCGGTTGAAACAATTGACGAAAGACTGAAGAGGCTCCGTGCGAATGAAATAGATGGTCGGAAGAAACTCGAACTCCGGGAATAATAGGGTGGGAGGGCGGGAAAAAACACAGGCAACTGAAAGGGGAAAACGACGAATATCTTGAAGAGAAAACACCAGTTGAAATCATTGAGGAAAGAAAGCAGAGACTTCGCACGAGTAGAATGGATACTCGATTACGAACTCCGGTTCCGAGAGGAAGAAGGGTGGGCGGGCGGGAAAAGAAAACAACTGAGGATTGAACTTGCAAAGATGAAGAGGCTCGAGTCGACTTGACGAGAGATGCACCGGATGAAAAGAGCTGGGGAACAACGATCGAAAAACTAACCACGTGATCCTAAAGAAAAATTTGAACGGGAAGAGGAGTAATTCAAAACACCTACGTCAAGATTCCTCACCAGAGCGACGAAGGGGCTGAGGAGTAAAAAGAATTCCTACTCTCCGATATAACTAGACTCTGAAAACAGTTTTATTCTAGACTCAACTGCGGCCAAACTACACGATCAATCAAGGGGGCTCCTAGGGTCGGTCGAGGCTCTGATACCAACTTGTCACGCCCAAGATGCGACCCTATCCAAAAGGAACTCGATGGTCCCACCAAGGATAGAAGCGCATCTTGAAGACGCTTTTGCAAGGTGGATATCATTACATCAACATTACATAATAGTGGGGATACATACATAAGGCACAAATGCCCCAAGAATACATCAACATCATATACAAGAACAACATCCGACTACAGATGAATCATAAACAGAAACTCAAACGACATCCACCCTGCTAGCCCGGGCTGCCGACCGAACCTATCCCCGATCGAAGAAGAAGCGTAAGAAGAACTCCAACACAAGCAAACATCGCCTCACGCCATGATCATCGCACAACCTGTACCTGCAACTGGTGGTGTAGTAATCTGTGAGCCACGAGGACTCAAGAATCCCATTACCATGGGTATCAAGACTAGCAAAGCTTAAAGGGAAAGGAAGGGGTAAAGTGGTGAGGTTGCAGCAGCGACTAAGCATATATGGTGGCTAACATACGCAAATGAGAGCGAGAAGAGAAACAAAGGAACGGTCGTCAACTAGTAATGATCAAGAAGTGATCCTGAACTCCTACTTACGCCGACATAACCCAAGAAACCGTGTTCTCCTCTCGATCAACCCGAAAAGAGACACTCACGGTTACGCACGCACACGGTTGGTGTATTTTAGAAGAGTTTGCTTCAAGTTTACTACAACCGGATATTAACAAATTCCCATCTGCCACATAAGCGCTGGCACGGCTCTCGAAAGTTTATACCCTGCAGGGTGTCCCAACTTAGCCCATGATAAGCTCTCGCGATCAACGAAGGATATTCTTCTCCCGGAAGACCCGATCAGTCTCGGAATCCCGGCTACAAGACATTTAGACAGCAATAAAACTAGACCAGCAAGACCTCCCGGCGTGCCGACACCCTGATAGTAGCCGCACAGATCTCGCCTCAGCCACGACCGGATGAACACTACGACGACAACCGACGATACCCCAAGTTGCCTCGGGCGGCACCGCAAGTGGTTTAGTTTGGACCAACACTTAGACAAGCATTGGCCCGGGGTGGGGGTAATAAAGATGACCCTCGGGATGCGCGACTCCCAAGGGAAAAGGCTAGGTGAGGCAAATGTAAAACCAATGTTGGGCCTTGCTGGAAAAGTCTTATTCAAAGCGAACTGTCAAGGGGTCCCATAAATCACCCGACCGCGTTAGGGACGCAAAATCCGGGAACATAACACCGATATGACGGAAACTAGGGCGGCAAGAGTGGAACAAAACACTGCATAAGGCCGAGCCTTCCACCCTTTACCAAGTATATAGATGCATTAATTAAATAAGATATATTGTGATATCCCAACAAGTAAACATGTTCCAACAAGGAACAACATCTCCATGTTCCAACAAGGAACAAACTTCATCTTCACCTGCAACTAACAACACTATAAGAGGGGCTGAGCAAAGCGGTAACATAGCCAAACAACGGTTTGCTAGGAAGGGTGCAAAAGGTTAGAGGCTGACATGGCAATTTGGGATGGCTTGATAAACAGGTAATAGGTAGCGCAGCATAGCGAAAGAACGAAGAAACTAGCATAGTAATGATAGTAGTGAGATCCAGGGTAGCGGTCATCTTGCCTGAAATCCCGCAAGGAAGAAGAACGAGTCCATGAAGAAGACGAATGGATGAAGCCGAACCGAGCGTAGACGAACGAATCCTCACGATCGCAACGCAACAGGAACTAACAAGAAGAAGCACACAACATATTAAACACTCCACACATGAACATGGCATGATGCACAACAAACATGATGCATGACAAAGCTACATGAAGCTACTCATGGCAAGAGATGATGCAAACAAGAGCAACACATCAAAGCAAGTTTAAATGAGGCCGGAAACAACATATAACAATTCCGGTAAGTCCTCATATGCAAATTTCGAAATTGGTCCAGATCTGAATAAACCTTATGTTCAAGTTGTTAAACAGCAAGTTAAGATGCACCACGATGATCTACACGAAATTCTAGTCAAGTTACATATAAAGTTCATTAAATTCGGAGCTACGGCCTAGAAGATATGAGCAAAACAAGATAAACATGGCATTGATGCAAAATGCACACAAACATCAAGCAAACACCTCAAAACATGAATGCAACATGATAATATGAAACTACATGCAAAATCAAGCAAGTTTCATATAGAGCACACTCAAAACGGAGCAACGGTTCAACACATACACTCTATACAAGTTTAAAGGACAAGCTGTCCAAAACAGCAACTAGGCATAATGCAAGCATCAAAACAACATGCTACAGGACCTCAACAAGAAAAAAAAAGGCATGGGCATGATGTACAGGTAAAGCATTACAAAACATGAACACTGAGCTATCTCCAGAAATCACTAGAACATGCTCAAAAACACATGGCAAGATTGCAAATAATAACAGTTCAGACTTTGCAGAAATTAACATCAGGTTAACATGTTTAGAGCCATGAAACAACATGTTATAGGAACTTATCATGGCAAACAAAGGCATGGCATGAATCTACTAAATGCATAGAACAAATGTCCCTTACTGACCATAAGCCAAAAAGGATTAGAAGATATGATGGCACCCATGTAAACATGGCAAGTTATATTACAGATTTAAACATGGCAGGAACAACAATAAGTAGGCATGTTGGTGAGCTTGAACCACTCACCACAGAGCAATATATGGCATGACAAGGCAACCAACAGTAAGAAGACATGGCATAGAAGCTATACATGGCAAGAACAACATCATAGCATGCAAGGATCAACTGCAACAACCTTGGCAAAATTGAATAACATGTAAACAATCTGCCAGGAAACATTTTATAGCAAAAGTAGAGCTCGATTGACTCAAGCTATGGCACTCCATAATTGCAAACAAGGGCATGTATGGATAGAGCAAGACATTTTTAACAAAACATCCTTACTGAAGTATCTCAAAATATGCATGGATCTCTCGGTAGCATCAAGTTAACATGGCATCAAAATATCAGCAAAACAGGGCTGAAATCAGCAACATCAAGACACCTAGTTTGCATGCTTGTGCTAGTCACCACATAGATCACAAAAATACATGGCATACACTCCTGGAAAGATGGCATGGCATATTACAAAACACATGTAGGACTCAAGTTCATAGGATGCACACATCAATCATGGCAAAAATGACAAAAGTGCATGTTCTGTTAAGAAACAGAAACTAACGTCACATAGCCCTCTTCTAACAGAATTTAGGGCATCAAGATGAGCTCAAATGAAAATGATGCAATAAGATGAAATTATCTACTCATCGATACGGACATTTTGACATATTATACGCACAAACGGAGCTACGGATGCAGAGTTATGGCATGATGAATATGCAACAAAATAACTGCACAAACGGGGACTTAGTGGATTTCAGAGGGGGGGGAAGTCAACCTCATGGCACGGTTTATGAGGATCGCCGGGATCTCGCCGGATCGGGGGCGCCGGCGGCCGGAAAAGAGGGAGGTGCGCCGGGGAGGTCGGGTTCGCCGGGACGGGCGCCGGAGGCCGGGACGGCGCCGGACGGGCGGGCGAGGTCGGCGGCGCCGGAGACGGAGAGGCGCTGGGTCGCGGGCGCGGTGGCGCTGGCACAGCGGCCGGCGCCGCCGGGCGAGGGAGGCGGAGGCGCTAGGCGGGCGGCGGGAGGCGCGAAGCCCGTGACGCCGCGACGGCGGGCGACGGCGGCCATGCGGACGGGCGGGCGGGCGGCTGCGCGGGCGGCGAGGCGAGGGCGGGAGGCGCTGGCGGGGACACGCTGGCCAGGCGGCGGGCGGCTCTCCGCAGAGGTGCGGATCGGCAGGCACTGGCCGAAGCGGCGGCGCTGGCCGGGCTCGCTGGGCCCCGCATGAGCCTGGCTGCAAGGCGCGGTGTGAGAGAGAGAGGGCGCGGGCCAAGGGGGAGGTGGCGGCTCCGGATTGGAGGAGAGCGGCGGCGGGGATGACGTGTCGCCTTCCTATTGGCCGGACGACGTGGCTGAGGCGGCTGGACATGTCCGGCGCGACGCGGACATGTCCGGCGGCGGGAGGAGGATGAAAGCTAGGGTTTCGGGGGAGTTAGACCGTGAATTTCGGAGGGGGAGGTGTATTTATAGGTAGAGGGAGCTAGGAGAGTCCAAATGAGGTGCGGTTTTCGGCCACGCGATCGTGATCGAACGACCGAGAGCATGGAGGGGAGTTAGATGGGTTTTGGGCCACTTTTAAAGGGTTGTTGGGCTGCAACCCAAAATAGGCCTTTGCGGTTACCCGGTTAACCGTTGGAGTACCAAACGACCTCCAAATGACCCGAAACTTGACAGGCGGTCTACCGGTGCTATACCAAGGCCGCTTGACAAACCTCGGTCCATTCCGAGACCGTTTAACACCCGCACATGAAAAGAGGTAAAAGGGGGCGCCGGGGAACATAGGAGTGCCGGATTGCAAAACGGACAACGGGGAAAATGCTCAGATGCATGAGACGAACACGTATGCAAAATGAGATGCACATGATGACATGATATGAAATGCAGATGATGACATGGCAAAGTGCAACACGCAAGCACATGACATGGCAACGATAGCGAATAAATGGCGGACACCCGGCGCATCGAATCCGGGGCGTTACATAAACACAAGAGCCAGGCAACCCAGCTTGGCCACATCTTAAGTCATATCGATGCATATAATCGTGAAGAAAAGGCACATATGGAAAAAGAATGCATATGTGATGGGCAAAAAGCCATTAAATTAATTATGTTTAGCTTCCGTATGGGAAGCCCCCAGGTATTGCTTACTCACATAGTGCGGCCGGAGTGATCCGGGCGTCCGTACTGTATTAAGTACTTTGTGTGAAGAGGAAAAAAGGTCGAGAAAGGAAAAGGGAGGGAGCATAATTAAAAGAGGAGGGGGTAAGGAGACGAACCTTGAGTTCGGCGCTAGGCGTAGAATCTCCGGAGTCTGGCCGCGTTCCATGGGTTCGGCTCGAGTCTGTTATCGGATGCATTACATAGGCGGTACGCTCCTCCAGTGAGAACTTTATCAATGACGAAGGGGCCTTCCCACTTAGGTTTGAGCTTGTCCTTCTTCTTCTCCGGTAGGCGTAGAACGACTTCGCCAATATTATAGGTTTTGGCCCGCACTTCTCTTCTTTGGTACCGTCGAGCATGCTGCTGATAGAATGCGGAGCGGGCTTTTGTGACGTCGCTCTCCTCCTCCAAGGCATCCAAGGTATCCTGCCGATCTAACTCGGCTTCCTTCTCTTCGTACATGCGTACGTGAGGCGAATCATGTATTATGTCGCAGGGTAGTATCGCTTCGCGCCGCACACCATAAAAATGGTGTATATCCGGTGGTGCGATTCGGCGTGGTCCGTAGCCCCCAGAGTATGGAGTCGAGCTCTTCGACCCAGTGCGTGTCCGACTCTGTCAAGGATCGCACTAGTCTGGGTTTGATGCCGCTCATGATGAGACCGTTTGCCTGTTCGACCTGGCTGTTTGTTTGGGGATGGTAGATGGAAGCATAGTCGAGCTTGATGCCCATTTTGCCGCACCAAGTTTTCACTTCATCGGCTGTGAAATTTGAGCCATTATCAGTGATGATGCTGTGGGGGACGCCGTATCGGTGTACAACCCCGGATATGAAGTCTATCACTGGTACGGATTCGGCCGTTTTGACTAGTTTAGCTTCTATCCATTTGGTGAATTTGTCCACCATGACCAATAAGTATTTTTTCTTATGGCTTCCCCCTTTAAGAGGTCCGACCATATCCAGTCCCCAGACGGCGAAGGGCCAAGTTATGGGGATTGTTTGGAGAGCGGTAGGGGGCATATGACCCTGATTGGCGAAAAGCTGGTAACCGACGCAGTGTTGGACAAGGTCCTGTGCGTCTGCTCGGGCCGTCGACCAATAGAAGCCCGTACGGAAGGCCTTGCTAACTAGTGCTCGAGCCGCGGCGTGGTGCCCGCCCAGTCTGGCATGGATTTCAGCCAAGAGCTGCCGCCCTTCCTCTTCGGAGATGCACCTTTGGAGCACTCCAGTCGCACTTTTCTTATAGAGTTCCCCTTCATGGACTTTGTAAGCTTTAGAATGTCGAACAATGCAACGTGCTTCATTTTGGTCTTCGGGGAGCACCTGCCTATTTAGGTAGGCCAAGAAAGGCTCAGTCCACGAGGCGATTACAACCATGATTTCGTGGGCCGAAGGTGTTATTTCGGTGGTGGAGCCTCCGATTATGTCTGATGGTTCGGAATCTGGGGGTGTGTTCGGATCCGTGCTAGTGTTGCCGGACTCCCCTTCCCACACCACGGATGGCTTAAACAGCCGTTCCAGGAATATGTTAGGTGGGACAGGGTCGCGTTTAGCACTGATGCGGGCGAGAATATCCGCCGCTTGGTTGTTTTCTCGAGCCACATGGTGGAATTCGAGCCCCTCGAACCGAGCTGACATTTTGAGAACGGCATTACGGTAGGGCGCCATTTTCAGCTCCTTGGCATCGAAGTCTCTGTTTATTTGTGATATTGCGAGGTTTGAATCCCCCTGCACTTCTAGGCGTTGAATGCCCATAGAGACTGCCATCCGAAGACCGTGCAATAGAGCCTCGTATTCGGCTGCATTGTTGGAGTCTGTGTATAATATTTGGAGTACGTCTTGGACCGTGTCTCGGTGGGAGACGCCAGACTACACCTGCTCCCCATCCGCCAGCATTTTAGAGCCGTCGAAGTGCATGATCCAGTTAGAGTATGCTCCGTACTCTTTAGGGAGTCCGGCTTCTGTCCATTCGGCGACGAAGTCAGCCATTACTTGCGACTTGATGGCCCGCCGTGGCTTGTATGTTATGTTGAACGGAAGGAGCTTGATGGCCCATTTAGCGATCCAGCCCGTAGCATCGCGGTTATTTATTATGTCGTTGAGTGGTACTTCGGAGGCCACCGTAATCGAACACTCTTGAAAGTAGTGTCGTAGCTTCCGGGATGCCATGAAGACCGCATATGCTATTTTTTGATAATGTGGGTATCAGGATTTGCATGGGGTGAGGACCATGGATACGTAGTATACCGGCTTCTGGAGCGGGAGTTTGTATCCGTCAACCTCTCGTTCGATGATGAGCACTGCGCTTACAACTTGATGTGTTGCCGCTATGTACAACAGCATAGGTTCGCCAGTATTTGGCGCTGTTAGGACTGGATTAGTGGCCAATAAGGTCTTTATTTCGTCCAGTCCGGCTGCGGCTGCATCCGTCCACACGAAGTGTTCGGTGCGCCGAAGAAGGCGGTAAAGAGGTAATGCCTTTTCTCCTAACCTGGAGATAAAGCAGAAAGGACCATATGGCGTTATGAAAGCTGTCCATTGCGGGGCAGAAAGGACACATGCTGCTTTATCTCCAGTGTTGAAGCAGAAAGGACCATATGGCGTTATGAAAGTTGTTGTAGCTTGGTCGGACTCTGCCATCTTTATTTGATGGTATCCGGAGTATGTGTCGAGGAAACACAGCGAGTCGTGTCCTGCTGTGGCATCAATGATTTGGTCGATGTGAGGGAGGGGAAGGGATCCTTGGGGCAGGCCTTATTGAGGTCTTTGAAGTCCATGCATAGGCACCAGGATTTGTCCTTCTTTGGTACCATTACCAGATTTGCCAGCCAATCCGGATGCTTGATATCTCTGATGAATACGGCCTCGAGTAGTTTGGCTAGATCTTCCCCCATGGCTTGCCGTTTGGGCTCTGAAAGTCGCCTTAGAATCTACTTGACAAGTTTGTATCCTTTTAGTATATTGAGGTTGTGTTCGGCCAGTCTGCGTGGGATGCCCGACATGTCCGATGGGTGCCAGGCGAAAATGTCCCAATTCTTGCGTAAGAAGTCTCGCAGTGCGGCATCCATTGCGGGGCTCAACTGTGTCCCGATGGAAGCTGTCTTCATGGGATCCGTTGGATGGACCTAAAATTTGACTATCTCGTCTGCGGGTTTGAATGAGGTGGACTTGGGTCGCTTGTCGAGTATCACGTCGTCCCTGTCCATGGTGGCACACAACATTGTTAGTTCTTCGGCTGCTAAGGCTTTGGATAATGCTTCCAGGGCTAGTGCTGCGGTTTTGTTTTCGGCGCGAAGTGCGACGTCCGGATCACTGTCTAGAGTGATGATTCCATTGGGTCTGGGCATTTGGAGCTTCATGTACCCGTAATGGGTTATAGCTTGAAAGCTTGTAAACGCGTCCTGTCCTAAAGGGGCGTGGTATCCGCTGCTGAAAGCAGCCACTTGGAATGCAATTTCTTCGGACCTGTAATTCGTCGGGGTGCCGAATACCGCATCGAGTGTGATTTTTCCCGCACACCGCGCTTCCCTACTAGGGATAATTCCCCTGAAGGTTGTGCCGCTTTGTTCAATGCGGCTTTTAGAAATTTCCATCTTGTTGAGTGTTTCTTCGTAGATCAAGTTTAATCCGCTTCCGCCGTCCATGAGTACTTTAGTGAGCCGAAAGCCGTCCACGATTGGGCTAAGGACCAGAGCGGCTGGTGCCCGGACAGTCTGGAATCGAGGTTCATCACTGGCATTGAAAGTTATAGAAGTGTCGTTCCACGGGTTTATTTTTGCCACATGGTAGATTTTAGCGGAGCTTCAATGATCTCGCTTGCGCCTATTGTTTGAGGCGAATGTCTCGAATACTGTTAGTACCGTACTATGTTCGTTGGCGGGATGTTTTTCTGCTTTATGGCTTACAAGAAGATCCTCGCCACTTTTTGCAACTTGCCGGAGTATCCAACATGCCCTAAGGCTATGAGTTGGTGTTGTGTCCGGCTTACTGTGGAGTTTACATGGCCCATTGAGCCATTCTTCCAATACGGTTCCACACCCTGTGGTGGGCTTTGGTTTCTTGGGGATTGTATCGGCCGACTTACGAGAGTTCCCCCGTTTAGCTCGGACAAAGGTTTTGGTGAGAGCCGGACTATCCCAAAATTCTGTTTGGGTTTTCCAGGCGCTTTCCATCGCATCGTACTTCTGTACTATGGTTGCCAAGTCAGCAAAGTGTACTATGTCATGGCGACTTATAGCATTAAGGATTCCTTTGTTCGTGCAGCTTTTGCAGAAAAGTGAGACTACGTCCTCCTCACGTCAGTCCTTGACCTTATTTAGCACAAGTAGGAATCTGGCCCAGTAGCGATGTACTGTCTCCTTGGGCTCTTGTCTGATATGGGAGAGACGGTTTAAGTCCGGGTGGGTGGGCGTAGCTGAATCCGGATTCTGATCCGATCTAGTGCCCAGAGGCATGGGAGCTTTCGAGTTTGACAGCTCGGGATCCGGGGTGCTGCCCAACTTTTCCGGCCCAATACCCGATTCTAAGTCCAGGACCTGTTCCATGTCTTCCCTTGAGCGGGTGTCTGGCTCAGGGAGCTCGGTGATCCAGACATAATTCGTCCTCAAAATAGAGGGGTAATCTGTGTGTGGTTCCTCCACTACCGCTATCTCATGGGTGGCCGGCGGGGATTTAATGTCCCTTTGGTCGGGTTTAAGCCTGATCTGGTCATAGTCTGTAGCGACTCCCAAAGCGGCGATGTGATCCAAGAGCTCATTAAGGGGGGAGAGCTCTATCGGATCCATATGTTCGGCGAGTTCCGAATTGACGCGAAGGTTATGCGTGATGACCCGAGAGGTCATCGTCGGCGCGACAGCTGAAGGGGCGGCCATGATGAAGCCGCCAAGTCAGAGAGTTTGGCCTACAGCCAGCGCCCCCCAGAGTTAATGCTGTCCTTGACAACGAGACGAGCCATTGAGCCTTGCGGCGATGACACAGAGGAACTCTCAATGAAAGCACCAATGTCAGTGTCAAAACCGGTGGATCTCGGGTAGGGGGTCCCGATCTGTGCGTCTTAGGCTGATGGTAACAGAAAGCAAGGGACACAATGTTTACCCAGGTTCGGGCCCACTCGATGGAGGTAAAACCCTACTTCCTGCTTGATTAATATTGATGATATGAGTAGTACAAGAGTAGATCTACCACGAGATCGTAGAGGCTAAAACCTAGAAGCTAGCCTATGATGGTTATGATTGTGATTGTGATTGTGATCGTGATCGGCCTTCTAAGGACCAACCTCTCCGGTTTATATAGACACCGGAGAGGGCTAGGGTTTACATGGAGTCGGTTACAAGGAAGGAAATATATTATCCGGATCGCCAAGCTTGTCTTCCATGCCAAGGAGAGTCCCATCCGGACACGGGACGGAGTCTTGAGTCTTGTATCTTCACGCTCCAATAGTCTGGACAAAGTATATAGTCCGGCTGTCCGGATACCCCCTAATCCAGGACTCCCTCACCCACCGTGTATGAATCCGGGTGAGAGGCGGTTATGTCACGTTCGAGTGAAATTACAAACCTACCCCAATCGAAACCTATAGAAATCGAGCAGATAGGCTTTGCGTGGCAGGAATAGGCAGTAGTTTCCATCTCGCAGATTTTGGTTTCGGGCGGTTACTGCGACTTTCCCCGCTTCGTCCAAATTTTGCAGAGCGCACGTTTATCGTGCCAACTCAATTCGAATCCCGTTTATATTCTATTTTTTTCGGGCGGGATCCATTTTCGATTGGAATAAAATTCTATATACATCATTTTTATATATACTTTCAAAAGCACAACACCCTTTATACATAAATATGGTTTACAAATGGCATGATCTCAGATTCATAAGGTTGTATCCATAAATTTGGATTTTCAAATATTTGAAACCACTTTATGTTGAAATCCAATGTATGCATTCCTCGCTAACTGTCTCCAATTAATGTGTGTTTCATGCGGGGTTTTTTACTTCTCAAACATGTATAATGTGTTTCACACACGCAACATATAGTGTATCCCCTTTAGACATTAATTGCATATAAACCATGCATTGTTTCTAATTAAAGAATCTATGGATCACCAATATTGACAAACTATATAACATTACACGTGTCCTCAAATTCAAATGAATATGCATGTTTGATACACCAATTTGCGTTATGATATTATCGATGTTGTGGTCTCCAGTTTAAATATTTGAATCCCATTTAATCCAGATATTCGTCTCATATAACTATCACTCATGCTTATATAGGACTATCTCTCTAGAACTACACGCGTTCATCGTCTCTTGGGTATTCCTGTATGTCGACAATGATCTTTTATCTTCATAACACACTGACGGTACTCTCTCCCTCGACCTTCATCACTCTATCTCTCTCTAAGTATATCTCGCTCCCTGCTATGTGTCTCTAACTATGATTCTCCATGTGGAATCTCTTTCTCGATCTCACACAAACACAAAACTTTGTCTTCCGGGGTCTCATTTCTCTCTACTATTCCCCTGCGTGCCAGTCGCACACCCCTAATACAGAGATGTCTTTCGCTCCTTAGGTACGAGAACCTACGACTCTTCCTCTTAAATATCTCTTTCTCACACACAAACACAAACTCTGTCTCCCAGGGTCTCATATTTCTCCACTGTTCTCTTGCATGTCGCTCACACACACTGTCTCTCCCTAGAGATATCTTGTGTTCCCTCATATGTTTCTCTAGCTATCAATCTCGTTTTGAAATACCTTTCTCTCTCGCAGACACAAAACTCCGTCTCTCGGGATCTCATTTCTCTCCGATATTTGGTTGTATGCGAGTCACATGCACCCTTTCTTCATCTCTCTCACACCCACACCCATAACTCAGCCTTCTGATCCACTCGACTCCTATCTCTAACGCACACTAGCTAGCATCTTTATCTTTCTATTTATCTGTTTCTCCATCAACCTTCTTTCATTTATAGGTTGATCTCTTTTGCACAATCGTTGTGCCTCACTTCCTCTGCTCGCCATAGATGCATGCTCCAGCCCACGCCACTATCTCTTAAAGACAAAAACACATGCTCAATTGTCGGGCATTCTTCCCTGCATTCTCGCATGCATGCATATTGTCATACCGATCCGTCTCTCCCATGTCGTTGATCTTAGCTTATGACTTATGTCTTCTTTCTTTTATCTCGATCATGCGCGCGCACACACACACACACCCCACGTATACATGTATACCTCTCACACATTCACGTTGAAGGTCTCTATGTCTCCATACGTAGTTAATTACCCTCAACCCTAACGCCACATCGAATCGTTCTCTTCTTGTGTGCACATAACTTCCGCCTGGATGGGTAAAACACACACTCACACTTAACAATCTCCTTGTAGCTACCCCCTCTCACTCTTCCCCTATATCCCCGAAACCAATAAGACCATCCCTTCGTTTAATTCCCGCCTACATGCACCATCGATATATAGTAGTCTTCCTTGGTGTCTCTCGAACAAACACGTTCTCTCGATGTCGACTACTCTCACACGCACACACCTTCTCTTCCCTCTCTACGGGCATTTTCTCTCTCGCACCCCATCGTCGGTGGCCTCTGCCATACACATCACCTCTCTATGATGAAGCCATGCACACTTAAATTATATCCGCCACGGAGGACCCCGCGACACACACACACACACACACCCACCCACACAAACAAACAAACAAACACACACACACACGCACGCACGCACCCACCCACCCACCCACACACACGCACACACACACACACACACTAAGAATCCATCTCTCTCTCTCTCTCTCTCTCTCTCTCTATCTATCTCCCACAAACACACACACAGAGAGACTCCATCTAACACACACATGCTCTAGACGGAGCATTTGTTCCTACCACCCTTCATCCAACCTTACCCGTATGATAAAAATCACCTTAATTTACTTGTATAACATGGACAAATTCCACTTTACTTTAGTAGTTAGCAAACTTATCATTTGTAACCTTATAAAAAACCGAGTTGGCGATGATGGTGTGCCTGCCATCTTGTAATATAGACCGTCGGATCTATATCTGACGGATAGAAAGCAAACTATGATAATTTTACAAAAGATAGCCGCACCTCTCTCCACATCCTTATCTCCCACACCTCATTGCTGAGCAATTAAAAAAGAAAGTCTCCGGAACAATCAAGCATGGTGGCTGGCCAGCTTTGCCGGGCGCCGGCCCATCCCCATGCCTCCGCCCATTCCGACCACCAGTCACCACCACGCTCCACTCCTCCTCACCTTATCTCTCTCTTTCATTTTTTTGATGACATTCTCGAGATACCAGTTTTCCGATAAAATTCTTGAAATATCATTTGTTTTTACACATGGGATTACTCCTGCATGGGTAAATCACAACATGTGTTCTGTTTAAAGATGCATGTTGATGTTCCATGCAATGCACGAGCATCTTGCTTGTAATTATATAACGCAAATCACGAGCAGGAAGTGATATTTTTTTTACACAACCACGTTAACATGGCCACATAAATCACTAGCTAAAGTAAATACCATTATACTTATACCCCGATGCAAAAGGTTGAGTACATGTCCGAAGAGTAGAGTCGCACACACGCACTCTGTCTCTCAGAATCACACGCACACACACACACACACACACCCACCCACACACACACACACACACACACACCAGTTACGTGACGTCCACTTAAGCAGACACGTATGTTACAATTTGTGCACCCGCGGGTACACGTGATGCTGCGCATTTATTTAAGCCGGACGGCGAAACCAAACAGTAGCTGCATTCATTCCCCTCCCGCCGCCTCTTCTCTGGTCGTCGTCGCCTGGTAGCCATGGCCCGGCCGAAGGTAACAACATACGCCATACTCCCGCCGGAGCGGCTGTTTAATCTGGAAATTTTAGTGGTCATGCATGCATCTTTTTGTGCTAGCACTCCTATATAAGGGTTGACCGGTCGCTTCCTGCGGACGTGCGCGGGCGGTGGAAGAGGAAGGAGAAGGGAAGTGGGCTGTGGAGTAACGTTTTTACCACAATTTCTTAGGAAACTGAGTGCAATAATTGAGTAGTTTTGCAAACTACCAGTACTACACATGAAACGGTTCAAAACCTATACTCCCTTGCCAGTACGCGCTTCCGCGGAAACGATCAGCGCATACTCGAGCGTCGATGCCGCATTAATGCCCGGCCAGAGCGGAGGCAACCTTTCACTGGCGCCGGCTTTGAAGCGGCGCGACGGCCGAGAGAGTGCCGCTTCCCGGTGCACCGACTGCGCCGCGTCGAGGCTGGCCATCGACCGGGGTGATGCCCCCCTTCCATTCCGCACTCTAATCTGGTGCATGACACGTATTACGTCGACCCGGATGCTGCTGGCTGTCCCACATGTCGGCGAAGTAGTACATAGTAGTAAGAAGAAGCAAAGAATCATGCGGTATAAGTCTTTCTAGAGATTCCAACAAGTGACTAGACTACACCGCGTGCAGTATCTCAAATCTCAAATCTCCCTTCCGGTTTATAGGGCTCAAATCTCAAATCTCATCAACCAAGGCATTTTGCGATTGGAGGAATGTATCTCGTACTTTACAAAACTACCCTAATTAAACTCATGCATTAATTACGTAGTTCTCTTGTTTTCCTCTCCGCCTTGGTCACGGTGCACAATATTGACCACTCCTATATGACTAGCCGCTCTATCTACATGCGGGACATCAAAGCATCCGGGCCCGCATGCCATCCACCAACTCATAGCAAGGTGCTACAGTCGAAACTCACCGGTCACCCCGTTGTGGCCGTCATGACCCGTCATATCACAAAACCCACACCTTTACCAGCAGTGGTAAAGTGGCCTCGAAGTTGGACTGGATGAAGCAACCATCATTTCACTGGAACGCTCGTTGAAGCCCTTTCTCCCCTTTCTTGAAGAAAACCTCACTCTGTGCTACTCACTTCTGCCATTTTTCTTCTGTACCGACGAAGGAAAGGTGGGCGAATCAGTGATGCTGCTATATTTTCATTCCAAGAATCTTCTTTTTGCGAAGCACCGACCGATTCTCACAGCCTATTCTTTTCCCATTTTCATTGCGATTGTGGTTTCCTTTTGATTGCTTTTTGTTTGTCAGTTCATTGATGGATCCTGGAGCACTAGGCAAAGAGTTGCCGACAGACAACCCACTGGAGACAGCGATCTCCAGGAAGCGAGCACCGACCAACGAGTTGACCATGTTGGCGGGCCAACCCATGGAGACGAAGAACTCCAAGAAACAAGCACTGGCCAAAGAGTTGATGATATTGGCGGACGAACTCCTCAAAGAAAGTTGGAAGAACAGCAAGGGGCCCACCGTACCTACCCCAGAAACTCTGATGGCCACCTTTGAGTGGATCAAGGCCGAGTTTGAGGAGATAGTCGCCGTTGAGAAGCAGTATTCCCCTGGCAAGGTGATGGCCCCCATCGAGGACGAGGAGATGGCCCCCGGAGGGATGGGATCCCCCGGTGAGCTGCACAAGGTAAAAACTAATGGATTATTACCGAAAGTTGTGGTTTTTGATTATTTGCAATGTGCTTGCTAATATGTTAGGGTTGTGCAGGTGCCGGTGGACGTCCTTGATGATTCCGATGTCACGGCCCGTCCAGTGGACAACGCCCCAGAGATCGTTTTCGATATCGCGGTCCGTCCTGTTGGCATTGCCCCAGAGATCGATTGCGATGCCGTTGTCCATCCTGTGGACATCGCCCCAGAGATTGATTCCGATGTCGTGGTCAGTCCTGTGGACATCGCCCCAGAGATCGATTCCCATGCCGCTGTCCGTGCTGTGGTCATTGCCCGAGAGACCGATGACAAGAAATAGTTGGTCGCACTATTCCTTCAGGGTAGTTTTCATTGCCCTGTGTTCAATTACCAGAAGGATGCGTGTTATCAAACCATCTTAGGGCTAGTGCACTGTCTTGTGTGGGCGGTACTTGCTACTTTTGTTTGATAGTGAATCATGCGAACCCTCTCCGAGTTATGGAAACAGATGTATCCTCACCAGCTTTTGATGTAATATATGGCATGCTTAGATGTAAGTTTGAACTGTTTATGATATCAGCAGGGCTTATTTGATGATTCTTGGTGTTAGTAGGCTAGCTATTGTGCGAGCTATAGTACTTGCAGAACACTCACCAAAGAGAAATGTTGGGGCTGATGAGCTCGTGGTATGCTTATACTGATCCATCATCGATCGGCCAATAGCCCAAGCTCCTAAAATTTAAGGCTTAGCGATCGATCAGACAATAGTCGACACAGATACATTCAGGCCTCATTTGGTTCATAGATTAGGAAAATCATAGCAAAAGTACAGAGACGTACAACACAAAATCATAGAAGTACAGAGATGTCCCTCCGTTTCAAAATAGATGAGGCAACTTTGTACTACTAACTTTGAAACAGAGAGTACAGATCCTAGGCGGGCTAGTTTGGCCTAGTGGGTTTTAGTGATATGACGTGGTACAGTGCCGTCCAGTCTTCGCGTGTGGTAGCAGTACTGCGGGTAGAGTAAGTTTTCTTGAAGAAGCGGAATTCAACGAAGTCATGATGGTTCCTTCATCCGACTAACTTACAGTGGGAAAGGTTGAGCCTACGCTACGACCGGGGTGGACCAGGATAATTTTGTGCATGGCAGGTGGACCAGGATGGTCGACGTCCCACATGTCGGTGAATGAAAGTATTCTTTCCGATATAGTGGACGAGCAACGAGTATTCATTATTTATTTTTGATGAAACCTATTGTCTCCACTGTTACGACGAAGGAGTGTGAAACACGGCAGCCCAGTGAACTTGGCATGTGCACCACTCCCTCCTTCCTCATGTAATACTACCATAGTGTTGACTATAAGGTTACAACTTTTTCTCACTTTCTCTCTATCTATTTCCTCTCAAATGTTTTTTACCTTTCTTTTTTAGACACAATTGTTTTTTGTGCCTCTTTTTTCAGAATTAGTTTTTTTATACCTAGGAGCACGTGTAGAGACGAGCTTCTGCAGATCCCACTCCTTGACTTTGTCAATGCCTCTCTCTCCTCCACATAAGCGGGCTTGTCGAGAAGACAAGAGATGATCTCTTAGCACAATATGTTTCACCATGTTTTTAGGAATAACTAGTTATTGAAGATAAGGCTAAGAGATGATCCATTGTACACATGTTTTTTGTCATTTCTAAATTACATGCAAGACTTATGATAAGACTATCTTATCAACCATTGTACATGCCCTTTATAGCCCAGAATTTTACTGGTACTACTTGCTATGAATGCCGGTAGCTGGACTCTGAGGGGGAGCGCGCGGGGGGAGGTGGTGGGGTGGGGGAGGGGTTCTGGTGGGCCAGGGTGGTAAGAAGCGGGATTGGAAGTGGTGCGGACTCCTGCATGGCCCACCTCACATTATCACCACATATTTATTGGAGTCCGTGCACGGCGGGTGGGCGATCTCTTCTCCCTCCCCCGTCTCTCTCCTCTCAGCCGACGCCCGCCGAGCGATTAGATTTTGGCTACCGACGGTTTATTCAATTGCAGTCCCACATGTCAGTGAAAATGCAAGACAACGCGTGTCCCCTCTGGTGAGCGGCGTGCAAGCCGGACTGTCGGGGGTGCGATGTGAACGCGACACGTACGAATTGTAAGTGTGCTGCCTTTTCCTTTTGAATTTGCAAAGCGTAACATTTTCGTGCGATCAATTGATAGAAATCCAGAACAAAATGATGAGGGTGGTGCTTTCCCGTGCGATAGGTGGGCTAGTTTGAGTGATATGACGTGCTACAGTGTCGTCCACTTGCTCCATTTTTATGTAAGCAAGAGTCTACACTCTTACGTGGGAGGAGTGCGAAACATGGCAGATCTGATTTTGATCGAGGGATAACTGTTCCCTGCGAAATAATGGAGCACTATTAGCGATTATAACATGATAGTTAGGGCATCTCCAGCGCTGGCCCTCAAATTTACACCGGCATCTGTCCGAGGACACTGGTGGATGCCATCCAATGCTGCCCGCATACCTTTCGACAACTATATGAACTAATCGGACGAAATTCATGCAAACAAAGCAAATTTCAAATTGACCGGATGAAATTCATTACATTTCGAGAACTTTTCCTATAAACTGGACGAAATACATTACATATTTCGCACAAACCGTACTAAAACCTACTGTAAACCTAGTCTAAACAATCGCCGGGCCCCGACCACCATGTCCGGCCATGAACCCGAGAAAGCCGGCCATTGCCTTTGCTTCCTCCTTATCCGCCTCGATAACCTCCTCCTCTGGAGCACAAGGTTATGTAGATTTCCGCCTCCACGTCGCCGTCGGCCGCCCATTTTTATCCCACCAAGCTTGGCGTTGACTGAGTGGAGGAGCGGTGGCCTTCCTGGGACCAGAGCGGTGGCGACCTACAGTGTACTACTCTTCCTCTCTGCCGGTTACGCCCGCGCACGCGCGCCGACTTCATGGTCATGGCGGCGGAGGGCGGCCGAGGGGGGGGGGGAGGGGGGGGGGGGAGCCGGCGATCTCCTTCGCCTCGCTGCTCGCGAGAGTACGTCCAAGAGAGCTTTGGAGCGCGCCCGGAGCGGAGCCACCGATGTCCTTCGTCTGCTCCTGCAACAGTACGTCCAAGAGAGCTTTGGAGTGCCCGGAGGCCATGGTTGGAGTGGTGCCAACAGAAGGAAGGGATCGGAGGAGAATGAGTGTGGGTCTTTGGCTATGGCTGGGAGCTGGGGCTCAAGTTAATATAGCGGGCGAATGGCAATGAGCCGCGGCAGACGGATGGACGGCTGGCACCGGAGTAGGTTCGTCGGTAGCCGTGGTGTCATTAACGCGGAGCAGTCGCTTGCACCGGGATGCCGCACGTGTGGCGCTCTCTCGATCATCGCGCTGCTGCAATGTCGGCGCCAGTGAGAGGTCGCGTCGGGCGTGAATGCGAACGCTGCTTCAGTGACTTAACCGCAGGTGCGTTGTCTCACTGACATGTGGGCCCAACGGGCATTAGTCCCGCATGTCAGTGACACACCAACTGCACGTGCAATTAAGGCCGGTGAATGCGGCATTGATGTTCTGGAGAGATGGTGATTGTTTTAGGCGGGAAG
This sequence comes from Aegilops longissima, assembly GCA_021605205.1. Classification (NCBI taxonomy): domain Eukaryota; kingdom Viridiplantae; phylum Streptophyta; class Magnoliopsida; order Poales; family Poaceae; genus Aegilops; species Aegilops longissima. The sequence continues at coordinate 81,920,994 of CM038681.1, forward strand.
CGCGCGCTAGCGATGGAAGGGGTTTCAGTAGGCCAGGGCGGTCAGACGCTGGCGTGGTGGTAAAATGTGAACTCATGGATGACGAGCCTTTGAAGCGTATGTGGCACGTATTGACAACCAGGCGTCCATGCAACCGCTCTTGTCGCCAGCTAGCATTCGACGACCACCATTAGACACCACACAACCATACATAACTTACGAATAATGGACGAATCGATCAGACACACACTCGTGTGCAGTGGCACTATGATCGGTTGCTCATGATAGTACATACTCCGCACCATAGTACCCTCTCTAGCTAGGCTGTTTTATAGATTACCGTTGTGATGGATGATATACATGAGCAAGGCGCCGAGTCACGAGTATGACCGTTGGTGTTGAGCCAGGTGAATACATGCTCGGTGTTCGTGGAGGCCTCCAGCAAACGTTTAAACAGTAATGTCACATACGCATAATTTTGGTTTTTATTTCTTTCTCCACTGACAGGTAGGCCTGCATAGATAGATAGATAAAGAACACGAGCTGATGAGGCGCATGCGGACTATTTGACTGGTCAACCAGACAAATACGGAGCTATACGCTGAGCCAGTGACCGTATAATCACCATATCTCGTATACAATGATCAAAGTGAGCTATCAAGACAAGTTCAATGATTGCCAATGCATTTTACTCGGTAATAAATGATCAGGATTGAAGGGGAATCCAAATTTCCTTCGTCTCTGTCCTTGAGCTCTTGACAAACCAATGCACTTTATGGTTGTCCGGCCACTCCACCCCAGAGCTGTCACCAAGCGTCGTTCATGCCACCGCGCCGCACACTAACCGGTAAGGAAGCGACGGCATCCAGCCGCGCCGAGTTCCTCGCTGCCCATGACCGCACACAGAATGGTAGGCAAGCGGTGGCATCCGCCGTGCCGAGTTCATCGCCGCTCGCGACCTCACACCTATGTGGGCGGAATTTGAAGCTGCCAAGGCCGAATGGGCGGTAGAGCAAGAGGCGGCCAAAGCCGCACAAGGGAGCGGAAAAGTCAAAAAGCACTCAAGAAAAGAGAGGCCCGCCGCCGCAAGAAAGAAGAGGACGCACGCGCTGCTGCGGAGAGGTCGGCGCAGATCCAAGCACGGTGGGGTGTCGCCGACAAAGCTGGGAAGGAGAACGACGACGTCTGGCCAGCATGTGAGAAGTAGTAGTACTAGTATTTAGTGTGTGTGTCTGTGTCGCCCGTACATTTGTTTAATTAATTACGAGCATGTAACAGTACTACTAGTCACTACTGTAGTTTTTAGAGCAAATTACCAGTACATTAGCCTAGACTCAATGGAAAAAATTCCTATCCTATGCATCAAATGGCATATCTTTCTCTATAGGAATTGGGATGCATGTCATCTCACTTCCTATGATTTTCATATTCCTATAAAATTCCTATCCTATGAACCAAAGGAGGCCTCTGCTGGAGTAACTACTGTAGCTAGCAGTACTGCTGGTACAGTAGTTTTCTTCAAGAAGCGGAATTCAAAGTCATGATGGTTCCTTCGTCCGAGCAACTTCACAGTGGGGATGGTTGGGCCAGTGATTTGACGGCTCATTAGTAACTACTGCCGTGCGACGACCAGGGTGACTCTCCCTTGGAGTTCTGCGGGCATGGCAAGTGGACCAGGATGGTCGACGTCCCACATCTCGGCGAGCAGAAGTATTCTTTCCGATATCGAGGAGCAAGGAAACCGCGTGGTATAGTATCACTGGTGATTTATATTTATTTTTTTATCTCTAATGAATGCTAGCGTTTCAACTCTTACGACGAAGGAGTGCCAAACACACGACACGTGCTGGATGTTGCACACGTCAGTGAAAGGAGTGAGATGATGACCCACAAGTATAGGGGATCTATCGTAGTCCTTTCGATAAGTAAGAGTGTCGAACCCAACGAGGAGCAGAAGGAAATGATAAGCGGTTTTCAGCAAGGTATTCTCTGCAAGTACTGAAATAAGTGGTAACAGATAGTTTTGTGATAAGATAAATTGTAACGAGCAACAAGTAACAAGAGTAAATAAAGTGCAGCAAGGTGGCCCAATCCTTTTTGTAGCAAAGGACAAGCCTGGACAAACTCTTATAATAGGAAAAGCGCTCCCGAGGACACATGGGAATATCATCAAGCTAGTTTTCATCACGCTCATATGATTCGGTACTTTGATAATTTGATATGTGGGTGGACCAGTGCTTGGGTGTTGTTCTTACTTGAACAAACATCCCACTTATGATTAACCTCTATTGCAAGCATCTGCAACTACAACAAAAGTATTAAGGTAAACCTAACCATAGCATGAAACATATGGATCCAAATCAGCCCCTTACGAAGCAACGCATAAACTAGGGTTTAAGCTTCTGTCACTCTAGCAACCCATCATCTACTTATTACTTCCCAATGCCTTCCTCTAGGCCCAAATAATGGTGAAGTGTTATGTAGTTGACGTTCACATAACACCACTAGAGGCTAGACAACATACATCTCATCAAAATATCGAACGAATACCAAATTCACATGGCTACTAATAGCAAGACTTCTCCCTTGTCCTCAGGAACAAACGTAACTACTCACAAAGCATATTCATGTTCATAATTAGAGGGGTAATAATATGCATAAAGGATCTGAACATATGATCTTCCACCAAATAAACCAACTAGCATCAACTACAAGGAGTAATCAACACTACTAGCGACCTACTAGCACCAATCCCGGACTTGGAGACAAGAATTGGATACAAGAGATGAACTAGGGTTTGGAGATGAGATGGTGCTGGTGAAGATGTTGACGGAGATTTCCCTCTCCCAATGAGAGGAGCGTTGGTGATGATGATGACGATGATTTCCCCCTCCCGGAGGGAAGTGTCCCCGGCAGAACAGCTCTGTCGGAGCCCTAGATTGGTTCCGCCAAGGTTCCGCCTCGTGGCGGCGGAGTTTCGTCCCGAAAGGTTGCTTCTTATTTTTTCTCATTGAAAGACTTCATATAGGAGAAGATGGGCATCGGAGAGCCACCAGGGGGCCCACGAGGTAGGGGGCGCGCCCCAGGGGGGCCCCCCACCCTCGTGAGCAGGGTGTGGGCCCCCTAGCCTTCATCTTTGGCGACGATTTTGCTTTATTTATTTTAAGATATTCCGTGGAGTTTCAGGACTTTTGGAGTTGCGCATAATAGGTCTCCAATATTTGCTCCTTTTCCAGCCCAGAATTCCACCTGCCGGCATTCTCCCTCTTCATGTAAACCCTATGAAATAAGAGAGAATAGGCATAAGTATTGTGAAATAATGTGTAATAACAGCCCATAATGCAATAAATATCGATATAAAAGCATGATGCAAAATGGACGTATCATGGGACATGAACAGCGTGGTAGAGCGTCTCCACTTCTGGGTCGGAGACCACGCGTAGTAGTACTACTGTACTAGTGGTATGAACGATACAAAGTGCGACCCGGAGAGAAAGACACGTCTAGTTGGAAGGTCTCGGGGCATACACGTAAACAAATATAAAACCTAATATGTGCCTCCAATTAATATAGTTGTAGTAGAGTACTTAGTCACGTACGCCATAACATCACCGGGAATTGCACGTACAACATTTAGTGGTAGTAAGAGACAAATGCCTATATGTCACGCATGTTCATACTATTTGTGCCTTTCCACTTCACTTACTGCGCTATGTTACATAGGTTCGCACGTCCACTCCTGGGTACATGTTCGTCTCATAGTTCCAGTCCCACGTGTTCTTCATATAGATGGAACGATCCTTGCATGACACGTGCACCTTGATGCTAGATGTTTCGCGTGTTGGCAAAAGGATCAACAAAGCTCACGTAAAAAAAATAGAGTGGAAGAACATAGATTCCCGACGACCGAGAAGGAGCAAGGAACCTCGCGGTGGAGCGTCTGCACTCATAATATTTTATATTATTCAGTGATATAAAATCAACCAATCATCTCCACAGTGGACTGGAAGAGTACGAAACACGGTAGCCCTGTGTAGTTACATCATACTAGTACATGGCTAACCCACACTATCACCATATTTCTTGGCTTTCGTGGGACACCTATCTCTTGTAATCCAGCAGCCCGTATCGCTTCTCCCTCCTCATCTCTCTCAAAGGCCCTGTTTGGATACTCTAACTCGGTTAAAGGTTAGATTTAGATTCTAATCCTGAACTAACCCTGAAGTAACTCTGGCGAAAGAGGTGTTTGGATGACTGGGTTAGATGGAGCGCGGAAACGGTGAGGTGCCTTCATGGGCGGTGCGGGAGGGAGAGGACGAGAAGCTTCGAGGAAGTGGGGAGGGATCTGCTGCGGGGAGAGCGAGAGAAAAAAAGTGTTTTTAGTGTCCCGAGAAGAACTAACCCAAATAAGCACCTCTTGGGTGGGTTAGATTTTTTTGGGTTAGTTGAGTTCAAACTAACCCAAACTAACTCTTAACACATGGATCCAAACAGTAACCCAAACTAACCCTCCTGTTTGGGTATTTTTGGGTTAGTTGAGTTCAAACTAACCCTCCTGTTTGGATATTTTTGGGTTGGTTGAGTTCAAACTAACCCAAACTAACTCTAACACATGGATCCAAATAGTAACACACCATCAAATGGCACAGCCCGACCTTTCCAGCAGTAAGTAAGTTGAATCCGCTACTCTCTCACCCTCCCCGCCTCTCTGTCAAACCGCCTACGCGAAAACTGCCGCGCGTACTGCCCGGGAAAAAGACCCGCCCTCAACTTTTAACTACGCGAAAATAGTTCGAGCTTGTTCATTCTATATAAATACTAGTACTGTATGTTTATTCACACGTGGGGTTGTTCAATGAATGGAGGGCCGGGGAGCACAAGTGAACAATACTACTACTACTAGTAGTAAGTAGGAGTCGTACACGTAGTCACCTTAAATAGATAGTTTCTTTTCTTTAATGCCACGTACACAAATTGAAACGCTTGTTGTGGAGAGAAAAAAGATAATCACTCCACTATATATGTACGCAGGGGCCTAAGCGCTTGCTTTACTAGGGTTGCTCTCTTCATTCTCTCATCCTCTCTAGATATAAACAAGACAACGGTAGCAACATTTTCTCTCTGCTCACCGTTGGTCACAGATCCGGCCGGATCCCTTCGGCTGGTGTGTGTAGAGGACTATGTGCATCATTCACACGGTCATCGCCGGCGAGGGAGGAAACCCACAGCTGTCGGACCGGCCCGATCCTCTGCCCATGCCGTTCTCTCCGACATAGCGCCGACTCGGGAGGTCCTCCGACCCTTCTTCCTCCCTGCCGTATTGTCCGAAGGTCCGACCTGCTGCCACTGACATCCCGACGACCCTCAGGTATAAGTTCTTCGAAAGCGGCCTTGCTCTACTGCCCCAGCTCACGTGTCTGCATGTGCATCTTTTTCTACTCCCATTAGCTCTTCCAAAGCCACCTAAAATTTTAGTATTATTAGAGGTAAAGCTACTTCATGCATTTGAATCTAGGGCTTTGTTCAAACAACGAAGAAGGGGGGAAAGTTGTAGCATGAATCTAGGGCTTGATTCAAAGAGGAAATAATATGGTGAAAGTAGTAGAGACCGGATAACCAACCGGTCTCTTGGTTGAAAAGGGAAAGAATGGGAAAACGCAGTACAAACTGGATAAGGAACAGATCTATTATTGGTTGAAAAAGGATAGAAAGTGGCGGCTGGTGGACAAGTCAAGCAGTATGTCCAGGATTAGATTTGTTGCCCTCACATAGTAAAAGGTCTCCAGGATTAGAATTGCTGCCCTCACATAGTAAAAGGTCTCTGGATTAGATTTGCTGCCCTCACATAGTAAAAGGTCTCTAGGATTAGATTTGCTGCCCTCACATAGTAAAAGGTCTCCAGGATTAGATTTGCTGCCCTCACATAGTACAAGGTCTCCAGGATTAGGTTTGCTACCCTCACATAGTAAAAGGTCTCCAGGATTAGACTTGCTGCCCTCACATAGCATGAACAAACTCTGCATCACCACTTCATGCCTCCTTGTAGCTACATTGTGCTGATGCGTCCACTGTCGCATGTCCTTATACCAACCTTTTGCCGTTGTTAATGCAAGGGCGCATGTAAAATGAAGCGATCACACTGTTACCTTAGGGACATGTCTAACCGGTGTTATTGTTAATCTAATCCCTCCAGTGATAAGATGCAATTAAACTGTGTTACAATTGGCACTCCTGTTGTTTTCCCCAGTATGATAAGTAAGTTTCTCCTTTACACTGCCGAGTGTCCTGGTGTCCCCACGGTCCCATGCCCTTAAACCAACTCTTTAGCTGCTGTTGATTTACTGTATCTGGTAAACAAGCAATGCCACCATTAAAGTAATCCCATATTTGAGGAATCTCATTGTTGATCGTAATGCTTCTGGTAACATGAAGCATTGCTGATGTTTTAAAATTTCTACTGTCCTTGCGTGATTGCCATGAACATAATTAAGATGCTTCTTTTCATTTCATATATATTCGTATATTCTTATTGACCAGCAACTGTTTACTTTCTATCTTTTTGTGCAGATAGGGATATCCATTTCACCTTGTTGCTATTGTGACCTTTTGGTGAACTGCACAAAACACTTTTTTTGGAATGAGTGTCTTGTGCAGTTCAACTAAAATGTCACGTGGGCAACATCTCTCAATTTTGATGGAACTGCACAAAATGGTGATTGGAGTTTCCAAAATTTCCGTCAAGTTCTGCTGGTAATCTCGTGCAACATTTTATTAGCCTTTGCAAGATGAGCCGTCACTGTCACCACAATGGCACTTTATTTTAGTGGAACTGCACAAAAGGATAAGAAAATTATAGTTGCACCTTACATGAGCCGGACAACCAACCTTAATGTTCCTCAATTTTAGTGCAACTACTAAAGAAGAACCTGCCAGCTCATGAGAGCAAGTACTTCTTGCTAGCTGAATGATGCAATCTTTGCTTCATTTCAGGTGAACTGCAGAAAAAGGCGCATGAATTGAATCATGGAACTCTAGGTAGGCTTCATCTGAGTGGAGCTGCAAGTTGAGTAAAGGAGGCCACTATTAAAGTGAAATCAAGCTCTCCTGGTTTGTGTTGTGCAAATAGGAATACTCAACTACAGATGTTGTGACGGTCAAGAGCATTCACCAAGTTCTTCGATTGTATGACATGGCTAGCCAACATGGATTTAATCCCGATATTCACTTTATCAAAAGGCTCTAATGGGTTGGTTCTGAATCTTGCAAGCTGGGAATCAATGAGATGTGTAGGCATCTTTGTTGTACTTATTATTTGAATCTTATTTGTTGGTTCTGAATCTTGCAAGCTGGGAATCAATGAGATGTGTAGGCATATTTGTTGTACTTATTATTTGGATCTTATTTGTTGGTTCTGAATCTTGCAAGCTGGGAATCAATGAGATGTGTAGGCATCTTTGTTGTACTTATTATTTGGATCTTATTTGTTGGTTCTGAATCTTGCAAGTTGGGAAACACGACATGATGATGTAGAGGACAACAACCATAAAAAACAGTTCAAACTTGGTAGTATTATCTTTGTGAAAGTGCGACAAATGTGCTGATCGTATGCGTCCTGAGAATAATAATTCTAATTGTTGTGCATGTTGATCCTGTGGCACTGATAGAACGAGCCAATGCATTGCTTGTTTTAAGTATAAATTTCTATTAAAGCTAATTAAATTTAAGTAAAGTGACCACTAACTCCAGTTATTATAGTACCAATACAGACCCGCTCTTGAACCGATGTGTGGCCGGAGTAGGTTTCTTAATGGATGCGTTTGAATGCGCCGAGGGTGCATCTTCTGCCGGGCGTGCAGCGGACGAGGGAGGGGTAGTAATTTTTGTCGCATGTACACACTCAGTTTACTGTGGAATCCAGTTCCTCAAGAGCTGAAAAACGAACTGCTGCCGCCGCCTACACACTCGTTCATTTGAAGAGACTCCAATGGCGATCCGAGGGGTGAGCCTGCTGGATATGGACTTCAGCAAGGAGTTCCCCTTTGAGTTCGCCGTTCAGTCCTATGGCTGCATCAAGTTGAATGTGATGTACACCAACGATCCGGACTCGGTGAAGCTCCGCCTCGCCGAGTTCAAGCGGTGCCTACAGGACGAGAAAGCACAAGGTTGCAGGACTAGACCTTGTGCCCATCCATTCGTCTCCTGATAGGGACCAGCGGATCGCCGTCGCCCAGGTATGTGTGCGGGACGAGGTTCTCATCTACCACTTCTGTAGGGCCATCAGAGGTTCTGGAGCATTCGCCCGTTTCATCGGCAGCGCCGACTGCACCTTCGCTACTGTGCAGAGAAGGAAGAACGCGAGGATTCGGCCATCTAGTGCAACAATCTTGTCGACATCCAGAAGCAATACAAGATCATCAGCAACGGGCAGGAGAAGGACTCCGTGGTTGACCTCGCCGAGACCATCATCGACCCCTGATACACCAACATGAAAGAAGACAATGATACCAAGGACCTGAACACGTGGGAGGTACCTCGTAATCTAGCCTACATAACCTACGTGGCCAAGGACGCATACACATGCTACGACATGTACTGGCAGATCTTGGACATGAGGGCGTGTCCGCTTCCCATAACCGACGAGTACACGGACAGCCGCAGCGTCATGATCAAGCATGCCACGAAGGTCTAGATGTTGTACTTAATCTGTTTATAAGCACCTTTATCATCTGAGTGTTTCATGCATTAGCCTAAGTGTCGTAATTATCTATTTTGTCCGAAATATTTCTTTTAAGAACCCATTAACCTGTTTGCTTTTTTAATGGCTATTTGCTTATGTATGTAACTAATTCACTTGTCCGTTAAAAAAACTAGTTCACTTGGCTGCCGTGCTTTGAATCTCCTTCCTCCCAACATATTCCCCTCCTCAGGTGGACCCAGCAGGTCTCGTACACAGACATATGGGACCAACCACCTATCCATTTGTATTCTTTATTTTTTTCAATCTTTCGTCCTCTTCCTATACAGCTCAGTTCTATTTTTTGTTTTCATTAATCCTATATCTGAATTTTGAGTAATTCTAACATGCTCACTCTTACCCCTTCTTTTCACATGGGAGGTAAGAAGGTAAGAGTAAATCATACCACTATTTAATCAAATCAATGGCTCAGATCTATTATGTACTCTTACCTCTCAAAAGGGGAGGTAAGAGGGACCATGCTAAAATTTGCCCTGAATTTTCTCCCACTTTCTTTTTCGATGTAAACTGAGTTTTCTCCCAGTACTTTTCCCTAGAACCAACTCAACTGTCCCACGTCTAGCCTAAAAAATAATAATACCTTACGTACTATTAACTCATCAAATTTAAATGAATTTTATTTCGTAAGTTGAAAGTTCTTACAAAATAATAATAATTGTTTATATATAACTTGGAAAGTTAACTCCTAGTGATTGCGTACATAAGCATGCAAAGATTTTACTGACAAATGCAGTAATAGACATGAAATCATGTGTTTTCACTCTGTGCATTTGAAAACCGAACCGAAAAACCATACCGAAAATAATCTGAACCGAACCGATTTTATGGTTTTTATGGTTTCTGGTTTCGGTATGGTATGCACTTTTCATACCGATTTGAACTTCGGTTTTTATGGTATATACCAAAAAACCGAACGGTTAACCGAATAAATCAAAGTAAAAAATAAATTTATATTTCCTGAGATGAACAACCATACAAGTTGTCATTTTTCTTGTACATGAGTCAAATTCAATACTAAGCACGTAAATTTATCTTGTAACATAGTCATTTTCAAATTCGCGTCATATACTATTTGTGTAAAATAGTATATGTTTGAGTCATAAATTTGCAAATTATTATTACGTCATTTTCAAATTCGCGTCATCTTTGATTTTTATGGTATATACCGAAACCATACCGAAATAATTTGGTATATACCGAAGCCGAACCGTATTTTAATTTCATACCGTATTTACTGAAGTATTAATACCATACAAACCAAAAAACCGTATAAACCGAACCATGTAAACCGAATAAACCGAACGCACAGGGTGAATGTGTTTATGTTTTTATAACATTTCTCCGTCTAGCCCAACATGATATTTTCACCCAGCCCAGCAAGTCCGCGGATTTCAAGAAAAATGCAAATGGGCTTTAAATTCTACCATATATATAAACGGGCGGCATAGATGTTACATCATTGTTTCACCCATCCCACCAAATGGACTAAAAAAACAAATGGACTGGCTGACATGTGGGCCAGTAGGTCGTAGCCTAAGAAGGCATTGGATTTACATCCAACGGCCAGCATTCTTCTTCAACCTCTTGTCTTCTTCCCCCAGCGCTGCCAGGACCGCCTGCTCCAGCCTTCGGCGTCAAGTGGCGTTGTTTTGCGCTCCTCAGCGAAATGCTACCCCGCCGACGGCCAGGCCATCCCTCCACTCCGCACCTCCTATTATTCTCTGCCGAGTGTAGGCCCACCCCGCACCCGAACCAGTCAAGTTTCCCACTCCTCTCCGTTTGCGACTCCACTGCCGCGTCTTCCCCATCTTCGGGTCTTTCCAGTCTGGGGCCTCACCGTCGTCCATCGCCTCGGTGCGCTCAGCGCGACGTGGTTAACATACGAGAGTCATCGGAAGAGGACTGTACTGTGACGCCCCAAGACCGGAGCTTCAGTTGCCTTCCAGGGTTTCCGAGTTTTGTCGTGTGATTTGTTTTGTGTGTGCATTCATCATGTCATCTCTTGCATTGCATCATCTCATCATGCCATTTAATTTTAAAAACTCATCTAAATAAATTGTATGGATTTTTCGATCCATTTAAATCGAGGGATATTCACAATGGTGATTTCTCTTTATAACATATCCTCCCAATATTTAGGGAGCTATATTAAACCATTCCATAACACATTTTTGCGGTTCTTCAAATTTCCTTTTATCCAACTCAATTTCTTTTCTTCCTTTATGCCTTTTTAGTAAAATTGAGTTGCAATTTTACTTTATCCACAAATGTTCCAAATCAGCCCATAAATCACATCTAGTGTGTAGGGCCATCTCCTTTAATTTCAACCCATTTGGAGTTCATTCGAATGGGTTTCGAAATCCAAACTTGTCTGAGTTAAATTCAACATGTGTGGATTTTACATTCTCTAAAAATCCTCGGGCCATTTTTGTTAAATTCCTCATATTTTTGTGAGCCCAGGAAAATTATCCCCATGCGCAAATCTTTCCCTAACCCTCTCTTTCTTTTCCTCTCTCTTTTTCTTTTCTGATAGAGTTTAGTGAGAGAGAGGGAGCCCAGCCCAGCTGCCCAGCCAGGCCTCTGGCCATTTCCTCTCCACCGGCCTCTCTAAGCCGGCCCAAGGCCCAGCCGCCCCGCTATAACCCTAGCCGCACCCAGCGCTCTCTCTCGATCCCCTCTCCCCTGCTCGATCCCCATCTCCCTCCAGCGTCGCCGCAACGCCCGATCCCATCTCCTTCCTCTCGCTCCAACCCCCCTCCTCTCGATCCCTTTTCCCCTTCGTTCTCCTCCTGGCGCCTCCACTCACAGGGAGAGAGAGGAGCAGAGCCCTCGCGCCGCCCCTCCCCTATGCTTCTCCCGCTGCAAGCTCCGCCACGCCGGCGACCCCTCTGACCGCCTTGCCGCCTTCCCCACACCCCTTCTCCTCCCCGACTTATCCTCGCCCGCCACCTCATCTACCCGGCGTCGCCTCCTCGCCAGCTCCTCCGCCGGATGTCGCCTCTGTCAGAGCCGGCAGCAACTACAGCTGCACCTTCCCCGATGCCATCTCGTGCTCGCCTTCGACCGATTCGTCGCCGCCGCCATCCTTCGCGCCTCCACGCGGTTCCCCACGCCGCACCTCTCCGAGCAGGAGCTCCGCCTCCCCTGCTCCGCGCCAACCGGTGCCGAGCGCCGCTCCTCCCGGCCTCCTCGCACCCATCCGCCCTGCTAGCGTTGCTTAGCTCCGGCCCCGACCTCCGTCTCGCAATAGCAGTGTTGCTTGCTGCTGTTTCGCCCGTGCTGGTGACCCCTCGGGCCGCCGTGTTGCCATTCGCTGGAGATCGCGTCGTCTTCTTGCCTCCTCCTCCGAGCGTGGAATTCGCCAAGTGCCGTCTCCGGGATTCTCCAAGTACCGTGACTGCAGCCGGTGTTTTTTTGTCAAGTCCGACTACACGGGTACGACTACATCCGAGGTGGATTTCGTCAAGTACCCCTTCGGATTCGTCAAGACCCTCATGTACGACTACACCCGGTGATGCGTCAAGTACCTCTACCGTCGACCCCGTGGGCGTCAAGTTCATCTACGAAAATGAGTACAACTACCGTTGACATGCTTTTCGCCAAGTACCTCTCGGATCCGACAAGTACCCCGATGACGTGTGTACCACTACCGTCGACCCTCGAAGACCCCGTGGACCCCGAACATCCACGGGACATGAATAACTACTTCCACTACGAGATGTACCACTACCATCGAACGTGAACGACTACTTCCACGACGTCCGTGAACCACTACTTCCACTACCGTCGCGAGAACGACTACTTCCCCTACGACCCGAGACCGACTACTTCCCTCGACGATTTTGCACCGCCCCGAAACGCACGCTTCTAAGGTATACCCGCCGGAACGACCGCCGTGGATCGAATGCATATGTTGTATGAGATGCCCGTTTGCACCGTGTCCGAATTTGTCGCTCGCTTGTTCCTCCTCGTTGCCATGCCATCGTCTCGTGGGAACCCGGTAACCGGGAACACCCCACCATCTTGCTCAACTCGCTTCCGTCACACTTTCTTTTGCACCGTATCTCCGTGAGCTACGGAACCGATATGTTGCCATGGCATCATTTTCGGATTCGTTGCCGTGGCACCCCTTTTCGTTCCGCCATGGTGACCAAATGCTTGATAACATGCTCATGTCAACTTTTAATAAAAATTGCATAAAACGTGCACATGTCATCCGCATCATGATAACAACATTTAAATGTTTATAATTGTTGTTTGCATTAATTTGCCTAAATGCCATGTTAAAATGATTTATTTCATAACTAAATAACCGTAGCTCGGATTTAAATAAATTATATATGTAATGGGGTGGAAAAATGCCTAGTTTAACATGGTAGCATTACTTTGCATGTTTAACAACATTAAAATTGTGTTTAGGGCAGAACAATACCGAATCTAAAATATGGACATGGGGATTTTCCGGAATTATCGTTTGTTGTTTCCGGCCTCATTTAAACTTGCCTAAATAGGTAGTTTAATTATGCTTCACCCGTTGCCATGTTTAATAACATTTAATATTGTTGGTTCCATAACCGAGAGAGAACTAACTAATTGATGTGGTGTTTCGTCAATATGCAACTCATTGCATATTGAGCTCCATTTAACTTGTAGTTTTGTTTGTGCATATTGCCATGCCATGCCTCATTAAACCGGACATGCATCATACTTGTTTGCGCATCATGCCATGTTTATGTGATGGTTGTTTTACTATGTGGTTTGCTTCTTTCCGGTTTGCTTCTCTCGTTAGCTTCGGTTCCGTTCGGAGTTGTGAGGATTCGCTCGACTACGTCCATTTGTCTTCTTCATGGACTCGTTCTTCTTCCTTGCGGGATTTCAGGCAAGATGACCATACCCTCGAAATCACTTCTATCTTTGCTTGCTAGATGCTCGCTCTTGTGCTATGCCTATGCTACGATGCCTACCACGTGCTATATCATGCTTCCCATGTTGCCATGTCAGCCCCTAACCATCCTTTCCTAGCAAACCGTTGTTTGGCTATGTTACCGCGTTGCTCAGCCCCTCTTATAGCGTTGTTAGTTGCAGGTGAAGATGAAGTTGTTCCTTGTTGGAACATGGAGATGTTGTTCCTTGTTGGAACATGTTTACTTGTTGGGATATCACAATATATCTTATTTAATTAATGCATCTATATACTTGGTAAAGGGTGGAAGGCTCGGCCTTATGCCTGGTGTTTTGTTCCACTCTTGCCGCCCTAGTTTCCGTCATATCGGTATTATGTTCCCGGATTTTGCATCCTAACGCGGTCGGGTGATTTATGGGACCCCTTGACAGTTCGCTTTGAATAAGACTTTTCCAGCAAGGCCCAACATTGGTTTTACCATTTGCCTCACCTATGCCCTTTTTCCCTTGGGTTTCCGGAGCCCGAGGGTCATCTTTATTTTAGCCCCCCGGACCAGTGCTCCTTCGAGTGCTGGCCCGAACTAGAGCCCTGTGCAGCGCCCCCTCAAGGCAACTTGAGGTCTGGTTTTAGTTGTGCGGACTGCTCATCCGGGTGTGCCCTGAGACCGAGATATGTGCAGCTCCTATCAGGATTTGTCGGCACATCCGGGCGGCTTTGCTGGTCTTGTTTTATTGCTGTCGAAATGTCTTGTAGCCGGATTCGAGACTGATCGGGTCTTCCGGGAGAAGGAATATCCTTCGTTGATCGCGAGAGCTTATCATGGGCTAAGTTGGGACACCCTGCAGGTATTATCTTTCAAAGCCGTGCCCGCGGTTATGTGGCAGATGGGAATTTGTTAATGTCCGTTGTAGAAAACCCGAAGTTGATCTTAATTAAAATACATCAACGCGTGTGTAACCGTGATGGTCTCTTCTCGCGGAGTCCGGAAGTGAACACGGTGTTGGAGTTATGTTTGACGTAAGTAGTTTCAGGATCACTTCTTGATCATAGTTGTTCGACCGTGCCTTGCTTTCTCTTCTCGCTCTCTTTTGCGATTGTAGCCACCAGATATGCTAGTCGCTTGCTGCAGCTCCACCTCACAACCCTGTCCTACCTTTAAGCTTAAATAGTCTTGATCTCGCGGATGTGAGATTGCTGAGTCCCCGTGACTCACAGATACTTCCAAAACCAGTTTGCAGGTGCCGATGAAACCGTGCAGGTGACGCATCCGAGCTTAAGGAGGAGCTCGATGAAGATCTTGTTCATTGTGTTGTTTCGTTTCAGTTGATCAGTAGTGGAGCCCAGTTGGGACGATCGGGGATCTGTGTAGCATTTGGGGTAGTCTTCTTTTATTTTGGTTCCGTAGTCGGACCTTGATTGTATCTGTATGATGTAATGCTTTACTCATGTATTGTGTGAAGTGGCGATTGTAAGCCAACTATGTATCTCTTTCCCTTATGTATTACATGGGTTGTGTGAAGATTACCTCACTTGCGACATTGCTTTCAATGCGGTTATGCCTCTAAGTCGTGCTTCGACGTGGGAGATATAGCCGCATCGAGGGCGTTACAAGTTGGTAATCAGAGCCTTCCCCGACTTAGGAGCCCCCTGCTTGATTGTTTGCTGGCGTTGTTGAGTCTAGAACGGAAAATGTTTTGAGTCTTAGGATTATATATATCGGAGAGTAGGATTCTTTTTACTCCTCAGTCCCTTCGTCGCTCTGGTGAGGTATCCTGACGTAGAGTTTTGACTTTTCTCTCCTCAAATTTCACTAAAAAAAATTTTAGGATCACGCGAGTATCTTGGAATCGTTCCGATGGTTTTGTGACGAGAACATTGTTCTTGGTGCCTCCTGTCATTTAGGGGTTGTGGCAGTGTCCCGGGGAGTTGAGCTCCGAGGTGTTGTCGTCACAATTTTATCGTTGCAGTTCTGGAATACCTGAGTTTTGCCGACATCAAAAATCTCTTTTGTGCAGTTGTTGGTGAGATAACCTCGATAACCCAGTACTGGTGCGAGCTCGAGAGTATTGCCATAACTCATATAACGGATGCTTTTCAAAGGTCGAGGTACACGATTTCCGAAGGTTTTCTTGGTTATGTGTTGAAGGATGGATACAGCTGGATCTAGGTATTGTTAGTTTGGGTGATATATTTTGTGTCCCCTGTATCCCCAACACCAGATTGCATAACCAGAAAGTTTCGGGAGTTTATAGGTGGGAATTCAAGTAGCTCCTAGAATATCTTTCCGACAGATGCATGATATGGGTTTGGGTAAATCTCTATCATATGTATTTGTTCCGGCTTATTCTGCAAGCCAAATCCTTTGTTTTTGTTCCGTTTTGTGGTATTCAAGTTGCTTCAATGCCAAGTGTTGATTCCATACCTTTCCTAAATGGTGTTCTCATATTGCTATGTGAATACTAATCCTTCTTGATCATCGACGTCGTCATGTTAATTCTTTTCCAACCGGCGTGCTTCTCTTTAAGTAGATCCGATCATTTCAACATTCGCGAGATCAATTCTAAGTTTTCTCAACGGTGTTTGTTTCATCCGTCCCAAGTTGTTTTTGTTTTCCCACCCTCCCACCCTTTTTCTTCAAGGACTCAGATTTCTTAATCAAGTATCCATTTTGTTGAGTGAAGTTTCTTCATTCTTTTCCTTTAATGTTTTATCCGGTGATTTCTCATGAAGATTCTAACGGAGCTTCAAGTTTATCATTCGTCATTCTTTTCTTCTCCAGTGGATTAAATTCAAGCTTTGTCGATCATATCTTTCCTTGTTTCAAATGTTTTCTCATGCCGGTGCACCTCTTAATCATCCACTTATCGCTATTTAATTGTTCCGGAGTGTTGAAGATATCTCAGAAGATTCGTGTTTCCATTCTTAATCCGTTCAAACTATTTCAAGATTGTTATCTCATTCAAGCCATTTAATTCTACCGGCGCAATCTATCTTTTAAATCGTTCAACGGTGTTTCTTTTGAGTGGGCCCTAACCCACAGGTCTTTTCCCAGGATCTTACCCGACTCTTCTAATTATTCCGGAGCTATCCCAAATTCTTTTCCAAGTTTGACGTAAGAATGGATTATCATCAGTCTGTCTTTCTCCAAGATCTTTCAAACTCTTTTCATCTTTGGCTCAACCTTTCCTATTTTAATCTTTCCGGAGTTTCTCAACAATTTGGTGGTGTTTCTCATCGTCATTCTCAACATTTGAAGACCGAAGAAGAGTTTCTCTTAAATCTTGCTCCATTCTCTTCAAGATTCATGGTTCTAGCTTGATGCCATTCTCTCATAATTGTTTTTCGATTGTGGGAATTCTTTTCACCCATCCGGAGAAATTCAGAAATCTTTTCAGTTTGATTATCCAGAGCCATCATCTTAGAATTATTCATTCTCAACTTCTCATTCTCCAAATCTCACCGATGCATCGTCGAAATATCCTCTAACCAGTTCATGATCTATTCGTTCACTTGTATCTAAATCCCCTCAAATATCTTCATTCGTTTTCCAATTCTTCCCGGTGAATTGTGTCTTTGCTACGTTCATTCTCAATTCTTACGGTGGTTCGTTCAAGATTTCACTTCCTTCTTTATCATATCAATTCATTTGTGTTTCCAAATCCCACCGATGATTCCATCAATACCTTCTCAAGTTTGCGCTATATCTCTATCTGTAATCATTTTTCAATGAGAATAAGTAGTATGCCAAATCCATTGCTTGCCATCAATTTAATTGGTGAAGGATCAGCATAATGTAATTCTTATTCTTGTTTCATCGAGTAAATTCAATTCCTTATTTCGGAGGTTCATCAAAATTCTTGGTTTCATTTGTTCATCTTTCTTTCCGGAGTTCCAAGTTTTCTCGGTTATATCATTTCAAAGCTTCATCTTATCACTGCAAGGCTTCACCTTGTGTTTTCAACTTCTCCTTCTTTCTATCACCCTTTTGTTTACTGGAGTTCATCCTGGAGGCTCTACATGGTGCTTCCTCAAGGATTCTTTTCATTCTTCAATTGTTCATCAAGATTTCTCGCGGAGTTAAGATCCGTCAAGCCATACTTCAAAATAAACATGGTTCCAACACATGTTTTGTTTTGAGGCGTTCAAGCATTCTTCATCTTGCATTCCAAAGTGCAATTCTCTCTATCTTATCTTTTGAGATGGTGTTATGTCATTGTTGATAATTTTCCTTCGCGTTTCATGATTCACAGATTTTTAAGAGTGACATATTTAAATCCATCATTTTATCTTTGTTCATGAGATATTTAAATCCATCAATCTCTTCATTGGAGTTGTCTTGGGCTATATTTCACCTAAAGCTTTCCCTAAGGATTGTTGCTATTTATGGTGCTTATAAAGGACCCAAGTTCTTCATTTGTCCTCTCGGTGAAATAAGTTTCTCGTCTCCTTGTTCATACCGATCCAATCTGTTGTTTCCGTTGGTGGCAGAAACTCACCTCATAATTTTGAGAAGTTTTCCATAAGCCCACTACAAGGTTATTCTTTTCGTTGTTGGTTTTCCAACAACTCCGTTCTATCCTTCTTTGTAAGGATGCTTCATTCAAATTCATTTGTGGTATAAGTTGTCATTTTCTTCTCCATTCCTTAATTCCAATGATCTATCTTCTATTATTTCTTCCGGAGACATTGTGATGTTGCTCTCTTCGTCCCATCATCTCGTTTTGCCAAGATTATATTCTTTTCTTGCTTATCCATTTAACCAGAGTGCGGTCTGAAATCTTTCTTACCCCTTGTGCCATTTTTTTTCAATAGTTCCAGAGGCAGTGTTTGTTGATTTCATCAAGTATCCTCTTTTCTTTCATCAAGTATCCTCTCATCTTGTCAAGTTCATGTTCAATTCCTTCCATTTACAGTCGGAGTGCTGCCAAAATTATATCATTCTTGTTCATTCTTATCTCGTTTCAACCAGAGTGGTTCCAATTCCTTCTCGTCCATTGTACTCGTCATTCATGGCTTTGCAACCCCCAAGGTTCACATGGTGGTCCTTGTTTCTATTTTCTACTGGAATGCTCTCAATTTCGTTCAACTCTATAGTGTTATTCTTGCAAGTTTTCAACCTCTCGAGGTTCATTGGTTTCACTCATTTGTCAAAGAAGCAACTTAGTTTTACCTCTTCCTCTCCCGCTTTTCTCCGGTGCCATCCTAGATCTCGGGACGAGATCCTCTCGTAGTGGTGGAGTGTTGTGACGCCCCAAGACCGGAGCTTCAGTTGCCTTCCAGGGTTTCCGAGTTTTGTCGTGTGATTTGTTTTGTGTGTGCATTCATCATGTCATCTCTTGCATTGCATCATCTCATCATGCCATTTAATTTTAAAAACTCATCTAAATAAATTGTATGGATTTTTCGATCCATTTAAATCGAGGGATATTCACAATGGTGATTTCTCTTTATAACATATCCTCCCAATATTTAGGGAGCTATATTAAACCATTCCATAACACATTTGTGCGGTTCTTCAAATTTCCTTTTTATCCAACTCAATTTCTTTTCTTCCTTTGGTGCCTTTTTAGTAAAATTGAGTTGCAATTTTACTTTATCCACAAATGTTCCAAATCAGCCCATAAATCACATCTAGTGTGTAGGGCCATCTCCTTTAATTTCAACCCATTTGGAGTTCATTCGAATGGGTTTCGAAATCCAAACTTGTCCGAGTTAAATTCAACATGTGTGGATTTTACATTCTCTAAAATCCTCGGGCCATTTTTGTTAAATTCCTCATATTTTTGTGAGCCCGGAAAATTATCCCCATGCTAAATCTTTCCCTAACCCTCTCTTTCTTTTCCTCTCTCTTTTTCTTTTCTGATAGAGTTTAATGAGAGAGAGGGAGCCCAGCCCAGCTGCCCAGCCAGGCCTCTGGCCATTTCCTCTCCACCGGCCTCTCTAAGACGGCCCAAGGCCCAGCCGCCCCGCTGTAACCCTAGCCGCACCCAGCGCTCTCTCTCGATCCCCTCTCCCCTGCTCGATCCCCATCTCCCTCCAGCGCCGCCGCAACGCCCGATCCCATCTCCTTCCTCTCGCTCCAACCCCCCTCCTCATCCCTTTTCCCCTTCGTTCTCCTCCTGGCGCCGCCACTCACAGGGAGAGAGAGGAGCAGAGCCCTCGCGCCGCCCCTCCCCTATGCTTCTCCCGCTGCAAGCTCCGCCACGCCGGCGACCCCTCTGACCGCCTTGCCGCCTTCCCCACACCCCTTCTCCTCCCCGACTTATCCTCGCCCGCCACCTCATCTACCCGGCGTCGCCTCCTCGCCAGCTCCTCCGCCGGATGTCGCCTCTGTCAGAGCCGGCAGCAACTACAGCTGCACCTTCCCCGATGCCATCTCGTGCTCGCCTTCGACCGATTCGTCGCCGCCGCCATCCTTCGCGCCTCCACGCGGTTCCCCACGCCGCACCTCTCCGAGCAGGAGCTCCGCCTCCCCTGCTCCGCGCCAACCGGTGCCGAGCGCCGCTCCTCCCGGCCTCCTCGCACCCATCCGCCCTGCTAGCGTTGCTTAGCTCCGGCCCCGACCTCCGTCTCGCAATAGCAGTGTTGCTTGCTGCTGTTTCGCCCGTGCTGGTGACCCCTCGGGCCGCCGTGTTGCCATTCGCTGGAGATCGCGTCGTCTTCTTGCCTCCTCCTCCGAGCGTGGAATTCGCCAAGTGCCGTCTCCGGGATTCTCCAAGTACCGTGACTGCAGCCGGTGTGTTTTTTTTGTCAAGTCCGACTACACGGGTACGACTACATCCGAGGTGGATTTCGTCAAGTACCCCTTCGGATTCGTCAAGACCCTCATGTACGACTACACCCGGTGATGCGTCAAGTACCTCTACCGTCGACCCCGTGGGCGTCAAGTTCATCTACGAAAATGAGTACAACTACCGTTGACATGCTTTTCGCCAAGTACCTCTCGGATCCGACAAGTACCCCGATGACGTGTGTACCACTACCGTCGACCCAAGAGACCCGTGGACCCCGAACATCCACGGGACATGAATAACTACTTCCACTACGAGATGTACCACTACCATCGAACGTGAACGACTACTTCCACGACGTCCGTGAACCACTACTTCCACTACCGTCGCGAGAACGACTACTTCCCCTACGACCCGAGACCGACTACTTCCCTCGACGATTTTGCACCGCCCAAACGCACGCTTTAAGGTATACCGCCGGAACGACCGCCGTGGATCGAATGCATATGTTGTATGAGATGCCCGCTTGCACCGCGGTCCGAATTTGTCGCCGCTTGTTCCTCCTCGTTGCCATGCCATCGTCTCGTGGGAACCCGTAACCGGAACACCCCACCATCTTGCTCAACTCGCTTCCGTCACACTTTCTTTTGCACCGGTATCTCCGTGAGCTACCGGAACCGATATGTTGCCGTGGCATCATTTTCGGATTCGTTGCCGTGGCACCCCTTTTTGTTCCGCCATGGTGACCAAATGCTTGATAACATGCTCATGTCAACTTTTAATAAAAATTGCATAAAACGTGCACATGTCATCCGCATCATGATAACAACAACATTTAAATGTTTATAATTGTTGTTTGCATTAATTTGCCTAAATGCCATGTTAAAATGATTTATTTCATAACTAAATAACCGTAGCTCGGATTTAAATAAATTATATATGTAATGGGGTGGAAAAATGCCTAGTTTAACATGGTAGCATTACTTTGCATGTTTAACAAAATTAAAATTGTGTTTAGGGCAGAACAGTACCGAATCTAAAATATGGACATGAGGATTTTCCGGAATTATCGTTTGTTGTTTCCGGCCTCATTTAAACTTGCCTAAATAGGTAGTTTAATTATGCTTCACCCGTTGCCATGTTTAATAACATTTAATATTGTTGGTTCCATAACCGAGAGAGAACTAACTAATTGATGTGGTGTTTCGTCAATATGCAACTCATTGCATATTGAGCTCCATTTAACTTGTAGTTTTGTTTGTGCATATTGCCATGCCATGCCTCATTAAACCGGACATGCATCATACTTGTTTGCGCATCATGCCATGTTTATGTGATGGTTGTTTTACTATGTGGTTTGCTTCTTTCCGGTTTGCTTCTCTCGTTAGCTTCGGTTCCGTTCCGGAGTTGTGAGGATTCGTTCGACTACGTCCATTTGTCTTCTTCATGGACTCGTTCTTCTTCCTTGCGGGATTTCAGGCAAGATGACCATACCCTCGAAATCACTTCTATCTTTGCTTGCTAGATGCTCGCTCTTTTGCTATGCCTATGCTACGATGCCTACCACGTGCTATATCATGCTTCCCATGTTGCCATGTCAGCCCCTAACCATCCTTTCCTAGCAAACCGTTGTTTGGCTATGTTACCGCGTTGCTCAGCCCCTCTTGTAGCGTTGTTAGTTGCAGGTGAAGATGAAGTTGTTCCTTGTTGGAACATGGAGATGTTGTTCCTTGTTGGAACATGTTTACTTGTTGGGATATCACAATATATCTTATTTAATTAATGCATCTATATACTTGGTAAAGGGTGGAAGGCTCGGCCGTATGCCTGGTGTTTTGTTCCACTCTTGCCGCCCTAGTTTCCGTCATATCGGTATTATGTTCCCGGATTTTGCATCCCGAACGCGGTCGGGTGATTTATGGGACCCCCTTGACAGTTCGCTTTGAATAAGACTTTTCCAGCAAGGCCCAACATTGGTTTTACCATTTGCCTCACCCATGCCCTTTTTCCCTTGGGTTTCCGGAGCCCGAGGGTCATCTTTATTTTAGCTCCCCCGGACCAGTGCTCCTTCGAGTGCTGGCCCGAACTAGAGCCCTGTGCAGCGCCCCCTCAAGGCAACTTGAGGTCTGGTTTTAGTTGTACGGACTGCTCATCCGAGTGTGCCCTGAGACCGAGATATGTGCAGCTCCTATCAGGATTTGTCGGCACATCCGGGCGGCTTTGCTGGTCTTGTTTTATTGCTGTCGAAATGTCTTGTAGCCGGGATTCCGAGACTGATCGGGTCTTCCCGGGAGAAGGAATATCCTTCGTTGATCGCGAGAGCTTATCATGGGCTGTTGGGACACCCTGCAGGTATTATCTTTCGAAAGCCGTGCCCGCGGTTATGTGGCAGATGGGAATTTGTTAATGTCCGGTTGTAGAAAACCCGAAGTTGATCTTAATTAAAATACATCAACCGCGTGTGTAACCGTGATGGTCTCTTCTCGGCGGAGTCCGGGAAGTGAACACGGTGTTGGAGTTATGTTTGACGTAAGTAGTTTCAGGATCACTTCTTGATCATAGTTGTTCGACCGTGCCTTGCTTTCTCTTCTCGCTCTCTTTTGCGATTGTAGCCACCAGATATGCTAGTCGCTTGCTGCAGCTCCACCTCACAACCCTGTCCTACCTTTAAGCTTAAATAGTCTTGATCTCATGGTGTGAGATTGTTGAGTCCCGTGACTCACAGATACTTCCAAAACCAGTTTGCAGGTGCCGATGAAACCGTGCAGGTGGACGATCCGAGCTTAAGGAGGAGCTCGATGAAGATCTTGTTCATTGTGTTGTTTCGCTTCAGTTGATCAAGAGTGGAGCCAGTTGGGACGATCGGGATCTGTGTAGCATTTGGGGTAGTCTTCTTTTATTTTGGTTCCGTAGTCGGACCTTGATTGTATCTGTATGATGTAATGCTTTACTCATGTATTGTGTGAAGTGGCGATTGTAAGCCAACTATGTATCTCTTTCCCTTATGTATTACATGGGTTGTGTGAAGATTACCTCACTTGCGACATTGCTTTCAATGCGGTTATGCCTCTAAGTCGTGCTTCGACACGTGGGAGATATAGCCGCATCGAGGGCGTTACATGTACGTGGAGAGCCTGACGGCTGGGACCCACGAGGTCCATGGTCGCACGCAAGGAAAGTTCCTCCTTATTACACATTGTACGTGGACTGTACGTGGGAAGGGCTTCTTTATTTCATGAAAAAAACATTCCCCCCGCTGAGAGGTGGGACCCACCAGCTATATCTTCGCACGCAAGGAAGTGCCTCGTTATTACACACAAAAAATGAATACCCCCTGCTAGCTAGGACCCACCATAGTGGGTGGCTGACTTGTGGGCCTACTAAGTTGAGGGGACGAAGGGCTTTGTCAACTTAGTCAATATGAACGATTCTAGCTCCAGTGACCGTATGATGTCCATCCAACGACCATGGTGCTTCTTCAACCTCTGGTCTTCTTGCTCTAGCCGCCCAAAGCAGCGCCGGTCGTGCCGCGTGCTCCTGCCACCCGTGGCCGGCTGTGATGCCGCGGAGGCCTCGTCGCCCCCTACTACTCCCACCGCTGGCCAGGGCATCCCTGTACTCACCCACACCCCCTGTTATTTTGCAGCGACAACAGCCTCACACCGTACCCGAATCAGTGAACCCTCGTACTCCTCTCCGCGTGGGCATCCACTACCGCGTCTTTCCCGGCTCCGCGTCGTCCCCTTCCTAGGCCTCGCCGTTGTCCACCGCCTTGGTGCTCTCAGCGCGGCGTGGTCGATGTGGTCAACGACCGACTTCCATCGGAAGAGCACTGTACGTGGAGAGGCTGACAGCTGGGTCCACGGCCGCAGCTGGGTCCACGGCCACAACCCAGTTTTTTTGTGATTTGCCAAGTAAATCGCTTTGTCAGGCCTGTTGGGCTGCAAATCTTTCAAGACGAGGAGAGCTTCATTCGGCTGGCCGAGAAAATGGCCTATCAGTAATGAGAAATGGGCTGTACATTTTTAAAACACATCAAACCGGCAATTAGTTTCAAATTTATTTTTTTCATTTCGAGATTTTAAATTGCATTGATTTTTATGCGTGGACAATTTGTTGGATTTTATATTGATATACATTTATTTTTAAAATCAGTTGAATCTGACTCGAAATTTCGGGATTAAAAACAGTTCGAACCGCACCGAAATATGCAAAATTTTGTATAATTTTTTAATCGTGGCCACAATATGGGCTGTAATGCTAAGAAAAAGAATATGGGCTCCAAAAAACCTTAAGAATTAGCAAATGGGCTGTAAATTATTAGAAATAATGGCAGATGGGTTGTATGCTGTTTTCCACAGATTTGAGGCTTTCCTTAAAAAAGGTTGACGCACAAGCAGTGACTGTTGGATTTCCATCCAACGGCCGTCGTGCTTCTTCAATCTCTGCTCTTCCTGCTCCAGCCGCTCAAACAAGCGCCGGCGGGACTGCCTGCTCCCTCCTCCCTGCGGCCGGCTGTGCTGCCGCGCAAGCCTCACTGCCCCACCGTACTCCCATCGTTGGCCTAGCCATCCCTCTACTCACCCACACCTGCTGTTATTTTCTGGCGACGGCAGACGAACCAGTAAACCCTAGTACAGTCGCACTCCCCTCTGCGTGGGAAACAACTGCCGAGTCTTCCCTGCCTCCGTGTCGTTCCCTTCCTAGGCCTCGCCGTCATCCACCACCTTGGTTCCCTTCCTACGCGTGGGCATCCTGTAACGCCCCGAGACCGACGCTCCAGAAGACTTCCATATATTTCGTGTTCGCCGTGTGTTTTATTTTTGTTTGTTGCATTCATCAAGTCATCATGAGCATTGCACCGCATGTTTTCTAAAAAACTTGCACTCGTTGATAGTTGCCGCTTCTTCCTCGTCTCTCTTGACCTTTCTCAAGACCGACCATTCTTTTGTTGCCCGACCGTTTGACCCTCTCTACACAATACTTAGACCCCTCGCGTGCGTCCGAAAGTGTCCCGAACCCGATCCGCTCAGTCATCACCGTTGCATTCAGATCATCTCCTAACATCTATAAAACATCTCGTTTTCTTGATTGGACTTCCTAACCTATTTTTTTCTCAGCCGTCCAAATTCCGATCGTAGCGTTGTGATATCCCCTAATCTAAATTCATCTGATATAAATATCAGTCCAACCCTAGCCTAACCCTATTCCCCTCCTCGCGCCGCCACCCACTCACCATCTCCATCGGGATCCTCCCGGATCCACCTCTCCGCCCGACCGACTTGACCACCTCCCTCGTTTTCAGCACTGAGCCAACGACCTTCTCCTCTCAATCCATGGCCGCATCCTCCCTGCCTTCTTTGCCAACCACCTCACAGCCTCGCGCCCGAGCACCGGCAGGCCACCGGAGCACCACCACCAGTGACCTCAACCATGAGGGCGTCGCCCTCATCCACCACGCCAGGAGCCTGAGCTCCTTCTCCAGGGTTCGTGCCCTGCCTCCCCAAGCCACCTCACCTCCCTGTCCCCGAGCACCTCGTCCCCGCCTCCGGCCCCGGCGCCGACCGTCTCCGGCGAACCCAGCAGATGAGTCGCCGCCCGTCTCCTCTTTCTCTCCCCTATTTCCCTCTCCTTCCTTCTCTAATCTCTCTCCCTTCCTCGGTTGTTTTCTTATCTGCCAGGAAACGAACGGGGCTCGCCCCTGCTGCCATGGCCGCCAGCGACCAGAGCCGCCGTGTGTGTCCTTTCTGTCCCTGCCGCCGGATCGGGCCGGCTCCTCTCGCCCCGACTGCCCGTGCTCGCCTCCCGCCGCAGGGCCTCGTCTCTGCTTCGAGCAGACGAACGAAGTTGTCGCCGCCCGCTTCGTCAGTTTCAGGACGCGAGCGCTGCTTTCCTTAACCGCGCCCTGCACCGCCGCTGTTGCTCTTTTGTCGGATTTCGGGTTCCGGCAGACCCTCTAGGTTTGAACTCTGGGGTGCACGCGGAAATCGCACCTCCAACCTACCTACGCCTCGTCGCCTCGCAAAGATCTGAACTACACAAAGAACAACACAAGAGACACGAGGTTTATACTAGTTCAGGCCACCATTGTGTGTAATACCCTACTCCAGTGTGTGGTGTGGTGGATTGCCTCTGGGGCTGATGATGAGCAATACAAGGGAAGAACGGCCTCGCGAGGGACTGTTCTTGAGCTGGTGCGATGAACTGCTAGGAGAGTTCAGTCGCCTCTCTTTCTCTCTCTCTAGATGCCGATCTTCTAGATCTGGTCTCGATCTCTCTCTCTATCCTTCTCCATCCGTCCTTCTCAGTCCATCCTTCTGCCTTGGTGGTGGCTAGCTCTATTTATAGTGGGAGGCCCTGGGCCTCTTCCCAAATATTGAGCGGGAAGGGCGCCAACAATTGGCCATTTTGAAGGGGAACATCTAGCACACTTATCCTGACTAAAGTCGGTCCTCGCCTGCCAACGACTCTGACGGTGACGTCGGCTTGGGCTCCACGATGACCTCCTTCCTGCCGTTCTGCTGGTCTTGGTCTTGTTGCACCGAAATGGTTGCCTTTGCTTGATACCCTTGGCCTGCGCTTGCCTCCTTTGCACCAAAGGGGAAATGAGGACACTGCGCGGGCTGGCGCCCGCCTGGCGCCCTTGGTTGTCATGGCTTGCGTCATGGGCACCTCGTGAGCTACCCCGCCTTGATCTCTCCGCCTCCTCGCGAGCCAGCCTGACGAGGCCGTGCCTGAGGAAGCTTTCTATCATCCGCCCCGCGAGGCTTGGCCCCTCGCGAGGGTCTTGAGCTTGTGTTGATGAAGATGGGCCGTACTGGGCCACCCCTTGAGCCACGCTGCAGGCAGGCAAGTTTGGGTACCCCCGTTCCCAGAACGCCGATAGTAGCCCCCGGGCCCAAGGCGCGCCTGGACTTGGCTTAGCGGAGAAGCGAAGGGGCAAGTGCGAAGCGCCGCGGGCCCCAAAAGCCTGAGGCTTTGGGCGCCGCGTGGCGGTTGACTGGACACGGGCGTCCCTGCTTCCCTACGACGCCTTGTCAACTGCACGAATTGACAAGTCCCTGCATGCAAAGCGGGTCATGATTACCTGTTATCGTGGAGGTCGACGGTTGGCCTCCCCAGCTATATGTACGGAACGGCGCGAGCCCTTCCAGTCCATCTCTTCTTGCTTTTCCTTCTTCTCCATCCTTGCCCTTGCTCCACATTGCGACAATGGCTCCGATCCGCCGGTTCTCCACGGAAGAGAAAGGGAAGCCCCCCCGAGAGGGTCCCGATCCGCTTCCGCCGAAGAAACGGCTAGCCCTCTACCGCCGAGATGAGGTGGCCCGGCAGGAGGTGTCGAGGCCCTGGTACGAGCGGCCACCGCTAGGGTTCCCGCTGCCTTTGTACGCCCGCATTGAGGGCCGTGAAGGAGCTGACGCCGAGCGCCACGGACGACGCCGCCGTCGGCGTCCGCGTGTCACGGCGTGCGCGTTGTTCCGCCCGGAGTCCATGCCGAGGGCTCCTCCCGAGAACTTGTGCTCCACGCCGCCATGCCTCCTCAGACTTGGATTCGCCTTCCTCCCTCCTTCGCCTTCGTGATTCCGTAGCGGGGCTCTCTGGAGCTCTGGTTGCAGCATGCCAGCTGCAGCACCCCTGCGACCGAAGCGGAGGTTGCGGTCGTCGCTCCGGGCAGGGTCTTCATGACCCGAGGCTGGGGCGAGATCGCCGGGGTCTGCCGAACGAGGGGCGCCCTCGTGATCCACCTGGAGTACGATGGCGCTTCCGTGATGTTCTTCAAGGTCTTCGACGCGGAAGGACGCCGGCTGGAGTGCTGCCTTGAGAGAGATGGTCGGGGCCATGCCGTGGCGAGGACTAGGATCGCTGACCACTCCCCCAGCAGCTCCTCGGGCAGCGGAGGCGTCGGAGGATCCAGCGACTCGGCCGAGCTCTTCGGGACTCCGCCATGGAGGCCATGGAGGCCAAGGACCAGAGGGGAAACCCTTCTCCCATCTAGGGAGGAGGTCAAGGAAGAAGAAGACGAAGGGGCCCCCTCTCCCCTTCTCTTCCGGTGGCGCCGGAACGCCGCCGTGGCCACCATCATCATCACCGCGATCTTCACCAACACCTCCGCCATCTCCACCAACATCTCCATCGCCTCCCCCCCTCTATCTACAGCTGTCCACTCTCTCGCAACCCGCTGTACCCTCTACTTGAACATGGTGCTTTATGCTTCATATTATTATCCAATGATGTGTTGCCATCCTATGATGTCTGAGTAGATTTTCGTTGTCCTATCAGTGGTTCATGAATTGCTATGATTGATTTAATTTTCTTGTGGTTATGTTGCTATCCTTTGGTGCCCATCATATGAGCGCGCGCATGGATCACACGATAGGGTTAGTTGTATGTTGATAGGACTATGTATTGGAGGGCAAGAGTGACAGAAGCTTCAACCTAGCATAGAAATTGATGCATACGGGATTGAAGGGGGGCCAATATATCTTAATGCTATGGTTGGGTTTTACCTTAATGAACGTTAGTAGTTGCGGATGCTTGATAGTTCCAATCATAAGTGCATAGAATTCCAAGTCAGGCATGACATGCTAGCAGTGGCCTCTCCCACATAAAACTTGCTATCGGTCTAGTAAAGTAGTCAATTGCTTAGGGACAATTTTGCAACTCCTACCACCACTTTTCCACACTCGCTATATTTACTTTAGTTGTGTCTTTATCTAAGCAGCCCCTAGTATTTATTTACATGCTCTGTATATTCTTGCAAACCTATCCAAAAACACCTACAAAGTACTTCCAGTTTTATACTTGTTCTAGGTAAAGCGAACGTCAAGCATGCGTAGAGTTGTATCGGTGGTCGATAGAACTTGAGGGAATATTTGTTCTACCTTTAGCTCCTCGTTGTGTTCGACACTCTTACTTATCGAAAGAGGCTACAATTGATCCCCTATACTTTTGGGTTATCTAGACCTCTTTCTGGCGCCGTTGCCGGGGAGCAATAGCGTGGGGTGAATATTCTCGTGTGTGCTTGTTTGCTTTATCACTAAGTAATTTTTATTTGCTGTTCTTAGTTGTTCTCTATCTTTAGTTATGGATATAGAACATGAAATACCAAAAAAAATTAGGTGTACTTGCTGCTCATGGAGATGGGGAACCTCCTAAAACCCTCGATGCTGGTTATGTGAAAGATATTATGTACTACTTTGATAATCCTGAGAAAACCCCATTCAACTATGTAATGGGAGTAACGTTGGATCGACGTGAATACTTTAGGGATTATCGCTTGACTCAAAAAGGGAAACTATTATGGGATCAAATTCATATATTTAAGTGGTATGCTAGGCAACTATGCTTGAGTTATGATTATACTTGTTGTTGTAGGATGAAGGCTCCACACCTTCCCTTTTCATGCAAATTTAATGATAATAAAACCTTAGCTTCTTATGCTAATGGTATATATGATTACTATGATGTGGAACAAATAGAAGAATTTGTTGCTTTTATGGGTGCTTATGAAATTGAATCTATGTTTAAAGAGTTTGAAGATTTTGATGATGCTGGTTATATACCTAAAAATTTAGCTATCCTCAAATATTGCTATGAGAATTATGAATACAATTACGATATTAATGCACTTATTGAGAAAGTATCTGCTATCCAAGAAGAGACTAATATTTTGCAGGAGTCTATGGAAGAAGAAGTTGATGAAACTTGTGATGCCCCGAGACTGACGCTTCAGACGCCTTCCATGTTTTCGTTGTCGCCGTGTGTTTTATTTGTTTGTTGCATTTCATCATGGCATCATCCGCATTGCATCGACACTCGTTGCCGTCATGTTTTCAAAACTTGCACTCGTTCGTAGTTGCCGCTCCTCGCCTTGTCTCGTTGACCTTTTGACATGCCCCTTTGTCGTTGTCGACCTCTCTCAGACCCCCTCGTGTGCGTGTCCAAAACCTGTCCTGAACCCGACCCGCTCAGTCATCGCCGTTGGATTCGGATCATCCCCAAACATACCTAAAGTATCTTCGGTTTCTTCTTTGGCTCCTCTAACCTATGTTTTTCTTGACTGTTCGATTTTAATCGAAGGGTCCAAATCATCCCAACCAAGCCACCTACTATATATATCAGCCTACCAACCCTAAAATCTAGGGACATGTCCCATCGATCCCTCTCGGCTGCCGCCACTGTCTTCCTCAGGATCTCATCCCGATCCAATCCACCAACCAGCGCTCCCCCATGTCCCTCCTCGATCCCCATCACTCGCAGCCACCCACAAATCCATCCAGTCACCGGGACGCTCGTCGGCACAAGCTCCTCCCGTGCCCTTCCTGAGCCGAGCTCCATCTTCCACGCCCTTGTCCGCGAGCACCTGAGAGCCTGCCTCCTCGTTGCCTCGTCCCTCCCCGAGACCCACCTCCGTCCCGAGCACCCGCAGATGCTCCCGAGCTGGCCGGTCTCCATCTTCCCATTCGTGCGAGACGACGAGATGCCCAGGTCATGCCGTCGTTCCCGCGCCACCCTCTTTTCCTTCCTTCTCCCCTGTTTTCTTTTCCCTCGCTCATCGTTCTGTTTTTCTCTCTCCGATCAGGAGGAAGCCGCAGCTCCATTGGTGCCTCTGCCTTTGACCAACACCGTCGCGCCCCGAGCCCTTGTCGGCGAGCTACCGTACCAGCGGCAGGTCCGGGCTGCCCCATGCCTCCTCTTCCTTTCGTCTCCCCGTCTCCCTTTTCTTCTCCCAAGTCTCTTCCTCTCTGAAACTGCCGCGCCACCATTTTTTCTTCAGGTACTAGCTCCGCCATCCGCGACCTCTTCTCCGGCAAGATCTGCTCCGCCGCCGCTGCACCGCGTCGCCTCCTCGCCGACCAGCCGCTTCTCGCGCCTGCCGGCCCTGCCGCAAGCCGTCCTGTGTCTTGCCTCCTCAGTCTGCTGCCTCTCCATTGAGCGGTGCCAGGAAACCGCGCACGCGTTGACCGCATCATCAACCCGCCTGAGCGGGTCGACCTCCTCTCTAGCCGCACGCCAAGGCCCAGCTCCTCTTCGCCAGATCCGCCGGCCTGCCAAGCCTCTCTACAAACGGGTCGAAGCCCATGGGTGAGCTGCCCCCAGCGCCTGCCCTGTTCGGCCCCTTTTCGCAGATTTGGCCCGTTGTGTGTTTTTTTCTTAGCCGGACGATTTTCCTAATTATTCCAGAGTTTACAGATTTACAGAAAAACCCTCTAACTTCATGCATATAATAACTCATGAACTATGCATCATATGTAAAAACTTCATATATGGAAAATGCTTAGAATTTTGTCTAGTCTCATAGTATGCAACTTTCATCCATGTTTGAAATTTTTAAATGTGTTGTTTGAATTAATTAGCATAAATAGCATGTTAAAATGATTTATTTCATAACTAAATAACCGTAGCTCCATTTTAAATAAACTTTATATGTAAATGGGGTAGAAAAATGCATAGAGTAACTTGGTGTACTTTATTTTCATGTTTAACAAAAATAAAATATGGTTTAGGGTAGAACAGTACAAAATTCAAAATATGGACATGAGGATTTTCTGGAATTGTTGTTTGTTGTTCCGGCCTCATATAACCTTCCCTAACTAGGTAGTTTTCATATGCTTCACCCCTTGCCATGTTTAATAAGATTTAATATTGTTGGGTATATAAACGGGAGAGAACTAAATAAATAAATGTGGTGATTCGTCAATATGCAACTCGTTGCATATTGAGCTCCTCTTAATTTGTAGTATTGTTTGTTGCACTTTGCCATGCCATGCTCATTAAATCGGACTTGCATCATACTTGATTGTGCATCATGCCATGTTGATGTGATGGTTGTTTACCATGTTGTTTGCTTCTTTCCGGTTTGCTTCTCTCGTTAGCTTCGGTTTCGTTCCGGAGTTGTGAGGAGTCGTTCGACTACGTCTGTTTGTCTTCTTCATGGACTCGTTGTTCTTCCTTGCGGGATCTCAGGCAAGATGACCATTACCCTGGATATCACTTCTATCTTTGCTTGCTAGTTGCTCGTTCTATCGCTATGTCGCACAGCCTACCACTTGTTTATCATGCCTCCCATATTGCCATGTCAAGCCTCTAACCATCCTTTCCTAGCAAACGGTTGTTTGGCTAAGTTACCGCTTTTGCTCAGCCCTTCTTATAGTGTTGCTAGTTGCGGGTGAAGATGAAGTTGGTTCCATGTTGGAACATGGATATTTTGGGATATCACAATATCTATTAGTTAATTAATGCATCTATATACTTGGTAAAGGGTGGAAGGCTCGGCCTTATGCCTGGTGTTTTGTTCCACTCTTGCCGCTATAGTTTCCGTCACACCGGTGTTATGTTCCTTGATTTTGCGTTCCTTACGTGGTTGGGGATTTACGGGACCCCCTTGACAGTTCTCTTTGAATAAAACTCCTCCAGCAAGGCCCAACATTGGTTTTAACATTTGCCACCTAAGCCTTTTTCCCTTGGGTTCTGCAGACTCAAGGGTCATCTTTATTTTAACCCCCCGGGCCAGTGTTCCTCTGAGTGCTGGTCCAAACCAGGCGATGTCCGGCGCCCCCTGGGCAACTAGGGTCTATGCCAACCCGACGTCTTGCCCATCCGGTGTGCCCTGAGAACGAGATACGTGCAACTCCTATCGGGATTTGTCGGCACATCGGGCGGCTTTGCTGGTCTTGTTTTACCATTGTCAACACGTCTTGTAACCGGGATTTCGAGACTGATCGGGTCTTTCCGGGAGAAGGAATATCCTTCGTTGACCATGAGAGCTTGTGATGGGCTAAGTTGGGAACCCCTACAGGGTATAAACTTTCGAGAGCCGTGCCCGCGGTTATGTGGAAGATGGGAATTTGTTAATGTCCGTTTGTAGAGAACTTGACACTTGACTTGATTAAAATGCATCAACCGCGTGTTTAGCCGTGATGGTCTCTTTTCGGCGGAGTCTGGGAAGTGAACACGGTTCTTGTGTTATGTATGAACGTAAGTAGTTTCAGGATCACCTCTTGATCACTTCTAGCTTCTCGATCGTCGCGTTGCTTCTCTTCTCGCTCTTATTTGCGTATGTTAGCCACCATATTTGCTTAGTGCTTGCTGCAGCTCCACCTCATTACCTCATCCTACCCTTAAGCTTAAATAGTCTTGATCTCGCGGGTTTTGAGATTGCTGAGTCCTCGTGACTCACAAATACTACCAAAACAGTTGCAGGTGCCGATGATGCCAATGCAGGTGACGCAACCGAGCTCAGATGGGAGTTCGACGAAGTCCTTGGTCGTTACAATGTTCATTTTCATGTTGATCAGTAGTGGGGCCCAGCTGGGATGATCGGGGATCTAGCATTTGGGGTTATCTTCTTTTCATTTGGATTTGACCGTAGTCGGTCTATGTGTGTATTTTAAATGATGTATGATTTATTTTAGTATTGTGTGAAGTGGTGATTGTAAGCCAACCATCTTTATCCCATTCTTGTTCATTACATGGGATTGTGTGAAGATGACCCTTCTTGCGACAAAACCTACAATGCGGTTATGCCTCTAAGTCGTGCCTCGACACGTGAGAGATATAGCCGCATCATGGGCGTTACAAAATTGTGAGCTCATTGGATGAAAAAGATGAGGAGGAGAGCGAAGAACAAAAGGCGGAAGAGCGGATTGATCACACGTGCCCACCTTCTAATGAGAGTAACTCTTCAACTCATACATTGTTTAATTCCCCTTCATGCTTACCGAAGGATGATTGCTATGATGACTGTTATGATCCCTTTGATTCTTTTGAAATATCCCTTTTTGATGATGCTTGATATGCTTGTGGCCAAGATGCCAATAT
This sequence comes from Aegilops longissima, assembly GCA_021605205.1. Taxonomy (NCBI): domain Eukaryota; kingdom Viridiplantae; phylum Streptophyta; class Magnoliopsida; order Poales; family Poaceae; genus Aegilops; species Aegilops longissima. The sequence goes on from CM038681.1 coordinate 81,955,183, forward strand.
GAATTATGCTTATAGAGATGAACTTGCTATAGTTCCTTTTGTTATGAATGAAATTTTTGCTGTTGCACCCACGCATGATAGTCCTATTATCTTTTTGAACTCTCCAAACTACACTATATCGGAGAAGTTTGCTTTTATTAAGGATTATATTGATGGGTTGCCTTTTACCGTTGCACATGATATTTTTGATTAATATAATATGCATGTGTTTTCTGCTCATACTTGCAATTATTATGAGAGAGGAACTATATCTCCACCTCTCTATGTTTCCAATATGATAAAATTGCAAAAAACTGCTTATACTATGCATTGGCCTTTACTATGTGTGCATGAATTGTTCTTTTATGACATGCCGATGCATAGGAAGAGAGTTATACTTCGTCATTGCTTGATATATGTTACTTTGTGCTCACTACTAAATCACAAATCATTGCTAACTAAAATTGGCTTTGATATACCTTGGGATCCGGCTTGATCCATTACTTGAGCACTATATGCCTAGCTTAATGGCTTTAAAGAAAGCGCTGCCAGGGAGACAACCCGGAAGTTCTAGAGAGTCATTAATTTCTGTTGAGTGCTTTCATATAGTTTAAAAACAACAAAAATAAAGAGGGGAACCCAAAACTTTTTCAAAAAGAAAAGCGAAAGTGAGAAAGACGAGCATTATTGAAGTGGGAGCTAGCCTTGAACTTTGTTCATGCTCACGGAAACTTTGTGAATCTTCATTACAGAAACTTTTTAACAAAAATAATTATCCCCTTTTACAATTCCATTGTATTATAAAAATAATGTGCCAAGGTTTGCCTTTAGGATGTTTACAATGCTTGTTGGTTTGTACAGTGCAGGACAGAAACTTTGGCTGTAGTGCACGTTTTTTAATTTTTTACTGGAATGTCAAATGGTTCTGATTATTTTTGCACTGTCTTTATATACAAATTTTTTGTTTTTCCTAATTTAGGCAGAATTTTTCTAGTATTAGAAGTATGGTGAATGTTCAGATTATTACAGACTGTTCTGTTTTAGACAGATTCTGTTTTTGATGCATAGTCTGCTAGTTTTGATGAAACTATCAATTTATATCAGTGATTAAGCCATGAAAAAGTTATACTACAGTAGACACAATGCAAAAACAAAATATGAATTGGTTTTTAACAGTACTTAGAGTAGTGATTTTCTTTATTGTACTAACGGATCTTACCGAGTTTTCTGTTGAAGTTTTGTGTGGATGAAGTGTTCGATGATCGAGGAGGTCTCGATGTGAGAAGAAGGAAGAGAGGCAAGAGCTCAAGCTTGGGAATGCCGAAGGCACCCCAAGTAAATATTCAAGGATACTCAAGCGTCTAAGCTTGGGGATTCCCCAGAAGGCATCCCCTCTTTCTTCAACAAGTATCGGTATGTTTTCGGATTCGTTTCGTTCATGCGATATGTGCAATCTTGGACCATCTTTCGCATTTAGTTTTCATATTTATTTTATGCACCATGCTGGTATGAGATGATCCTTGGTTGATTTATAGAATGCTCTTTGCACTTCACTTATATCTTTTGAGTACGGCTTTATAGAATGCTTCATGTGCTTCACTTATATCATTTGAAGTTTGGATTGCCTGTTTCTCTTCACTTAGACAACCGCCATTTGTAGAATGCTCTTTTTCTTCACTTATATTTGTTAGAGCGTGGGCATATCTTTTGTCGAAAGAATTAAACTCTCTTGCTTCACTTATATCTATTTAGAGAGATGACAGGAACTGGTCATTCACATGGTTAGTCATAAAATCCTACATACAACTTGTAGATCACTGAATATGATATGTTTGATTCCTTGCAATAGTTTTGTGATATAAAGGTGGTGATATTAGAGTCGTGCTAGCTGAGTAATTGTGAAATTGAGGAATAATTGTGTTGAGGTTTGCAAGTCCTGTAGCATGATGGTGAACCGTTATGTAACGAAGTCGGAGCATGAGGTGTTCTTTCATTGCTTTCCTTATGAGTGGCGGTCGGGGACGAGCAATGGTCTTTTCCTACCAATCTATCCCCCTAGGGGCATGTGTAGTAGTACTTTGCTTCGAGGGCTTATAAACTTTTGCAATAAGTATATGAGTTCTTTATGACTAATGTGAGTCCATGGATTATACGCACTATCACTCTTCCATCATTGCTAGCCTCTTCGGTACCGTGCATTGCCCTTTCTCACCTCGAGAGTTGGTGCAAACTTCGTCGTGCATCCAAACCCCATGATACAATACACTCTATCACACATAAACCTCCTTATATCTTCCTCAAAACAGCCACCATACCTACCTATCATGGCATTTCCATAGCCATTCCGAGATATATTGCCATGCAACTTCCATCATCATCATATACATGACTTGAGAATTTATTGTCATATTGCTTTGCATGATCGTAAGATAGCTAGCATGATGTTTACATGGCTTGTCCATTTTTTGATGTCATTGCTACGCTAGATCATTGCACATCCCGGTACACCGCCGGAGGCATTCATATAGAGTCGTATCGTTCTACTATCGAGTTGTAAGTAAATAAAAGTGTGATGATCATCATTATTAGAGCATTGCCCTAGTGAGGAAAGGATGATGGAGACTATGATTCCCCCACAAGTCGGGATGAGACTCCGGACTTTACAAAAAAATAAAAGAGGTCAAAGAAGCCCACCAAAAAAATAAAAAAAATGAAAAAAATGAGAGAAAAAGAGAGAAGGGGCAATGTTACTATCCTTTTACCACACTTGTGCTTCAAAGTAGCACCATGTTCTTCATATAGAGAGTCTCTTGAGTTATCACTTTCATATACTAGTGCGAATTTTCATTATAGAACTTGGCTTGTATATTCCAACGATGGGCTTCCTCAAATGCCCTAGGTCTTCATGAGCAAGCAAGTTGGATGCACACCAACTTAGTTTCCAGTTTGAGCTTTCATACACTTATAGCTCTTAGTGCATCCGTTGCATGGCAATCCCTACTCCTTGCATTGACATCAATTGATGGGCATCTCCATAGCCCATTGATTAGCCGCGTCGATGTGAGACTTTCTTCTTTTTTGTCTTCTCCACATAACCCCCATCATCATATTCTAGTCCACCTATAGTGCTATGTCCATGGCTTGCGCTCATATATTGCGTGAGGGTTGAAAATGCTGAAGCGCGTTAAAAAGTATGAACCAATTGCTCGGCTTGTCACCGGGTTGTGCATGATTTGAATGCTTTGTCTGGTGAAGATGGAGCATAGCCAGACTATACGATTTTGTAGGGATGGGCTTTCTTTGGCTATGTTATTTCGATAAGACATAATTGCTTGGTTGGTATGCTTGAAGTATTATTGTTTTTATGTCAAATGATAGACTATTGGTTTGAATCACTCGTGTCTTAATATTCATGCCATGATTAGATACATGATCAAGATTATGCTAGGTAGCATTCCACATCAAAAATTATCTTTTTTAATGTTTACCTACTCGAGGACGAGCAGGAATTAAGCTTGGGGATGCTGATACGTCTCCGTCGTATCTATAATTTTTTATTGTTCCATGTCAATATTCTACAACTTTCATATACTTTTGGCAACTTTTTATACTATTTTTGGGGACTAACATATTGATCCAGTGCCTAGTGCTAGTTCCTATTTGTTGCATGTTTTTGTTTTGCAGAATATCCATATCAAACGGAGTCCAAAACTCGACTTGTCGCAAAAAGGTTTTTGACAAGTTCAAGGTGTTGACTACAATGAGATTTTCTCAATTGTAGCGATGCTTAAGTCTGTCTGAATCATGTTAGCAATTGCCACATTTTATGAAATCTGGCAAATGGATGTCAAAACTACATTCTTTAATGGATTTATTAAAGAAGAGTTGTATATGATGCAACCAGAAGGTTTTGTCAATCCTAAAGGAGCTAACAAAATGTGCAAGCTCCAGCGATCCATCTATGGACTGGTGCAAGCATCTCGGAGTTGGAATAAACGCTTTGATAGTGTGATCAAAGCATATGGTTTTATACAGACTTTTGGAGAAGCCTGTATTTACAAGAAAGTGAGTGGGAGCACTACAGCATTTCTGATAAGTATATGTGAATGACATATTGTTGATCGAAATAATGTAGAATTATTCGCAAAGCATAAAGGAGTGTTTGAAAGGAGTTTTTCAAAGAAAGACCTCGGTGAAGCTGCTTACATATTGAGCATCAAGATCTATAGAGATAGATCAAGACGCTTGATAAAGTTTTTCAATGAATACATATCTTGACAAGATTTTGAAGTAGTTCAAAATGGAACAGTCAAAGAAAGAGTTCTTGCCTGTGTTACAAGGTGTGAGATTGAGTAAGACTCAAAACCCGACCACGGCAGAAGATAGAAAGAGAATGAAAGTCATTCCCTATGCATCAGCCATAGGTTCTATAAAGTATGTCATGCTGTGTACCAGATCTGTTGCATACCCTACCACTAAGATTGGCAAGGGAGTGCAATAGAGATCTAGGAGTAGATCAATGGACAGCGGTCAAAATTATCCTTAGTAGAATAAGGATATGTTTCTCGATTATGGAAGTGAAAAAGGTTCGTCGTAAAAGGTTACGTCGATGCAAGTTTTAACACTAATCTAGATGACTCTGAGTCTCAATCTAGATACATATTGAAAGTGGGAGCAATTAGCTAGAGTAGCTCCGTGCAGAGCATTGTAGACATAGAAATTTGCAAAATACTTACGGCTCTGAATGTGACAGACCCGTTGACTAAAATTATCTCACAAGCAAAACATGATCACACCTTAGTACTCTTTGGGTGTTAATCACATAGCGATGTGAACTAGATTACTGACTCTAGTAAACCCTTTTGGGTGTTGGTCACATGTCGATGTGAACTATGGGTGTTAACCACATATAGATGTGAACTATTGATGTTAAATCACATGGCGATGTGAACTAGATTATTGACTCTAGTGCAAGTGGGAGACTGAAGGAAATATGCCCTAGAGGCAATAATAATGTTATTATTTATTTTCTTATATCATGATAAATGTTTATTATTCATGCTAGAATTGTATTAACCGGAAACATAATACATGTGTGAATACATAAACCTACAGAGTGTCACTAGTATGCCTCTACTTGACTAGCTCGTTAATCAAAGATGGTTATGTTTCCTAACCATGAACAAGGAGTTGTTATTTGATTAACGGGATCACATCATTGGTTGAATGATCTGATTGACATGACCCATTCCATTAGCATAGCACCTGATCGTATAGTTTGTTGCTAGTGCTTTTCTTCATGACTTATACATGTTCCTATGACTATGAGATTATGCAACTCCCGTTTGCCCGAGGAACACTTTGGTGCTACCAAACGTCACAACGAATCGGGTGATTATAAAGGTACATTACAGGTGTCTCCGAAGGTACATGTTGGGTTGGCATATTTGAGATTAGGATTTGTCACTCCGATTGTCGGAGAGGTATCTCTGGGCCCTCTCGGTAATGCACATCACATAAGCCTTGCAAGCATTGCAACTAAATGTGTTAGTTGTGAGATGATGTATTACGGAACGAGAAAAGAGACTTGCCAGTAGCGAGATTGAACTAGGTATTGGATACCGACGATCGAATCTCGGGCAAGTAACATACCGATGACAAAGGGAACAACGTATGTTGTTATGCGGTCTGACCGATAAAGATCTTCAGAGAATATGTAGGAACCAATATGGGCATCCAGGTTCCGCTATTGGTTATTGACCGAGAATAGTTCTAGGTCATGTCTACATAGTTCTCGAACCCGTAGGGTCCGCACGCTTAAGGTTTCGATGACAGTTATATTATGAGTTTATGAGTTTTGATGTACCGAAGGAGTTCGAGTCCCGGATGAGATCGGGACATGACGAGGAGTCTCGAAATGGTCGAGACGTAAAGATCGATATATTGGACGACTATATTCGAGTTCGGAAAGGTTCCAATGATTCGGTATTTTCGAGTACCGGGAGTTACGGGATTACGGGAGAAGTAATGGGCCTTGATGGGCTTTAGTGGGAAGAGGAAAAAAAGGCTGCTGCCCCCTCCCTCTAGTCCGAATTGGACTAGGGAAAAGGGGGCCGGACACCTCTCCTTCTCCTCCTATTCCTTCTCCCTTCCTCCCCTTTTGATGGACTCCTACTAGGACTTGGAGTCCTAGTAGGAATCCATATCCTGGCCGCACCTTTGCCTTGGCCGGCCTCCTCCTCCTCCATCCTTTATATACAGGGGCAGGGGGCACCCCATAGACACATAAGTTGATCTACGGATCTTGCCTTAGCCGTGTGCGGTGCCCCCTTCCACCATATTCCACTTCGGTCATATCGTCGCGGAGCTTAGGAGAAGCCCCTGCGCCGGAGAAGTCATATCGTCATGAGCTTAGGCGAAGCCCTGCGTCGGTGGAGCATCAACATCGCCACCACGCCGTCGTGCTGACGGAACTCATCCCCGACACTTTGCTGGATCGGAGTCCGGGGATCGTCATCGAGCTGAACGTGTGCAGAACTCGGAGGTGCCGTACGTTCGGTGCTTGGATCGGTCGGATCGTGGAGACGTACGACTACATCAACCGCGTTGTTATAACGCTTCCGCTTTCGGTCTACGAGGGTACGTGGACGGACACTCTCCCCTCTCGTTGCTATGCATCACCATGGTCTTGCGTGATCGTAGGAAAATTTTTGAAATTACTACGTTCCCCAACAGTGGTATCAGAGCCTGGTTTTATGCGTTGATGTCATGTGCACGAGTAGAACACAAGTGAGTTGTGGACGATACAAGTCATACTGCCTACCAGCATGTCATACTTTGGTTCAGCGGTATTGTGAGATGAAGCGGCCCGGACCGACATTACGCATACGCTTACGCGAGACTGGTTTCACCGCTCCGAGCACTCGTTGCTTAAAGGTGACCGGCGGGTGTCTGTCTCTCTCACTTTAGTTGAATCGAGTGTGGCTACGCCCGGTCCTTGAGAAGGTTAAAACGGAGTCTATTTGACGAAGTATCGTTGTGGTTTTGATGCGTAGGTAAGAACGGTTCTTGCTCAGCCCGTAGCAGCCACGTAAAACTTGCAACAACAAAGTAGAGGACGTCTAACTTGTTTTTGCAGGGCATGTTGTGATGTGATATGGTCAAGACGTGATGCTATATTTTATTGTATGAGATGATCATGTTTTGTAACCGAGTTATCGGCAATCGGCAGGAGCCATATGGTTGTCGCTTATTGTATGAAATGCAACGCCATGTAATTGCTTTACTTTATCACTAAGCAGTAGCGATAGTCGTCGAGAAGCAATAGTTGGCGAGACGACAACGATGCTACGATGGAGATCAAGGTGTCGCGCCGGTGACGATGGTGATCATGACGGTGCTTCGGCGATGGAGATCACAAGCACAAGATGATGATGACCATATCATATCACTTATATTGATTGCATGTGATGTTTATCCTTTATGCATCTTATCTTGCTTTGATTGACGGTAGCATTATAAGATGATCTCTCACTAAAATTATCAAGAAGTGTTCTCCCGAGTATGCACCGCTGCGAAAGTTCTTCGTGCTGAGACACCACGTGATGATCGGGTGTGATAGGCTCTACGTTCAAATACAACGGGTGCAAAACAGTTGCGCACGCGGAATACTCAGGTTATACTTGACGAGCTATGCATATAAGATATGACCTCGAACACGGAGACCGAAAGGTCGAGCGTGAATCATATAGTAGATATGATCAACATATTGATGTTCACCATTGAAACTACTCCATCTCACGTGATGATCGGACATGGTTTAGTTGATTTGGATCACGTAATCACTTAGATGACTAGAGAGATGTCTATCTAAGTGGGAGTTCTTAAGTAATATGATTAATTGAACTTTAATTTATCATGAACTTAGTCCTGGTAGTATTTTGCAAATTATGTTGTAGATCAATAGCTCGCGTTGTTGCTTCCCTATGTTTTCATATGTGTTCCTAGAGAAAATTGTATTGAAAAATGTTAGTAGCAATGATGCGGATTGGATCCGTGATCTGAGGTTTATCCTCATTGCTGCAGAAGAATTATGTCCTTAATGCACAGCTAGGTGACAGACCTATTGCAGGAGCAGATGCGACGTTATGAACGTTTATTAGCTCAATATGAGCAGATACAGACGTTATGAACGTTTGGCTAGCTCAATATAATAACTACTTGATAGTTTAGTGCACCATGCTTAACGGCTTAGAATCGGGACTTCAAAGACGTTTTGAACGTCATGGACCATATGAGATGTTCCAGGAATTGAAGTTAATATTTTTAGCAAATACCGAGTTGAGAGATATGAAGTCTCCAACAAGTTCTATAGCTAAAAGATGGAGGAGAATCGCTCAACTAGTGAGCATGTGCTCAGATTGTCCGAGTACTTCAATCACTTGAATCAAGTGGGAGTTAATCTTCCAGATAAGATAGTGATTGACAGAATTTTCTAGTCACCATCACTAAGTTAGTAGAACTTCGTGATGAACTATAGTATGCAAGGGATGACGAAAAAGATTCTCGAGCTCTTCGCGATGCTAAAATCGCGAAGGTAGAAATCAAGAAAAACATCAAGTGTTGATGGTTGACAAGACCACTAGTCTCAAGGAAAATGGCAAAGGGAAGAAGGGAACTTCAAAAGGAACGGCAAGCAAGTTGCTGCTCGAGTGAAGAAGCCCAAGTCTAGACCTAAGCACGAGACCTGAGTACTTTTGCTGCAATGGAACTGGTCCGGAAGCGAACTACCCTGAATATTTGGTGGATAAGAAGGATGGCAAAGTGAACAAGGTTATATTTGATATACAGGTTATTGATGTGTGCCTTACTAGTGTTTATAGTGGCCCCTGAGTATTTGATACTCGTTCGGTTGCTAAGATTAGTAACTCGAAACAGGAGTTACAGAATAAACAGAGACTAGTTGAAGGGGAAGTGACGATGAGTGTTGGAAGTAGTTCCAAGATTGATATGATCATCATCGCACACTCCCTATACTTTCGGGATTAGTGTGGAACCTAAATAAGTGTTATTTGGTGTTGAGCATAAATATGATTTGATCATGTTTATTGCAATACTGTTATTCATTTAAGTAAGAGAATAAATTGTTGTTCTGTTTACATGAATAAAACCTTATATGGTTACACACCCAATGAAAATGGTTCATTGGATCTCGATCATAGTGATACACATATTCATAACATTGAAACCAAAAGATACAAAGTTAATAATGATAGTGCAACTTATTTGTGGCACTGCCGTTTAGGTCATATCGGTGTAAAGCGCATGAAGAAACTCCATACTGATGGACTTTTGGAGTCACTTGATTATGAATCACTTGGCACTTGCGAACCGTGCCTTATGGGCAAGATGACTAAAACACCGTTCTCCGGAACTATGGAGAGAGCAACAGATTTATTGGAAATCATACATACTGATGTATGTGGTCCAATGAATGTTGAGGCTCGTGGCGGATATCGTTATTTTCTCACCTTCACAGATGATTTGAGCAGATATGGGTATATCTACTTGATGAAACATAAGTCTGAAATAGTTGAAAGGTTCAAAGAATTTCAGAGTGAAGTGGAAAATCATCGCAACAAGAAAATAAAGTTTCTGCGATCTGATCGTGGAGACGAATATTTGAGTTCTGAGTTTGGTCTTCAATGAAAACAATGTGGAATAGTTTCACAGCTCACGCCACCGGAACACCACAACGTTATGGTGTGTCCGAACGTCAGAACCGTACTTTATTTTGATATGGTGCGATCTATGACGTATCTTACCGATTTACCACTATCGTTTTGGGGTTATGCATTAGAGACAGCTGCATTCACGTTTAATAGGGCAACCATCTAAATCCGCTGAGATGACACCGTATGAACTATGGTTTAGCAATAAACCTAAGCTGTCGTTTCTTAAAGTTTGAGTTGTGATGCTTATGTGAAAAGTTTTCACCGATAAGCTCGAACCCAAATCGGAGAATGCGCCTTCATAGAATACCCAAAGGCAACTATTGGGTACACCTTCTATCACAGATCCGAAGGCAAGTTTTTCGTTGCTAAGATGGATCCTTTCTAGAGAAGAAGTTTCTCTCGAAAGAAGTGAGTGGGAGGAAAGTAGAACTTGATGAGGTAATTGTACCTTCTCCTTATTGGAAAGTAGTTCATCACGAAATCAGTTCCAGTGATTCCTACACCAATTAGTGAGGAAGTTAATGATGATGATCATGAAACTTCAGATCAAGTTGCTACCAAACCTCGTGAGGTCTTCCAGAGTAAGATCCGCACAGAGTGGTACGGTAATCCTATTCTAAAAGTCATGTTACTAGACCATGATGAACCTACGAACTATGAGGAAGCGATGATGATCCCAGATTCGCGAAATGGTTTGAGACCATGAAATCTGAGATGGGATCCATGTATGAGAACAAAGTATGGACTTTGGTTGACTTGCCGATGATCGGCAAGCCATTGAGAATAAATGGATCTTCAAGAGGAAGACGGACACCGATAGTAGTGTCACTATCTACAAAGCTCGACTTGTCGCAAAAAGGTTTTGACAAGTTCAAGGTGTTGACTACAATGAGATTTTCTCAATTGTAGCGATGCTTAAGTCTGTCGAATCATGTTAGCAATTGCCACATTTTATGAAATCTGGCAAATGGATGTCAAAACTACATTCTTTAATGGATTTATTAAAGAAGAGTTGTATATGATGCAACCAGAAGGTTTTGTCAATCCTAAAGGAGCTAACAAAATGTGCAAGCTCCAGCGATCCATCTATGGACTGGTGCAAGCATCTCGAGTTGGAATAAACGCTTTGATAGTGTGATCAAAGCATATGGTTTTATACAGACTTTTGGAGAAGCCTGTATTTACAAGAAAGTGAGTGGGAGCACTACAGCATTTCTGATAAGTATATGTGAATGACATATTGTTGATCAGAAATAATGTAGAATTATTCTGCAAAGCATAAAGGAGTGTTTGAAAGGAGTTTTTCAAAGAAAGACCTCGGTGAAGCTGCTTACATATTGAGCATCAAGATCTATAGAGATAGATCAAGACGCTTGATAAAGTTTTTCAATGAATACATATCTTGACAAGATTTTGAAGTAGTTCAAAATGGAACAGTCAAAGAAAGAGTTCTTGCCTGTGTTACAAGGTGTGAGATTGAGTAAGACTCAAAACCCGACCACGGCAGAAGATAGAAAGAGAATGAAAGTCATTCCCTATGCATCAGCCATAGGTTCTATAAAGTATGTCATGTGTGTACCAGATCATTGCATACCCTACCACTAAGATTGGCAAGGAGTGCAATAGAGATCTAGGAGTAGATCAATGGACAGCGGTCAAAATTATCCTTAGTAGAATAAGGATATGTTTCTCGATTATGGAAGTGAAAAAGGTTAAATCGTAAAGGTTACGCCGATGCAAGTTTTAACACTAATCTAGATGACTCGAGTCTCAATCTAGATACATATTGAAAGTGGGAGCAATTAGCTAGAGTAGCTCCGTGCGAGCATTGTAGACATAGAAATTTGCAAAATACTTACGGCTCTGAATGTGACAGACCCGCTGACTAAAATTATCTCACAAGCAAAACATGATCACACCTTAGTACTCTTTGGGTGTTAATCACATAGCGATGTGAACTAGATTACTGACTCTAGTAAACCCTTTGGGTGTTGGTCACATGTCGATGTGAACTATGGGTGTTAACCACATATAGATGTGAACTATTGATGTTAAATCACATGGCGATGTGAACTAGATTATTGACTCTAGTGCAAGTGGGAGACTGAAGGAAATATGCCCTAGAGGCAATAATAATGTTATTATTTATTTTCTTATATCATGATAAATGTTTATTATTCATGCTAGAATTGTATTAACCGGAAACATAATACATGTGTGAATACATAAACCTACAGAGTGTCACTAGTATGCCTCTACTTGACTAGCTCGTTAATCAAAGATGGTTATGTTTCCTAACCATGAACAAGGAGTTGTTATTTGATTAACGGGATCACATCATTGGTTGAATGATCTGATTGACATGACCCATTCCATTAGCATAGCACCTGATCGTATAGTTTGTTGCTAGTGCTTTTCTTCATGACTTATACATGTTCCTATGACTATGAGATTATGCAACTCCGTTTGCCCGAGGAACACTTTTGGTGCTACCAAACGTCACAACGTAACTGGGTGATTATAAAGGTACATTACAGGTGTCTCCGAAGGTACATGTTGGGTTGGCATATTTCGAGATTAGGATTTGTCACTCCGATTGTCGGAGAGGTATCTCTGGCCCTCTCGGTAATGCACATCACATAAGCCTTGCAAGCATTGCAACTAAATGTGTTAGTTGTGAGATGATGTATTACGGAACGAGAAAAGAGACTTGCCAAGAACGAGATTGAACTAGGTATTGGATACCGACGATCGAATCTCGGGCAAGTAACATACCGATGACAAAGGGAACAACGATGTTGTTATGCGGTCTGACCGATAAAGATCTTCGTAGAATATGTAGGAACCAATATGGGCATCCAGGTTCCGCTATTGGTTATTGACCGAGAATAGTTCTAGGTCATGTCTACATAGTTCTCGAACCCGTAGGGTCCGCACGCTTAAGGTTTCGATGGCGGTTATATTATGAGTTTATGAGTTTTGATGTACCGAAGGAGTTCGGAGTCCCGGATGAGATCGGGGACATGACGAGGAGTCTCGAAATGGTCGAGACGTAAAGATCGATATATTGGACGACTATATTCGAGTTCGGAAAGGTTCGAATGATTCGGTATTTTCGAGTACCGGGAGTTACGGGATTACGGGAGAAGTAATGGGCCTTGATGGGCTTTAGTGGGAAGAGGAAAAGAGGCTGCTGCGCCCCCTCCCTCTAGTCCGAATTGGACTAGGGAAAGGGGCGGACACCTCTCCTTCTCCTCCTATTCCTTCTCCTTCCTCCCTTTTGATGGACTCCTACTAGGACTTGGAGTCCTAGTAGGAATCCATATCCTGGCCGCACCTTTGCCTTGGCGGCCTCCTCCTCCTCCATCCTTTATATACAGGGCAGGGGCACCCCATAGACACATAAGTTGATCTACGGATCTTGCCTTAGCCGTGCAGCGGTGCCCCTTCCACCATATTCCACTTCGGTCATATCGTCGCGGAGCTTAGGAGAAGCCCTGCGCCGGAGAAGTCATATCGTCATGAGCTTAGGCGAAGCCCTGCGTCGGTGGAGCATCAACATCGTCACCACGCCGTCGTTGACGGAACTCATCCCGACACTTTGCTGGATCGGAGTCCGGGATCGCCATCGAGCTGAACGTGTGCAGAACTCGGAGGTGCCGTACGTTCGGTGCTTGGATCGGTCGGATCGTGGAGACGTACGACTACATCAACCGCGTTGTTATAACGCTTCCGCTTTCGGTCTACGAGGGTACGTGGACGGACACTCTCCCCTCTCGTTGCTATGCATCACCATGGTCTTGCGTGATCGTAGGAAATTTTTTGAAATTACTACGTTCCCCAACAGTGGCCACGAGGCAGGGGGCGCGCCCCTGACCCTCGTGGGCCACCCGTAAGGTGGTTGATGCCCTTATTTGGCTGCAAGAAAGCTAACTTTTGGTTAAAAAAATCACGGCGAAGGTTTCGATCCAATCGGAGTTATGGATCTCCATATATATACGAAACGGTGAAAGGGCAGCAGACCAGAACGCAGAAACAGAGAGATAGATCCAATCTCGGAGGGGCTCTTGCCCCTCCCACGCCATGGAGGTCAAGGACCAGAGGGGAAACCCTTCTCCCATCTAGGGAGGAGGTCAAGGAAGAAGAAGACGAAGGGACCCCCTCTCCCCTTCTCTTCCGGTGGCGCCGGAACGCCGCCGTAGCCACCATCATCATCACCGTGATCTTCACCAACACCTCCGCCATCTCCACCAACATCTCCATCACCTTCCCCCCTCTATCTGCAGCGGTCCACTCTCCTGCAACCCGCTATACCCTCTACTTGAACACAGTGCTTTATGCTTCATATTATTATCCAATGATGTGTTGCCATCCTATGATGTCTGAGTAGATTTTCGTTGTCCTATCGGTGGTTGATGAATTGCTATGATTGATTTAATTTTCTTGTGGTTATGTTGCTGTCCTTTGGTGCCCATCATATGAGCATGCACGTGGATCACACCATAGGGTTAGTTGTATGTTGATAGGACTATGTATTGGAGGGCAAGAGTGACAGAAGCTTCAACCTAGCATAGAAATTGATGCATACGGGATTGAAGGGGGGCCAATATATCTTAATGCTATGGTTGGGTTTTACCTTAATGAACGTTAGTATTTGCGGATGCTTGCTAATAGTTCCAATCATAAGTGCATAGAATTCCAAGTTAGGGATGACATGCTAGCAGTGGCCTCTCCCACATAAAACTTGCTATCGGTCTAGTAAAGTAGTCAATTGCTTAGGGACAATTTTGCAACTCCTACCACCACTTTTCCACACTCGCTATATTTACTTTAGTTGTGTCTTTATCTAAGCAGCCCCTAGTATTTATTTACGTGCTCTTTATATTCTTGCAAACCTATCCAAAAACACCTACAAAGTACTTCTAGTTTTATACTTGTTCTAGGTAAAGCGAACGTCAAGCATGCGTAGAGTTGTATCGGTGGTCGATAGAACTTGAGGGAATATTTGTTCTACCTTTAGCTCCTCGTTGGGTTCGACACTCTTACTTATTGAAAGAGGCTACAATTGATCCCCTATACTTGTGGGTTATCAATCATGTTCATCGGGAGGGGTCTGGTGTACCGCAAAACGGAGGAAACGGACCTCCTACGGTCAAAACGGGGGTCCTTTTGATCGGGAGGGGTGTGGCGTACCGCAAAACGGGACTCTACGGGCTACTGTTCATCACCACCGTCGACCCCCTCCAGCCTCCACGGGCTACTGTTCATCCACCGTCGACCTCCTCCAGCCTCCACCTGCGACTGTTCATCCACGGGCTCCTGTTCATCCAGCCTCCACCGCGCGCTACTCCACCGGCTACTGTTCAACCAGCCCTCTCCACGGGCTCCTGTTCAACCACCCCTCCACGGGCTACTGTTCATCCTGCCCTCCACCTTCTACTGTTCATCCTACCCTCCACGGGTCTACTGTTCATCCTGCCCTCCACGGGGTGGTCCTGTTCATCTTGCCCTCTACGGGGTCCTATTCATCCAGCCCCAACCGGCTCGATCGATCGGGGTCCTATTCATCCAGAGGCAACACCACGGGGTCCTGTTCATCCACCCCCACCGGGAACCGTTCATCCAAACCCCCCAAGCAACGCTCACTGTTCATCCAGAGGCAGCATCGCACTACAACAAAAAAGACATCCGTGACATTTTGGGCCGAATGAAAAAAAAATTCTGTCATACATATGACACTTCTAAGACGATAATTGTGACAAAACCCGGCATCATAATAGATGTTGTGGGCTCCTACTTCTATGACAAAAAATCATGACAGAAAATGGGCTTTTCATCCTGGGCGGGCCAGAGACGCAGCTGCATGACATTCTTTGGGCCGTCCATGACGGAAAAACCGTGGTAGAAGCGAGGGGAGGAAAATTTCGGGAGTTCCGGTTTGAGTGGGAGGTCGGGGGCCGAGCGATGCGCGTTTCTCTCGTACACGTACGTGCGTGTGTGCGAGGCATTGGCTCTAACTAAACCCGAGCGACGCGTTGGGCTCTAATCGAACCCGAAGCGACAGCGCAGGCTACGCGTTCATCGAACCCGAGCGATCGATCGATGGCTGTTAATGAACCCGATCAAGCGATTCCTTCACTACTGCTGCTAACTGAAGCCGATCGATTGGATGAGCGATGGCGTTGCGGGGGTTTGGTTGGCGATGGCGGTGGCCTTGCCTCCGGATGAACAGGGCCCGTGGTGTGGAGGGTTGGATGAGCGATGAGCGATGGAGGGTGCCCGTGGAGGGTGGTTGAACAGGACCCGTGGTGTGGAGGGCTGGGTGAACAGTAGATGGTGGAGGGTGGTTGAGCGATGGCCGGTGGAGTAGCGCGGTGGAGGCTGGATGAACAGGAGCCCGTGGAGGCTGGAGGAGGTCGACGGTAGCCCGTGGAGGCTGGAGGAGGTCGACGGTGGAGATGAACAGTATCCCGTGGAGTCCTGTTTTGCGGTACGCCACACCCCTCCCGATGAACAGGACCCCCGTTTCGACCATAGGAGGTCTGTTTCGTCCGTTTTGATGCACGCCACACCTCTCCGATCAACGGGACCCCGTTTCGACCGTAGGAGGTCCGTTTCGTTCGTTTTGCGGTACGCCACACCCCTCCCGATCAACAGGACCCCCGTTTCGACCGTGGGAGGTCCGTTTCGTCCGTTTTGCGGTACGCCACACCCCTCCCGATCAACAGGACCCCCGTTTCGACCGTAGGAGGTCTGTTTCCTCCGTTTTGCGGTACACCACACCCCTCCCGATCAACAGGACCCTGTTCCGAACGTAGGAGGTCCATTGCCTCCATTTTGCGGTACGCCAGGCCTCGTTTCCATCACCTGTTCCGTCCAAGCCCTCCCGATGAACACAACCACACATTTCGTTCTGACCCAGCCGGTTGGCTCCCCATGAACACGACGACGATGTTGTTTCTCCGTTCCGACCCAGCCATGTACGTATGCGCGAGTAGGCGTTCGAGACCCTGCCCGTGTGTACGTACTTGGCCGTATTTTCTTTCTTGCACCCTGGTCGCTGTACGTACGTGTACATGCTATGTGCGCGCCTCTACTACGACACGTGCGCGCCTCTACATCGACCGATATATATATGCATACGTTCGCGACCAGAATGACAACGCTACATACGCTTCGACCAGGTGGGTCCCGACTGTCAGGCACTTCCTTGCCTGCGAAGATGTAGCTAGTGGGTCCCAGCAATCAGGGGGGCGAATCTTTTTTTTTGCCCGGACGCACTTCCTTGCGTGCGAAGATGTAGCTGGTGGGTACCAGCAGTCGGGGGGCGATGATACGTCTCCAACATATCTATAATTTTTGATTGCTCCATGCTACTATATCTACTGTTTTGGACTATATTGGGCTTTATTTTCCACTTTTATATTATTTTTGGGACAAACCTATTAACCGAAGGCCCAGACCAAAATTGTTGTTTTTTGCCTACTTCAGTGTTTCGAAGAAACAGAATATCAAACGGAGTCCAAACCGAATGAAACCTTCGGAAACGTGATTTTCTCACCGAACATGATCCAGGAGACTTGGACCCTACTCCAAGGAACAAAAGAGGCGGTCACGAGGGTGGGGGGCGGCCCCCCCCTAGGGCGCGCCCCCCTGCCTTGTGGGCCCCCTGTTGCTCCACCGACGTACTCCTTCCTCCTATACATACCTACGTACCCCCAAACGATAAGAACAGCGCGCCAAAACCTAATTCCACCGCCGCAACATCATGTATCCACGAGATCCCATCTTGGGGCCTGTTCCGGAGCTCCGCCGGAGGGGGCATCCACCACGGAGGGCTTCTACATCATCACCATAGCTCCTCCGATGAAGTGTGAGTAGTTTACTTCAGACCTTCGGGTCCATAGCTAGTAGCTAGATGGCTTCTTCTCTCTTTTTGGATCTCAATACAATGTTCTCCCCCTCTCTCGTGGAGATCTATTCGATGTAATCTTCTTTTTGCGGTGTGTTTGTTGAGACCGATGAATTGCGGGTTTATGATCCAGATTATCTATGAATAATATTTGATTCTTCTCTGAATTCTTTTATGTATGATTGGTTATCTTTGCAAGTCTCTTCGAATTATCCGTTTGGTTTGGCCAACTAGATTGGTAGTTCTTGCAATGGGAGAAGTTCTTAGCTTTGGGTTCAATCTTGCGGTGTCCTTACCCAGTGACAGAAAGGGTTGCAAGGCACGTATAGTATTGTTGCCATCGAGGATAACAAGATGGGGTATTTATCATATTGCATGAATTTATTCCTCTACATCATGTCATCTTGCTTAAGGCGTTACTCTGTTTTTAACTTAATACTCTAGATGCATGCTGGATAGCGGTCGATGAGTGGAGTAATAGTAGTAGATGCAGAATCGTTTCGGTCTACTTGTCTTGGACGTGATGCCTATATACATGATCATACCTAGATATACTCATAACTATGCTCAATTCTGTCAATTGCTCTACAGTAATTTGTTCACCCACCGTAGAATACTTACGCTCTTAAGAGAAGCCACTAGTGAAACCTATGGCCCCCGGGTCTATTCTCATCATATCAATCTCCATCACTTTAATACTTGCTTTGTTTTTACTTTGCCTTTTACTTTTCACTTTGCATCTCTATACCAAAAATATTATTTATCATCTCTATAAGATCTCACTCTCGTAAGTGACAGTGAAGGGATTGACAACCCCTAATCGTGTTGGTTGCGAGGAGCTATCGTTTTGTGCAGGTACGAGGGACTTGTGCGTGGCCTCCTACTGGATTGATACCTTGGTTCTCAAAAACTGAGGGAAATACTTACGCTACTTTGCTGCATCATCCTCTCCTCTTCGGGGAAATCCAACGCAGTGCTCAAGAGGTAGCAAGAAGAATTTCTGACACCGTTGCCGGGGAGGCTCACGCAAGAGCAAGTCAAGCACCATACCAAGTACCCATCACAATCCCTATCTCTCGCATTACATTATTTGCCATTTGCCTCTCATTTTCCTCTCCCCCACTTCACCCTTGTCGTTTTATTCGCCCTCTCTTTCCCAATCTCCTCCTCTTTTTCCCGTTGCCTTCTCCTCGTCCGCTCATTTGCTCGTGTGTTAGTTTGCTTGCTTGTCGCTATGTCTGAAATTGGGGAAATTATTGCCGATATGGGCGATAATAATATCATGAAAAATTCTGAAGCTCCTGCTGAAGAATCCCCTACCTATCATACAAAAAAAATTCGAATCGGTAGTGGTAATATTATTGGGAAAGGAGTTATTAAAGATTTCTTTACTTGTGCTGGTGCTTTACCCTCTATGGGTGGTTCTATTCTCCATAGAACTAGTAGCCTTGCAGACGCTATTGCCATGCTTATCGTTGAACTTGAAAGGCAATTTATGCATACGCACCCTTCTATACAAAGAATTTTCCTAGAATTTTCTAATATTGAGCACTTCTCTGTTAAGCGTGCCGCTACTATCTTTTTGGCTCATGAATTCAGATTTATAATAAAAAGAAGCCAAAGAAATCTTTGCGCATTATAGGGTGGACGCTGGCCGTCCTCCCATAGAATCTATCCTTTTCGATCAAGAAGAAATAATGCGTTTTCAATCTATCGACTATGTTGCTTTCAATGAAAATCTTAGAAAAAAGGTGCCTACCAATATTTTAATTGATAGAATCTCTGAGCTTAATGATGATTTGGCTATTCGAAATAATGAGCTAGGATGCTCTCTTGAGTATAGGCTCACCAAGTTCTGTCAAAAGAACGCTCATAATGATGAATTGGTTGTGCAATACGAAGGGCCGAAAGAGGAACCTATACCTCCTAAAATTGATCTTGGGGACTTTTGTCCTATTAAATTTAGCCCTTTGATTACTTTTGCTTGCCTAAAAGAAAACTTGCTGCCGAACGTAGAGAATATGAAATGAGTTTCACCGATCTATCTTATTACTACGGCACTACTTAGATCTATCCTTGCTTTTATGCCTAGCTAGGGGCGTTAAACGATAGCGCTTGTTGGGAGGCAACCCAATTTTCTTTATGTTTTTTTGTTTTTATTTATGTTTAGGAATAAATCATCCATCTAGCCTCTGTTTAGATGTGGTTTTATGTTTTAATTAGTGTTTGTGCCAAGCTAGACCTATTGGATCTTCTTGGATGATAGTTATTTGATCTCGCTGTAATTTCCAGAAACTTTGCGCTCAGTGCCCGAATTATTAAAAATCACCAGAACGTGATAAAATACTGATTCTAATTGCTTCTGATCAATAAAAAAAATTTCTAGGTCGTCTAATTTTGGTAGATGTTTTGGAGTTCCAGAAGTTTGCGTTAGTTACAGATTACTACAGACTGTTCTGTTTTTGACAGATTCTGTTTTTTGTGTGTTGTTTGCTTATTTTGATGAACCTATGGCTAGTAAAATAGTTTATAATCCATGGAGAAGTTGGAATACAGTAGGTTTAACACGAATATAAATAAAGAATGAGTTCATTACAGTACCTTAAACTAGTATTTTGTTTTCTTTCTCTAACGGAGCTCACGAGATTTCTATTGAGTTTTGTGTTGTGAAGTTTTCAAGTTTTGGGTAAATTCTTTTGATGGATTATGGAACAAGGAGTGGCAAGAGCCTAAGCTTGGGGATGCCCATGGTACCCCCAAGATAACCTAAGGACACCAAAAATTCAAAGCTTGGGGATGCCCCGGAAGGCATCCCCTCTTTCGTCTACTTCCATCGGTAATTTACTTGGAGCTATATTTTTATTCACCAACATGATATGTGTTTTGCTTGGAGCGTCTTGTATCATTTCCGTATTTGCTTGTTAGTTTACCAAAATCATCCTTGCTGTACACACCTTTTGAGAGAGCCATACATAAATTGGAATTTGATAGAATACTCTATGTGCTTCACTTATATCTTTTGAGCTTGATAGTTTTGCTCATAGTGCTTCACTTATATCTTTTGAGCGTGATAATTTTTGCTCTAGTGCTTCACTTAGATCTTTTAGAGCACGGTGGTGGATTTGTTTTAAAGAAACTATTGATCTCTCATGCTTCACTTACATTATTTTGAGAGTCGTTAATAGCATGGTAATTTGCTTAATATTAATATACTTGGTATTCATGATATGTGAAACTTTCTTTTGAGTGCGTTGAATACTAAGAAAAGTTTGATGCTTGATAATTGTTTTGAGATATGAAGATGGTGATATTAGAGTCATGCTTGTTGAGTAGTTGTGAATTTAAATAATACTTGTGTTGAAGTTTGTGATTCCCGTAGCATGCACGTATGGTGAATCTTATGTGATGAACTCGGAACATGATTTATTTATTGATTGTCTTCCTTATGAGTGGCGGTCAGGGACGAGCGATGGTATTTTCCTACCAATCTATCCCCCTAGGAGCATGCGCGTAATACTTTGCTTTGATAACTTCTAGATTTTTGCAATAAGTATATGAGTTCTCTATGACTAATGTTGAGTCCATGGATTATACGTACTTTTTCCCATCCTTCCACCATTGCTAGCCTCTCTAATACCGCACACTTTTCGCCGGTATCATAGACCCACCATATATCTTCCTCAAAACAGCCACCATACCTACCTATCATGGCATTTCCATAGCCATTCCGAGATATATTGCCATGCAACTTTTCACCGTACCGTTTATTATGACACGCTCCATCATTGTCATATTGCTAGCATGATCATGTAGTTGACATCGTATTTGTGGCAAAGCCACCTTTCATAATTCTTTCATACATGTCACTCTTGATTCATTGCATATCCCGGTACACCGCCGGAGGCATTCATATAGAGTCATACTTTGTTCTAAGAATCGAGTTGTAAGAAAAATAAAAGTGTGATGATAACCATTCTTTAGAGCATTGTCCCAAGTGAGGAAAGGATGATGGGGACCATGATTCCCCCACAAGTCGGGATGAGACTCCGGACGAAAAATAAAAAAAAAGAGAAAAATGAAAAATAAAAGAGGCCATAAAAAAAAGGCCCAAAGAAAAAAATGAGAGAAAAAGAGAGAAGGGACAATGTTACTATCCTTTTACCACACTTGTGCTTCAAAGTAGCACCATGATCTTCATGATAGAGAGTCTCTCATTTTGTCACTTTCATATACTAGTGGGAATTATTCATTATAGAACTTGGCTTGTATATTCCAATGATGGGATTCCTCAAATGCCCTAGGTCTTCGTGAGCAAGCGAGTTGGATGCACACCCACTTAGTTTCTTTTGTTGAGCTTGCATATACTTATAGCTCTAGTGCATCCGTTGCATGGCAATCCCTACTCACTCACATTGATATCTATTGATGGGCATCTCCATAGCCCGTTGATACGCCTAGTTGATGTGAGACTATCTTCTCTCTTTTTGTCTTCTCCACAACCACCATTCTATTCCACATATAGTGCTATATCCATGGCTCACGCTCATGTATTGCGTGAAGATTGAAAAAGTTTTGAAAATGTTAAAGTATGAAACGATTGCTTGGCTTGTCATCGGGGTTGTGCATGATTTAAATATTTTGTGTGGGAAAGATGGAGCATAGCCAGACTATATGATTTTGTAGGGATAACTTTATTTGGCCATGTTATTTTGAGAAGACATAATTGCTTAGTTAGTATGCTTGAAGTATTATTATTTTTATGTCAATATGAACTTTTGTCTTGAATCTTTCGGATCTGAATATTCATACCACAATTAAGAAGATTTACATTGAAATTATGCCAAAGTATCACTCCACATAAAAATTCTCTTTTATCATTTACCTACTCGAGGACGAGCAGGAATTAAGCTTGGGATGCGATACGTCTCCAACGTATCTATAGTTTTGATTGCTCCATGCTACTTTATCTACTGTTTTGGATTATATTGGGCTTTATTTTCCACTTTTATATTATTTTGGGACTAACCTATTAACCGGAGGCCCAGCCTAGAATTGCTGTTTTTTGCCTATTTCAGTGTTTTGAAGAAACATAATATCAAACGGAGTCCAAACGGAATGAAACCTTCGGAAACGTGATTTTCTCACCGAACGTGATCCAGGTTCCTTGGACCCTACTCCAAGGAACAAAGAGGCGGTCACGAGGGTGGGGCGCCCCCTAGGCGCGCCCCCGCCTCGTGGGCCCCTGTTGCTCCACCGACGTACTCCTTCCTCCTATATACCTCACGCACCCCAAATGATCGAACAGGAGCCAAAACCTAATTCAACCACCGCAACTTCCTGTATCCACGAGATCCCATCTTGGGGCTGTCTTGGGAGCTCACGGAGGGGCATCCACCACGGAGGGCTTCTACATCATCACCATAGCCCCTTCGATGAAGTGTGAGTAGTTTACTTCAGACCTTCGGGTCCATAGCTAGTAGCTAGATGGCTTCTTCTCTCTTTTTGGATCTCAATACAATGTTCTCCCCCTCTCTCGTGGAGATCTATTCGATGTAATCTTCTTTTTGCGGTGTGTTTGTTGAGACCGATGAATTGTGGGTTTATGATCCAGATTATATATGAATAATTTTTTATTCTTCTCTGAATTGTTTTATGTATGATTGGTTATCTTTGCAAGTCTCTTCGAATTATCCATTTGGTTTGGCCAACTAGATTGGTAGTTCTTGAATTGGGAGAAGTGCTTAGCTTTGGGTTCAATCTTGCGGTGTCCTCACCCAGTGACAGGAAGGGTTGCAAGGCACGTATTGTATTGTTGCCATCGAGGATAACAAGATGGGGTATTTATCATATTGCATGAATTTATTCCTCTACATCATGTCATCTTGCTTAAGGCGTTACTCTGTTTTTAACTTAATACTCTAGATGCATGCTGGATAGCGGTCGATGAGTGGAGTAATAGTAGTAGATGCAGAATCGTTTCGGTCTACTTGTCTCGGACGTGATGCCTATATACATGATCATACCTAGATATACTCATAACTATGCTCAATTCTGTCAATTGCTCAATAGTAATTTGTTCACCCACTTTAGAATACTTACGCTCTTAAGAGAAGCCACTAGTGAAACCTATGGCCCCCGGGTCTATTCTCATCATATCAATCTCCATCACTTTAATACTTGCTTTGTTTTTACTTTGCCTTTTACTTTTCACTTTGCATCTCTATACCAAAAATATTATTTATCATCTCTATCAGATCTCACTCTCGTAAGTGACAGTGAAGGGATTGACAACCCCTAATCGTGTTGGTTGCGAGGAGCTATCGTTTTGTGCAGGTACGAGGGACTTGTGGGTGGCCTCCTACTGGATTGGTACCTTGGTTCACAAAAACTGAGGGAAATACTTACGCTACTTTGCTGCATCATCCTATCCTCATCGGGGAAATCCAACGCAATGCTCAAGAGGTAGCAGGCGAATCATTTTTTTTGCTCGGACACACTTCCTTGCGTGCGAAGATGTAGCTGGTGGGTCCCAGCAGTTAGGGGGAATCTTTTTTCGCAAAATACGGTGGCCCGTCCGGTGGGTCCCCGCTATCAGGTGGAGGAATAATTATTTTCCGCATAATAAGGAGGCACTTCCTTGCTACTGCCGTGGACCCAGCTGTCAGCCTCTCCACGTACAGTCCACGTCCGATGGAAGTCGTTCCTTGACCACGTTGACCACGCCGCGACGAGAGCACCAGGCCGATGGATGACGGCGAGTGTCGTGGAATCGTCACGGCAGATGTCCTCGTGAAAGGACTTAGTCGCAGGGCCATCGTACGGGTTAACTTAGAGGGGTTAAAGCGGACACAAAGACACGGGAGTTATACTAGTTCGGCCCCTTCGATGAAGGTAAATCCTACGCCTAGTTGTGATGGGATTGATGTGATTTGGCGACTAGGGAGCAATAGCCGCCTCAGCCTCGAATTGTTCGTCTCTAAACCGCCGCTGGTCGTCCCTTATATACACGGGTTGACGCCTTGGCGGTCTCTGAGAGTCCCGATCCGCTTATACAAGTGTCCGCCCGGTCTCTTCTCTCTTATCTTACAAAGACAAGTTACATGACTCGAGGCGGTTTACATTTATGGATCCTAATCCGCCTCTGGGCTCTGGGCCTCGTACCTTCATGGGCCTGGATTGTAGACGAGGGTAAACCGGCCCCTTCAGGGCGGTTTATATTCAGTAGTTATATCCCCAACATTAGGCCCCAGATTGACTTGAACCGGTTCATGTTAATCTTCAACACCTTCAGGAAACTCTGAATCTCCCTTCGTATTTCGTAAACCGCCATCTGCTTGAACCGCCATGACGTCATCTTCCAACCACAGCAACAGGGCGCCTTGACGTCATCTTTAATAAAGAAATCCAAACAGTAAGATTCCCTTCATTTAATACTATCCCGGAAATCGAGGCGACCGCTGCGCCGTCCGCCGCTTTTGACTCCTCGATTCTCGCGCTCGTTAATTGCCCTGTTTCCTTATAAATAGACCGGCCGACCCTTTTCTCTTCTTCTTCCGCGCTTCTTCTTCCTCGCGACGTTCGGCTCAAGCTCCGCCGCCGCCGCCGACCTTCGACCGCCAGCGTCGGGCCAGTCGCTTCATCAACCTGACTGGACCAGAAGCTCTTTAGCGCTCCTCCGCCGCTTTCGGCGATCGTAAGGCTCCTCTTCGATCCCTAGATCCGCATCTGAAGGTCCCTGTTCATCTTGTAGTTCATAGGTGTTCATTGTAGTGTCCTTATACCTGCCCTGCCATGGCCGTATGATTCAACCGTAGCATACATCCTGTGCAGCGACTGCTCCGCCGTCAGTTTAACTCTTTGTGCATCTTTCATTTTGTTCAGATCCTCTTGTTTAGAACGCACGAACCTTCCTGCCCTCTATGAGGCTTGCATAGGTCGCAGAAATTTTTCCCACTGAACCTTCAGTAGATCTAAATCACCTCCATTCGCATGTGAAATCTGTTTCTGTCCATACTTAGTAGATTTTCCAGTTCTGTCTCTCTCGGCGGTTTGACTTTTGATAGCTAATCCGTCACTCCATTAGTCCTCAGTTAAACCGGAATTGGAAACTGGCTGCCGAATCGCCGGTTTAACATTTTATAATGTGTCTAAACCGTTTAACGGTGAATCGTTTTTCCTTTCCTTTCACAGTTTTAGTCTTCCGGAATGGCCAAGCAATTCTCAGCTTGCAATTGGGTCCGGTCCAAGATCACTGAAATGCAACTCAACGGATACGTCACCACTGGCGCTTTGGCTTCAAAAAATGTCCTCCACTGGCGTGTTCCGGATGCCGAATTCCCTCCCGATCCGCAAGAAGGAGAAGTAATTGTGTTTATGCAGCACTTAGACCGGGGATTTTGCCTGCCCGGATCAAAATTCTTCCGGGATGTCCTTGCAAGTTTTCAACTCCATCCGCAGGATATTGGCCCGAACTCTGTGTCAAACATATGCAATTTTCAAGTTTTCTGTGAAGTCTATCTTCAAGAAGAACCATCTGTGGAGCTGTTCCGGGATTTCTTTCACTTGAACCGCCGTACAGAATTTTCTGATGGTCCGAACACAGAGCTGGGCGGCGTTTCAATCCAGAAAAGGAAGGAAGTGGACTTTCCTCACGCCAAACACCATAGCCATCCAAAAGATTGGAACCAAACCTGGTTCTACTGCCGAACACTGCTCGACGATAACGAATCCTTTGCGGGTTACCGTCCTCACCGCTTAGCAACCATCATCTGTTGTTTTACGCTTGACCGCCATGAACGGAAGAACTTTGCGCCTCAAATTATCAAGCTCCGGGCTCTAATGGCCAATGGCTTAACTGGCGTGGACCTTGTGCGATGCTGGGTTTCTTGGGGCGTCTTGCCATTAAGTCGCCGGCCCGGATTGATGCACGAATACACTGGCAGCCTCCAAGACCCTCAAAGACGTCACGAGCTTCCAATAACAGAGCTTGAAGTCACAGAGACAGTGAAGCGGATGCTTGATGAACCAATCTCTGTCTGCAGCCAAACCGGGTTGGCTCCATTCTGTGTTACCAACAAACCGCCTGCGGTAGGCTCTACTCACCGCTTTTCTGACATTAATGCCTTGTTGATATATATTAATCCTTATTACTTCTCAGGCTAACAGCTCCTTCTGGAAACGTACCAAACCGGCCCGGGCCCCGCGTGTAAAGTCCAAGGCCACCAAGAAGGCTGGCAAGAGGAAAACCGCCGAGTCTTCTGATCCGCCGGAGGAAGAAGAATCAGAAGCTGAGGTAAAACTTGATATCTTTACGAGGGAGTCGCCGTAAACCGGCTCTCCTCTTTGTGTTTCTTCTTGCTTGTAACTTGTCCCTTTGTATTCCTTCTTTTACTGACAATTTTAACTCCCAGGATGACGCTGAAGCCAGTCATGCCGACCCTGTTGAGGTAATCTTTCTTTCTTCCGAATCCGACCTCGTGCGGTTAAAAGAATAAATCGCGCCGTCCGGAAAGTGAAAAATCTCATTCCTATGCTTATTTGAATCCAAACCTTTCCTTGAAGACACAGCAGGCTGAAGAGCGCCCGACGACCCGCACGATGGTCAACAGATTACCTCATCCGGTTTACCAGATACACCAACCCGGAAGCGTCGTCCAGAGGTGATTTGTTCTCCTGAAAAACGTTATCCCTTAAAAGGTTTCTTCCGATGTCCTCTCAATCCGTCTGACCCGAATTATCAGGCCTCTTCCAACTCTTCTGGCGGTTCATCAACCACGCAACTGCCCCCTCTTAAAGTTGCTGCAGGGTAAGCACCATACTGCTGTCCCATCAATTCGGTTTACGATTGCGTTGGTCGGTTTATCTGAATCTAATTCCGAATATTGCAGCACCAAGGCTCGCTTGAGTAAGAAAGCGAAAACCCTTGATCCTACTGCGGATGTTGATCCGGAAAAGACCCCAGAGCAAACCCACGAAAATCCTGAAGTCGCTAAAAATAGCTCTGGCGAGTTGTACAAAGACGACACTGCCGATCCGCCAGAAACTGAACCGGAGGCCCAAGTGGAAACCTCGCATCCTGCTCCACCGAGTCCGGCCACAGAGCGGGTCGTAATTGCTGAACCGCCGAGCCGGAGTACGAAGACACCAAGCCCAAAGAAAACCGCCAATCTGGCCAGCCCGGTCAAAAATGATGATGTTATTGTGACGGGCACTGGCTACACCACTCCTAGCCAACCGGTCGCTTTAGCAAAACACAGTGCCAAGGAGGAGTCTACTACCATGAGCAAAGATAAGGGGAAAACTGATCTGTCAGCTTATGAAAACCTCTCTGCCCAAGAACTTCACTCCGGCTTTCTGAACCGGCTCTATACAAGCCGTGACTTTGAAGCCGGTCTGGTAAATCGCATGAAGGACCGCTATGAGGTAAGGAGCTATGCCTTGTACCTTTGCTGCAAAGTAGCCCCCAAGGGTCGGTTCAACTTAGCATAGTTAAACCGGGACTTAATTTCTATAGAAAACATACGCCTTAAACTGCAGTACTGTAGCCCCCAAGGGTCGGTTCAACTTAGCATAGTTAAACCGGGACTTAATTTCTGTATCCCCATAGCAAACTGAGATCAACTAGCCATTAGCCCCCAAGTGCCAAGTTGAATATTTGTATTGAGCTTGGGACTTTTATAATGAAACAACTAACGTGCTCCCTTTGTTATCAGAATGAGATATACCAGCAAACCGTGCAACTCAAGGACCTTCGAGCCAATCTGGAAACTCAACAAGCAGAAACCACCAAGGCCAAGGACGAATTTAAAACTGCCTTGGCTACTATGGAACAGCTGAAGGAGTGGTATAAATCCGAGCGGGCCAACTGGGACACCGAGAAGGCCGGTTTGAAAAAAGGGCGGAAGATGCCGAATCAGCTCTTAAACCGGTGACTGAAGAGCTTACCAGACTAAAGCGCCAAGTTCATGCCATGACCTCTGCCATCTTTGGTAAGAAAATTTGCACTGATTACCCTTGCTTTGATATTTTCGCCGGTTTAACCTGAGCTGTCTGAAACTGGTGCAGGAAAGCGTATTGCTCATCTGGGCTCTGATGTGCGGAAGAAGCTCAAGGCCGCTTACACGCTGATTGAACAGCTGTATACCAGCGTCCAGCGAGTCATATGCGCCACATCGTACGACAACACAGCTCCGTCCTTGATCAAAGATACACTGGACCGGCTGTCCATGGTTCCGGGGCAGCTTCAAGAGTTGAAACGATCCGCGGCCCGGGCTGGCACTCTACTGGCTCTAACTCGCGCCAAGGCGTGGATAGCGGATCTTGACCCGGCTGACATAGCCAAGGGTTTCCCCAGCGCTCAAGAGAACGGTGAAGCCTTTGATAATGACGCTCAAGCGAATAACAAAGGAGATGCGTCATTGGCGAGTCAAGCGGCAGCAGGAAGCCAACTGGCGGTTCACCGCTCTTTTTATGATGCAAACAACAAGCGGGTGGAGTTTGTCATTCCAGAAGTGCAGAGCCTTATTCCTCCAATCCGTAAGCACACTTATGCCCCTGACGTTGATCCGGCTGAGCTTATAAGTGAAGAGGCTGTCTTTCAGGCCTTAACCCGGATTGACTGGTCTACCAATGACTTCCGGTCTTTGGGTGATGAAGAGGAAGAAGTTGAACCGACGCCAGGCGCCCCCTCTTCCTCACGTCAACCTGGCGAAGAAGCTTAATCCGTCAAGCCGGGTGATGCATCAGAAACTGCTAGTCATAACGTCATGCGAAACACTGGGCCTTGGAAGGCTTTGTAATAGAATAACTAGCACTTTGTTTTTGAACATGCTTTTATGCCCTCAGTCTGTAACCTTTGCGCGGAGGTGCTGATACTTTGGTTTGAAGAATTGAACCCTTCAATGCGTTTTGCCTGCAATCACAAATTCTTAAACCGCCACGGCGGCTTGTGTCGCCAGCCGGCTTGTGATGCCGATATATTTATATAAGAAAATAGTGATGTATATGATCAAAACTGTGATACACAAATACCTGCCAGCTTCGGGCATGCAGTTGGCTTAGCCAATCTTGAGGCGGAGGTGGTATAAACCATTACCGTCAAAGGAGAAAAACAACTCCTGTGTTTATAACACCGGTTTACCGTGTAAACCGTGTCGGGTCATAACAAGCCCCCTGTTACTCCATGATAGGATGTTAACAGAAAAAAAAAATCAAACCGAAACAAATATCTCTGGATCAAAAAGGGTTATCGGTTTAAAAAGGCCAATAAAAACCAAATAACAGTTATGAAAATCATATGGAAGCAAAGGCAATGATAAAACCGTTTGCAAAAAGAGGCTTTACTGAGCCGATCAGATGGTGTTACCATGGTCGGACAGGACCAAGCTCCCATAAGGTGTAGCTATGGTTCAAGTCAGCCAGGCCCCCAACTGAAACCGTGGCATTATGCCGATCAAGTGGCATGGCAATGGTTCGGGTTCGACCAAGCCCCCAAGTGATTCTATGGCCTTAGGCCGACCAAGAGGCGTGACTGGTTCAGACATGACCATGTCCCCAAGTGATCTGGTGGCTTGCGCCCATCAAAAGGTGTTGCATTGGTTCGGACACGACCAAGCCCCCAAGTGACATAAAAACTTCTGAAAAGCAAGATCAAGGGCTAAACCGGAGGCTGCATTGCGACAACAACTCCATGTACCCAAACCGGACTTTTTACAGAACGGATACCCCGCTTTAGCCGAGGCTCCGGTTTATTGCTTTTATTCATAATATATACATTGTCTTAATATGTACATAAGTGGAGCCGATGGCTCAGGTATAATAAGGCCGAAGATGAGCTATGTTCCACGTCTTGTTGGTCTCCTCTTTTGACGTGCGTGAGTCTTTTCGCTCTCGAACATCAATCAGATAGTATGACCCGTTGTGCAGATTCTTGCTGACCACAAAGGGCCCTTCCCAAGGTGGGGATAGCTTGTGCATATCTGTCTGGTCTTGAATGAGCCAAGCACCAAGTCTCCTTCCGAAAGGTTCTTGTTCTAACCGCACGATCGTGATAACGACGAAGATCCTGCTGGTAAATCGCCGAACGAGCAGCCGCCATATCTCGCTCTTCATCCAGTCGATCCAAAGCGTCCTGCCGTGCTGCCTCGCTATCGGCCTCAACATAGGCTACCACGCGGGGCGAGTCATGACGGATATCGCAGGGAAGGACCGCCTCCGCTCCATAGACCATAAAGAACGGTGTGTATCCAGTGGATCTGTTAGGGGTAGTATTGATACTCCATATCACAGATGGTAGCTCTTCTACCCAACAACCCGGCGTCCTCTCTAAAGGGACCATAAGCCGGGGTTTGATACCTCTCAAGATCTCCTGATTAGCTCGTTCTGCTTGACCATTGGACTGCGGGTGGGCCACTGAAGAAACGTCAAGCCGGATGTGCTCTCGTTCACAAAACTCCTTCATGGCTCCCTTGGACAAATTGGTGCCATTGTCCGTGATGATACTGTGTGGAAACCCAAACCGGAAGTGTTGGGGAACGTAGCAGAAATTCAAAATTTTCCTACGTGTCACCAAGATCTATCTATGGAGAAACTAGCAACGAGGGGAAGGAGAGTGCATCTACACACCCTTGTAGATCGCTAAGCGGAAGCGTTCATGAGAACGGGGTTGAAGGAGTCATACTCGTCGTGATCCAAATCACCGGAGATCCTAGTGCCGAACGGACGGCACCTCCGCGTTCAACACACGTACAGCCCGGTGACGTCTCCCACGCCTTGATCCAGCAAGGAGAGAGGGAGAGGTTGAGGAAGACTCCATCCAGCAGCAGCACAACGGCATGGTGGTGATGGAGGAGCGTGGCAATCCCAGCAGGCTTCGCCAAGCGCCAAGGGAGAGGAGGAGGAGGAGGCAGGCTGCGCTGGAGAGGGAGGCTCTCGTGTATCATGGGCAGCCCCTGTGGCCTCATATATATAGGGGAAGGGAGGGCTGCGCCCCCTCTAGGGTTTCCACCCCCTAGGGGTGGCGGCCAGCCCTAGATGGGTTTGGGGCGGCCAAGAGGGGAAGAGGAGGCGCCCACTAGGTGGGCCTTAAGGCCCATCTCAACTAGGGTTTGCCCTCCCACTCCCCTTGCGCCTTGGGCCCCTTGTGGGGACGCACCAGCCCCTTGGGGCTGGTTCCCTCCACACTTGGCCCACGCAACCTTCTGGGGTTGGTGGCCCCACTTGGTGGACCCCGGGACCCTCCGGTGGTCCGTGCGTTACCGATAAACCCCAAACTTTTCGGTGACCAAAACAGGACTTCCCATATATAAATCTTTACCTCCGGACCATTCCAGAACTCCTCGTGACGTCCAGGATCTCATCGGGACTCGAACAACATTCGGTAACCACATACAAACTTCCTTTATAACCCTAGCGTCATCGAACCTTAAGTGTGTAGACCCTACGGGTTCGGGAACCATATGCGACATGACCGAGACGTTCTCGGTCAATAACCAACAGCGGATCTGGATACCCATGTTGGCTCCCACATGTTCCACGATGATCTCATCGGATGAACCACGATGTCAAGGACTCAATCGATCCCGTATACAATTCCCTTTGTCTAGCGGTATTGTACTTGCCCGAGATTCGATCGTCGGTATCCCGATACCTTGTTCAATCTCGTTTCCGGCAAGTTTCTTTACTCGTTCCGTAACACACCATCCCGTGATCAACCCCTTGGTCACATTGTGCACATTATAATGATGTCCTACCGAGTGGGCCCAGAGATACCTCTCCGTCAACCGGAGTGACAAATCCCAGTCTCGATTCGTGCCAACCCAATGACACTTTCGGAGATACCAGTAGTGCACCTTTATAGCCACCCGATTCGTTGTGACGTTTGGTACACCCAAAGCATTCCTACGGTATCCGGAGTTGCACAATCTCATGGTCTAAGGAAATGATACTTGACATTAGAAAAGCTTTAGCATACGAACTACGATCTTTGTGCTAGGCTTAGGATTGGGTCTTGTCCATCACATCATTCTCCCAATGATGTGATCCCGTTATCAATGACATCCAATGTCCATGGTTAGGAAACCGTAACCATCTATTGATCAACGAGCTAGCCAATAGAGGCTTGCTAGGGACATGGTGTTGTCTATGTATCCACACATGTATTTGAGTTTCCTATCAATACAATTATAGCATGGATAATAAACGATTATCATGAACAAGGAAATATAATAATAATAACTAATTTATTATTGCCTCTAGGGCATATTTCCAACAGTCTCCCACTTGCACTAGAGTCAATAATCTAGTTCACATCGCCATGTGATCAACAGTGATAGGTCACATCGCCATGTGACCAACATCCAAAGAGTCTACTAGTGTCTTAAACTAGTTCACATCACCATGTGATTAAGACTCAATGAGTTCTGAGGTTTGATCATGTTTTGCTTGTGAGAGAGGTTTTAGTCAACGGGTTTTAGTCAACGGGTCTGAAGCTTTCAGATCCGTGTGTGCTTTGCAAATTCTCTATGTCATATTGTAAACGATGCTTCCACGCTCCACTTGGAGCTATTCCAAATGGTTGCTCCACTATCGTATCCGGTTTGCTACTCAGAGTCACTCGGATAGGTGTTAAAGCTTGCATCGACGTAACCCTTTACGCCGAACTCTTTATCACCTCCATAATCGAGAAACATGTCCTTATTTACTCCAAGGACAATTTTGACCGCTGTCCAATGATCCATTCTGGATCATTCTTGTACCCCTTGAGTGACTCATGGCTAGGCACACTTCGGTGCGGTACACAAGATAGCATACTATAGAGCCTACGTCTAAAGCATAGGGGACGACCTTCGTCCTTTCTCTCTTTTCTGCCGTGGTCGAGCTTTAACTCTTAACTTCATACCTTACATCTCAGGTAAGAACTCCTTCTTTGACTGATCCATCTTGAACACTTTCAAGATCATGTCAAGGTATATGCTCATTTGAAAGTACCATTAAACATTTTTTGATCTATCACTATAGATCTTGATGCTCAATGTTCAAGTAGCTTAATACAGGTTTTCACTTGAAAAACACTTTTCAAATAACCCTATATGCTTTCCAGAAATTCTACATCATTTCTGATCAACAATATGTCAACAACATATACTCATCAAAAATTCTATAGTGCTCCCACTCACTTCTTTGGAAATACAAGTTTCTCATAAACTTTGTATACACCCAAAATCTTTGATCATCTCATCAAAGCACACATTCCAACTCCGAGATGCTTACTCCAGTCCTTAGAAAGGATCGCTGGAGCCAGCATACCTTTTAGCATCCTTAGGATCGACAAAACTTTTACGATTGTATCACATACAACCTTTCCTTATTTAAAACTGGTAAGGAAACTCATTTTGACATCCATCTGCCAGATTTCATAAATGCAGCTTATGCTAACATGATTCCGACGGACTTAAGCATCGCTACGAATGAGAAAATCTCATCGTAGTCAACTCCTTGAACTTGTGAAAAACTCTTCGCCACAAGTCGAGCTTCATAGACGGTGATATTACCGCCCACGTCCGTCTTCTTCTTAAAGATCCATTCATCTCAATGGCTTGCCGATCATCGGCAAGTCCACCAAAGTCCATGCTTTGTTTTGATACATGGATCCTATCTCAGATTTCATGGTTTCTAACCATTTGTCGGAATTTGGGCCCACCATTGCTTCTCCATAGCTCGAGGTTCATTGTTGTCTAGCAACATGACCTTCAAGACAGGATTGCTGTACCACTCAAGTAGTACGCATCCTTGTCACCCCACGAGGTACGGTAGTGACTTGATCCAAAACTTCATGATCACTATCATAAGCTTCTACTTCAATTGGTGTAGGTGCCACGGGAACAACTTCCTGTGCCCTGCTACACACTAGTTGAAGTGACGGTTCAATAACCTTATCAAGTCTCCACCATCCTCCCACTCAACTTTTCGAGACGAACTTTTCCTCGAGAAAGGACCCGATTCAAGAAACAATCCCTATTGCTTCGGATCTGAATTAGGAGGTATACCCAACTGTTTTGGGTGTCCTATGAAGATGCATTTTGTCCGCTTTGGGTTCGAGCTTATCAAGCTGAAACTTTTCCACATAAGCGTCGCAGCCCCAAACTTTTAAGAAACGACAACTTAGGTTTCTCCAAACGGTGTCGTCTCAATGGAATTACGTGGTGCCCCATTAAAGTGAGTGCGGTTGTCTCTAATGCCTAACCCATGAACGATAGTGGTAATTCGATAAGAGATATCATGGTACGCACCATATCCAATAGAGTGCAACTATGATGTTCGGACACACCATCACACTATGGTGTTCCAGCGGTATTAATTGTGAAACAATTTGCACAATGTCCTAATTGTGTGCCAAAACTCGTAACTCAGATATTCTATCCTCTTGTCACGAAGATCTTAAACTTCACTCTGAAATTACTTGAACCATTCAATAATTCAGACTTGTGTTTCATCAAGTAAATGTACTCAACATCTACTCGAATCATCGTGAAGTAAGAACATAACGATATTCATGCATGCCTCAAAGACTCATTGGACTGCACACATCAAAATGTGTCACTTCAACAAGTTGCTATCTTGTTCCATCTTTTTGAAACCGAGGCTTTTAGGTCATCTTGCCCATGTGGTATGATTTGCATATCTCAAGTGATTCAAAATCAAGTGAGTCCAAACGATCCATCCGCATGGAGTTTCTTCATGCGTATACACCAATAGACATGGTTAGCATGTCTCAAACTTTTCAAAATGAGTGAGTCCAAAGATCCATCAACATGGAGCTTCTTCATGCGTTTTATACCATTATGACTTACATGGCGAGTGCCACAAGTAAGTGGTACTATCATTACTATCTTATATTTTTGGCATGAAAATGTGTATCACTACGATCGAGATTTAATAAACCATTCCTTTAGGTGCAAGACCATTGAAGGTATTATTCAAATAAATAGAGTAACCATTATTCTCCTTAAATGAATAACCGTATTGCGATAGACATAATCCAATCATGTCTATGCTCAACGCAAACACCAAATGACAATTATTCTGGTTTAATACTAATCTTGATGGTAGAGGGAGCGTGCGATGTTTGATCAAATCAAACTTGGAAACACTTCCAACACATATCGTCAGCTCACCTTTAGCTAGTCTCCGTATTTTTTTCCGTAGCTCTTTTATTTCGAGTTACTAACACTTAGCAACCGAACTGGTATCTTAATACCCTGGTGCTACTAGGAGTACTAGTAAAGTACACATTAACATTATGTATATCCAATATACTTCTATCGACCTTGTCGACCTTCTCATCTACCAAGTATCTAGGGTAATTCTGCTCCAGTGGCTGTTCCCCTTATTACAGAAGCACTTAGTCTCGGGTTTGGGTTCAACCTTGGGTTTCTTCACTAGAGCAGCAACTGTTTTGCCGTTTCATGAAGTATCCCTTCTTGCCCTTGCCCTTCTTGAAACTAGTGGTTTCACCAACCATCAACAATTGATGCTCCTTCTTGATTTCTACTTTCGCGATGTCAAACAACGCGAATACCTCAAGGATCATCATCTCTATCCTTGATATGTTATAGTTCATCACGAAGCTCTAGCAGCTTGGTGGCAATGACTTTGGAGAAACATCACTATCTCATCTGGAAGATCAACTCCCACTCGATTCAAGTGATTGTTGTACTCGGACAATCTGAGCACAAGCTCAACGATTGAGCTTTTCTCCCTTAGTTTGTAGGCTAAGAAAATCGTCGGAGGTCTCATACCTCTTGGCGTGAGCACGAGCCTGAAAACCTAATTTCAGCCCTCGAAACATCTCATATGTTCATGACGTTCAAAACGTCTTTGGTGCCTCAACTCTAAACCGTTTAACGAACTATCACGTAGTTATCAAAACGTGTATGTCCGATGTTCGCAACATCCACAAACGACGTTTGGGGTTCAGCACACTGAGCGGTGCATTAAGGACATAAGCTTTCTATTGTCTGCATAATTGCTACTGTCATCTTTCAACTATATTTTCTCTAGGAACATATCTAAACAGTGGAACTAAAGCGCGAGCTTACGACATAATTTGCAAAAGGTCTTTTGACTATGTTCAGGATAATTAAGTTCATCTCATGAACTCCCACTCAGATAGACATCCCTCTGGTCATCTAAGAGATTACATGATCCGAGTCAACTAAGCCGTGTCCGATCATCACGTGAGACGGACTAGTCACATCGGTGAACATCTTCATGTTGATCGTATCTACTATACGACTCATGCTCGACCTTTCGGTCTCTGTGTTCCGAGGCCATGTCCGTACATGCTAGGCTCGTCAAGTTAACCCCAAGTGTTTTCGCTGTGTAAATCTGTCTTACACCCGTTGTATGTGAGCGTAAGAATCCATCACACCCGATCATCACGTGGTGCTTAGAAGCGACGAACTGTAGCAACGGTGCACAGTCGGGGAGAACACTTCTTGAAATTTGTAAGGGATCATCTTATTTACTACCGTCATTCTAAGTAAACAAGATGCATAAACATAATAAACATCACATGCAATTATATAGTGACATGATATGGCCAATATCATTTTGCTCCTTTGATCTCCATCTTCGGGGCTCCATGATCATCATCGTCACCGGCATGACACCATGATCTCCATCATCATGATCTCCATCATCGTGTCTCCATGAAGTTGTCTCGCCAACTATTACTTCTACTACTATGGCTACGGTTAGCAATAAAGTAAAGTAATTACATGGCGTTGTTTAATGACACGCAGGTCATACAATAAATAAAGACAACTCCTATGGCTCCTGCCGGTTGTCATAATCATCGACATGCAAGTCGTGAATCCTATTACAAGAACATGATCAATCTCATACATCACATATCATTCATCACATTCTTCTTGGCCATATCACATCACATAGCATACCCTGCAAAAACAAGTTAGGCGTCCTCTAATTGTTGTTGCATGTTTTACGTGGCTGCTATGGGTTTCTAGCAAAACGTTTCTTACCTACGCAAAACCACAACGTGATATGCCAATTGCTATTTACCCTTCATAAGGACCCTTTTCATCGAATCCGTTCCGACTAAAGTGGGAGGCGGCACCGCTAGCCACCTTATGCACCAAGTGCATGTCGGTCGGTGGAACCTGTCTCACGAAGAAATGCGTGTAAGGTCGGTCCGGCCGCTTCATCCCACAATACCGTCGAAACAAGATTGGACTAGTAACGGTAAGCATATTGAACATCATCAACGCCCACAACTACTTTGTGTTCTACTCGTGCAAAGAATCTACGCAATAGACCTAGCTCGATACCCTTTGTTGGGGAGCGAGCAGAAATTCAAAATTTTCCACGTGTCACCAAGATCTATCTATGGAGAAACTAGCAACAAGGGAAGGAGAGTGCATCTACATACCCTTGTAGATCGCTAAGCGGAAGCGTTCATGAGAACAGGGTTGAAGGAGTCGTACTCGTCGTGATCCAAATCACCGGAGATCCTAGTGCCGAGCAGACGGCACCTCCGCGTTCAACACACGTACAGCCCCGGTGGCGTCCCACGCCTTGATCCAGCAAGGAGAGAGGGAGAGGTTGAGGAAGACTCCATCCAGCAGAAGCACAACGGCATGGTGGTGATGGAGGAGCGTGGCAATCCCGCAGGGCTTCGCCAAGCACCAAGGGAGAGGAGGAGGAGGAGAGGCAGGGCTGCGCCTGGAGAGGGAGAGGCTCTCGTGTATCATGGGCAGCCCCCAGGGCCTCATATATATAGGGGAAGGGGAGGGCTGCGCCCCCTCTAGGGTTTCCACCCCCTAGGGGTGGCGGCCAGCCCTAGATGGGTTTGGGGGGGCGGCCAAGAGGGGGAAGAGGGGAGGCGCCCACTAGGTGGGCCTTAAGGCCCATCTGAACTAGGGTTTGCCCTCCCCTCCCCCTGCGCCTTGGGCCCCTTGTGGGCGCACCAGCCCCTTGGGGCTGGTTCCCTCCACACTTGGCCCACACAACCTTCGGGGTTGGTGGCCCCACTTGGTGGACCCGGGACCCTCCGGTGGTCCGATGCGTTACCGATAAACCCCAAACTTTTCCGTGACCAAAACAGGACTTCCCATATATAAATCTTTACCTCCGGACCATTCCGAACTCCTCGTGACGTCCAGGATCTCATCGGGACTCGAACAACATTCGGTAACCACATACAAACTTCCTTTATAACCCTAGCGTCATCGAACCTTAAGTGTGTAGACCCTACGGGTTCGGGAACCATGCAGACATGACCGAGACGTTCTCCGGTCAATAACCAACAGCGGATCTGGATACCCATGTTGGCTCCTACATGTTCCACGATGATCTCATCGGATGAACCACGATGTCAAGGACTCAATCGATCCCGTATACAATTCCCTTTGTCTAGCGGTATTGTACTTGCCCGAGATTCGATCGTCGGTATCCCGATACCTTGTTCAATCTCGTTTCCGGCAAGTTTCTTTACTCGTTCCGTAACACACCATCCCGTGATCAACCCCTTGGTCACATTGTGCACATTATAATGATGTCCTACCGAGTGGGCCCAGAGATACCTCTCCGTCAACCGGAGTGACAAATCCATCTCGATTCGTGCCAACCCAAGCAGACACTTTCGGAGATACCTGTAGTGCACCTTTATAGCCACCCGATTTCGTTGTGACGTTTGGTACACCCAAAGCATTCCTACGGTATCCGGAGTTGCACAATCTCATGGTCTAAGGAAATGATACTTGACATTAGAAAAGCTTTAGCATACGAACTACGATCTTTGTGCTAGGCTTAGGATTGGGTCTTGTCCATCACATCATTCTCCCAATGATGTGATCCCGTTATCAATGACATCCAATGTCCATGGTTAGGAAATCGTAACCATCTATTGATCAACGAGCTAGCCAATAGAGGCTTGCTAGGGACATGGTGTTGTCTATGTATCCACACATGTATTTGAGTTTCCTATCAATACAATTATAGCATGGATAATAAACGATTATCATGAACAAGGAAATATAATAATAATAACTAATTTATTATTGCCTCTAGGGCATATTTCCAACAGGAAGATCACCCTTTTTATGAACTGAACCGACGTGGCCGCATCACACTTGCTAACAGGCTCTGCCTCGACCCACTTTGTAAACTTGTCAACTGCGACCAGCAAGTGTGTTTTCTTGTCCTTGGACCTTTTAAAAGGTCCCACCATGTCCAGCCCCCAGGTTGCAAACGGCCAAGTAATTGGAATCATCCTCAATTCCTGAGCCGGTATGTGAGCACGTCTAGAAAACTTCTGGCAACCATCACATCGCCTGACTAGTTCCTCCGCATCAGCATGGGCAGTCAACCAATAAAAACCATGGCGGAATGCTTTGGCCACCAAGGATTTTGAACCGGCGTGGTGACCACAGTCCCCTTCATGGATCTCACGCAATATCTCACGGCCTTCCTCGGGGACACACAACGCTGAAACGCATACGACATGCTGCAATGATGCAACTCGCCATTATATATGGTCATAGACTTAGACCGCCGAATTATCGTCGGGCCAGCGTCTCATCTTACGTAACTCGCCCGGTTCATGTATGCCAAATAAGGGGCGCCCAATCCGGAATGACATGCAAGGCTGCCACCAACTGAGCCTCCAGATCAGGAATAGCCAAATCTACTTCATCAGGAAGCTTGACCGACGGATTGTGCAGTACGTCAAGGAAGACATTGGGCGCGACCGGTTTACGTTGGGAGCCCAGCCGGCTTAGAGCATCCGCCGCTTCGTTCTTCCGACGATCCACATGGTCCACTTGATATCCTTTAAAGTGTCCTGCAACAACATCCACCTCCCGACGGTATGCTGCCATGAGTGGATCTTTGGAATCCCAAGTACCTGATACTTGCTGGGCCACCAAGTCCGAGTCACCAAAGCATTTAACCCGGCTGAGATTCATCTCCTTAGCCATCCGGAGACCGTGGAGCAAAGCTTCATACTCAGCTGCATTGTTAGTACAAGGGAACATTAAGCGGAGAACATAACAGAACTTGTCACCTCGCGGGGAAGTTAATACGACTCCAGCCCCCAAGCCCTCCAATTGCCTGGACCCATCAAAGTGGATGGTCCAATAGGTATGATCCGGCTTTTCTTCAGGCGCTTGCAACTCCGTCCAATCATTAATGAAATCCACAAGTGCCTGAGACTTTACTGCCGTCCGAGGCACATAC
Source organism: Aegilops longissima (assembly GCA_021605205.1). Lineage (NCBI taxonomy): Eukaryota > Viridiplantae > Streptophyta > Magnoliopsida > Poales > Poaceae > Aegilops > Aegilops longissima. The sequence goes on from CM038681.1 coordinate 81,996,064, forward strand.
CTTAAACCGTGCGGCCCAAGTTCTATAGCCCACTTAGCAATCCGCCGATCGCTTCCGGTTCTGTATGATATCGCCCAAAGGAGATGGGCCGACCACCGTGATGGGGTGCCCTGAAAATATTGCTTCAGCTTCCGCTTGCCATAAAACTCCATATACCAGCTTACGCCAATGCGGATATCTGCTTAGACTCAATGAGGACCTCGCTGATGTAATAAACCGCCGTTGAACGGATATTCCTTCCTGCCTCTTTCCGCTCCACTACGATGGCAACGCTTAACTGCCACGGCATTAGCATCAACATATAATGAAGCGGCTCTTTGTCAATGGGAGCGGCGAGAACCGGCGGGTTGGCCAACTGCCGCTTTAAATCCTCCAATGCTTCATCGGCAGCTGAACTCCAGACAAACTGATCCGTCTTCTTCAGCATCTGCTACAAAGGAATGGCCTTTTCTCCTAAGCGGCTGATAAACCGGCTTAGCGCGGCAATCTGACCCGCCAATCACTGGACATCATTGATGCACTTTGGCTTAGCCAAGGAGATGATAGCTGTAATTTTATCCGGATTAGCTTCAATCCCTCTATTGGACACAAGAAAACCCAATAACTTGCCTGCCGGAACACCGAAGACACACTTAGCCGGGTTGAGCATCATCTTGTACACCCGCAAGTTGTCAAAAGTTTCCTTTAGATCCTCAATCAACGTTTCCTTCCTCCTTGACTTAACCACAATATCATCCACATAAGCATGCACATTACGGCCGATTTGTTCATGCAAGCAATTCTGTACGCAACGTTGATAAGTTGCTTGGGCGCTCTTGAGCCCAAAAGGCATAGATACATAGCAGAAGACTCCAAAAGGGGTGATAAACGCCGTCTTCTCCTGGTCCTTAACCGCCATCTTAATCTGATGATATCCGGAATACGCATCCAAAAAACTCAAACGCTCACAACCCGCCGTAGCATCAATAATCTGATCAATGCGTGGGAGGGCGAAAGGATCTGCTGGACAAGCTTTGTTAAGATCTGTGTAATCCACACACATACGCCAAGTGCCATTCTTCTTGAGGACCAACACCGGATTAGCAAGCCACTCTGGATGGAAAACTTCAACGATAAACCCTGCCGCTAAGAGCCTAGCAACTTCCTCTCCAATGGCCTTGCGCCTTTCCTCGTTAAACCGGCGAAGAAACTACTTTACCGGTCTGTACTTGGTGTCAACATTAAGAGTGTGCTCAGCGAGCTCCCTCGGTACACCTGGCATGTCAGAAGGCTTCCATGCAAAAATGTCCCGATTCTCACGGATGAACTCGATGAGCGCGCTTTCCTATTTAGGATCCAAGTTAGCAATGATGGTAAACTGCTTGGACGAATCGCCGGGCACAAAATCAACAAGTTTCGTCTCAGCCGCCGATTTGAACTTCAAATCCGGATCATGCTCTGTAGTTGGTTTCTTCAAAGGGGTCATATCCGCCGGATCAACATTGTCCTTATAATATTTTAACTCTTCGGTGGCACAAACCGACTCTACATAAGCCGCATCACCTTCCTCGCACTCCAAAGCGATCCGGCGGCTCCCATGAACCGTTATCGTCCCATTGTGACCCGGCATTTTCAGCTGCAAATAGACATAACAGGGCCGTGCCATAAACTTAGCATAAGCCGACCGCCCAAAGAGGGCGTGGTAAGGGCTTTGAATTTTCACCACTTCGAACGTCAACGTTTCCGATCTGGAGTCATGTTCATCCCCGAAGGCCACCTCCAGAGCTATCTTACCGACCGGGTACGCTGACTTGCCAGGCACCACACCATGAAACACTTTACTGGACGGCCTGAGATGCTTATCAGTCAACCCCATACGTCGGAAGGTCTCATAGTACAGGATGTTGATGCTGCTCCCTCCATCCATAAGCACTTTGGTAAACTTGTATCCTCCCACCTGAGGTGCCACCACTAGGGCTAGCTGACCCGGATTGTAAACCCGGGGAGGATGATCCTCTCGGCTCCATACAATAGGCTGCTCTGACCAGCGCAGGTAATGCGGTGCGGCCGGTTCAACAACACTGACCGCCCGCTTTTGAATTTTCCGGTCTCGTCTGTCCAAGCTGGTGGAAAAGACATGGTACTGTCCACCGTTCAACTGCTTTGGATTACTTTGGTAACCCGACTGCTGCTGTTGTTGATTGTAACCCCCTTGGGTCTGATTGTTCTGATTGTCTTGCCCGCCCGGATTACCACCGAACCCCGGGCCGGAATTTCCTCCACCGTAACCCGGGGCGGACCCTGAACCGCCGCCGGGCCCTTGATCATACCGGAAAGCATTAGAGTTTTTGAACTCCTGCATAATATAACAATCCTTCCAGAGGTGGTTCGCTGGTGCCTCCTTCGTCCCATGCTTCGGACAAGGTTGATTCAATAGGTAATTCAAACGATCCGGATTGTGACCTTGCGCACCGCCCCGGTTTGATTGCTTACCCTTGCGCCGCTGACCCTTGTCCTGCGCGTTGGTGTTGGCCACGAAGCCCATGTTACCGTTTGCTTTACGCTTGTTTCCCCCATTGCCTGCCGAATGATGCTGCTGGCCTCTGGAGTTGCTGTTCTGTTTTCCCTTCCCTACTTCGTCGCCCTCGGACTCGGGATCCTTGGTACTATCAGAATCGGCATACTTTACCAAAACGCCCATGAGAGTGCCCATGTCATTGCAAAAACGCTTCATGCGACCCAGCTTCAACTTCAACGGTTCGAACTGGCAATTGGCTTCCAAGGTTAAGATCGCGAAATCAGGGTTGATCCGGTCTGAAGAATGTAAAACTTCCGAAACGCGGCGCACCCAATGGGTTGTGGATTCTCCTCCGCTGGACACAAGCCGCCAAATCCACCACGCACATGGGCTGCTTACGGTGTCTTTGAAATTTTGAATGAACCGGTCCATAATCGGGTCCATGAACTGATCGAGTTAGGCGGCAAGTTCTTCAACCAAGCACGGGCCGCACCTTCCAACATCATGGTGAAATACTCGCACACGCAGCTTCATCCACATCCAGCATCTACATGGCCATCTCATAGCTTTCTATCCACGCTCGAGCCAAATCGGCGGTATAATTGGGCACCTTGCGTGGCCCTTTGAAGTCCTTGGGCAAACGCACATTGCGTAAAGCGGGACGAGGCAAGGCACCCCAAAGAGCCAGACGTGACCCCGGTTCAAGATGGTCGGACGAACCGCGCGAGCTGATGATCCTCGGTTGTGCTGCTAACTCGCCTCCCTCGTGCCTGGCCGGTCCACCACCACTTGAGCGTCTTGAAGCCACCCGCCGGGTTGTTGCCTTGAGGCGGACCGCGCTGCGCATTGCTTGATACGGCGGTTAAATCGGTAGCGTCGGCTATAGCTCCGGCTTGGGCGGGGTGGAGTGGATCCGATCCCGACTGTATGAATACGCTTCCTGTTGAGCCAGGGCCGTCCTGAGGAGCTCCTTAACCCGGTGTGTCTCTACCGCCTGTGGTGAATCACCTTCAATTGGAATCGCCTCCAACCGTGCCGCAGCCGCAACAAGATTATCCATCGGGTTGGAGTAGTGACCCGGAGGTGTCTGCACAACCTGGGGCGCGCCGGTATGATGGCGAGGCAGATCTATCACACGGGGCTGAATCGGCTCGCCCGTCCCGGGTGCTTCCGGCCGGTTCACCATCGGCGGCGGATTACTGGTCCCTGCCCCTGGGGTATTAAAGAGCTCTCTTCCCTCTAAAACCGACGGCAAACGGGATCTGTACTTCCTTTTCATGACTTCATGTGACGCACTCTGATCCAGCATGAGCCTATAAGCCTGTGCATCCAAAGCGGCCCGTTCCGCCGCCATCCTCACGTCCGCGGCTGCCAGATCCGCTTTAGCTTTAGCGATCTGTTCCTTCACCTTTGCAATCTCTGCGTTGTACAGGTCCTGATCTACCGGATTAGCCTCTGCCATGAGCGCGGCCAATGCGTCGAATAACTCTGATAAAACTTGAGCCGGTGGGCGCACAGGGCCTCCTTCCCCGGCTGCCACCACTGCTGCTGAACCGGCGACGATGGGCGCCGCGGTCGAAGAGTGAAGCGTCGCTTGTGTACCGGCCATGAAAATTCCAACCCGGCTGGGTAGATCAAAGGGGTCCGGAATACTCTCACCGTCGGAACAGCCCCCGATCTGGCCATCTTGCAGCTGGTACAAAGACTCGGTTTCTCCGGCGGACGACTCGTCGCCAGAGTAGACAACGGTTTCGCCGCCAGATGCTGATCCGCCCTCGTAGTCTTCGTGGACGACTCCTACGAAAGCACGCCTGACAGCCGGTTTAGCCAGGGCAGGACTCTTCTTCGCCCGCTGAGCCATCTCGACGAGGTCGGTGCAGACGTCCGGCCCAGGCCCTGGCTCGCCGATCTTGCCGATGAACGTGTATGCCACCAAAGGGGACCGGTACCAGACTCGATCGAGCCGCCTCGGGGCCCCAGTCCGATCGTCGATGTAGAGCTTGCCGCGACGACTCTTAGTCATCCGCCCACAGCATAGCCTTCGAGTCGCCGAACTTGCCCCTAAGATCATCAAACCATCGTGCGATAGCCCCACGGTGGCGCCTAACTGTCATGGAATCGCCACGGCAGATGTCCTCGTGAAAGGAATTAGTCGCGGGGCCATCGTGCGGGTTAACTTAGAGGGTTAAAGCGGACACAAAGACACGGAGTTATACTAGTTCGCCCTTCGATGAAGGTAAAGCCTACGTCTAGTTGTGATGGGATTGATGTGATTTCGCGACTAGGGAGCAATAGCCGCCTCAGCCTCGAATTGTGCTGTCTCTAAACCGCCGCCGGATCGTCCCCTTATATACACGGGTTGGCCCCGCCGGTCTCTGAGTCCCGATCCGCTTATACAAGTGTCGGCCCGGTCTCTTCTCTCTTATCTTCAAAGACAAGTTACATGACTCAGGCGGTTTACATTTATGGATCCTAATCCGCCTCTGGGCTCTGGGCCTCGTACCTTCATGGGCCTGGATTGTAGACGAGGGTAAACCGGCCCCTTCAGGGCGGTTTATATTCAGTAGTTATATCCCCAACAGCGAGGCCTAGGAAGGGGACGACGGGGAGCCAGGGAAGATGCGGCAGTGGAAGCCCGCGCGGAGAGGAGTACGAGGATTCATTGGTTCGGCTGCGGTGTGAGGCTGCCATCATCGGAGGGTCTGGCCAGCGGTGGGAATAGTAGGGGCGGTGAGGCCTCCGCGGCAGCACATCCGGCCACGAGAGGCAGGAGCATGCGGCACGACCGGCGCTGCTTTGGGCGGCTGGAGCAAGAAGACCAGAGGTTGAAGAAGCACTACGGCCGTTGGATGGACATCGTACGGTCACTGGAGCTAGAATCGTTTATATTGACTAAGTTGACAAAGCCCTCCGTCCTTGTCAAGTTAGCCTCCCTCCAAGGTGGGTCCCAGCTAGCAGGGGGTATTCATTTTTCTGTGCGTAATAAGGAGGCACTTCCGGTGGGTCCGAGCTGACAGCAGGGGGGATGTTTTTTTCGTGAAATACGACGGCCCGTCGGGTGGGTCCCAGCAGTCATGGGCAAATGTTTTTTAACGAAATACTGGTGGCCTGTCCGGTGGGTCCCTGCTGTCAGGTGGAGGAATAATTATTTTCCGCGTAATAAGGAGGCACTTCCTTTCGGCTGCTGTGGACCCAGCTGTCAGCCTCTCCACGTACAGTATTCTCCCGATGAAATTTGGTCATTGACCACATTGACCACGCCGCGCCGAGAGCACCACGGCATTGGACGACGGCGAGGCCTAGGAAGGGGACGACGCGGAGCCGGGGAAGACGCGACAGTGGATGCCCACGCGGAGAGGAGTACGAGGGTTCACTGGTTCGGCTGCGCTGCCGTCGCCGTAGAATAACAGGGGTGTGGGTGAGTGGAGTGGACAGATGGCCTGGCCGGCGGTGGGAGTAGTATGGGGGCGGTGAGGCCTCCGCGGCAGCACAGCCGGCCATGGGAGGCAGGAGCAGGCGGCATGACCGACGCTGCTTTGGGCGGCTGGAGCAAGAAGACCAGAGGTTGAAGAAGCACTACGGCCATTGGATGGACATCGTACGGTCAGTCGAGCTAGAATCGTGCATATTGACTAAGTTGACAAAGCCCTTTGTCCCCGTCAACTTAGTAGGCCCACTATACTGGGTCCCAGCTAGCAAGGGAGTATTCATTTTTTTGTGTGTAATAAGGAGGCACTTCCTTGCGTGCGAAGATATAGCTGGTGGGGCTGAGCTGTCAGCGGTGGTAACATTTTTTTCGTGAAATACAGAGGCTCTTTCGGTGGGTCCCAGATGTCAGGTGGAGGAATCGTTATTTTGCGCGTAATAAGGAGGCATTTCCTTGCGTGCGGCCGTGGACCCAGCTATCAGCCTCTCCACATACAGTCCACTTCAGGTGCATGTCGGTCGTTGACCACGTTGACCACGCCACGCCGAGAGCACCAGGGCGGTAGACGATGGCGAGACCTAGGAAGGGAACAACACGGAGGCAGGGAAGACTTGGCAGTTGTTTCGCACGCGGAGGGGAGTACGACTGTACGAGGGTTTACTGGTTCGTCTGCCGTCGCCGGAGAATAACAGCAGGTGTGGGACTGTGGGTGAGTAGAGGGATGGCTAGGCCAGCGATGGGAGTACGGTGGGGCGGTGAGGCCTACGCGGCAGCACAGCCGGCCGTGGGCAGGAGGGAGCAGGCAGTCCCGCCGGCGCTTGTTTGAGCGGCTGGAGCAGGAAGAGCAGAGATTGAAGAAGCACGACAGCCGTTGGATGGAGATCCAACAGTATACAGGCCATCTGTGGAAAGCTTCAAATCTGTGGAAAACAGCATACATCCCATCTGCCATTATTTCAAATGATTTACAGCCCATTTGCTAATTCTTACGGGTTTTTTTGGAGCCCATATTCTTTTTGTTAGCATTACAACCCATATTGTGGCCACGGTTAAAAAAATATACGAAATTTTGCATATGTCGGTGCGGTCTGAACTGTTTTTAATCCCGAAATTTCGAGTCACCTTCAGACTGATTTTAAAAATAAATGTATATCAACATAAAATCCAATAAATTGTCCACGCATAAAAATCAATGCAATTTAAAATCTTGAAATGAAAAAAAGATATTTGAAACTAATTACCGGTTTGATGTGTTTTAAAAATGTACAGCCCATTTCTCATTACTGATAGGCCATTTTCTCGGCCAGCCCAAATGAAGCTCTCCTCGTCTTGAAAGATTTGCAGCCCAACAGGCCTGATAAAGCGACTTACTTGACAAATCACAAAAAAACTGGGCTAGCCATTTTCAGAAAGAAAAAAAAAACTACTGGGCTGGTCTGTGGTAAACATAAAAGAAAAGGCTGTCTAGACAGGCGAGTGTCCCGCGACAGCCCAGCTTGACACCGCTTCCGTCTCAAAACAAATTAGATAAATGCCACTCCAATTATGGCGATTCATAAAATGCCACTGCAATTTCCAAACTTTGAAAAATGCCATCGCAATTTTGCAAACTTTGAAAAACGCCACTGCAGTTTGCAAACTTTGAAAACGCCACCCGGACTTCAAAAATGCCACTAGAAATGGCATGAAATGGCATTTTCAAAGTTTGAAATTGCAGTGGCATTTCTCAGATACACCAGATTTGGAGTGGCATTTATCATATTAACCGAAAACAAAAATAACTGGGCGAGCTCTTTGGGTCCCTCGTGTCGACCGCTCGTTGTAATTCTCTCGTTTATTGACTATGTTGACAATGGCATGGGACCCAGATGTCAGAAATCCACTAGGAGGAGCCATTTTTATTGGCTTGAAATAAGGAGGCACTTGCTTGCGTACTGCCATGACCTTGGCGGGTTCCTGCTGTCATCCTCTCCACGTACAATCATCTCCTGATTGTGTACGCGTCAACTTGCTAGGCCCACAAGTCAGCCTCTAAACCCGTGGAGGCCAAATACAACCCATTTAAAAAAATAACAGCCCATTCCATATGCTCAAACGGAAAGTTCAACATTTAGAGCACAGTAATAGGTCTGATCCACATATAGAGTACTGAACTTCCACGTTGACAACCATCATAGCCAAGTTAACTATCTACTCCCACTAATACTTTAGTAGCGTACAAGTACTAACTCTTAGCTAACTAGATGATGCCGGCCGCCATCTGTGGTACATGCTAAACGCCAGCACTGGCGTCCTGCGCCTCGCCTCGGACTTGCAAGAGGTGCGATAGGGTGCGTTGCTCGCGCGCGTTGGCCCTTTCCATGCCGGCGTGGTCCACCAAAGCTTTGGCTTCCAAGCGGGAAACCCACTTGACGAGCTGGTAGTAAAAATCGGCATCGCGAAAGCGTGCGTGCCTGATAGCCTCCAGGGCTATTTGCCGGGCGCCGGCCTCCACGTAGTCGGCCCAGTTGCGGGCACTCTGCTCGCGACTCAGAGCGTCGGTGCGCTGCTGCTCCATGTCCCGCTGGCGGCGCAAATCGGTGATACGCTGCTCCTTCGCTAGGCGGTCACGCTCCAACAACTCCTGCTCCTCCACCATGCAGTCGTGCTCCAACAACTCCTCGATCTTTGCATTACCATCTAAAGACAGATAGAATGCCTCCTCCCTCCGTCTGCCTTCCGGTGAAAAACCGAACACTAGTTCCGGCGGTGACCGCCTCCGGCGTCGCCTACCACAGACGGGCGGGGGCATGGCGGACGTGGCGAGCGACGTCGGGCCGGTGGGGGCTTATGAGGATATGGCGAGTTGGGTCACGGTGGCACCGGAGAAGGCCGGAAAACAGTACTTATAGGGGGAAGGTAGCGCGACGGTCATCGGAATTCAATGCATAATGGCTTAGCGTGCCAGCTTGCCGTGGAAAACTAGAGAAACTGAAATTATGACTGTGCCGTCCTGTCCCGTCTGGGTCGCACGCCGGCATGGCGGTCAAACGAGTGCACTCGAATCATCTCCCTCCTTGTCAATAATGATTCCATGGATTTAAAAAGCCCGCAACAATTAAAGTGTATCTTTTTTCACATCAGTTAGCTGCCTTAATTACGGCCGGCTGCATGCAGGCACTCAGAATCGCTTGCAGGCAGTACGCGAAGCAGCATACAACGAGTCGCAGCCGAGGGCACGCATGCAGCCACTTAAAGCGCTGGAATTAATTAGGCTTAAACTTCTGCATGCCGTTAATTATTGCCATGCCTTGGTCTTGCTGCTTTGCTCACGGGACTAATAAACCCGGACGGAGGAGTACCTTGGTTGGTGAGAGGTTTGAATTAAGCCCTGCAAACCGGAAAGGAGGTACTAGTACGTGCGTGATCCGATATTTATTCGTGTAGGATCGAGTAGGTCGTTTCTTGAATTGAGCCCTGCAAACCGGAAAGGAGGTAGTACGTGCGTGATCCCTATTTATCAGTGTAGGATCGATAGTGTAGCTTGTCAGTTTCTTTAGAGGTAGGCATTTTTATCCGTGTAGGATCGATAGTGTAGCTTGTCAGTTTCTTCAGAGGTAGGCATTTTTATTCAAAAAAACTGCCACTTCGCATCTTGCGTCGCAAATAAAACTGCCAGGAGCGCATTTGTGGGCTAGCTAGTGATCGATAGGTAACTTGTAAACACTGAGCGAACAGAAATAAGTAACTGTTAATGCATCTCAATGATTCATAGATCATATACAAATATGTAGCTCCAAAAGCAAAGATCAGCCACTTCGGATCTTGTGTCGCAACTAAAACTAACTAGTACGATTCCCATACATAAGATCAACATGTTAATGCATCTCAATGATTCACAGATCACATACGAATATGTAGCTCCAAAAGCAAAGATCTAGAAAAAACATCTGTTCTTCCTACTAACATGGATGCTTCTCTTGGCCAACATTCAAGATGCATGAAAGACAAATTTGTTTGTGAAGTCTACAATTCCTCTTGCAAACGTAAGTGGTTTCACCAACAGCTAGAACCATGAGAACGAACCACACATGATGGAGGAACATCCATTGCAATATGATTTGGTCTTCTCTCGATCACACCGCGAGACTATTTTCGGAATACAAACTTTAACTTAGGCAAAATGATGCCCATTGCATAATCGGACCAAAGCAATGAAGCACCTAGTGTTGGCCAGTAAATAGTACAGTACTGCTTTTCTGGAGTCCATGAAGTGACTATCCAATCTTTGTGTCTATTTTCAAATGGCACTGCATGCAGTCACTATACTATTCTCTTATGCAGTTCAGCCAAAATTGCGGACACTTTGTTTGTTTGCCAAATAGCAATGGGCAGACATCTCTGTCTGCACAAATATCAAGCAGCTAGTAAACATATACCACACCATGTTCGCAGTGATGGAAGAGGTGAAATCGATACAACCGAAATTGAGCATCCAATCACTGAATCCTGTCCTGCACCTCCAATGTAGGTCCACCCTGCCAATAAATTCACATGCAAAGCACTAGTATTACTATCTAATGACAGTACAAAAAGAGTAGCAAGATAGTAGCAAACCATGTACCTTCGTAATGAACATCTCATAGTGCCACCAATTGGATATAAAGGTTTGGAAAAAAAACATGCTCCTAATGTTGAACCAGTTGGACTTTTTGTGCAGTTCCACTAAAATCGAGCATCCCTGTTTGCATAGATATTGAAAGTGTGATTACGATAAAAGTGGCACTAGTTGAAGCATAGACTCACAGATATAAGCATTCCAATTTCTTAATGGGAAAAGGTAGCAAGACTGTTTCTAACCACCTGTTTGAAATAAATAAAGCAACAACGGTTGATGTCAGGAAGGCATACATAGTTTTTTCTAAAAAATTGAGCCAGTCCTGACCTTTCCTCTTGTTTTAAGCAAATTTTGTGCAGTTCTACTAAAATAAAATGCCATCACTGTCGTGGAATTGTCACGGCAGATGTCCTCTTGCAAGGACTTAGTTGTGGAGCCATCGCAACTAGGAAGCTTAAAGGGGTTAATCGGGACAAAGGACATGAGAGAGTTATACTAGTTCGGCCTCTTACGGTGAAGGTAAGGCCTACGTCTAGTTGGGTTGATATTGCTAGGGTTTCGATGACCAGGGAGCGAGATACGCTATGCCCGGTTCTCGAGGAGTTGTTTCTTGCCCTAAGCTGCCGGTGGTCGCCCCTTATATACGGGGATCGCCTGCGACCTCTGAGTCCGGCCGGCTCATAAACAGTGTCCGGCTCGGTGACTAGCTAATTCTACCTTATGATACAAGTCATGCCATTACGGCGGTTAACTATTACGGGCCTTAAGTCGCCTGTGGGCTTTTAGACCCTTTATTGAACCGCCATCTTCATGCTTGGTCTTGGGCTTCTTCTGATGAATCCTTCTTTGCGTAATCCGGCCCCTCACGGGCGGCTTACGCAAATAGTTATATCCCCAACATTAGGCCCCAGATTGATTTGAACCGGTTCATGTCAATCTTAAAATATCTTAAGAAACAAGCCTTTCTGTCTTCTGTCTGTGCAAAGGTTATAACCCGCTGTGACGTCATCTTCTGGATCCGTGATAACCCACCGTGACGTCATCTTCCATTAAATGCTTAGTTTATTCTGTCATATCTTGAACATATCTCTTTCTTTACTGACCATCCCGAAAACCGAGGCGTCGGAGCCATTGGATAATGATACCTTGCCTCCTCGTTTCTTGTGCCTTCCCAGTCAACCTCTCCTTATAAACAGACACGACCTAGGTCTTTCCATTCTCCCCCCTTCAGTCGTCTTCCTCCTTTCACTGTTTCACTACCGCACGAGCTCCGCCGCCGCCGCCGCCGAGCTCCTCGTCTTCTCCAACTCAGGCCGCTGCATCAACCTGTCTTGACCAGAGAAACGTGATGAACCTCTGACGCAGTCCTCCATCTGTAAGTCCCTTTCCTTTCCTACCTTAGATCTGCATTACAGTTTTTCAAGTTCGTCAGTGTTCGTCGCCGCCCGTTGCAAGCCCTTGATAGATTTCACCTCCAACGCCTTTTTCTGATCGTCAAATAGTGTAGAACTGCTGCGGCGACTATTTCGCACCCATTTTGAATGAAAATAGACCCCTTTTCCTTTGTTCGGGGCTTCCTTCGAGCGTATGAGCTTCTCTGCACTAGTTTTAGGTCTAGAAATTTTTCTTTTCAGAGCGACCGTTTGATCCAAAATAATAACTGCAGTTTGTGAAACTTGTTTGTTCCATACTTACCCAAAAAAATGCATCTGTTAGATCTGTTTTAATCACGGCAATCTGTACAACCGGTTTTAAAAAGACAACACTGATTGTCAGCTTTGTTTGCTTCTGGCGACTTAAGATAATTTAACTGCTTTTGATACCTGTAGCGGTTTAAGCATCACTGCACAATTAGCCATATGTCATTAGACCCCATCTTAAGCCGCCATCTTGAATAGACTTTAAAATATTTTCTTCCGGGTTAAAGTTAAACCGGAAATTCTTATTTTGTCATAGGCTTCCACTTGCATAATGGCACCCAAAGCTCCTGTGACCTGTAACTGGGTCAAGTCCACTGTTACCAAAAGCACTTTGTCTAAGGCCATCTACCCGCGAAGGAGGTCATGTCTTATCGTGCTCCTGACCCGTCAGAGGAGAAACCTCAACCCAAGGAGGGGGAAGTGATCGTTTTTACTAATCATATGAGCCGCGGATTTGCTCCACCCGGTTCAAAATTCTTCAGGGATGTTTTGCAATTTCTTGACATCAGACCTCAAGACATCGGGCCCAATTCCGTGTCAAATATTTGCAACTTCCAAGTCTTCTGCGAGGTGTACCTTGGAGAAGAACCCAACTTACTTTTGTTCAGAGAATTGTTTTACTTAAACCGGCAGAATGAACGTGCCAATGGGCCCAGTTCTGGAACTTGGCGGCATCTCAATTCAACGGCGGAGAGACTGCCTTTTCCCTTATGCTGAACTGCCAAGCCACCCAAAGGATTGGAATCAGACATGGTTCTACTGCCAGGACACTTCTCCGACTGATGAAAACCCGCTGCCCGACTTTCGTGCTCTGCGCCTTGAATCCAATCATCCGCTGCCAGACAAGCTAACTGCTGTTGAACGTCTACCACTTGCTCCCACTATCAAGAAAATCAAAGCTCTCTTGAGGAACGGCTTAGACGGCATTGACTTGGTCCGAGTCTGGATTTCTTGGCGAGTGATTCCGTTAAGCCGTCGCACCGGCTTAATGTGCACTTACTCAGGCGAGAAGAATGACCCACTGCATCATAGTCCTGACGACTTACCAGATGATATGGTTGAAGCTACAACTCAATCTTTAATGAAAGAGGGCTCAGTGGTTAGTAATGCCTTCGGCTTACTTCCTTTCTGCAAGAACCCGGCCCCTGCAGTATGTCATTATCCTCAATAATTACCTTTATTGCATTATATCATGTTTTTTACTCATAACCCTGTGTCAATATTTACAGGCAGATGCTAACTTCTGGAAGGTCAAATATGATCATGAGGCTGCCAAACAAGCCAGAGCGGCCAAGAGAGCCGAGAGAAAAGCCGCCAAGACAGGAACTTCAAGCAAGAAGAAGCCAAGGGCTTCAGATATGTTAAAACTGGATGATACTGATGACGATGAAGAAGAGGTAACTCTTAACTCCCCTGGCTCTTTTATCATCACCTTATTGACATTAATTCCTTTCAGGAGGACACGGGAAACAGCCAAGCCCCTGAGGAAGAGGTAACTATAATCTCCTCCGACTCCGAGCCTTTGCCGCGGCAGAAAATCAGAAGAGTGACCCGGAAAGTAAGATTTTCACATCCTTTAGCTTACCAAGATCCTCAATTTCTTTTGAAGCGACAGATTTATGAGAGCCGGAGGCAGACCCGGACAAGCAAAGACATGGAACTTTCCTCCGGCTTACCTGATGTGACTAGGAAACGCAGGCCTGAGGTTATCTCCGACTTACGTCCTCTTTTTCCTTTGGTGGGTTTCATTCGTCAACCTCTCAATTCATCTAACTCCAACTATCAGGATACTTCACCTTCCTCTGGCGAGTTTATGCAATCAAATATGCTGGCTTTCAAAACCGCACCAGGGTAATGACCACTTACTTACCTTATGTTTACCTTACTCATACTCTTGTATTAATTCCTCTGACTTGTCCATAGTGTACAAGTAAAGCCCAGTATGAGGGCAAAGAAGACTAAACCGTCCAAAGAAACGGTTGTAACTGAACCGGAGCTTGGAACGGCCGCTCCCGATGTCTCTACCCACGAGCCGCCGTCTGAACCATCTCATGACATTCCAGCGCCTACCTCTGACCCGCCTGCCGAACAAGCCCTCGACGGCTCTGTCAACCCGGAGATTCCTAGCCCGACCAAGGCAGATGACCCGAAAGTTGAGATCACCAAGACTCATTTTATTGAACCGGGACAGCCCATTGTTCTTGCCAAGTGCTCTGCCAAAGAGGAACTTTTGGAGCGCCGAAAGGCCAAGATGGACATTACCGATTACACTCATCTGAGCATTGGAGATATTGTCTCCGGCTACATAAACCAAGTGCACAACAGTCGTGACCTGGAGATTGACATGGTGAAACAAATCCATCAAAAATCTGAGGTATCACTTTTGTTACCTTTCCTTATTAATACTTACTGTACCAGCCCCCAAGTCTACTGCTTATAAGAAAATATGATGTAGACATAGAATCTGTTTATCATTGCCTATCAAACACCCGACTTATCTCAAAAACCGACTATAGAAGAAGATATTTAACCCAGTGTAGTATAATACTTTTGAACTTGCAATACGCATTAGCCCCCAAGTGCCAAGTATCTTTGCTTGCAAAGTGCTTGGGACTTAACTTTCATGAACCGGAGTAGTAATTTAGAGTTCTTCAATATACATTAGCCCCCAAGTGTCAAGTATCTTTGCTTGCAAAGTGCTTGGGACTTAATGTCATCTGATAATAATTCTGATTATAACCCGGTATTGACGCAGGCCACCATAAGCCAATTTGAGTCGGAGATTGCTGACTAGAAGAATCGCCTGAAAGCTCAAGAGGTTGAAATCCAGAAGGCCAACTCCAAGTTTGAGTTCAGCGTGTCTGAACAAGAGAAATTGAAGAAAGCCTTTGAAGCTGATAAAAAAGTATGGGCTGATGAAAAGGTCTCTTTGGTGACCCGGGCCGAGAAAGCAGAGGCGTCGCTTGCAGACGCAACAGCCGAGCTATCCGGCTTAAAACGCCAAATATCTCAAATGGTCTCAGCAATCTTTGGTAAGCTATTTGAGCAAACATTAAATACTGCCATCCTTCTTTAGATGACTATTTCCATTGTTTCCTCCGGCTCATCCGACGTCTATTCACGCAGGCCCCAGGAGCTCAAATCTTAACCAGAGCATGTTAATCAAGCTAAAGGCGGTTTATACTCTGGTGGAACAACTCTACACCGGGTCACAACGTGCTTTGGCCATTGTGGCTTTATCAAATGACGTTCCCCATCTCCTGGAAGAAATGCTAAAGCGGCTTGCTGTGCTACCTCAGCGGGTTCAAGAGCTAAGACGGGCATCTGCGAGAGCCGGAGCTATAGCCGCATTGAGCCGGGCCAAGGCATGGCTACCAGAGCTAGATCCGGCCGACATCGCTCTTGGATATCCAAACTTGAAGGAGGATGGTACCGTGTTTAATGATAAGGGTTTCACCGCCTGCGTGAAGGAGATACGCCCTGTGGCCACGCTTATTGAGAATGACACTGACCTTACCAAGTATCAGCCAGGTTATGACAGCGAGAACCGGAGACTACCAATGCCCACTATGATGATGTCAACCTGATCCCTCCAATTCGTAAGCATACTTTTGCCCCTGAAGTCGACCCAGCCGGGTTAATAGATGATGAATCTGAGTTTGAAGATTTGAGTGGCATTGACTAGGCGTCATCAACCTTCCAGGACAGGGCAGCCGACGAAGGAGCGGATAAGGATAACCAGGAAACGTCAGGTCAACCAAAGGAGTGAACCATCAGGCGTCGTATGTTTATGTCTTGTGGAAAAACAATGCTTCATTATTCAGAGAGTTTTGTAACAGGGTAGAAAAAACACTTGATTTTCACCATGCCTTCGCGCATGTTTGCGGTACTCAACACTTGCTTAAGCTGCCGTCATTATATGCTTCCGGCTTATATTGGTCTTCTGTTTCCTTTATGTTTAAAAGAAATTTCTTGCATCGCCCTGCATACAGAACAAACACAAGTCCCTCGGCGACTGACTGCATAGGGGGTCACATAATGTGTTGATAACCCGTACTATGAATCAAAAAATCATAAAAACGGGTTCTCGATTATATCCTTGAGTTACAATCGTAACAGCATACTTGTGATCCTTTGATTACCTTGCCGGCTTATTTGACCCGAACAATGAAGGTAAATCTCATTAATCCTGAAACCTGGCACATATAATGATTGTTTATGCGCTAACAGTTTTATTTGATCAATATTAACCTGGAGGAATAAAAACCACCCCAAAAAATCTTTCAAAATAATCTCATAATAGTCAAATACTTGTGATTGCAAAGGGTGATGAACAATAGACAAAATTTAAAGGCTTCTGATTCGAATACGATCAGAAAACCGTTCCAAAGGGGTTAAGCTAAGATATGGATACGATCATATAGACCCCAGTGGCTTTGGCGATGCCGACCAAGTGGGTATCAACAGCTATGTTCTCTTTGGTTCGAACACGACCTATGTTTGAACAGGAAGCCCCTAAGTGACCATAAGAGTTTTTTAATGATGCTGATTCGAATACGATCCACGTCAGACCCAAAGGGGTTAAGCTATGATTCAAATATGATCAAGAAGCCCCCTAGTGGGCTTGGCAGTATGCCGATCAAGTGGGTATCGATAGCTATGTTCTCTTTGGTTCGAATACGACCTATGTTTGAACAGGAAGCCCCCAAACGACCATGGCTAGATTCAGATATGATCATAATCCGGACCAAAGGGAAAGCCGGATTCAGATATGATCCGCTCCCTGTTGGTTGTTTCAACAACATGATAAGAAAGACATGTAAACTTTTTTGGATAGAAAAAAGGACAGAGGTCCTGCTTTATTGCTTTTCATAATATATACATTGTCGAAATATATACATCCTGAGAGCCGGTGGCTCAAATATAGTAAGGTCAAAGATGAGCGATATTCCACGGCCGGCGGGTCTCCTCCTCCGACTTACGTGAGTCTTTGTGCTCTCGAACATTGATAAGGTAGTATGACCCGTTGTTCAGATTCTTGCTGACCACAAAGGGTCCTTCCCAAGGGGGGGGGATAGCTTGTGCATATCAGATTGATCCTGGATGAGCCGGAGCACTAAGTCACCTTCCTGAAAGGTTCTAGATCTAACTCGGCGGCTGTGGTAGCGGCACAGGTCTTGCTGGTAAACCGCCGAGCGGGCTATTGCCAAGTCTCGCTCTTCATCCAACAAGTCAAGTGCATCCTGACGAGCTTGTTCATTGTCAGTCTCAATGTAAGCCGCCACTCGGGGCGAGTCATGACGGATGTCACTTGGCAGGACCGCCTCTGCTCCGTACACCATGAAGAAAGGTGTATAACCAAGGTAATTCTGTAGGGGAACGTTGCATAAAATAAAAATTTTCCTACGTTCACCAAGATCCATCTATGATTTCATCTAGCAACAAGTGACAGGAGTGCATCTACATACCTTTGTAGATCGCGGGCGGAAGCGTTCAAGTGAACGGGGTTGAGGGAGTCGTTCTCGTCGTGATCCAAATCACCGGAGATCCTAGCGCCGAACAGACGGCACCTCCGCATTCAACACACGTACTGTCAGCGTGACGTCTCCTCCATCTTGATCCAGCAAGGGGGAAGGAGAGGTTGATGAAGATCCAGCAGCACGATGGCGTGGTGGTGGATGCAGCAGGACTCCGGCAGGGCTTCGCCAAGCAACTGCCAAGCAACTATCGTAAGAATAAACCAATAACCATCGGAGCATGACCATAAAACATATCTCTCATATAAATAGAACAACCATTATTCTCGGATTTAAATGAGTAGCCATCTCGTGTTAAACGAGACCCTGATACAATGTTCATGCTCAAACTTGGCACTAAATAACAATTATTGAGGTTTAAAACTAATCCCGTAGGTAAATGTAGAGGTAGCGTGCCGACGACGATCACATCGACCTTGGAACCATTCCCGACGCGCATCGTCACCTCGTCCTTCGCCAGTCTCCGTTTATTCCGCAGCTCCTGCTGTGAGTTACAAATATGAGCAACGACACGATATCAAATACCGGGAGTTACTACGAGTAATGGTAAGGTACACATCAATTACATGTATATCAAATATACCTTTAGTATTGCCGGCCTTCTTATGCGCTAAGTATTTGGGGCAGTTCCGCTTCAAAGGACCCTTCCCTTTGCAATAAAAGCACTCAGTCTCGGGCTTGGGTCCATTATTTGACTTCTTCCCGCAATCTGGCTTACAGTAGCGGCAACATCCTTGCCGTCCTTCTTGAAGTTCTTCTTACCCTTGCCCTTCTTGAACTTAGTGGTTTTATTGACCATCAACACTTGATGTTCTTTCTTGATTTCAACCTCTGCTGACTTCAGCATTGAAAATACTTCAGGAATAGTTTTCACCATCCCCGCATATTGTAGTTCATCACAAAGCTCTTGTAGCTCGGTGGGAGCGATCAAGGATTCTGTCAATGACCGCCTCGTCCAGGAGGTTAATGTCCAGTGGGACGGCGGTTATGCAACCAGACATTTTGAGTATGTGCTCACCGACAGTAACTATTTTCCTCCATCTTACAACTATAGAACTTGTCGGAGACTTCATATCTCTCAACCCGGCATGAGCTTGGAAAACCATTTTCAGCTCCTCGAACATCTCATATGCTCCGTGTTGCTCAAAATGCTTTTGGAGCCCGGTTCTAAGCTGTAAAGCATGCCGCCATTGAACGAGGGAGTAATCATCAGACGAGACTGCCAAGCGCTCATAACGCCTTGGTTCTCTCAGGATGGGTGCTTCACCTAGCGGTGCTTCTAGGACATATTGTTTCTTGGCTGCTATGAGGATGATCCTCAGGTTCCGGACCCAATCCGAATAGTTGCTGCCATCATCTTTCAGCTTGGTTTTCTCTAAGAACGCGTTGAAGTTCATGGTGACATGAGCGTTGGCCATTTGACTTACAAGACATTTTGCAAAGATTTTAGACTAATGTTCATGATAATTAAGTTCATCTAATCAAATTATATAATGAACTCCCACTCAGATTTGACATCCCTCTAGTCATCTAAGTGTTACATGATTCGAGTCGACTAGGCCGTGTCTGATCATCACGTGAGACGGACTAGTCATCGTCGGTGAACATCTCCATGTTGATCGTACCTTCCATACGACTCATGTTCGACCTTTCGATCTCTTGTGTTCCGAGGCCATGTCTGTACATGCTAGGCTCGTCAAGTTAACCTAAGTGTTTTGCATGTGTAAAACTGTCTTACACCCGTTGCATGTGAACGTAGGAATCTATCACACCCGATCATCACGTGGTGCTTCGAAACGACGAACTTTAGCAACGGTGCGCAGTTAGGGAGAACACTTTCTTGAAATTATTATTAGGGATCATCTTATTTACTACCGTCGATCTAAGTAAACAAGATGCATAAACATAATAAACATCACATGCAATTATATAGTAGTGACATGATATGGCCAATATCATATAGCTCCTTTGATCTCCATCTTCGGGGCTCCATGATCATCTTGTCACCGGCATGACACCATGATATCCATCATCATGATCTCCATCATTGTGTCTCCATGAAGTTGCTCGCCAACTATTACTTCTACTACTGTAGCTAACGGTTTAGCGATAAAGCAAAGTAATTACATGGCGTTGAATCAATGACACGCAGGTCATACAATAATTAAGACAACTCCTATGGCTCCTGCCGGTTGTCATACTCATCAACATGCAAGTCGTGATTCCTATTACAAGAACATGATCTCATACATCACAATATATCATTCATCATACATCACAACTTTTGGCCATATCACATCACAAGGCAATTGCTGCAAAAACAAGTTAGACGTCCTCTAATTGTTGTTGCATCTTTTACGTGGCTGCAATAGGGTTCTAGCAAGAACATTTTCTTACCTACAAAAAACCACAACGTGATTTGTAAACTTCTATTTACCCATCATAAGGACCCTTTTCGTCGAATCCGCTCCAACTAAAGTGGGAGAGACAGACACCCGCTAGCCACCTTATGCAACTAGTGCATGTCAGTCGGTGGAACCTGTCTCACGTAAGCGTACGTGTAAGGTCGGTCCGGGCCGCTTCATCCCACAATACCGCTGAAGCAAAATAAGACTAGTAGCGGAAAGAAAGTTGACAACATCTACGCCCACAACAAATTGTGTTCTACTCGTGCAATAGAGAACTACGCATAGACCTAGCTCATGATGCCACTGTAGGGGAACGTTGCATAAAATAAAAAAATTCCTACGTTCACCAAGATCCATCTATGAGTTCATCTAGCAACGAGTGACAGGAGTGCATCTACATACCTTTGTAGATCGCAAGCGGAAGCGTTCAAGTGAACGGGGTTGAGGGAGTCGTTCTCGCCATGATCCAAATCACCGGAGATCCTAGCGCCGAACGGACGACACCTCCGCGTTCAACACACGTACGGTCAGCGTGACGTCTCCTCCGTCTTGATCCAGCAAGGGGGAAGAAGAGGTTGATGAAGATCCAGCAGCACGACGGCGTGGTGGTGGATGCAGCAGAGACTCCGGCAGGGCCGCCAAGCAATCGGGGAGCAGGAAGAGGTGTAGCGGGGAGGAGGCGCCAAGACTCGAGGTGCGGCTGCCCTCCTCCCACTCCTTTATATAGGCCCCAGGGGGCGGCCCGAGATTGAATCTCCCAAGGGCGGCGGCCAAGGGGTGGAGTGCCCCAAGGCAAGTGGTGCGCCCCACCCTAGGGTTTCCAACCCTAGGCGCAGGGGCCCAAGTGGGGCGCACCAGCCCACCAGGCTGGTTCCTCCCACTTCAGCCCACGGGCCCTCCGGATAGGTGGCCCCACCCGTGGACCCGGGACCCTTCCGTGGTCGGTACAATACCGAGTGACCCGAAACTTTTCGATGGCGAAACAGCACTTCCTATATATAATTCTTTACCTCCAGACCATTCTGGAACTCCTCGTGACGTCCGGGATCTCATCCGGGACTCCAAACAACTTTCAATTTGCTGCATACTCATATTCATACAACCCTAGCATCACCGAACCTTAAGTGTGTAGACCCTACGGGTTCGGGAGACATGCGAACATGACCGAGACGGCTCTCCGTCAATAACCAACAGCGGATCTGGATACCCATGTTGGCTCTACATACTCCTCGATGATCTCATCGGATGAACCACGATGTCGAGGATTCAAGCAACCCCGTGATACTATTCCCTTTGTCGACGGTATGTTACTTGCCCGAGATTCGATCGTCGGTATCCCAATACCTCGCTCAATCTCGTTACGGCAAGTCACTTTACTCGCATCAGAATGCATGATCCCGTGACGGACACTTGGTCACTTTGAGCTCATTATGATGATGCACTACCGAGTGGGCCCAGTGATACCTCTCCGTAATACGGAGTGACAAATCCCAGTCTCGATCCGTGTCAACCCAACAGACACTTTCGGAGATACCTGTAGTGCACCTTTATAGTCACCCAGTTACGTTGTGACGTTTGGTACATCCAAAGCACTCCTACGGTATTCGGGAGTTAAACGATCTCATGGTCTAAGGAAAAGATACTTGACATTGGAAAAGCTCTAGCAAAACGAACTACACGATCTTGTGCTATGCTTAGGATTGGGTCTTGTCCATAACATCATTCTCCTAATAATGTGACCCCGTTATCAATGACATCAAATGTCCATAGTCAGGAAACCATGACTATCTATTGATCAACGAGCTAGTCAACTAGAGGCTCACTAGGGACATATTATAGTCTATTTATTCACACGTGTATTACGATTTCCGGATAATACAATTATAGCATGAATAAAAGACAATTATCACGAACAAGGAAATATAATAATAATCCTTTTATTATTGCCTCTAGGGCATATTTCCAACAAATTCCTCCACCCAACAACCCGGCGTCCGCTGTAAAGGGACCAAGAGCCGGGGTTTTATACCTTTCAAGATCTCCTGGTTGGCTCTTTCTGCTTGACCATTGGATTGTGGGTGAGCAACAGCTGAAGCACCAAGCCGGATATGTTCTCGTTGACAGAACTCTTCCATGGCACCTTTGGAGAGATTAGTGCCATTATCAGTTATGATGCTGTGTGGAAAACCAAAACGAAAGATCACCTTCTTCATGAACTGAACCGCCGTGGCTGCATCACACTTACTGACCGGCTCTGCCTCAACCCACTTTGTAAATTTATCCACTGCCACCAGGAGGTGTGTATTTTTATCCTTAGACCTTTTGAAGGGTCCGACCATATCAAGCCCCCAGACTGCAAACGGCCAAGTAATTGGAATCATCCTCAATTCTTGAGCCGACACATGAGCTCGTTGTGAGAATTTCTGACAACCGTTACACTTACTGACCAGATCCTCTGCGTCAGCATGAGCTGTCAGCCAATAGAAACCGTGACGGAAAGCCTTGGCCACGAGAGATTTTGACCCGACATGATGACCGCAATCCCCTTCATGGATCTCATGAAGTATTTCCTGGCCCTCCGCAGGTGACACACAACGTTGAAACGCCCCAGTGACACTCCGATGATGCAACTCGCCATGAACAATTGCCATGGATTTAGATCGGCGGATGATTTTTCTCGCCGAGGTCTCATCCTCAGGCAACTCTCCCCGGGTCATGTAAGCCAAATAAGGCACTGTCCAATCCGGGGTGACGTGAAGAGCCGCCACCAACTGTGCTTCTGGGTCTGGAATAGCTAAATCTTCCTCTGTGGGTAACTTAACCGAAGGATTATGCAAAATATCCAAAAAGGTGTTAGGTGGCACCGGCTTACGCTGAGATCCCAGCCGGCTTAAAGCATCGGCCGCCTCATTCTTCCTTCGATCAACGTGCTCCACTTGATAACCCTTGAAGTGCCCAGCCACAGCATCAACTTCACGATGGTAAGCTGCCATGAGGGGATCCTTGGAGTCCCACTTGCCTGACACCTGTTGAGCCACGAGATCTGAGTCGCCCAAGCACCTTACCCGGCTCAGATTCATCTCTTTGGCCATCCGAAGACC
Organism: Aegilops longissima; assembly: GCA_021605205.1. Lineage (NCBI taxonomy): Eukaryota > Viridiplantae > Streptophyta > Magnoliopsida > Poales > Poaceae > Aegilops > Aegilops longissima. The sequence goes on from CM038681.1 coordinate 82,019,331, forward strand.
ATGGAGCAAGGCCTCATATTCAGCTGCATTATTAGTACAAGGAAACATGAGCCGGAGCACATAACAAAATTTGTCACCTCGAGGGGAAGTTAAAACGACTCCAGCCCCCGAGCCTGCCAATTGCCTGGACCCATCAAAGTGAATAGTCCAATAGGTGTTATCCGGCTTCTCCTCGGGTGTCTGTAGCTCTGTCCAGTCATTGATAAAGTCCACCAGGGCTTGAGACTTAATAGAAGTACACGGCATGTACTTCAAGCCATGAGGCCCAAGCTCGATGGCCCACTTGGCGACTCGTCCTGTGGCCTCTCTCACTACAAAAAAAAGACACATCCATGACATTTTGGGCCGAACGAAAAAAATTTCTGTCATACATATGACACTTCTATGAAGATAATTGTGACAAAACCCGGTATCATCATAGATGTGGCGGGCTCCTACTTCTATGACAAAAAATCATGACAGAAAATGGGATTTTCGTCCTGGGCGGGCCGGAGACGCAGCTGCATGACATTCTTTGGGCCGTCCATGACGGAAAAAACCGTGGTAGAAGCGAGGGGGAGGAAAATTTTGGGGAGTTGCCGGTTACGGTGGGAGAAGCGATGCGCGTTTCTCTTGTCTGATGCTGCGGCGTGTGTGCGGCGTTGGTAATCAAGCCGAAGCGAGGCGTTGGGCTCTAATCGAACCCGGCGAGCGACTGCTGCAGCTACGCGTTCATGAACCCGATGATCGATCGATGGCTGTTAATCGAACCCGATGGAGCGATTCTTCGCTCTGCTGCTAATCAAGCCGATCGATGCTGCCTCTGGGATGAGCAGTGGCGCTATGGGGGGTTTGGATGAGCGATGAGCGGTGGCGTTGCCTGCGGATGAACAGGAACCCGTGGTGTGGAGGGCTGTATGAACGAAGAACGGTGGAGGGGTGGCCGTGGAGGGTGGTTGAACAGGACCCCGTGATGTGGAGGGCTGGATGAACAGTAGACGGTGGAGGGGTGCCCGTGGAGGGGTGGTTGAACAGTAGCCGGTGGAGTAGCGCGCGGTGGAGGCTGGATGAACAGGAGCCCGTGGAGGCTGGAGGAGGTCGACGGTAGCCCATGGAGGCTGGAGGAGGTCGACGGTGGAGATGAACAGTATCCCGTGGAGTCCCGTTTTGCGGTACGCCACACCCTCCCCTGTTTCACCGTGGCGCCCAACACAAGTCCGTTTCGTCCATTTTGCGGTACGCCACACCCCTCCCGATGAACAGGACCCCCGTTTCGACTGTAGCGCTCCAACAAAAGTCTGTTTCGTCCGTTTTGCGGTACGCCACACCCCTCCCGATCAACAGGACCCCCGTTTCGACCGTAGGAGGTCCATTTCCTCCGTTTTGCGGTACACCAGGCCCCTCCCGATCAACAGGACCCCGTTTCGAACGTGGCCGGTCGAACACAAGGACGTTTCTCCACAGCGCGACGCCAGCCTCGCTTCCATCGCCTGTTCCATCCAAGCCCTCCCGATGAACACGACCACGCATTCCGTTCCGACCCAGTCGGTTGGCTCCCCATGAACACGACGACGATGTTTTTTCTCCGTTCTGACCCAGCCATGTACGTATGCACGATAGGCGTTAGAGACCCTGCTCGTATGTACGTACGTGGCCGTATTTTTTTTCTTGCACCCTCGCCGCTGTACGTACGTGTACATGCTACGTGCGCGCCTCAACATCTACAACACATGCGCGCCTCTACATCGACCAGTATGTACGTACACGTTCGCGACCAGAATGACAACGCTACGTACGCTTCGACCAGGTGGGTCCCGACTGTCAAGCAGTTCCTTGCGTGCGAAAATGTAGCTGGTGGGTCCCAGCAGTCAGAGGGGCGAATCGTTTTTTTTTCGGACGCACTTCCTTTGGATGCGAAGATGTAGCTGGTGGGTCCCAGCAGTCAGGGGGCGAATCATTTTTTTTTGCCCGGACGCACTTCCTTGCGTGCGAAGACGTAGCTGGTGGGTCCCAGCAGTCAGGGGGGCGAATTGTTTTTTTTTTGCCCGGACGCACTTCCTTGCATGCGAAGATGTAGCTGGTGTGTCCCAGCAGTCAGGGGGAAACTTTTTTTCGCGAAATACGGCGGCCCGTCTGGTGGGTCCCCGCTGTCAGGTGGAGGAATCATTATTTTCCGCGTAATAAGGAGGCACTTCCTTGCTGCGGCCGTGGACCCAGCTGTCAGCCTCCCCACGTACAGTCCATGTCCGATGGAAGTCGTTCCTTGACCACGTTGACCACGCCGCGCCGAGAGCACCACGGCGGTGGACGACGGCGAGGCCTAGGAAGGGGACGACTCAGAGCCGGGGAAGACGCAGCAGTGGATGCCCACGCGAAGAGGAGTACGAGGGTTCACTGGTTCGGCTGCGGTGTGAGGCTGCTGTCGCCGTAGATTAACAGGGGGTGTGGGTGAGTAGAGGGATGGCCTGGCCAGCGGTGGGAGTAGTAGGGGGCGGTGAGGCCTCCGCGGCATCACAGCCGGCCACGGGAGGCAGGAGCACGCGGCACGACCGGCGCTGGTTTGGGCGGCTGGAGCAAGAAGACCAGAGGTTGAAGAAGCACTACAACCGTTGGATGAACATCGTACGGTAACAGGAGCTAGAATCGTTCATATTGACTAAGTTGACAAAGCCCTCCGTCCCCGTCAACTTGGTAGGCCCACAAGTCAGCCTCCCAAAGATCTTTGGGTTCCACCGGTAGGGGAGTATTCATTTTTTTTATGCGTAATAAGGAGCCACTTCCTTGCGTGCGAAGATAGCTGGTGGGTCTGACAAGTCAGCGGGGGGCACGTTTTTTTCACGAAATACAGAGGCCCTTCCGACGGGTCCCAGATGTCAGGTGGAGGAATCATTATTTTGCGCGTAATAAGGAGGCATTTCCTTGTGTGCGGCCGTGGACCCAGCTGTCAGCCTCTCCACGCACAGCCTACTTCTGATGGTGTCGTTCGTTGACCACGTTGACCACGCCGCGCCGAGCACATCCAAGGTGGTGGACGACGGCGAGGCCCCGGAGAGCAACGAGCCGGAGATGGGAAGACGCGGGAGTAGAGTCGCAGACGAAGAGGTGTACGAGTGTTAACTGGTTCTAGTGCGGTGTGGTTTGGCAGTTGGTGGAGAAGAACAGGAGGTGTGGAGGGTTGGAGGGATGGCCTGGCCAACGGTGGAGTAGCGCTTCGTAGCGAAGCGTGCTAAGCAGAGCTGCTAGCAGCAGGAGGCGGGAGGTGGTCCCGGCGGTGCTGGAGGAGGAAGACGAGAGATTGGAGATGGATGCCGGCCGTTGGATGTATATCCAACGGCTAACATGTCAGAATCATTTGTTGACTAAATTTACAACGACTTGCGTTGGCTTCGACCTATTGGCCCACATGTCAGCCTCCAAAAATGTGGCACGTATTCAACCCATTTTTTTCAGAATTTACAGTCTTTTTTTGCGCGGTAGAATTTACAGTCAATTTGATCTTTTTTTGTGAATTACAGCCATTAGCTGGGCTGGGTGAACAATTAATGTAGCTTTCATGCGGCCCATTTATTTTATTTCCTCAAAAATTATAGGCCATTTGTACTTTATCTAGATACACGATTTTGCTGGGCTGATTCTAATTATAATGTTGGGTTGGCCAGCAATGTTATCAAAAAATAAAAAAGGGCTGAGCATTTTGTTCTAAATATATTTAAATAATAAGTGATATTATTACATTCGACCTTAAATCTTACCAAGCTTTTGTACACAATCACTAGGATTTTCATGCCAATACAATCCAGGATTTTATTTGTTAAGAAATTATTTTTATAAGTTAATAAGATGTGGGATATTGTTTTCTTACATATGTAAGTATCTTTTAAATATATGATGACAATAAAATAATATATAATAACATATAAAATAATTTAAATATATATAATATAGTTAAAAGGAAACATAAGTTTTACTGGCGCTCCTATTCTTATATAGAAAAATAGAACAGACCGCTATTTTTTCAAAAAAATACATAAATTGGGCTGCCAAAAATAAAACCTTGGATGGGAGGTCCATAGGCCGGTCGATACATGATGGCCCTAAGAAAATACAAACAGGCCCTCCCATCCGAGGCCGTGGGCTGCGCATGTTAAAAATGAAAGCCTAGACGGGGCAGCCCAAAACCACGTCCAACACTTGCCAAAACTCCGTCCCTCGTTTTCTCTGTGTTTCGCACACTCAACATTGTGTGGGCATTTTGACTGTGCATCATATGAAGATGTGCTATGCATGAATGTTGATCAGCATGATGTTGACTGGCTGGTAGTTCCATTTTTGACATGAATAAAACTTCAACATGATGTTAACCCTGTTTGAAAAGGCCGTGTTAATATAAATGCTCTGCCTCTGAAAGTTGCAGTTTCTTATCTGAAACTGAACTTGCAGTTTCTTATCTGAACCTAAAACTTGCAGTTTCTTCTCGTCTGCACTTTTATACTCCTATGAGACTACATTTTTTAAGTGCTAAAAATAGATCTCTAGAATTCAAAAAATTCTTCATATGCTCAATACTGCAAATCTGAAATTCAAAAGACATTCATATCTGAAAGTACTCTCAAAATACACAACACAAAACACAATTCACAACCTGCAAATACTGACAACCCTAAGCTCCTCCTGACAATTCACAACCTGCCCGACTATTGGGCTGGGGGGCAGTCCCCTCCTATTCCTCGGCGGCAGACAGCCGCCCCGTGAGACGATGTGAACGGCGAGGGAGACGATGGCGGGGAAGCATCGTCGGGCCAACTACTTTTCTCCTCTTGCAGTTGGATTCGGTCGACAAAGACTCCACCGGCTCGCTCTGGCAGGACACCCTCACAAACGGCACCCTGTAGATGCTCGATACTTCAATCTCTGGTGGATGCTCCATCTGGGATCGATACTCCCACCACCGCTCCCTCATGATCGGATTCGGTGAATCTGTTTGCTCCATGGCCCAGAGGAGCAGCTCTATGTACTCCGGTGCGACTCCCTCTGGGAGTATCACCGTCTTTTCGCTCTATTGCAGATATTTGGCCATGGATGTCGCCGTCGCCGCTAGTTGGTCCTTGTTGTCAAACCAAGACTGTATCTCCAACATCCTAGCTAGCTTCACAGGGTCACCGTCTGCGATCCTCACGTATCGGTTGTACTCCTCCATCGATCTACTTCTCCACAGCACCTTCAGTCGCCGGCGGTGGTTTTTGAATGGAAGAGGAGAGGAGCGGCGCTGGTTTTGGATTAGAACGGAAGAGGAGCGACGCTAGTTTTGGACTGGAACAGGAGAGGAGGGGCGGTGGTTTTGAAATGGAAGAGGAGAGGAGCGGCGCTGGATTTAGATTGGAACATGAGAGGAGCGGCGGTGGATTTAGATCGGAACAGGAGAAGAGCGGAAGAGCGGCGCTGGTCTTGGAAGTATTTTTTTGTTATTTTACGTATTTTGGGTCAAAGTTTGACCACGTACTGTATGTGACAAGCAAAATGTGAATGCATGTCACCAAAAATTGTATCGTTTGGTTCGTATCTGAATGTACTTTCAAATTATATTATTTTTGCAACGTATAACATATATTTTATGTGCGAAAATCATGGTCAATTATGACCCAAAATAAAAGGGAGACTAGTTAATGTGGGGTCGCTTTCTTAATTGAAGGGTAAATTGATTTTGATTTTGATCCAGTCACAACGCGCCGGCCCTCTCGCCCAATCCTAAATCGCTGTCGCACGCTCATCTCCCTCTTCTCCATTGCAAAACCACCTCCTCTCCTCTCCATCATCTCCATTCCAAAACCACCGTCTCGCCTCTCCCTCTTCTGATCTTCTCCATTGCAAAACCACCTCCTCTCCTCTCCATCATCTCCATTCCAAAACTACCGTCTCGCCTCTCCCTCTTCTGATCTTCTCCATTGCAAAACCACCTCCTCTCCTCTACATCATCTCCATTCCAAAACCACCTCCTCTCCTCTCCATCATCTCCATTCCAAAACCACCGTCTCGCCTCTCCCTCTTCTGATCTTCTCACCATTGCAAAACCACCTCCTCTCCTCTCCATCATCTCCATTCCAAAACCACCTCCTCTCCTCTCCCTCTTTTCTATTGCAAGACCACCATATCTCCTCCCATCTTCCAAAGCTAGCACCGGACCACTCAGAACGACATCTATGGAGAGGATGCAGCAAAGAATCAGCAGATCGCGCGGTGGCACCAGCAAAGTTAGCCAGGTTGAAGGAGATCCTTACTTTGTTTGACAATGAGTGGGAGATTTCAAGGATGGTGCGGGCCATGTGGCAATGTATGCGAAAGAGCGAGACGACGGCGATGAGGGCGGCGTTGTACATGTACTCCTCAGCGGCAGTCACGCCGCAGTCCTCCGAGTTCATCGAGTATCTCCTATGGGCGATGGAGCAGACAAATTCGCCCGAGGCGACAGTCAGGCGGAGGTGGTGGGCGTACATGTCGAAGGTCGAGCACCCAGAGGATAATGAATCGATCGAGTATGGTGTGCCGTTCGTGAGGGTGCAAAGCCAGCCGGAGCCACAGGAGTATTCGCTCTCCCACCGCAAGAGGAGGCGGATGGCGCGACGTCGCTTCCCCGACGTTCTCCACGGTTCCTCGACGCCGCCTCGCTTCAACGGCGGCGGTAGGGTTTAAGGTAAGCTTCAGACTAACCTAATCTTCCACCTGCTCATGCTTACAATCAGTGTGACAGCTAATAAAAATCATGCTTACAATCAGTCTCCGAGTACTACGCCAATCACCCTAAAATAGCTCTGGACCTTTGGGTCAAAGTTGTGACACAAGTAAAGAAAAATAGATTGGTGCTTCTTTCAGAAAAGAGTACTCCCTAGAAAACTGCCAATATAAGCTACTAGTATTTGGTTAGAGGATTTGCTGCCGAGAAAGATCCGTCCACGAGAGCGCCACACATCCCACTGGTTGTGGTGGATGCCAATGCGTGCATGCAGCATGGTTGGTGTCGGTAATTTTTACTTGGCACACCTCGCACTCTGCATATATGCCGGTTCCCTACGTACATTTGTGCAGTTCCACCAAAATGCAGCTGAATAACCCTGTTTGCACAGATAATAAAAAAGCATGATTACATTATAGTGGCACTAGTTGATGAAACACACAAAATAAATAGAAGAAAATATTGCGATAGTATCATAGTATGCCATGCTGTGAGGGCGAGATGGGCCCTGCGACGCCTCATATGGTACGCCTCATACTGGACATCGTCCCAAGTCTCCCAGATACACCTTCTGCCAGTGATGAACATCAGTTTACAGCAGTAGTACAAGGAGGCACCTTGAGACATTCAAATCTCTATTTTTGTACATATTAACTAAAATTAAGCACCCCAGTTTGCAGAAACACTTAAACATTAACAATGGGACTAGTTGATGAAACATACTTTAACAAAGAGAAGCACTTTCTTTATCTACATTGGAAATGAAATGATAGAGATGACACTCGCTCTATTTTAACTGTATTATTACTTCATTTTATCGGTGACACTAGGGTCGAGCAGGTGGCAAACGAGGTGTACCGCAAGGCCGCAAGGATGGAGGCCGGGGTGCTTAGGCGGGATGTCAAGCTGGCTCTTTCAGTCACCAACATGGATGATTCAATTCATGGGACCTTTTGGTGCAGTTCACCTAAAATGAAGTAATGTCCCGTGAGCTAGCAGCTTCTTCTTCAAATTTTTTTTAAGAAAAAAGCTCCAGCCCCGGTTCCATTTCCATCAGAAAACGAAACCCACAAAGCTTCTTCTTCATTAGTTGCAATAAAATTGAGCAACATCAAGGTTGGTTGTGAAGCTCTGGAATGCTCAACTATAATTTGATATCATTTGTGCAGTTCAACTAAGATCGAGCGTGAAATGTATATCTCTGTTTGCACAAAAAGGTGGAAAGGAGGGTGACTAACAAGTAATAAGTGATGAAACATGCATCAAATGAAAAGAAGCATGTTCCTTATCCGAATGGCAATCCTACAAGGACAAGTAGCAATTTCTAAAGCAGTGGCATTGCTAGATATTAGTGTGGGCATTAGGATTAACTATGACAACCATTAAATACGACATTACTTTGGGCACGGGAGAGTAGGCGGACCGGGACAGTTGCATTTCTAACTAAAAGAACCAACTTATCTTAATGGGAAATTTTAGCGGGACATGTAAAGAAGTGCCATTGATTCATATTATGGAGGCATTACATTGAAAACAACATTGGTTTAACGTGTCCTTACTTTTAATAGTGCGATCGCTACATTTTACCGGTGGCATTACATAAGAGTGGCTCGGGCAACAAACATCGTAACAGGATATCTGAGTTGGTCCCATTTTTGTTCGGTATAGCCACCTTATATTGTGTGAGGCTAGCAAATCTAGTGCTGGACTTACTCGCTGACTTGTCCCCAGTCCCCACTTTCTTTCCTTTTTCAACCAATAGATCGGGTTTATATTGAGTTTGTACTGTGTTTCCTTTATTTCCTATTAGACCTAGAGACCAGTTGGATAGCAGGTCTCGCTACTTTTCGCCCCCATTATTTCCTCTTTCGACCAAGTCCTAGATTCAGGTAACAAATCCTCCCCACCCCCACCCCCTTAACCCCTTTCTTCCTTGTTTGAACCAAGTAGTACTAGATTCGAGTGCATGAACTAGTTTTACCTCTTAAACGTAAAAAAATTAGGTGGTTTTCGAACAGCCGATCGATCCTGTCTACGAGGGGGCCTGAGAAATAGTAAAATTTACAAATGCAGCGACGTCAGGAGCTCGGGAAGTAGAGCAAGGCCGGTTTCGAAGGAAGTTATACCTGATGGTCGCCGGGATGTCGCTAGGTGGGCGGCGGGAGGCCGGATCTGCCCACACTACGGCAGCGAGCAAGAAGAGGTCGGAGGCCCTCCCTCGCCAGCGGTGCTTGGGAGAGAACGGCAAGGCAGGATGATCAGGACGCGCCCAGCAGTGGGTAAGAGCCGTCGCCGAGGACGACCGCGTGAACGTTGCAATTTCTCACCTTCCCCGGCAGAGAGGATCCGGCTGGATCTGTGACCAGCGGTGAGCAGAGAGAGAGAGTGTGGCCACCGCTGTCGTGTTTAGATCGGAGAGGCAGAGACTGTGTGAAGAGAGCAACACTAGCAAGCAAGCGCGGAGGCTCCTGCCTATATAGTGGAGTAGTACTTAGTTTTCTTTTGTCTACCGGAGCCGGCTTGACCTTGTCAATGACTGCCGAGAAGTCTTCATGCACGTGGCCCGGAGGCGCAGTTGTCGTCATTTTGATCTGAAGCGCCGGATTATAACATATAACACGAAAAAATGCCACATGACAAGAAATCATAACCTCACTGCCCAAAGGAGACAACATGAATCCCGACGGACAAACTAGACGAGGAACAAAGCTCAAATTAAAGATAAACTCGTAGAAAAGGGGTCCGTCGATAGATGTCCTAATTAACATAGCCGGCTTGAACTAGATGGCAGCCGAGTAGTCACTGTTCGTGCATGTGCCCCCAATGACTAGCCCAACTCAGTTGTCGCTGTTTAACCCTCGCAGTGATCCGAAGCACATGACACATAATTTTGCGAGATGACAAGAAACCTTTTTTTAGATTTCTCACCACAACTACAGCCATGTACAACATAGCCTGCACGATATGTAAACGATAGCCAATCCAGGCGTGTCTGCTGGAGTCTGGTCACATGCATGGACGAACTGATCTTCCGTGTCTTGCGGGGATCGCCCGAGCACCAACGTAGTACAACACTTCTCTAGTACTATCGCCGTCTCCCTCTTCTATTAAGTCACCCGACTTGCGGGGCCGGGAGTGTGCCTATGGTCGGTTCTCAATTGCCGCCCCACATGTGTGTGCGAACGCAATATGACGCGCTCCATTCGGAGAGCAGCGTGCTGCACCGACCGACCGTGCTGGGTGCGACGCGAACGCGACGCGGCGGTTGTATACTCCGTACATGTGTACCGCCGTTTTCTTAGACGCTTTGCTCCATGGCGCGGGCGCAATCCATGGATACAAAATTAGTATCTGTATACTATTTAAAAGTCAAGGGCGGGCTTTTCCTGCCCGGTAGGCGGCGGGACAGTTCCGCCTAGTCGGTTCGACAGAGACGCGAGAAGACGAGGGAGTAGGCTGCTGCAAACGAGGGCTGTGTGATTTGACAGAAGTTATCGCTGGACAAGTGGGGCCCGTGATTTGACTTGCCATTATCATTTTAACTCATGGTGCTACGACCGGCGTGAGTCTCCCGATTCTGACCACCTCCATACAGGTGCCTCTCCCAATGCTCCACCATGTAGTAGTAGAGGCTGGCTCTTGCATGAGAGCCCACTTCTCCACTTTTCCTTGACTCTCTTTCCTCCACATATGTAAAATGCCATGTAAAGCGCAAAGCGCACTATTGTACTTACTTGCTCCTACTGGTGTTTAAGCTTGCCACATAGGCATAAAGTCGATGTGGCAAGTTAATCAAGAAGAGAGAGACTAGTTTGGTGACCCAAGGAAGAAACGGTGCTAAGCGCGTGTACCTAGGTGAAAAGACAATTTTGAGTCTATAGCTAATTAAATGAAGCAAACTTAGAAACACCATTTCATTGGAAGAGGTCACTCCTTGGCAAATGCAATAATACTAGTACTCCTGTGTCCCATAATATAAGAACGTTTTGGCACTACACTAGTGTCAAAAGCGTTCTTATATTATGGGACGGAGGGAGTACTGAAGAAAAGATAGAGAGGAGTAAAAAATACACTTATAGCCAACCTTATAGCCAACCTTGTTGTAGTATGAGTGACTAAGTGATGACTATGTATGACATGCCAACATCGATAGCCTAACGCACCATGTTAAATCTCCAAGGGCGCAACTGCTGCTGAAGCGACGCGACGGTCGTGGTAGGCACGACCATGATACGGCTCTTGGCAGCCCTTGGATCTGAGATCAAGCGGTCGCATGCTAAGTTGCTGAAAATTTGCGAATAACCCTCGAGGATAGGATATTCACCCATTGGTCTAGAATCACGCCATGCAACCGCTCGATCTCGATCCAAGGGCTCTCGGAAGCCCGTATCATGGGAGAATGGAAAGCCACTACCCTGCCGTTCGCTGCCGGCAGTTCGCTCCTACTCGCCCCCCAGACGTCCTTTAATACTACGACGGTTCGCTCCTAGTCGTCCCGTCCATTCACATTATGGCAGTTCCACTAATCCTAACCCTCCTCCCAAATCCATGGCGTCCCAAATCTCCCCGATCGGCGGTGAGTACAAGGTTAGAACCATCACCAGCGATGAGTTCGACGTCATCTACACCCGTTCTTCCGCGACGGTGAAAGGATGCCTTTCTCGCTTCCGACGCATGTTCGAAGACTCACATGATGAGTGGGTCGCTGGGCTAGATGTTGAGTACACCACAGTCATGGGACGAGAGAAGGATCTAAAGGACGAAGAGAGGAAGAAGCCCGCCGTGATCCAGGTTTGTGTGCATGACTTATGCTTGGTCTACCACATATACCATGCCGATGTTGAGTGCTAGATTTTAAGGACTTCCTCGAGAGCAACCTAGTCAAATTCGTTACTGTAGACTTTGGTAACGACAAAGAAGTCCCGCGTCGGATAGGCCTCGTTGTAGGCAACACCTTCGACCTCCAAAAGAATCGGCTGGTGTCCTCTCGTCAGCCTTCAATGCTGACCCTGGCAGGAGCCATGGTTCATCCTTCGTACGGTAAACTGGAGAAACCTCCATACACGTTTCATCGTCATGCATGGCAGCGGAATGTACTAGATATAGACCACATCCACTATGCTGCAATGGATGGCTACCTTTGTTTCAATATCTACAAGGGTTGGATGAAGAGCAACAGCCAAGTTGGCGGTTCAAGCAAAGAAGTATCGGCCAAGAGGAAGAGGGACAAGGACGAAGTCGAGGATGTGGACGAGGACTCCGAGTAAGGTGGCAGTGTCGTTGCTCATGGTGGTTCTAATGCAGTGTCTACCGGAATAGTTGCAAAGTTTAATTTCAGGTGTGCTTAATTTAATTTGAGGGGTGTGTTGTGCTGAGCCCCCAGCAAAACTATGTTATGTTTCTTCTTGTTACTTTAACTCTTCAGTAAGTACATACTAGTATTTCTTACATTTCATCTTTTAGTTGGTATAGTACTACCACTCATTTATTCACATTATATACGTACAATATATATGGCCAACATCATATAGCCAGCAGTTTAGTTGTCAAAGAATTTCAGGGTGCTTAGTTTTGTCAAAGAATTCCAGGGTGCTTAGTTTTATTTGAGGGGTGGGTTGTGCTGGACACCATTATTGTGACTAGCCTTTTTAATAGTACTATATGCATAATTTGGCGACCAGCGCTCTCTATATGTACCACCTTTTTTAATTTCAAGTTTTGCTCCATGGCGCAATCCATCGATACTACTGCTGTACAAAAGTATACATTTTTTAAAAGGCTAGAGGGCGGGGCAGTCTAGCTTGGTCGGTTTCACGAGAGGCGAGGGCCTTTGTGATTTGACGGCTCATTACTGCTGGAAGGCAGGGCCTTGTGATTTGACTGCTCGTATAAATGCGCCGACGACCTGATCGAGGAGGAGCAAAGAACCGTGCGGTATACTCAAGTTTTCCTTTGAGAGTAATCGCGACGGAGGAGCACGAAACACGGCAGCCCAGTGCCATATGGCGATAAAAAATGATCTAATTTGCTAGTCATCTCATTGTTAGCATTGTTCTATTCATTCCCTCAAAAAACAAAAACCATTGTTCTATTCATGCCTCGCAGAGAACGTGACACGCTTGGTAAACACCGAAGCAAAAGATGAAACACAGCAGCAAAAGAAGAAGGAAGATTATCACCCCAAATGATCTAATTCGCCATGAGTCATAATCGCTTCTTCATCGCCTCCACGACCTCCATCTCCTTGCGTGTCTCCTCCGCCATCTTCTTCATTCTGTCCATGACGGGATTTCTCGCGAGCCTTCATCATCTGTTCCACGGCCGCATTACGTACCTTGATAGCAGCCGGGTGCTTGATGCGGAGCTTCGCCAACTCCTCCTTCTATTCCATGACGAGGGCCTGCAGCATCTTCATCGAGGAACTAATATTCTCATGCAGCTTCTTCCAGCCAGCGTTCTTCTCCTTCAACAGGTCGATCTCATGGCAGAGCTTCGCCTTGTCCTCCTGAAGTCGCAGGATTTCGCCGGTCGCCTTCTTCTCCGAGGCAATGCTCTTCTTCAGCAGCATCACCAAGCCGGCGGTCAACTCCCCCTGCTGATTGAGCTCAGCGGGCATGTCGTCGAGGCTCTCCTTCAGCAACTCCGTCAAGCCTTGGATGAACTCCTTCTACTTATTGAGGTGCTTATTGAGCTGATCGGGCATGCCGTCGAGGGATAACGACTCCAGCTCCGCCGGCTCGGCATGTTCGCCTCCGCGGCTAGGGCGCTCCTGGGAGCCATCGCCTGCCCGTGAGAGATCTTTCGAGGTCTCTGCGTGGCGGCGAGCCCTCTTTTTTTTCCGCAGCCTTGGTTGCCGCTCCCTTGTTACAAGTAGTTCTCGACCTAGAGCTCTGCTCACCGGCCATGGCAACGACGGACGAAGAAGAAGCACTTATGAGGAGGAAAGGTAGAGTAATTTTCGGTTAGGTAGTTCCCCCTTTTATAACCTAAGTACTAGCACTAGTAGTACTAATACCTGCATAGTGGGAACAAGTTCAGGTTTGGTACGTAGTACTAGTAGGTGTGAGCGGGCTTTCAAATGTGATGGGAACAAGGTAAAGATTAATTGATGGTTTTGGTTTCGAGGCCCGAAACGGCTCCCAATGAGTTTAGTGGAACAAATTTCAAGTAGAATACACTGCTCAAATGCATAAATATTATGTTACTGTCAAAAATTGGCACAAAATACGAAGGAGACCAATGGAAGTACTACTAGCAACCCACGATTTAACTACTCGCATGCGCGCAGTGGAGTAATAATGTCTTTCTTCCGCCCTCACGTCCACTCAATTTGCATGCGCTGTATTAATTGACCATCAATGAAGTGAACGACTTTACACGCGCCAAATTATCACATGGGGTGGATCTTGGTACAAAATTGCGTCCGCCCGTGTACCCGCGTGTGCGTGCGAGGGAATGAGTGCGTGCGTGGCGTGCGTGCACATCTTCGCTTCGTGCATGTACCGCCAGTATGGCTCAGGGAGGGCGAGTACATTCTTCTGGAACCAGCAGCACGTCACTGTGATCAATCCACGCAAGGAGGTCGCGACAACGCCTCCACATGTGCCACGTGGCTTCATGAACTATAAGAGAGACACGTGTAGCGTGCCATTGGTATTCTAATTTACGTGTTTTGCACATACTCAAGTACTAGTAATTTACGTGCATTGCACGCATCAGATTTTGCAACCAAATTATGAATAAATACCACACTATAGCATGTAAGCTCTTAGTCATATATGCGTGATGTAGCCCTTCGCTTAATTCTTATAGTTCATCTCATTCAAAATCAAATTAGTTTTTATAAAAAAGCTAAGAACGCGTGAATAGGAAAAACATGGGATTATAGTGGAATGTCGATTGAATCCTACAGGATTGTACGAGTGTTTGATTGTGCATAGAAAAAACGCAGAATTCTTTCAAAGAGGTTTGAGTGGATGGGATGTTTCCTATGAAATCTAGTGCAAATGAATCATATGGAAAAATTCCTATGGTTTACAATCCTATGAATCAAACAACCAAGATAGGAAAAATTCCTAATGATTAGAATCCTCCAAAATTCCTTTGAGAATCCTTTGAATCAAAGAAGCCCTTAATCTATTTTATGATTCATGGAATTGTGCATTGTAAAGCATAAAGTAAAAACAAATAATGGCAATTCAACTAGAAAAAAAGTTTGGGCAGTTATGATACGGAAGATTCTAGAACAAAAGAGAACCATTGTAGTTTTGAGGTTTGTGCATTATGCTTATGTTCAACCATGGAGTCTGCTAGATTGTACATGTGGCAAAATCCGTGGGGGCTAGAAGATGGTGCGAGGGGCCGAGTGGAGGAGACTATGAAGGAATGCACAAGTGCGAGATCGATATTTAGAGAGAGGGGCGAACACGCGCGCTGTTGTTAACTGTGATGGCGGAGCCATGAAAATAAATGAGCTAGGGGCCAAGCATTGCTAATCCTTTACGAGGAGGGTCAATTCATGAAATTAAACCTTTTTAGCAGCAATTGTCTAATGATCACATTCATATTAGCCTCGATATATAGTGATGTTAGGGGGGCAGGGGCCTTATTTCCCCTGTCTTCGCCATTGTGCACGATCTCGAGAGATGAAGCGAAGGCATGGATGATGAGAGGGGACGTTGGATATATAATTAATGTGGGTATATTAGCTATTTATGTTAATCCTATATAGAGAGGTACTGATTGATCGATGTGGACGTGGGAGAGGTATAGATTGATCGATGTGGACGTGGGAAAGAGGGTGAGACCTCACTGGATATATCGATTGATCGGTTTGTGTGGAAAACTATGAAAGACCTAGCTATATACACACATACATAGAGGAACGTCAATCGTTGCGCATGCACGCGTGAGAGATAAAGAATGCCCGATATGAGGGAGAGGGGGATGTGTGTGGGTGTGTGCCTTCATGGGAGACCGACCTGAAGAAAAAGATTGCATGCGTCACGATAGATAATGCCGACTGGTAGTGTGTGTGCATGCATGCACGAGAGAAAGTTAGTGGTACAATTATAAAGAGAATACAACTGTGTGGGTGTAAAAGAATAGGTGAGGTCATAATCAATGTAAAGTTGAATTCAAATATTTGAATAAGAGATCCTGATGTTTGAAACCCATGCATGCATGAATATAACGGAGATCTGCGCGGTGTGGTTTGGAACGAGCATGTTGTAATGTATACACATTGAACAAGGTCGACTGATTTGAATTTGAGATACCGATGGCGAAATCATTTGCCCATGTCGCATCCGTGCATGTAATTGGAGATGATGGGCGGCTTTAGCAGATCACATATCTATATCTATACCCCTATATATATATTATATTATATTCTTTTTATATTGTGAGCGGGTAACTTTAACTTTGAAAGATGGTCGTTGGATGAGGCGAATCCGAAGGTCCAAAGATGGCAAATTTGAGCACTATTGGCCGTTGGATATCATATAGATTCCACCAGATTTCGCCACATGTATAATCTAGAAGACTCCATGGTTGAACTTTAGCATAATGCACAAACATCAAAACACAAGCACTTCTTATTTGTTCTAGAATCTTCCGTATCATAATTGCCCAAATGTTTTTCTACATGATTTTCCATTATTTGTTTTTACTTTATGTCTTACAACGCACAATTCCATGAATCTTAAAATAGATTAGCTTTCTTATAAAAACTAGATGATTTTGAATGAAATGAACTATAAGAATTAAACGAACATCTACATCATGCATATATGACTCAAAGCTTGCATGCTATAATGTGGTATTTATTCATAATTTGTTGCCAAATCTCATGCGTGCAATGCACGTGTACCTTACTCTAGTCTAAATGGTGTTTGTGTGTGTGTTGTGCGTGTTGAGGTGCAAATTGTCTTTTTTTGGTACATGTTGCTTGTTCTTCCGAAATTTCAAGCCGCGCCTTGTTATGCTGAAAATTGAAGCTAGCGTCTCGTCTCATCGTCTGCTGAAACTCCCGCCTCTTCAACCCGCGCCTTTGTTAGCCCGAAATATTTAAGATATATCTTTGTCTCGTTGTGCTCCGACAACTCCCTCCATCTCAACCCGCGCCTTGCTATTCCGAAATTACAACGCGCGCGAAAACTCCCACCTCCTGTGAAATCCCGACACGTGAAATGCCCGTGGTACCCCTGAACCGAAAGAACCGCCTCAAATCGGTGGGGGTACTTTCATAACTTACCCCACATTTCGGACAAGCGCGTCTCTAAGCCATGGTTCCCCACTGCCATCCCATCCGCCCACCCATTCAGACACCGAGGCCGCGAAAACCCGCGACGAAACCCACACCCTGCTCCGTCCGCCACCCAGCCGGAGCTTCTTCCCGACGACGCCGTCCACAGAACACCTCGACGTCCCTCATCCACCGTACGGATGAGGATCCGTCGTCGATCTCATCGTCCCGCCGGTTCAGCCACCCCGCCCTCCACCTCCAAGGAGCTGCCCGATGTTCCCCTCGTCTTTTGCGCCACCTCCATTCCCACACCGCCGCCTTCACCGCACCACCGAAGAGCATCATCATCACCGCTTCTCGATGAAGCTGCGCCTAATCGGCGCCACCAAAGAGGTTGTACACTAATCGCCGCATTTTCTTCTTGATTCGATCTCACGGTGCTGCCGGCGCTCGGTCCCAAGCCGACACGGCGCGGCTCCATCCACAGCGGTGTCGCCGGCCACTTCCTCCACGGCGTCGCTCCCTCGGCAGCGACATCCACATCAGTAGGAGCTGCTGCTGCTTTAGCTCTCGCTCGTGCTGCTGCTCTGCTCTTGCTCTCGGTCCCCTGCCTGGTCTGCTCTTGCTATTTCTCTTGCTCACACTGCTGCTCTCGCTCTTGCTCTTGCTTGCGATGCTGCTCCGATTTGGCTACACTTTAGTCGACTGAATCGACTTTTGGGTCAGTCGATTTCCAAGGGTTGGGCTCGCCGGGGTGAAGGAAGAACCAGCCGCAGCGGGGAGGGGGGCTCGCTGGAGAGGTACCCCACTATCTATCTTAGGGTTCAGGATGGGGGCGGTGGTCGCCGGCGGTGGCGGGGCGTTGGCGGGGCGGTGGCGTGGGGATCGCCGGAGAAAAAGCTCGGCACGGGGGCCTAGAGGGATGGCCGGGGCAGCGGCGGACCGGCGGTGGGGAGTGTTTTGGGCGGCGGGCGGCGCGCACCACCGCCATGGGCGGCGGGGCTGCTGTTTGGCCGGTGGTGGCTGGCGGCTCAGGGGGGTGGAGGTTGAAGATGAACCGCAGGCCCTTGATTTCATATCCAACGGCTGCAAAATCGACTGACCAGAGATGAAAAAGTCAGTCGACCGACGTGTAGCCTCACCTTGCTAGTGCGTTCAGTTTTGACAACAAAATTCAGTTTCGACAGCAAAATTCAGTTTGGACAGTTAGGTTCAGTTTCGACAGTTAAGTTCAGTTTCGACAGTTAAGTTCAGAGATGAGCGGCTGATGTATTTTACATCTAGCACTTTGTGGTTATGTATTTTACGTCATGTATTGGAGATGCTATTAGAATTCCACTCAGGTTAACGTTGTTCGTTGTCTCTCTTGTCCTGCTTCAGCCTCGGCGTCGTACAACTCACCGGAGCTGCTCCAACGATTTAAACCCTCCATCACAGCGGAGCAGTACCTGGGCTCCATCTCCGCACGCCTAAGATCTTCTTCCCCTCCTCCGACAGCAAAGTCAGCCGGAGCATCCTCACCGGCCAACCCAATCACGCTGAGATCGACATGGCTTCTCCAAAGAGGTTGTACACTTGTTGCATCTCTTTTTTACTCTACATGTTATATATATTGTCCACTGAGCACTCGTAGTAACGGGAAATACGATTATTTTATCCTACTATATGACAAGCAGTGAGGTACCAAGCAACTTAGCTATCCGTGATGGACTCTCTTGAACGCCATCATTATTTATCTCTGCGCGTTTGAGTTGTGCATTTGTCGATGGGCCTGGGAGTTGAGCTAGTATGGCAGTGGCCTGGGTCCAAAGTAATAGAAGTAGCACAAAAACATTTTTTAGTGTAGGATTTTCCTTGCTCAAGCCTGCCTACTAGAATCGCCAGTGCTTGAAAGGAAAAGTGAATGAAAAACATAGGAATTGGAAAGTTTCCTATGGTACTACTTTTCATGAATTTGGTGCAAAGGAATGGAGCAAAGGAAAACTGTAGGATTTGTTCCTTTAGTATCTCCTTGAAAGAAAACCGTAGGAATTCTAATTTCCACTTCTCCTCCTTTTTCATATTCCTATTCATCAAGCACGGGACTAAGAGATAGTAGCATAATAGCATTATAACCGTACATTTTCTTGTGGTTTGACTTAATCTCACCATGCTTTTTTGCATCCTGTGATCTTCCAATTGTTGTGAATCAAACACCCAGATTGGCAGAAATCCTGTGTTTTTAAATTCTCTGTTTTGCACGTGCATTCCTATCCTATTCCTGTCTATTTCCTATCCCTGCATTGTTAGAATCCTCAAATTCAAACAAGCCCTTACTCAATTACTTCTATTACAGATATGTGTCAAAGAAAACCTTGTGTGGTTTGTCCTGCTCCTCAAGGCCAGTGTTCCACCCCAGCTCAGCTGCACCAACGACGGAAGGGTTCACCACAGCAGGGATCCGCTCTCCAGACTGTCTTTCGCCGCCTCAGATCTTTTTCCCCACCGCCGGCAGCCACGACAACTGCATTACCATCATCAACTGAGAAGATGACCTTGAGGACTACACGGGTCCGCAAGAGAGGTCGCACTCTTCCGTGTCTGCTTACGTTATGCGTCGCTTAATATGATGACATGCTACATTATCGTCGTGTTCACCTATTAGACTCCGAGTCAGGTCCAAACTAATGCTGAAACTTGAGTTTTTAAATGGTTGTGGGGTACATATTGGGGCAGCAATCAGTACTATCTGTCTACTATCTGGTTAATCTCCGGTGTCTACTATGAGTTTCATGTTGGGTGCAAACAAACATTAAAGGAGCCATTATCTGTATTTTTAACTAAAGCTATTATCGCCTGCTATCATTGGTTTTGGGTCTATCCACAGTTTGCTACCATCACTCTGGATTTGTGCATGCACTCCTTACATAATCTCACTATGTTTTATTCCTATGCATGCCGGTTATTGTACACAATGGAACTGATCATGTAGAGCAAAAGAGACGAGCCTTGTGTGGCAATAAAATTTCATGCAGACGTCATTCCATGGTGGGCGCAAAGGCAGCCCCCCTCCACCCATTTCTGATCGTAATCAAGAGGAAGATAACTGTTCGAGGGGATTCGTAGGAGAAGACCACTCCTATTTACCCCATGAGGTCTTCGCCTAACTTGGCATCTTGATGTTGGTAATATCATGCATATGGTGCCTTACATTGCTTACTGTATACATTAAAGATGTCATCTGCTTAGTTTAGACATGCTTTGTGTCAATGCCATCTTTTTGTTTCTTTATCGTATATGTGAATCATGCAATGCCATCTTGTCTAGCCAGGCATCATATATGTGAATTTTGCAATGCCACCTGGTTAGCCACCATCTTATATGTGAATTATATCATGCCATCATTTTTTTATTATGTGTTAAATTTGTCAACAATTTTAGTACATTCAATTACTCTTCATGTGCATCAGCCATTCGGCACGGTCATGGAAAAATCTGGAGTGGAAACAAGGTCTTCAGAGCAGACAATGCTATCTGATGAAGCGCATGTCTTGCTGGTTACCGATAGCTCCTCAGAGGAGGATTCAGAGACAGATGACCAGTCATATTTCCCCCCTGAGGTGCATGCCCTAACTTGGCAGGGTTATGTTACTCATATCGTGCGTATGGTATCTTGCATTGCTATGTCATTTGCTTAGTTTAGACATGCTTTGTGTGAATGCCACCTGTTTAGTGTCTAATTACCATATATGTGAATTATGCAATGCCATCTTGTTGCAAGACATTATATATGTGAATTATGCAATGTTATCTTGTTGCAAGGCATTATGTATGTGAATTATGCAATGCCATGTTGTTTAGGCAAGCGTCATATATGTGAATTATATCATGCCGTCCTTTTTTGTATTTCTCATTGCTTTTGTCGACAATGTTTGTATATTCAACTGCTCTTCCTGTGCATCAGCCATTTGAATTGGTGATGGAGAAATCTGGAGTGAAAACAAGGTCTTCAGAGCAGACAATGCTACCTGCTGAAGCAGATATCTTGTTGGTTACAGATAGCTCTTCAGAGGAGGATTCAGAGGCAGATGACCAGTCCTATTATCCCCCTGAGGTGTATGCTCAAACTTGGCAGGGTTATATTACTCATATAATGCATATGTTGTATTGCAATGCTTATTTTTACATCATATACACAATATTGAATGCCATCTCCTTAGTTGACACATCATATATGCAATTGCCCTCTGCTCACTTCCTTAGTATATAAATCATATATTTGAATTATGTCATGCCATGATGTTTACATAGACAGCATGTATCTGAATTATGGCATGCCAACCCATTTTCTAAAGACATAATATAGTTATATCATCTCATCCTTTTACATAGTCATCATATTTTAAATTATGTCATTCTATCCGTGAATTATATCATGCCATCATGTTTCCATCGACGGCATGTTTGTGATTTATGGCATGCCAACCACTTTAATAGACACATCGTATAGTTATATCATGTCATCCTGTTTACATAGTCATCATATTTTGAAGTATGTCATTCTATCCTGTTTAGTTAGCCATCATACATGTGAAATTGTGTCATGCTATCCTGTTTAATTAGCCATCATATATGTGAAATTATGTCCTGCTATTCTGTTTGCTTAGACAACATAAATGTGAATTATTTCATGCCTTGTTTTCTTCCCTACTATCCATTGCACCTGTCTATCTTACAATGTTTGTACATTCAATTACTTTTCTTGTTTATCAGCCATTTCAATTGGAGGGAGTGATGGCAGTATCTGTGGGAGTAAAAACACGGTCTTCAGAAAAGATCGTGCTACCTGTCGATGCAGATAGAACCACGGTTGTACTTGCCCAAGAATCAGCCCCACCACACATAACCCACACTCATGCAGATTGTACCCCTACCCAATTGGACAGAGAACCAGCTACACCCCTTCTAACCCCAACCCCAGCAAATAGACACCCAGTTCCCGTTGACACAGCACCGTCTCCACCACAGAGCACCCAAACACGAGCAGTTAGTAAGGCAACTCCAAAGTGCCCAAATCACGAGGACCACCACTCCGAACCCAAGTCAACGCTTAAAGCGTAAGAAGAATTGTTCTCAGGTCAGGTTCCGTAGCTATGGTTCATACTACTTTGCTCTTGCATCACTCAGATTTATCGATACCAACCAATTTCAAATTTGAAGGATGCAATTGAAACTCCAATGGCGCAACAGGTATGTTTTAAACCTGTTTCTTCAACGTGTTTGGCTGTTTGCTGTTGTAACTTGCTCTATGTTGATTTCAGTTTCAATTGAATAAACAGTTATGTTCTCATGCCATGCACATTACAAGTGTTGTTATTGCTGTGTAGTTTCCCACACTTATATTCTGTCTATGTTGCTTTGTCTTAAATAGATATGATTCGAACTGTATCTATCTTGATTTGGCAACATAAACTAGAATGATATAGACCATACAGTGACCATACTACATAGATATATGTTTGTTTCATGCTGTTATCCTGTCCACCTTACTACTGAACTGGTTTACCAAAATGAGTTTCATATACTACATTGTAAACCTGAGATGTGTTTGTTTGTTTCTCTTTTAGAACGCGGATAAAATATTGGAGAAGAGTACCCTGTTATGCAATGGTAAAGGAAGTAATGCAGATAAGGTTCAAGATAGTGAGACATCCCTGTTGGTCTCCAAGAAAGTTGATAAAACTATATTGAGGACACTGAGACAACCCCAAAGTCCTGTCTTGATGTAGTGTTCGAGTTACTGGCTACCACTGCTGGCACCAGCTCTTCGAACTCGTTGCCTGAATCAGTTCGGCTTCTTGAGTCTCAACTTCAAGTTGAAAGACATCGATCAGATGTTATGCGACAGGAAGCGGAAGGACTGAGGAAGTCCCTGCAGAATTCAGATGCATACTTTTTGGTGCAACAGCAGGCACTGGAGGACTTAAGCGCCAAACAAGAGAAAGTTAATAAGCTTGCTAAGCATCTTGCCAGCATTATGGGTACCTAGGATATTGTTTCTTGAGCTCTTCTGAAGTGGTTTCAGTTCTGGACTTGTTTTTCTACGGCGTTTATATGCTGATGTGTTCCCTATATTTGCACTTGTGGCGAACTTTGATGCCCAGTGGATGTAATATGTGTAATAGCCGTGATAGCCTAGTGTAAGTTGCTTGCTTATTTATTTCCTTGTTGTCTTGTTTATTTGTTTGCTTGTAGTCAGTGTAGTTCTTTTTCTGCGGTTTGCTAGTGGCTGCAACAACCTATTTTTTAAAACTAGGCCACAATAACCATGGGCTAATATTTACTGTAGTGACATTGCACCTACGGGCCTTAGAAACGATGGGCCTTCTACGGGCCATATAAACGATGGGCCTTCACGGGGTCAGAAACAATGGGCCTTCTACGGGCGCAGAAACAATGGGCCTTCTACGGGTCAGATCATCAATGGGCCTTATACGGGCAAGATGATCGACACAAACATGGGCCAATAACAGGCCGCATTATGGCCGTAAACGGGCTAGAGTTGGAATTGTCCGTTCATGGGCTGACCAAAACGGGCCATCGTTGATAGGCCGTATTTCATGACACTATGAAAACGGCCCAACGTGTTAACGGACCACAAATGGGCCGACTGTAACCACGGGCTGAATTTGGCCCATAAGCAGAAAATGACAGTAACGGGCCGTAAGTAAACGAATGCTGGAAATGAGGCCAAGAATAAATGGGCTCTGAGAAGGCCGAAAGATAACATGGGCTGGAAACGGCCCAACGGAATAACGGGCCCTTAATGGGTATAAAGTGATACACTGTTCATTATGGGCCAGTTTCACCACGGGCCGTTAATGGGTGTAAAGTAATACACTGTTCATTACGGGCCAGTTTCACCACGGGCCGTTAATGGGTGTAAAGTAATACACCGTTCATTACGGGCCAGTTTCACCACGGGTCGTTAATAGGCCAAGAGTTACATAGGGCCTCATTTGGGCCGAAAGACGTCATGGGCCATACATGGGCCAGAAGTGCAAACGGGCTGGAATCATATTGGGTGGCCCAGATGACGCTACTGGGCCTAATTCGGATAGGGCGTAACGGGCCCTGGGTTAGCAGGCTGTAAATGGGCTATATGCGAACAGGCCGTTAACAGGCTTTACATGGGCTGGCCCGCCACATTTTGACCAAGTCAAATGGGCCGGCCTTTTCACAGGAATGGGCCTCTATTGGACCGTGCCACGTGTCGACGTATCATAGGCGCCTTCTGTCCAATGAGTGGATGACATCTGTCCCAACGGTGAGCCGACACGTGTTTCCTCCAGCCAATGATGATTTTACACGTGGAAAATCCCCATTGGTCGGGGCTGTTAACGGGTTATCGGATCCAAAACCTGGCCCGATAGCTTAACGGTGTTCCGTTACGGTGGATGCCACGTGTCGGTCACCCTTGACGAAAGCACTTCTGTGACGCGCGATTTATCGTCATGGAAGTGGACACTTCCGTGATGATAATTTTGGTAATGTCATGGAACACTTCTACGACAAAGATGTATGACTATCTTGATTATGTCATAAATTTGTCATGGATGTACATGCATGACAAAAAACGCGACCTACTGTGACAAACACGTATCATCACGGAAGTGTATTTTTTTTTGTAGTGTCTATTCTGGATGATGTCTCCCAAGGGGGCAGAACTTACCACAGTGATAGGGTGACCTTGGAAGTATTGCTTCAGCTTCCGGCTTGCCATGAACACCCCCTAAACAAGCTTATGCCAATGTGGATACCTTTTCTTAGAATCAATGAGCACCTCACCGATGTAGTAAACCGGCCGTTGAACCGGATGCTCCTTGCTGGCCTCCTTACGCTCCACCACAATTGCAACACTGACAACACGTGAGTTAGCAGCCACATATAACAGCAATGGCTCTCTATCAATGGGAGCCGTGAGGACCGGCGGCTCAGATAACTGTCTCTTTAACTCTTCAAAGGCAGCATTAGCAGCCTCACTCCAGACAAAAGTGTCTGTTTTCTTCATCATCTAATACAGTGGCAAGGCCTTCTCCCCTAGTCGGCTTATGAACCGGCTTAAGGCAGCAACACGACCCGCCAATCGCTGAACATCATTGATGCACGCCGGCTTAGCCAAAGAGGTAATCGCCTTGATCTTCTCCGGATTAGCTTCAATACCTCTGTTGGAAGCCAGAAAACCCAAAAGCTTGCCCGTTGGCACGCCAAACACACACTTGGCCGGGTTAAGCATCATCTTGTAAACCCGGAGATTGTCAAAGGTCTCCTTTAGATGAGCTATCAAGGTTTCCTTGTCTCTGGATTTCACCACTATATCATCCACATAAGCATGAACATTGCGTCCAATCTGATCGTGGAGACAGTTCTGTGCACACCGCTGATAAGTCGCCTGGGCACTCTTGAGCCCAAATGGCATAGATACATAGCAGAAGGCTCCAAACGGAGTGAAGAAGGTCGTCTTCTCCTGGTCCTTAACTGCCATCTTGATCTGATGATAGCCAGAGTAAGCATCCAAAAAGCTCAAACGCTCACAACCCGCTGTAGCATCAATGATTTGATCAATACGGGGGAGAGCAAAGGGATCAGCCAGACAAGCCTTATTTAAGTCCGTGTAATCCACACACATCCGCCAGGTGACATTCTTCTTAAGCACAAGCACCGGGTTAGCCAACCACTCAGGGTGAAAAACTTCAACAAAAAACCCGGCCGCCAAGAGCCGGGCCACTTCCTCACCAATAGCTTTCCGTCTCTCTTTGTTGAACCGTCGAAGAAACTGCCTGACCGACTTATATTTTGGATCAATATTAAGAGTGTGCTCAGCGAGTTCTCTCGGTACACCCAGCATGTCAGAAGGCTTCCATGCAAAGATGTCCCCGTTCTCACGGATGAACTCGATGAGTGCGCTTTCCTATTTAGGATCCAAATTGGCACTGATACTGAACTGCTTAGACGAATTGCCTGGAGTGAAATCAACAAGCTTGGTTTCAGCAGCCGACTTAAACTTCATCGCCGGGTCATGCTCTGTGGTTGGCTTCTTCAGGGAGATCATATCCGCCCGGTCAACATTATCTTGATAAAACTTCAGCTCCTCTGCTGCACAAACAGACTCAGCATAAGCCGCATCACCTTCTTCACATTCCAGGGCTATCTTTCGACTCCCATGCACAGTAATGGTGCCCTTGTGATCCGGCATCTTAAGCTGCAAATAAACATAACACGGCCGAGCCATGAACTTGGCATAAGCCGGCCGCCCAAACAGAGCATGATATGGACTCTTAATTTTGACCACCTCAAAAGTTAGTTTCTCAGCCCTAGAATCATACTCATCTCCAAAGGCCACCTCCAATTCAATCTTACCGACTGGGTACGCCGACTTACCAGGCACCACTCCATGGAAAACGGTGTTGGATGTCTTTAAATTTTTGTCAGTCAAACCCATGCATTGAAAGGTCTCGTAATAGAGGATGTTGATGCTACTACCTCCGTCCATGAGTACCTTGGTGAATTTATATCCACTGACCTGAGGTGCCACCACCAAGGCTAACTGACCCGGATTGTCAACCCGGGGAGGGTGATCTTCCCTACTCCAGACAATTGGCTGTTCTGACCACCTCAAATAACGGGGGACTGCCGGTTCAACAGAATTCACTGCCCTCTTATGAATCTTCTGGTCACGTTTGCATAAGCTAGTGGTGAACACATGATACTGTCCACTATTCAGTTGCTTTGGGTTACTTTGATAACCCGACTACTGATGTTGCCCTCCTTGACCAGATTGCTGCTGATTAAAGCCGCCTTGATTCCCCTGAAAACCGGAATTTGAACCACCGCCCGGGCCATGAAAGCCATCGGCACCTGAGCCGCCACCTGATCCGTTATTACCGTCGAACATATGGAATTCTTGAAAGTCTTCATGATCGCGCAATCCTTCCATAAGTGAGTGGCTGGCCTCTCCTGGGTTTCGTGTCTCGGGCAGGGCTCATCAAGTAACTGCTCAAGAGATGGACCTGACCCGCCAGATCGAGGGGGCGGTTTTCCCTTGCGTCTCTGATTGTTACCCTATGCATTGGCGTTGGCCACAAATTCCGGGTTACCCTCGGCCTTACGCTTATTGCCTCCTTGATTCATCGGGTTATGCTGTTGACCCTTTCCATTGCCGTTCTTCTTTCCCTTCCCTGTCTTTTCCTCGTCAGACGCGGGATCCTTGGTACTGTCAGAATCGGCGTATTTGACTAAAGCCGCCATCAGCGTACCCATATCATTACAATCATGCTTGAGACGCCCCAGCTTCTGCCTCAGCGATTCAAATCGGCAATTCTTCTCCAACATGAGGACTATAGAGCCGGCATCCATCTTATCAGACGAATGCATTATCTCCTTGACCCGGCACACCCAATGAGTGGTGGATTCACCCTCTTCTTGTTTGCAATTGGTTAAGTCCACAATTGACATGGACTGCTTGCAGGTGTCCTTAAAGTTCTGAATGAACCAGGCCTTTAACTCCGCCCATGAGCCGATGGAATTAGGCGGCAGGCCCTTTAACCAAGACCAGGCCGTTCCGTACAACATCATGGTGAACTACTTAGCCATTGCCGCATCACTGACCTCCAACAGCTCCATCGCCATCTCATAACTTTCGATCCATGCCCCGGGCTGTAAGTCAGCCGTATAATTTGGCACCTTTCTGGGTCCTTTGAAGTCCTTGGGCAGACGCACATTACATAGAGCCGGCACCAAACAAGGAACACCGCAGGTTCTAGTGGCTACTCCTGCCTCAACAGAAGTCGTTGGATAATCCTGGAGGGCCTGATGAGCCGTCAGCTGAGGCGCCAGTTGAGCCGCCCGTTCGTCCTCCCCGACGATCCGGTCTCAGACCAGTTATAACCGCCGGGCTGGTTACGGCGTTGGGCAAGCATGTTGCTTGACAAGGCTTCGATTCCATGTGCCTGTTGTAACTCGGGCTCCGGCTTGGCGAGGAGTTGAATGAATCCTGTCCCGATCAGAGGAATAAGCCTCCCGCCGAGCAGAGCCGCTCGGACAAGTTCTTCGATCCTTCGCGTCTCCACCGCTGTTGGATCATCACCGCCCACCGGGAGAGCCGCCAAACGTGCTGATGCTGCAATCAAGTTCTCCATGGGATTAGAAAAGTGACCCGGTGGTGTTGGTACATATCGGGGCGGGGCCATGTTCCCATGAGGAGGTACCATCACCCGAGGCTGAACCGGCCCCCCTACTCCGGATGCCATGAACTGATTTGCTTCTGGCGGGTTACTAGGGCCGGCTCCGGGTGTAGCAAAGAGGTTCCGAGGATCATAAATCTGAGGCAAACGGGATTGATTTTTCTGGTGTCTCCTCCTCATCACCTCGTTAGATGCGTTCAGGTTCATCGTAAGCTGGAAAGCCTCTGATTGGAGCCGCTGGCCCATGCATCCAAAGCCGCCCGTTCTATGGCCAACCTGGTGTCCTCAGCTGCTAAGACCTCCTTGGCCCGAGCTATTTCCTCATGCACCTGTACCACCTCTGCATTATGTTCATCTTGATTCGCAGAAATAACTGTGGTGGTTAACAGGGTCGTCAGCTTATCCATGAGATCCATCAGCACCTGAGCCAGTGGGCGCACAGGACCTCTTGCCCCGGCCGCTCCTAACCCGAACGTTATTGCTACCGCAGCTGTAGAGTTTTGACCGGGTTGAGTACTAGCCATGAAGACCCCTACGCAGCTTGGCGGCTCAAAGGGGTCCGGAATACTGCTGCCATCAGAACAGCCCCCAAGCCTGCCGTCTTGCAGTTGATACATTGAATCTGTTTCACCAGTGGACGAGTCACCATCGGAGTGGACGGCCGTCTCACCACCATCTATAGATCCTTCAGAAAGTTCCCCTCCGTGGATGCAACCCATGAAGGCACGCTTCATGATGGGTTGAGCTCGGGCGGGTCTTGCACGCTGAGCCGTCTCGACGAGTCGGTGCAGTTGTCCAGCTCAGGGCCCGGCTCACCAATCCGGCCGATGAAGACGTGAATTCCACTGAAGGGGACCCGGTACCCGTACTCAATTGAGCCGGCCTCGGGGCCCCAGCCTTCGTCGTTGATGTAGATCTTGCTGCGACGACTTTTGGTCATCCGGCCGACTGCGTATCCCTTGATCCCTTCGAAGTTGCCCTTTAAGAACTCAAATCCATCGTGCCCCACGGTGGGCGCCAACAGTCGTGGAATTGTCACGGCAGATGTCCTCTTGCAAGGACTTAGTTGTGGAGCCATTGCAACTAGGAAGCTTAAAGGGGTTAATCGGGACAAAGGGCACGAGAGAGTTATACTAGTTCGGCCCCTCACGGTGAAGGTAAGGCCTACATCTAGTTGGGTTGATATTGCTAGGGTTTTGATGACCAGGGAGCGAGATACGCTATGCCCGGTTCTCGAGGAGTTGTTTCTTGCCCTAAGCCGCCAGCGGGTCGTCCCCTTATATACACGGGGATACGCCCTGCGGCCTACAGAGTCCCGGCCGGCTCATAAACAGTGACTGGCTCGGTGACTAGCTAATTCTACCTTATGATACAAGTCATGCCATTACGGTGGTTTACTACTACGGGCCTTAAGTCGCATGTGGGCTTTTAGACCCTTTATTGAACCTCCATCTTCATGCTTGGTCTTGGGCTTCTTCTGATGAATCCTTCTTTGCGTAATCCAGCCCCTCACGGGCAGCTTACGCAAATAGTTATATCCCCAACAATCACCGCCTTGACAATTCAGTGACACTGTACAAAAGGAAATGACTTAACATTACATCATGATGTCAGGTATGTAGTCGAAAGGCATTAGAGACAAACATACAGACCTCCTCCGATAACATAATGAACATTAATTTTAACAAAGGTGTGACTAGCTTTACCGGGATAATTTGAGTGAACTCTACACCCTCTCGTTCCTTAATATAAGACGCCGCGGTTCAATTTAAAGTACCCAAACGCCTAGTATTTAGAAAAACAGGTAGTAGTTTTCTTGAGCACATATCTGGGAAAGCTTGCCACAATTTTATTTATGTCCATACGCTAATGCAACACCATTCGAATACTACAAATATACGCTAATCCAGTGGCTAGTGCAAAAGTAGAGTAGTTAGTTTATTACAGGGTACAGTACAATGGTTTTACTAAACAGATTTCAATAAACTCTAGCACTGGAAGGTTTCTATAAGAATTAACAATACAAAATGTAAAGGTAACAAGTTTCAGCATTGGTGTACTAGCTGTGCATGAGCATTAAACCAAATGCAAAAGTCTGAAGATAACTAGCATTATTAACTAATGACAAGATAAAAAATTGCAAACCATGTACCTCTAAGGTAAATATCATTTCAAACTCGGGGGCTTTAAAATTGCTATCCCAATCTTGATAATCGATCAAACATAAAAACTTGATCGAGCGAATCAAGAGAACAACCCGAGGAGGAGGTGCCCACTCTTGACCTTTCCTCTTGTCTTCATAATTGTTGCATGCAGTTTAACCAAAATAAAATGACATCAGCGCTTTGGAATTTTGGTGACACTGCACAAAAAGTTAACTTATCTCATGAAAGTGAGGTATGTAATCTATAAGCATTAACAGTGCAAAAATCTGAAGGTAGTAACAAGTTTCATCGTTGGTATAATGGTTGTGCAACAGCATTAGAATGCCTTAGCTGAATTTTTTTTAATACATCCACAATCAACAGCTAACCCTGAAATAATCCAGTGACATTAAATG
Source organism: Aegilops longissima (assembly GCA_021605205.1). Lineage (NCBI taxonomy): Eukaryota > Viridiplantae > Streptophyta > Magnoliopsida > Poales > Poaceae > Aegilops > Aegilops longissima. The sequence goes on from CM038681.1 coordinate 82,050,065, forward strand.
GCATTGCTTAAATTTATCGGTGGCGTTAGACTGAGAGCGGCATTAGTTAAATGTGGCATCACTTTAGCAGTAGCATTGCTTGACTTGACTGCTGGCGTTATACTAACAAAAAAAAAAGTGGCAATAAGAGCATGGGAGGCCCATTCGGACATTGGGCGCACCAGTATAATGTACCTCCACGGACGCAGAGTGGTGAGGGAGGTATGGTTGCCCAGAGCAACAAATACCCAGGCAGCATATGTGGATTACGTCCCATTTTTGTTCTCTTTAGCCACCTTTTTCCTATGTGAGGACAACAAACCGATCGACATGGTCATTCTCTATTGCGTTGTCATGCCTTTCTACCCTTCTTCAACCAAGAGACACGAGACTCGTTCCTTAGCTACTGATTTTCTCCTTTTCAACCTAGATGCGGGTTCGATGCCTACTCTCTTGGACAGTACAGTCTCCCTTCCTTTCCTTATTCAACCCAGACATGGATTAGTCTGCATGAAGTAGGGTTTCCTTTAATAGTGCAAATTATGGTTTTCTTCTGCGTGGCCAGCAGAGCAGAGGATAGCAAATTGGGAAGATGGTGGAGTGGAAAAAGATCCACATGCAACGACGTGGCAGATGGGGCAATAGAACAAGGGTATGGTTCGAAAAGAGGTAGCATACCTGAGGGTCGGCGGGAACTGGCTTCGCTCGTGGTCGTCGTCCTCCGCACACACTACGACAGCGAGCTTGGGGACGGAGGCCATCCCACGCGGGCGCTAGGTATGAGAGGACGGCCTTGTCGTCAGTGCGTGACCTCGCTCCCGACGACGAGTGCGTCAACGCTGCACGTCCTTTTCTTCCCCGGTGGATCTGTGACCACCGGTGAGGAGGGAGAGAGGGGCCGTCTTTTTTAGATTTGGAGAGAGGGTGGTAGTGTGAGAAGCAAGTGGGCAGCCCTTGGCAAGAAAGCGCTGAAGCTCCAGCCTATATATATCTTTTTATACTACTAGTACTGGAGGTGGAGTAGTGGTAGAGTAGTTTATATTTTCTATGCGTACAGTACCAGTTAGTCGTGCTTCAAAACTGAACGGCACGCCATTAAAAAAATAAAGGTCGATAACTAATGCGGCACCTCGGCCAACGCGCCAGATCGCATTTTGCACGAGAAATTACACACCATGTTTCGTTGACATGTGGTCCCGTTCCAACATATCAGTGAGACGATGGCGAGTAGTAGGAGTATTTCCGAACGGACGTGTAGGCCGGGGCGCCTCTTCGTGAACCGTGGCAAACTGGCAACCGTCCACCGACTCTTCGCCTTTCCCTCTCGATTTGGAACTGCTGTCGCACGCTCTTCCTCTCCCTCCTCCATTTTCCTTTAGCCCTTCAGCCTTTCTTCTGCCATTGTTCGATCGTCTTCTCCATGGAGGGAACAGGCCGGAAACGACCCCGTTATTCTTGCCCCGATCTGAATGATGACGTGGTGGAGGAACTCATTGATTGGTGCGACGTCATCACCTCGGCTAGAATGGCAGGTTCGTTCAAGCCCATTCTCGACTCAACTAATAACATAATTACAAGGAACCCAAGAGTCAAGGAGCGGTTTGATCTCCCCTATCTTCTTCGTCGTGACCCTGATGACTGGCGCCGGCACGACGGAGGCCTTGCCCTGTGCAAGTTGATGTCGCTTGATAATGATACGTATGATGTTAAGATGCCATCGCTTGAGGGCAAGGCTTGGGCAGGCGCAAATGGAGATTGGTTTGTTTACATTGGGTCCAACTGCGAGTGGGAACTTGTGAATGTGTACACTCGTGACCGGATTCCACTTCCAAAAATCTCAGCAGACTGCCCAGAGGTTGAGCACACCGGTATTTTACGCACATTAAAATACGATCATGGTGATTGTCTTCTACAGAAGATAGAAATTTGTCGAGTTCCCAACCGCTCTTGGAATTACAACAACTATGAAGTTGTTGCTATCTTTGACAAGATTGTTGCGGTCCTTGGTGGTTTGACTCGATGGATATTGCTCAAAAATCAGTTTCTGTACACTGATGAGTATTGTGATGCAATTCAATACGAGGGCCTTGTGTTTGCTTCCACCACTCGTGGCATTTTTTTTGCATGGGATCCTCTTAGTTTCGGTACGTTTGTCTTCCACCATAATTATAATTGTTTCATCCACATGCATGCGGGTTAGCAAGTTTCCCTTTACTAATTAACCTTCTTCTTGTGTTTCCAAGGTCCTGTGAACATCCCACCACCTATACTTGAAAAAATTTATAACCAAGGGGGAGATGACGATGGTGATGATCACGAGCATGAGGACGAGCAGCGCCCATATACTCTGTGGCGCCTGGCAACTAATTCCGATGGATCACCTCTTCTTGTGTGTATACAGCCCACCGATGATGTTACTGCTAAGGAAGCAGGTGTAGTCTCCCATGGTCGCACTCTCCGGACCTATTCCAACACCCGTTGCATGGTATCCGGGATGGATACTAGTGTGCTAGCGCCAACTCCTTATCCCTGGTACAGAATTGATAGTCTTGGAGAAAACTCGCTCTTCCTTGGAAAAAACTATTCGATGATGGTGAAAGGCGATCCAACTGTTGTTGACACAACGTTACTAGTACCATTTATGAGAAGCAACTGTGTCTATACCTCGGACATTTGGGTGGTTCCCTACCCTGGTACTGATATAGTAGGCCGCTTCAGCCTGGATGATCAGTCCTGTGTTGGTCTCCAGATCGACAATGGATGGCCCGTCCCAGAGAATCACTTGTGTTCAAAGCAAGCATTTCCAACGCCGAGGAATGGTTGAGTTAAAGTTCATTTCATTGCTTGTTATTTGCTGTATGATGAAAACTTTAGTATTTATAATGTATCCACGTTGTCGATGTGGGTTGATGACCTGTTGTATGTAATAAAATGATATGCCTATGATAAAACTTACTAAATTTATGAATGGCTTTCGAGTCGCTTCTCTAAGTGAGTGGTGCGACAAGGCAAAAAAATATTTTCCGAATACATAATTGTACGTGCATTGCAACAGGTTATCGGATGAGGCTAATCTACAATAGTAGTACACTATTTGTACTAGCTTCACATGCTTCGCGCGTCGGGCGGGTGTTTTTGCTGTAGCCATATGTTAATGTGTTCGCTATACGTAACCAGCACCTCGAATCCTCGATACTAGTACTATATAGTAGGAGTAGTAGGGTGGCATGGGCCAGAACAAGCATACATGTCCAGGAGTACGGCACACGCCACAACCACGACATCCATCTGACACCATATTATCTCTTGGAGTCCGTGCTAGAGCAATCTCTTCAACCTCGTCGTTTCTCTAACTTCAGCCATCGCACGGCGGGCGAGGTGGGGGTTTGCCGATAGTCGGTTTCCTTAACTGCGGTCCCACTTGTAAGGCCAACTCCAACGCACAACCCCAAACGGACCTCCGTTTTGCACGAAATCCAACGATAATTTTGACTAGAAAAGAAAGACCAAAGAAAACAAGAACCACAAGAATACATTTTACTACTCCTGTAAGTTGGATTAGTGCCTTCTCGATGCATTCATTGTTGATCTGTGGAGGCTCGATCTTGCGTGCTTCTTTCTTCTTCGAGTGTAAAGAAGTAGACGTTGCTTCCTCGCATTTAGTCTCATGTCTAGCCTCTATTCTAGTAGGAGTATCAACAAGTGCACTAATCTCATCTCTAGCCTCTGTGCTAGATAAAAGTGATATAACATCTACTAAATTGCGCTTTATCAATATATGGATGTACTCTTCTTCCCAATACAAAAACCTGCATCCATTCTACTCCCTCCGTTGCACAATACATGCCTTCTATTTGTCAAAATATATATGTGTCTAGACATGTTTTAGTATATAGGTACATCCATTCTTGGACAAATGGAAGTCAAGTATTTTGGAACGGAGGGAGTACAGAATAAATTTTTTAAGTTAGCACAACTAGTCTAATCCGAGAGCACAACCGAAGATTTGGTTGGGTTCTTCCTCCTTTTGCCGACACGTGGGACATCCAGCATCCAGGTCATGTCATGAAAGAAAATAGAGTGGTAGTTGAAGCCACGAGATGTGCATCTTGGGTTAAACTGTAAACAGAATCTTACTACTCTTGAGTAACTCCAAAAGCGGCCACCGAAGATCTTTATTGGATTTGTTTTTCATCGCCAGCACGTCGAGCTGAAAGATGTGCAGGTTCAGTGGGTCCGCTTGCGTTTTCACTGACATGTGGGACCGCATGTGAGCAAACAGACGATGGGCTCCGCGCATCCGCTGGCTGGCTGAGAAGAGAGATAGAGGAGGGCTGAGCATGGACTGCGGGAAATTTGTTCTACGTACCTCGATATAGGCTCGATATAGTGGGGTGGCATGGGCCATAACTAGCATTCACGTCTAGCAGTACGGCACACTCCACCCAACGAGTCCCATCCGACACCAATTTTCTTGCAGTCCGTGCTACAGCCATCTCTTCTCCCTCCTGTTTTCTCAGCCATCGCGCGGTGGGCGGGGTGGGGGTTTGCTGATAGTTGGTTTGCTCAACTGCGGTCCCACTTGTAAGTGAAAATGCAACACCGCACACATACCCGCTTGAGCGGCGTGCCGGACCAACCGTGTGGGGGTGCGACGCGAAGACGGCAGGCTTTTCCTTTTGAACTCGTAACTTGTAAAATTTGGTTCTGCTCCATGGCGCGACTAATAGATAGAAAATAACGATTTTGCCTACAGTAATGAGAAGTTTGGTTCTGGTGCCGTTCATGCATGGAGTACGTACGAAAATTATGAAGTTGATGCGAAAGGTAAGATAATTACTGTAGTATCATATACTACTACACGGATTTGACGGGAAGATAAAAATACACACGGATCCATCAACGACATCCTCACGCCCTAGTGCGCTGGGTCACCAACCGACGTGTGAGGAGCAGCGGTGTTGCCGGCAAGCTCAACGTGCTTCTGAACAGTGCCGTCCAAGGTTTCCCTGCGATCCAAGAAGGCCAGCGTCCTATCGTCCTCCTCTTGCATGTAGTAGTCCTTGTGGACGATTTGTGCGTAGACGTTGGTGATTATGTCGATGGTGTCTTGCTGCGCCAGGCGCTGCGCGGGGAGCGCGACCTCGAGGTGGACATTCTCCGGTAGCGACGGCGGCGATCGCAGGCCACCACCGGTCGTCAAGAGGTTGTCACCTTAGTGGCCGTTGAGGGTGGCGGGCATCGCAGAGCTGGGCGCGTCGGCTGGAGGCTTACGCCAAAGTCGTCATGAGCTTCTTGACGACGGTGAACTTGTCGAGAAACCGACGAGGACCTCGTCGAACAAGGAGACGGTTGTCGTCGTCCAGCGCCCTCGCCTGGCGGCCTCAAGCAATACTACTTGGAGACGTTCCTCGGTGCCGGGCCACAGGCCGGCGTCGTGGACCATCTGGCACAGCCGGCTAATGCTCGCGCTCATCGCCTCCATGGGTCTAGCTTAGCTTCCAGTCAACTGATCTTGCGATTCGAGTGATCACTCTTGCCCTTGGTTAGCGTGCGTAGGTGTGTAGGATTTCGTACTACTCCTCGTCCCTCTACTGCACCTGCCTTTAGTTGTATGATAGGTGGGCCAGCCACCCCTTGGGCCCACGTGTCATTCACCCAAAGGCAGTTGCCGTAAGTCAATGAAGCTACGTCCCCCTCCGTGCCGGTGCAGTATAGTCATCTCACCGGACCTCTAGTTGGGGCCAAACGAGAGAAGTTTGATGTTTACTGGTTTATTGGTCCCCTTTGCATTTTGCGCCAAGTTTTGACCTTTGATTTAACTAATAAAATGTTAATGCATGTAAACAAAAATGTTGTGTAAGTCACCTTACGAAAACCAAATAATCCCAAAACACTTAGGCACGGTGCACTAACTCCCTCCTTGTTTCTTATTTCGTGACATATCAACCAATGAGAGATGTGGGTTGTGCATGCTTTCAGTGACTTGAGACTACCAAACATGACATGCAGTGTTTAGTTCATTGCATGTAATCCTATTAGTACTCTAGTTAGCAAAAAAACATTAAGTTCTGTCGCCGATAGGAATAAAACACCATGTATTTATTTACGAGAGGAGTAGTACATTTTTGTGACATGCATTACTAGATATTGCTAGTCAAATACTAAAATCCAGATGAGACGTGGTAGTACTCCTAAATCCAGACGGTGGTGCTACTAGTACTAGTAGTAGTACTACCAATGTAGTAGTAGGAGTACTAGCATCATACTACCCATTGGTCAAATTATTACGTGCTGCTCCTCACGGTGAAGTGACAAGACCTGCACCGGAGATGACACTGAGTATAGGCGCCGTGTTCGCATACCATAGCCAGCCTCACCATCTGTAGTCACTATCATCATGGCTGTAGAGCTAGCCTGCTTACAATTAGCCCTGTTCGACATAATTTCCCGTGCGTAGATGCCCGTGCATTGCACGGAACACCAAGATTGGGGGTGGACGGCTCCGCAACGCCATCACGCCAGATTTTTCCACGGCCTTCTAGATGTGGTGGGGAGGAGATAAGGCTGATTGTGAGAGACAAGGAGTTGTTTGTAAATAGGGAACAAGTGCGGCATCTTTTGCAAAATGGAGAAGCTTGGTTTGTATCGTCGATCTAGATCCGACGGCTATTGGTGAAAGATGAGAGGCACAACATCATCACCAACTCAGGACCTATTTGATTCGCAGGATTTTGAAAACGCAGGAATAGGACACGGCAATATTACAAGTTTCAAACTGATATTACAAATGTTAGGAGTAATGCTGCACCTACGAAGAGGGAATTACTAGGAAGTTTACGTAAGAACTTTTGTTACTTTAGGTGGATGCAGCATTATCGTACAAACTAAAATCCACCGCCCTGACAAGTCACTAATGGGAAAATAAGTTTTCGAGTCTCTGGCCACTTGATGTTTCAAAAACAAATTCAGCTTATGCGGAGACTTTGTCATTTAGGCTTAGACGCTTGCGGTGATCAGCACGCCACTCATTGTTGTGCCAGAGAACGCCAAACCTCATTACCTTGAGAACACTTGCCTCCAGAACAAAGAACCTGGCCAATTTAATCTCAGATGTGCTGCCTCGGTAGTCGATCAAATCAATTTCTGTAAGATTGAGATCAAGGCATTCGATGAGATTGTTATAGTGCAGCACATTTTTCACTTTTGGGTCTTTTTTTATCTGCAAAAGAAGATAACATATTAGAGCAGCTGGCTGCATAAGATTGTCATGTCATCAAGAGGTACCAATATCATTCGCTCATACGATAGGGTTGGCTGGCTAGTGATATTTTTTCACTTTCTCTCTCTCTCTCTCTCTCTCTCTCTCTCTCTCTCTCTCTCTTTTGTTTCCTCTCATTTAACTAGGAGCACGTGAAGAGCTCGGGCATTTGTTGCCTTCCACTATGTGGCTGATGTCATATTTCGCAAAAGTATGCCACATAATATGCATCGATGTCAAATCAAAAGATTTTGGCACCGCTCTCGCGATGAGAGAGTTGGCACCGCTGTGCACACAGACCCACATGTATAACCAAATCAATCAAACCAACTACACCAGCCTCTCACTCTCCCAAACAAGTGTTTTTTTATTGCCTCAGTCCTCTCTCTCCCCCATGCAGTGTTTTTTCATTGCGTGAGTTAATTTGGCACCGGAGCAAGGTAGGTGATCCAGATTGGGGCACCAGGTGAGCAATGGAGGGGCATCGATACCAAATGCATCACAAGTGAATTTGGCACATGTTTGGCCTACATAGCCCACTTTTGTACTCCCTCCGTCCAAAAATTCTTGTCTAAAATTTGTCTAAATACAGATGTATCTAGTTACATTTTAGTGTTAGATACATCAGTATCTAAACAAATGTAAGACAAGAATTTTGGGACAGAGGGAATACTACCTTGTATTTAGTATAAAATTTTGACCATAGATTTACCTAAGAAAATGCCAATGCATGTCACTAAAAATTACACCATTTGAAATTATGTTCAAATACGAATCCAAGGATATAGTTCTTAGTGACATGCATTAACATTTTGTCGATTAAATCTATGGTCAAATTTTGATACTACAAAATTGGAAGAGTAAACCAGACGGAGGTAGTACTTGCTCTTAGGGTAACCATAGACTTATTGGAGTAGTCTAAGTTACTTTCCACTATGACTAGCCTAGGCTACTATAGTAGTACAGCATAAAAGATGCAGGTGATCACGTGAGAAAAATACTAAAACATTTCTTTCGATGCGGTGCGAGATGCAGTTTTGAACACTACACTTGTCATCGTAATTTGGGAAAATTACGAAAAAATTGAGCTACGTTGTGATTACCGTTTACTTATAGGAAAGAAGTTTCACCTCGATGAGTAGCTTCTCCGCACGAAAACCATGTAAGGAATCCAACAACTTGATCCAGATTGGGGCGATAGATTTTAGTGCTAAGATCTTCTTTGTATGCATGGACTGGGTCAAGCTTGTGGGAATCATTTTCGGAAGACGGTCGAGATACATCAAGAAGAAATTTAAAATGTGAATTTCAAGAAGACGGAGAAGAAGATGAGTGTTGTACCTGAACGATTACGGATCCAATAAAGAGTTCGGAGAATTTGGCAGACGAGTACACTAACGCTGTCAATTTCGGCGCGTCAATGACCCTGATTTTTGTTGGACCTTCTAGATCCGATACAAGCAATCTCTCAATGAAAGGCGCATTCTCAATGACCATAACGTGGAACAACTGGAGTGATCTATTCCCAATTGATGTCTTGTTGCGGGGCCAGCAAGACACATAAATCCATCAGAGATTCGTCGAGGCGATGTGGAGGCTAATGAACCCGTGGATCTGCTCAAGACGAAGGTACTCGAGCGCAGTACAGCTGCGGAGCAGGTGCTCCATAGCTTTCATCGAGATGACAATGTCGAAGAGGTCGAGCTGCTTGAGTTGAGGGAGAAGAAGGGCGGGAGCGGCATTAATCTGGGGAAGATAGCAGGAGCTGAAGCTGGCGCGGCGCAGCTTTGGCGTGAGGCGGAGCACGGACGGTGGCAGAGAGCGACATCGTCCAGCTTCAAAGCTGAGCTCCTCGAGCTGATCTAGGGCGGGGGATAAGAACCACTCGTCGAACTTGGGTTGGACCTTGCAGTTGGTACTGAACATGCGGATGTCAAGGCGTCTGGCTGGCCCAGGGTGCGATGAAAGGATCTTGGAGACTGCGGCCATGCGTTTGCAATCCCCGTCGCAGAGGCAGCTGTCGACGGTGAGGTTGAGGGGGACGCAGCGCCAGAGGGGGCGCCACCGCCGGGAGAGCAGGGCGGTGCGCACGGTAGATTTGGTGGGGAGGAGGCCGATGATGACGAGCAGCATGTCATCGGGGAGGCTGCTGATGAAGTCCAGGCTCGCCGGATGCGGTTTTAGCTCGAGCCGCCTCCGCTTGTTGGCTGCCTAGCCGTCCATCTCAACCGGCGGCGACGCCGGTCTACACGTGTGCTGGTGTGTGTTGTGTGCTGGGTGTGCGAAAAGTCGCCCTTCATGCATGCCGCCAAGAGTGGTGAATTGTGCGCGAGTGCTTCCTTCGCGCGCAAGAAGTTTGTCCTTAGTGCGCCCTCAATTTACTAGCGTGCGGGGTGCTACCCCGAGTGGTTTCAACTCTGTTTACTTCACCGCGTGTCAGATGGGCCTCTAGTTTACTTATTTTCACCCACTGCCACATGGGCCAACACACGAAGATACAGAATACGAGCTGACAAGGCAGCATGTGGATTGGTTGACCGGTCAACTAAACAATATACGGAGCTATACACTGACACAGTGAGCGTATAATCCGTCGGTATAGAGAGTTCGCGTGAGAGGGGAGGCCCGTGAGAGATAGCAGAGAGAGAAAGAGCTACTCCCTCTGTTCGATAATGTAGTTCCAACATTTTTTCTAAGTCAAACTTTTGAAACTTTGACCAAGTTTATAAAGAAATTACTTATATCTACAATACCAAAGATAAATGATAGTATGAAGTAAGTACATGTTGTGATGAATCTAATGATCGTTCCAGATGTAAATGTTTTTCTCCACATATACCTGGTCAAACTTTTCTGAGGTTTGACTTTTCAAAACATCCATATGCTTATGGACGTGAAAGAGTCCCTAACTAGAGAGAGAGAGAGAGAGAGAGAGAGAGAGAGTGAAAAAAGTGTGTGTACGTGTGTGAAAGAGACATGGACAACACACGATAAAAGTAGAGAAAAAGCGTGCGTGTCTTATGGAAACATATCACACATGCATCTTCGACAACGGAGGCAAGGTGAGGACATAGTGTGTGGTTGTTTGGAACCGAGAGAGCAAGACCCCTAGCACGTGGCCAAGAGGGGTCTGACAAACAAGGGAGAGAGGTCGAGAGAGACGTACGGAGAAAATGCAGACATGGGGAGGAGAGAGTGTATGTTTGTCATAGAGAGATCCCCTGGAGATCATGATGGGACTACATGGGTGGGAGATCGAGTGACAAGGTGTGTGCGTGATAGAAAATGCCCCGAGATATATCGAGATAGATGTATGGATGGAAGGAGACAATATGTGTGTTCCTTATGGCTAGTAAGAGATAATCATACTTAGGAGGGGGGGAGTGTTTGCGCCTATGATGGAGTGAGGGATTATGGTACTTAGGGGGGTGCGTGTCACATGGAGAGAGAACAAGGGTGGAGAGTGTTGGATGGGTCTATATGTATAGCGCGAGCGAGACATGTGTATGTGTGAACCGGGGAGATATAAGGCCAGTTTGGCTTGCGTCTTGAGCATCTTTTGCCTGGCACAGGGTTGTGGCTGGATTTCACGACGCTTGTTTGGTTGCTACCCGTGAAAAAGAAAGCCCGCTGGCATGGGTTCCTTGCACTTTAATTAGCTTGGCTGAACTCCAGACATCGCAAGTAGCATGGCCCAGCGATCGATTTAACGCTGGCCATGCCAGTCATGCGCCACGAGGCTAACAAGCAACATGGATAGATATTAGCATTAAATAATTGATGCATGGATTGATTGATGGGACGTTGATGCTTTGCCTCGCCCAGGCATGAACCAAACGGTTCAGCACCACACAAGCCTGGCCAGGAAGAAATATTTTACATCTCACGTCCACACCAGGCAGTATCGGCCATCAAGGCATCAGGGTCAGGTCACGAACCAGACTGACCAATAAAGTTTGAGAGAGATTGAGGAGCCCCGATAAGGCTGAGTGGTGCGTCAGATAGCTGAGAGGGTGTGACGCCCGGGTAATCAAGCTACAGTAACTCTGCGCTAATGATGCCACGTCACCTAGGTTACTGTTGGTAAACTCGTGTTAGTGCAAAACGATTCAAACTTAAAATTAAAATATAGGCAAACAACAAAAGTTTTCAAATAATAAAACTAAAATGTTCTGGTTGTGCCAAATAATGCGTAGGTAATTATGGTGGAGAAACTACACTTGTATAAAATATGTAAGTACTCAAAATGAATAAAATAGTAGCAAAAACAATTAGTTAAATGATTATAAAATAATAAACAATTACAAATGATTTTATATTAGGTGCCAAGTTAATTGCGGTAGTGGCATAAGTATTAAAAATGTTTTAGGTGCAACTTGGGTTTTTCATAAACACTGAAATTTAATAAAACAGAAAAGAAGAAAAGAAATAAAATAAAATAAACAAACTAATAGAAAACTAAACTAAAGCAAAAGAGAACCCCCCCCCCCACTGGACCCCTTGGCCCAACTGGGCCATGGCCCAGCCGGCCGCCCCCTGGCCTATAGGCCACCCCACACCCCAGAAACCCTAATCCCCTCCCTCACAATCCCCTGATCCAGTCCCCTCCCCCTCTCCCCGATCTGGGCGCCCCTCGCCCCGAGCACCATCGCCGGTCGCCACCCGGTGGCTTCACCGGCCGAGGCCACCTCGCCGCCGCCGCCATCGCCCCTCCCACTCGCTCCCACTTCCTCCCCACGACCCGCTCCTCCTCTTCGATTGATCGGGATCGAACCCGCCTCCGCCCGACCGTCCCGTCGCCACCTCGTCGGCGCCCGTCCCTCCTTCTCCTCCCGTTCGTGTACCGCCCCGGCCCCTCCACCCACGATCTGGAATGGGGGCTCAACCCCGCGGCGCCCCGAGCCCCGATGTCGCGCCGTCGCCACCGCCGCCACCCGAGGACCGCTCCGCCGCGTCGACAACGCCGCCTCGCGGACCTCCTCCCCAACGTCGCCGTCAACCTCGACCTTCCCGAGCCCGCTGCCCGTGCCCTACTCCCCGTGAGCTCCCCTCTCTCGTCTGTCGCCGCGGTCACAAGGTCATCACCGCAGACGCCGTGTTTCGCTTCGCCTTGGCCTCGCCCGCACCACTGGGCCGCCAGACTCCCCATCCGCCGGGCTGCTAGCCCCGTCGCGCCATGCGCCATCGCCACCAGCCAGCGCTGGCAAGGCATGCGCCCGTGGCCGGCCTTCTTGTCGTGGCCGGCATCGCCGCCCCCGGGTTGCTCGGGCACACACGGGTGCCCACGCCCGGTTCCCATTTCGCCCGCCCCACTAAGGCCCTTGTGCCAATGCCACACGGGGCCCAGCCCCTGTAATAAAAAAAGGGATTAAAAATATATTAAATAAATAAATAAATAATAACTAAAATAATTTAAAAAATAATTAATTAATTAAGTAAGTAATTAAGTTAATTAATCCTGATTAGATTAACCTAATCACTAGTTAAACTAATTAATCTGTTTTAGTTAATCTTAGTCAATGACAGTGGGACCCACACGTCAGGTTGACCAAGTCAACTCTGTTGACTGCTGATGTCAGCATGACATCATGCTGATGTCAGCATGACATCATGCTGATGTCATTAATCTGTTTTTCGAATTATTTAAATAATTAATTAAATTCCAGGAATTAATAAAATCTTTAGAAAATCATATCTTTTAATCCGTAACTCGGATTAAAATATTTTCAACATGAAAGTTGCTCAGAACGATGAGACGAACCCGGATACGTAGCCCATTCGTCCACCACACACTCCTAACATATCAAACACGCAACTTTCCCCCTTCGGTTCATCTGTCCGAAAACACAGAACACCGAGGATACTTTCCCGGATGTTTCCTTCACCAAGATCACCTCCTACAAAGATTAGGTCACCTCTAGCACCGCGTAGTGCCATGTTACGCTATGTGATACTTTGATTGCTCTGTTATTTATTGTGTTCCTCCGTTACTTCTTTCCTAGAGACCCGAGACTATGGCGACCCTAGTTCGACTACGGTGTTGACGATCCCTCCTTGCGAGCAACCAGGCAAGCCTCCCCTTTGATCACCAGATATCGCCTATTCTACTCTATACCGCTTGCATTAGAGTAGTGTAGCATGTTACCGCTTCCGTTATACCTATCCCGATGCATAGCCTGTCCTTGTTACTATCATTGTTACCTTTACCGCAATCCTATATGCTTAGTATAGGATGCTAGTATTCCATCCGTGGCCCTACATTCTTGTCCGTCTCATTGTGCTATACTATCGGGCCGTGATCACTCGGGAGGTGATCACGGGTATATACTTATACTTATACATGATACATGTGGTGACTAAAGTCGGTTCGGCTTGTGGAGCACCCGCGAGTGATTCACGGATTGGGGGATGAAAGGACCTGTGTCCCAACGGCCCTCTAGATGGATCTTTGTGGCGGAGCGACAGGGCAGGTTGAGACCGCCTAGGAGAGAGGTGGGCCTGACCCTGTTCGGCGTTCGCGGATACTTAACACGCTTAACGAGATCTTGGTATTTGATCTGAGTTGGCTACGGGCCTATACGCACTAACCAACTCGTGGGAAAGATATGGGCACTCGGCGCCGTGGTATCACCGGCACTTCGTGACGCCACGATCGGCGGGCGCGGCGAATTGGACCTGAACGCCACTAGGCTAGGTCTACTTCGGCCGCCCTCGCAACATGCAGGTGTGTTCAGGTGATGGGCCCAGACCCTGGCGCCTAGGTTTAGACCGGCGGTCGACCTCTCTGCTGAGCCTAGGTGGGGCTGCGACGTGTTGATCTTCCGCGGCGGGCATGACCCAGAAAGTGTGTCCGCCAAATGGGATCAAGCGTGTTGGGTTATGTGGTGCACCCTGCAGGAAGTTAATCTATTGAATAGCTGTGATCTTGATAATGGGGCGACTTGGAGTTGTACCTTGACCTTATGACAACTAGAACCGGATACTTAATAAAACACACCCTTCCAAGTGCGGATACAACCGTGGTCGCTCTCTCTCGTGGATACGAGGAGGATCGCGGGTAGGATTATTGCTATGTGATGTTACTTGGAGGACTTCAACCTACCCTCTTCTACTGTTGCAAGACGAAGGTGACCAGAAGCGTAGTCTTCGATAAGACTAGCTATCCCCTCTTATTACGGCATTCTGCGGTTCGGTCCAATCGATATGGCCCTTTACACATATATCCATGCATATGTAGTCTAGCTCCTTGCTTGCGTAGTACTTTGGATGAGTACTCACGGTTGCCTTGTTCCCCTTTTCCCCTATCTCTACTCGGTTGCTGCGACGAGACGATGGAGCCAGGAGCGACGCCACCGTCGATGACGACTACTACACGGAGGCGCCTACTACTACGTGCAGCCAGCTGGCGGCGACCCAGAGTAGTTTAGGAGGATCCAGCAGGAGGCTGCGCCTCTTCGATCTGTATCCCGCTTTGTGCTAGCCTTCTTAAGGCAAACTTGTTTAACTTATGTCTGTACTCAGATATTGTTGCTTCCGCTGACTCGTCTATGATCGAGCACTTGTATTCGAGCCCTCGAGGCCCATGGCTTGTATTATGATGCTTGTATGACTTATTTTTTTTAGAGTTGTGTTGTGATATCTTCCCGTGAGTCCCTGATCTTGATCGTATACGTTTGCGTGTATGATTAGTGTACGATTGAATCGGGGGCGTCACAAGTTGGTATCAGAGCCGACTGCCTGTAGGACTCCCCCTTCCACACTCCTTGGCCGAAGGCACGTCTAGACATTGCAAAAACTTTTACTAACATGGCTGTGTGCCTTACGGGCCCACGTCGCCATTGGGTGGTACTAGGATCTTTTACTCCTCGACCTTTACTCGGGGACTCTGATCTCTCCTCTATTCGGGTTAAATGAAGTTTACTAAATCTAACATTAGGATCTCGTTATCACTTTCAACCGGAGAGCCCCTTATTACTGGTGATCGTCTGCTGCACTAGAAGATTCCGAAGTTACTCTACAATGTTCTCTCGAGTCTTTGTGCCCATCACTTTTGCTATTCCTGACCACCGATAAATCCGTATGGATAACTACTTACACTTGCCATTCATACGATCATCCCCCATTGATCTTGTTATTACAAGATACCCCAAAGTTTTCTCTATTGTTCCGAGAATACTTTGTGCCTACTGCCTAGCAGTTCTTTGCCACATGAATACCCCTTCAATTAAATCCTCGCACTTGTCGAGTATCCGCTCATCCCCAGTTGTTCATGAGTTTCACAAAAGTCTTCAAAATACTATTCGATCTTCCGAATATCCTCTGGAGCCTTTGGCTCTTGAAATTCTTGCTTGCTCGCATTATGGTTAATCCCATAAGTCTCGTAGTCTTATTGACATTCCTTGTCATTATCATTTTGGGTCTATTGACTCAATATGTTTGCGAATACGCGCAATCATCATTGATCCTTATAAATTACCTTTCCGGCTGAGCTGCCATTCTTTTAGCTGGAATTGGTTCTCGACCAGTCCAATTGTCGTTGATTGTACCCCTAATTCTATTCAGCTTATCCATTCTTGATCAGAGCATTTTCTCCTGATCCCTTGATTTGAAAATCATAATTACTTTGCTAATTAAGCGTTGAACTATTCAGCTGTTCTATAAACCGATGCATTTGCAATCTTTCTTCCTCTGATTGGGTATTGATACTCATATCAGCCCCATTGTGGATCGCCATATCCTTTGTTGGATTATTATCCGACGGTGTCCTTCATAATTAATCACTTTGTGAGTTCCTTCTCCGATACATAATGCCTTTGGTAAATTGTACCTTTCCTTTTGTCAACCATGCTCGCTTTCGAGCTGGTGATGTTTACTCTTGAAGCTTATGGTATATGTTCAGAAGAAGCCCGATGGGATTGAACCAACGCCTTCCCTCATCGGTGTGAACCCGAAAGATTTCACGAGTCATACTTATCTGGTATTGCACCGGTAAAACTTTCAACAACTAATGTCATCTTCGAAATACGAGAGGTGAATGGAAGATTATGCATTGAGGAAGTGGGAGTCGACCTTGAACTTTGTGTTCATGCCCATGGACGCGATGTATATCCTATCATGGAAGCTTCTTGTAATAATAACTATTTCCTTGATAACTAACATATGGTATATGTGAATTGATCCCTTGCAACCGTGGTTCCAACCATGATTGTTCTTCTTTGATCCCATTTCTCGGACAAGTTAAAACAATTGTCTCCTATGGATCAATACACCAGTCCAACCTTTACTTTGATCTTGTGTCGAGTATTACCCCCTGGTATCTCGAGATTATCATGGAACTGCATAACTTCTTATGAGTTCTTCATCAAGTGCTACCTTCCCACTGATTCCAATTTTTCACGGGCTCTGAGTTATTAAACACTCGAAGACACCGATAACTGAACCGAGTCCGCTCTACGGTTCAACAACTCTTCAGTAAGCTTCTATAAGTACGAGTTTGTACCCGATCACGCCATTCCTAGCCTGTTTGGCTATATCATTGTCGTGATGATTTTAACTGTGCTACCCGGCCCTTATTCTCGGAGCACCAATTTGCGGCGATAGCTAAGCTTTACGTTGATTTTCCTCGTCATACCCTTTCACCTTAAACAACAAGCTTGAGTTCGAGTTTGTGTCGTAACTGTGGTTCCAATAACCTCTTGCTTCATCATTCCTTTGACTTGATGTCGTCGCTGATTGATTACATCTGCATGAAATCTCTCGACAATTGTGTCGTGATCATCATCAACCTTATGAGCTCTTCCAGGAATTCAATTGAATTCATGATGGGTAATACCATCCTTGCCCCTCGATGATTCCTGTTCTCATCGACCACTTTATTGCCTTCCGTTCAACACAACCTGTTCGTGTTTTGTGTAAACCTTGAGATCCCTGCTACCTAGCAGTTGATCTTCCTTACCTCGGAAGTATTACCATCCTTTATGTCAAGAATGTTCTGAGATTTGTTCCACGTCTTGATAATTCTTGACATAGAAATACTTCTCACCATCACCATTCTTTCTTGGTCCCCGTGTTAATTCCAACAAGTGAACGGTGTTGTTTGGATTCTTTCCTTCTAGCAACCCTATTTCTTTGAAGTTAATGGTCGAAAGTTCATTCTTAGGCTATTGATTATTGAATCACCATTCTGACATTGGTCGTGCAACCCAGCCCATATTTCGGGTGCACCTTTCAACCAATGTTTAATTGTGTATGTTCTCCTCGAGCATACACCATTTTATCATTTGATCCGACAAATGTTATCTCATTGTTCACATAACTATGGAAATCCACCTTTTGGAAATCTCGAGGATTTTCGTTGATTCCATCAGCTACCCCCTCATCCTCTCCTTGGTTTAAGGATGAACTATTGCTTCAAGAAACCGCTCCCTTAGTTCATTTCCTGAGAATCTTGAGATGTCATTTCGTCTATTTGTGTTGCACCTTTTCTTCTCGGACATCCTGAGTCTGAGGTATCATGACACCAAATGGATCTAAATCTCGGTCAGATATGATGGTTGGGACAACTTTCCAGGAGTTATGTTGTTGGTCCTTTGATGACCCGGTAATATGATGTCATGCCTAGCACCCCCCCCCTGGCTGGAGGACCTATCATTATAATTCCTTTTACAAGGATAACCATTCCTCCTGGAGGAAATTGTAGGACTTGTTTAATAAGTTCATCCTGATGGATCCTTTGTGTATCCAAATTCCGACCTTTGCTTGAAGACCATGTCGATGCTATCTCGAAGCATGTCTGTGGTAATCCGATTTTCAATAAGAGCATTTGAAGCACAATGCTAAAATTGCTTTATCATTTATCCTAACACCGTTGTATGGGTAATATCTTGAGATTCCTCCCCCCTTACCTAAATGGTTTTCTACTTTCTATCATGTCATGGATATCATGCTCGCTTGTCCTTGGGAAGGAAATACTCTGAAATATGT
This sequence comes from Aegilops longissima, assembly GCA_021605205.1. NCBI lineage: Eukaryota > Viridiplantae > Streptophyta > Magnoliopsida > Poales > Poaceae > Aegilops > Aegilops longissima. The sequence goes on from CM038681.1 coordinate 82,068,288, forward strand.
GTTTTAACACATTTTCCTTTCCATTGTTCTGTTTAATCTGATAATCATATTTCCTTTCCATTGTTTGGTTTAACCTTTCTTGTGATCTATATGACCTAAGCAGTAATATCCTCCTGCTTATGTAAACACCTCATGGTACCGCTCTGTCAAGAAGACCACATTTATTATTGTTGATGACATTCGGTAGCCACCGATGGACGAGAACCTTGCCTATTGGCCCGCCTCGTTCAACGAGCAGGAAAATGGTTCGTTTCGTCCCTCGCCCTTGGTACCGACATTGTTGCCGAAATAACTGACATGCTACTCTCTGACATGCCTTGCTATCGTGATCGTACAAGATGTCAGCCACCCTTCCTATTTTTAACCCACAGTTCCACAGGATCGAAACCTGACTCTCCTGTACACCATGTTTCCAAAGATATTCATCGCGCTTAACTTCGTATGTAATTCATGAGCCACCTACCTTGTGATCTATTCTGGTATCAGACGCAATACTTATTTTGTTGCTCTGAATCCCTTTCACAAGTCGTTTCAGGCGACGAACGATTGCCTATGCACTTGGAACTCCTATTTTGCACCTTCCTACTTTGCTCTCGATAATGTCTTAAGTTTCAAATTGAAAGTTACTTTCCGCCACCTTCCCTGATGTTATCTGCCAGATAAGCAACACTGTAGCGACCCGTTCTTCCGAAATACACCCATATCCCTTCATAAGTATGATGGAGTTCCCGAAGCAAGGATGCCTACTTCATCATGATGACCAAAGCAGAGAAATGAAGACATCAACAAAAGGGATTAACTTCTTCGAGAAGAGCAACCAACACCGAGAAGACCCGTTAGAATTTCGTAACCAATTCCCTTCCCCCTTACTCCCGCTCCTAAATCTCGGGACGAGATTTCTTGTAGTGGAGGAGAATTGTGACGCCCGGGTAATCAAGCTACAGTAACCCTGCGCTAATGATGCCACGTCACCTAGGTTACTGTTGGTAAACTCGTGTTAGTGCAAAACGATTCAAACTTAAAATTAAAATATAGGCAAACAACAAAAGTTTTCAAATAATAAAACTAAAATGTTCTGGTTGTGCCAAATAATGCGTAGGTAATTATGGTGGAGAAACCACACTTGTATAAAATATGTAAGTACTCAAAATGAATAAAATAGTAGCAAAAACAATTAGTTAAATGATTATAAAATAATAAACAATTACAAATGATTTTCTATTAGGTGCCAAGTTAATTGCGGTAGTGGCATAAGTATTAAAAATGTTTTAGGTGCAACTTGGGTTTTTCATAAACACTGAAATTTAATAAAACAGAAAAGAAGAAAAGAAATAAAATTAAAAAACAAACTAACAGAAAACTAAACTAAAGCAAAAGAGAACCCCCATTTGGACCCTTGGCCTAAGCTGGGCCATGGCCCAGCCAGCCGCCCCAGCCTATAGGCCACCCCACGCCTGTAAACCCTAATCCTCCCTCACAATCCCTCGATCCAGTCCCTCCCCTCTCCCGATCTGGCGCCCGCCTGAAAGCACCATCGCCGGTCGCCACCCGGTGGCTTCACCGACCGAGGCCACCTCGCCGCCGCCCGTCATCGTCCCCCTCCCCACTCGCTCCCACTTCCCTCCTCCCATGACCCGCTCCTCTCTGCCCCCGATTGGATCGAGGGGATCGAAGCCGCCTCCGCCCGACCGGTCGGTCGCCACCTCGTCGGCGCCCGTCCCTCCTTCTCCTCCCGTCTGTGTTCCGCCCGGCCCTCCACCCCGATCCGGGCAGGGGCTCAACCAGGGGCCCCAAGCCCGATGCTGCTGCCGCCACCGCCGCCACCCGAGGACCGCTCACTTGCCGACAACGCCGCTCGCGGACCTCCTCCCCAACGTCGCCGTCGACCTCGACCTTCCCGAGCCCGCTGCCCGTGCCCTACTCCCCTGTGAGCTCCCCTCTCTCGTCCGTCGCCGCGGTCACCGCACGCCGTGCTGCCCCCGCCTTGGCCTCGCCCGCACCATGGGCGCCGACTCCCCATCCGCTCGGGCTGCTAGCCCCGCCGCGCCATACGCGCCATCGCCACCCGGCCTGCTGGCTGGCAGCGCCCGTGGCTTGACCTTCTTGTCGTGGCGGCATCGCCGCCCAGTGGCTCGGGCACACACGGGTGCCCATGCCAGGTGCCCATTTCGCCGCCCACTAAGGCCCTTGTGCCCATCGCCACACGGGCCCAACCCCTGTAATAAAAAAAGGGATTAAAAAATATATTAAATAAATAAATAAATAATAACTAAAATAATTAATTAATTAATTAATTAATTAATTAATTAATTAATTAATTAATTAATTAATTAATTAATTAAGTTAATTAATCCTGATTAGATTAACCTAATCACTAGTTAAACTAATTAATCTGTTTTAGTTAATCTTAGTCAATGACAGTGGGACCCACACGTTAGGTTGACCAAGTCAACTCTGTTGACTGCTGATGTCAGCATGACATCATGCTGATGTCATTAATCTGTTTTTCGAATTATTTAAATAATTAATTAAATTCCAGGAATTAATAAAATCTTTAGAAAATCATATCTTTTAATCAGAACTTCTGATTAAAATATTTTCAACATGAAAGTTGTTCGAACGACGAGACGAACCGGACACGCAGCCCGCTCGTCCACCACACACTCCTAACATATCAAACACGCAACTTCCCCTTGGTTCACTCGTCAGAAAACACGGAACACCGAGGATACTTTCCCGGATGTTTCCCCCCCTTCACCAGTATCACCTCCTACAACATTAGGTCACCTCTAGCACCGTGTATTGCCATGTTACGCTTTGTGATACTTTGATTCCTCTGTTATTTATTGTGTCCCCCCTCCGTTACTTCTTTCCTAGAGACCCGAGACTGCCGGCGACCCCCAGTTCGACTACGGTGTTGACGATCCCTCCTTGCCAGAGCAACCAGGCAAGCCCCCCCTTTGATCACCAGATATCGCTTATTGTACTCTATCTGCTTGCATTAGAGTAGTGTAGCATATTACCGCTTTCGTTATACCTATCCCGATGCAAACCCTGTCCTTGTTACTACTGTTGTTACCTTTACCTGCAATCCTATATGCTTAGTATAGGATGCTAGTATTCCATATGTGGCCCTACATTCTTGTCCGTCTGCTGTGCTATACTATTGGGCCGTGATCACTCGGGAGGTGATCACGGGTATATACTTATACTTATACATGATACATGTGGTGACTAAAGTCAGGTCGGCTTGTGGAGCACCATGAGTGATTCACGGATTGGGGACCTGAAAGGACCTATGTCCCGACGGCCCTCTAGATGGATCTTTGTGGCGGAGCGAGCAGGCAGGTTGAGACCGCCTAGAGAGAGGTGGGCCTGGCCTGTTCGGCGTTCGCGGATACTTAACACGCTTAACGAGATCTTGGTATTTGATCTGAGTTGGCTACGGGCCTATACGCACTAACCAACTACGTGGGAAAGATATGGGCACTCGGCGTCGTGGTATCACCGGCACTTCGTGACGTCGATCGAGCGGCGTATGCCGAATTGGATCGAACGCCACTAGGCTAGGTCTGCTTTCGGCCGCCCTCGCAACGTGCATGTGTGTTCAGGGTGATGGGCCCAGACCCCTGGGCGCCTAGGTTTAGACCGGCGTGTTGACCTCTCTGTTGAGCCTAGGTGGGGCTGCGACGTGTTGATCTTCCGTGGCCGGGCATGACCCAGGAAAGTGTGTCCGGCCAAATGGGATCAAGCGTGTTGGGTTATGTGGTGCACCCCGCAGGAAGTTAATCTATTGAATAGCCGTGATCTTGTAACAGGACGACTTGGACTTGTACCTTGACCTTATGACAACTAGAACCGGATACTTAATAAAACACACCCTTCCAAGTGCGGATACAACCGGTGGTCACTCTCTCGTGGATACGAGGAGGGATCGCGGGTAGGATTATTGCTATGTGATGTTACTTGGAGGACTTCAACCTTCCCTCTTCTACTGTTGCAAGGCGAAGGTGACCGAAGCATAGTCTTCGATAAGACTAGCTATCCCCTCTTATTACGGCATTCTCATGTTCAGTCATCGATATGGCCCTTTACACATATATCCATGCATATGTAGTCTAGCTCCTTGCTTGCGAGTACTTTAGATGAGTACTCACGGTTGCCTTGTTCCCCTTTTCCCCTATCTCTACTCGGTTGCTGCGACTGCACGATGGAGCCTGTGAGTCGACGCCACCGCCGATAACGACTACTACACTGGAGGCGCCTACTACTACGTGCAGCCCACGACGACGACCAGGAGTAGTTTAGGAGGATCGAGGCAGGAGGCTGCGCCTCTTCGATCTGTATCCCAGTTTGTGCTAGCCTTCTTAAGGCAAACTTGTTTAACTTATGTCTGTACTCAGATATTGTTGCTTCCACTGACTCGTCTATGATCGAGCACTTGTATTCGAGCCCTCGAGGCCCATGGCTTGTATTATGATGCTTGTATGACTTATTTTATTTTTTTAGAGTTGTGTTGTGATATCTTCCCGTGAGTCCCTGATCTTGATCGTATACGTTTGCGTGTATGATTAGTGTACGATTGAATCGGGGGCGTCACAGAGGGGGAAAGAGATATTTCATCCGCTCGATAATGCAGTGCATTTAAATTGTTTAGATGTCAAACTTTGGAAACTTTGAGCAGGTTTACGCAAATGTTATTTATATCTACAATACCAAAGATACATCATACAAAACTACATCTCATGGTGAATTTAATGGTATATGTTTGCCATACTAGATGTAATTATTTTTCTCCACATACATGGTCAAACTTTGTGATGTTTGAATTTTCAATAAACTATATGCTATGGACCGAGGAGAGTGCCTCAGTCGAGACAGATCAAGTGCATGTGAAGGAGAATGAGTAAGTGTGCAAAAAGAGTATGTGTGTGAAAGAGAAAGTGACAACAAACGATAAATTAGAGAGAGTGTGTGTTTTTTCGTTTCTTATGCGAGCATATCACGCATGCATCTCCAAGATGGAAAAGCGAGGCAAGGAGATACACGAAGATAGCTAGTGTGTGATTGTTTGCAACAGAGAGAGACACCCCTACAGCACATGTCCAATAGAGGTTTGGACAACAAGGAAAAAAGGTCGAGAGGGACACATGGATGGCATGGACGCATGGGGATGGAGAGAGGGTGTGTTTGTGATAGAGAGATCCCCTCGAGATCGTGAGGGGACTATATGGGTGGGAGATCGAGGGAGTGCGTGCGCGATAGAAAGATGCCCCGAGAGAAATCGAGATAGACCATGCACATGTTTGTGATGGAGACTAAGATTAGCTAGTCATATACATATAGGGGGGACTGTGTGTGCCTACAATTGAGTGAGAGACCATCATACTTGGCTAGCTGGGCATGAGACTGTGTGTGTGTGCGTGTGAGATGGAGAGAGAACGAGGGAGAGAGATAGAGTTTTAGATGGGCCTATCGAAAAGCAGTGAGATATGCATGTGTATGTGTGACCTGTGGATGGAGAGTTTGAGAGAGGGGGAAGAGCTCCGAGACGACATAGTGGTGCGTGAGAGAGTTACAGGCAAAGAGCCAAGGAATTTGTGTGCGTACGATGAGTGCACCCAAGATATCTAGCTTGGACTAGCTAGAGTATCATACATAGTGTGCGAGAGAGACCTGTAGATGGTGTATATATGCATGCGAACTAGAAAGACCCCCCCCACACACACACACACAAGAGAGAGAGAGAGAGAGAGAGAGAGAGAGAGAGAGAGAGAGAGAGATGGAGAGAAAGGGAGAGGGACCAACAAGGTTTTTGTGTCGGATGCGTGCGACAGAATTGAAGATTGTCGGCGAGAGAGAGAGAGAGAGAATAGGAGTCCGAGAGAGGGGGAGGTCGCGTTTTATGCATCAAAGACTGATATAAACTAGGTTTCGATATAAACTTGCATTCAAATATTTAAATTGGAGAACATGTTGTCTGCAATCCACACATGAACGGATATATGCGTATATCAAACAAGTTCAATAATTTGACTTTCAACATGTTCATGGAGTATTATAATACTGTACAACATGCTACTCGATTGAGGTGTTCAATTTTGGATTTAGTTCACTATTTTGACATACTGAACGAGCTATTTCATTGAATCGAGATATTTCATTTTGGGTTTGATTCGCGTTTTTGAGTGGGTCAACTATTTGTCATATAGTAAATCGCTAGCAACGAGCATGTAAAAACGCATTACTCCCGAGCATCATCTCTCCATCTAAAAAAAGAAGTGGCAAGCTAATATTTCAAAATTTGATTCGAATCGACTTGGTAAGGTAGACATGGATGCTCGTTCTCCCAAAATTTGAACGAACTGTTAAACATCCTCTCTCGCTCAGTGGAATTCGCCGAGCAAATAAATGGGAGACGGAAATTACCGTCCTATGTGGGACACGATCAATTGGCCCGTTGTACATCGAGGTAGGTTCAGTAACTTCATCCAAGCGCCTTCTCCTCGGCCGAAATGACATGTGCCGAATAATTCATAAACCATGGTCGGCAAAACACGCTCTCCTCGCCTGAAATAGCTCGCGCCCACTATTTCAAAACACGCTCTCCTCGCCCGAAATCGCTCGCGCCCACTATAGTTCAAAACACACCCTCCTCGCCTGAAATCGCTCCCGCCCACTATTTGGGGAGAAGAAAAGTTACTCTACTATCCCCGACCCTCAGTTCACAGACCCAAGCTGAGAAGCCTATAGGGAAGGGTAGAACTGTAACTCCCCCTCACATTTCAGACAAATGCGTCCATAAGACATGGTTCCACTCCCCTCCCAATCCCCACCCCCCCCCCTGCCCGCCCCCATTCATACCTTGTGGGCGCCAAATCACCTCCCTAGGAAGCTCCCTTCTCCCGAGCCGCGAAACCTCAGCCCCATCTCCATGGCGCCCCCCACCGCACCAATTTCACAGCCGCCCTCCTCCCTAATGCTGGAGACGCTGTCCATTTGCCGTCGTGCACTGGGCCGTTGATACGTCTCCGTCAGATCTACTTTTCCAAACACTTTTGCCCTTGTTTTGGACTCTAACTTGTATGATTTGAATGGAACTAACTCGGATCGACGCTGTTTTCAGCAGAATTGCCATGATGTTGTTTTATGCGAAAACAAAAGTTCTCGGAATGACCTGAAACTCCACGGAACATCTTAGAAAAATAATCAAAATCCTTGCTAAAGATGAAGACCAGGGGCCCACACCTGTCCACGAGGGTTGGGGCGCCCCTAGGGTGCGCCCCTACCTCGTGGGCCCCTCGAGCTCCTCCGACGCCAACTCCAACTTTATATATTTGCTTTCGGAGAGAAAAATCAAGGAGAAGAAATCATCACGTTTTACGATCAGCCGCCGCCAAGCCCTAAAACCTCTCGGGAGGGCTGATCTCGAGTCCGCTCGGGCTCCGGAGAGGGGATTCGTCGCCGTCGTCATCATCAACCATCCACCATTACCAATTTCATGATGCTCACCGCCGTGCGTGAGTAATTCCATCGTAGGCTTGCTGGACGGTGATGGGTTGGATGAGATCTATCATGTAATCGAGTTAGTTTTGTTAGGGTTTGATCCCTAGTATCCACTATGTTCTGAGATTGATGTTGCTATGACTTTGCTATGCTTAATGCTTGTCACTAGGCCCCGAGTTCCATGATTTCAGATCTGAACCTATTATGTTTTCATGAATATATGTGTGTTCTTGATCCTATCTTGCAAGTCTATAGTCACCTATTATGTGTTATGATCCGACAACCCCGAAGTGACAATAATCGGGATACTTCTCGGTGATGACCATAGTTTGAGGAGTTCATGTATTCACTATGTGCTAATGCTTTGTTCCGGTTCTCTATTGAAAGGAGGCCTTAATATCCCTTAGTTTCCATTAGGACCCCGCTGCCACGGGAGAGTAGGACAAAAGATGTCATGCAAGTTCTTTTCCATAAGCACGTATGACTATATTCGGAATACATGCCTACATTACATTGATGAATCAGAGCTAGTTCCGTGTCACCTTATGTTATGATTGTTACATGATGAACCGCATCCGGCATAATTATCCATCACCGATCCAATGGCTACGAGCTTTCCATATACTGGTTTACGCTTATTTACTTTCCCGTTGCTACTGTTACAATCACTACAAAATACCAAAAATGTTACTATCGCTTTCATTACTCTTTTGTTACCGTTACCACTACTATCATATTACTTTGCTACTAAATATTTTGCTGCAGATACTAAGTTATCCAGGTGTGGCTGAATTGACAACTCAGTTGCTAATACTTGAGAATATTCTTTGGCTCCCCTTGTGTCGAATCAATAAATTTGGGCTGAATACTCTACCCTCGAAAGCTGTTGCGATCCCCTACACTTGTGGGTTAACAAGACCAATTTCTGGCGCCGTTGCCGGGGAGCATAGCTCTAGTCTTTGAGTCACTTGGGATTTATATCTGCTGGACACTATGAAGAATTTGAAAGACGCTAAGACAAAAATTTATCCCTCAACTACGTGGGGAGGTAAGGAACTGCCATCTAGCTCTGCACTTGATTCACCATCTGTTATGAGTAAGCTTGCGACACCTAAACCTGCTTCTGCTATTCGTTCTGATATGTCGCATGTTATTGATGATGCCACTTCTGTTATGCATGATACTTATGATGAAACTACTTCTATGCTTGATACTACTGTGCCCCTTAGTGAATTTCTTGATGAACATATTGCTAGGGCTAGAGAGAAAGAAATTATTGAAACTGATAATGTTGATGAAATTGATGATGAAGATATGCCTGTTATTCTTGAGGGTTATGTTTTTTATATGGAATCTTCTGCAGCTATTTTTTCCTCAAAGATAGAAACGAACTTAAGAGGCTATTAGTTAAATGGAGTAAAGAATCTCTTAGAGATAGAATGAAACCTGACCCTGCTTTTGCTACTTCACCTATTTGTGTTCCCGATAAGGATTATGAATTCTTTGTTGATCCTGATATAATTACTTTGGTTGAATCTGATCCTTTTCATGGTTATGAATCTGAAACTGTTGTGGCACATCTTATATTTACTAATTGAAAGCACCATCTGAGCCTCCACGTTAATCCTTAGAATTAGGCGAAATTGTCCGTTGGATCTCCTTATTTGTTATCCATAACCGTCCGATGACTTCTCTTAAGAAGTCCTCATGCTTTATCCCACCTCCTATGCCAAGACTTCTCTATAGGTTGCAAAAGGGAAAAAACACATGATCCCACCTCCCACGTGAAAAACACTTCCCATGTCCCACCCCCACGTGAACACCTCTTCCCTTCTATAGGCCACAAAAAAAACTAAGATAATCCTATCCGGATGCACGACTCTGTTAGGTCGAACGCGCAGGTGGAGACGATGGAGAGATAGTAGGCACACTCATGGCCTTGGAAGATGCTGGCTAGCCGGCCATGGGGAAGGAACTAGGGGACAAGCGAGAGCAGCCACCAACACGCTGCTGCTGCCCCTGCTACCGGTAATCATCTGCCACAGTTTTCATCGATAGAATCCAAGGGCGACTCTCCCGCATCTTCCTCCTTGTGAGATACAAAAGTAAGAACGCTTTGCCAGAAACAAGATTGTTTCTTGATTGTTAATCTATTATGGTGCCTCACATACGTATTTGTTCCCTTCAACCCTCCATCAGTCTTCTCTCCTCTCCTCTCGGGATTTTGTTGATGAATCCCAAAGTTGTTTGGAAAATATTGCATCCGATCTGAAAAGAGCCACGATCCAGCTTCAGCCTTTTCCCAACCCCTTCTTCAACCTACTAATCTCCACTGTTTTCAGGTTTGAACCACACAACAATCAAGCATCTATTTTGGGTTAAATAATGAATAATTCTCACAATGGTTGATGTAGCAGTTGGTCAGGTGTATTGGTGTCAAACTGAAGTAGATTGGGCAGCCGGCATCATCAGTAAAGTTGCTGACTAGAGGAACTGCCGCGAACAAGCCTGACGCAAGAGTTTGGCTAATCTGCAGTACGACTCATTAGTAGTATTCTCCTAGACATGCTCAATCATTCCTCTATCGCAGTATTCAAAATTTACATATTGTGATATTGTCACAACTGTAAACTGTAGGTTCCACAACCAAGCAGAAGCTTTCACCAAAGGTGAAGATGGAAATAGGTAAAACTGGTATTTACATGTTACACATCCGCAGGTGTAGGATGAACTACGCAGAGTCATGATCAACTATCCCACACATAAGACTCTTTACAAGGTTGTTCGCCCATTCGCAGGTGATGGACTGAGCTCTAATGATGTTCTTCGTCCTCTGCCTCTCCATGTTGTGTTTATGTCATCCCAGACTTCAAGGATCCATCCGTACCGGAATCCATCTAGGAGAACGTGATTCAATCATCTATGTCTTCCCCTTCTCATATTCAAGGTTTTCCAATACAGGATGATTGATGCATCGGATGAGGATCCATAATAATATGAAGGAGGCGACATCGGTGGTTGAGGCTGTCAAGTGGAAGAATATGTTAGATTGGTGGTGGCATGCAAATCACACTCTAAATCCAATTGGAGTTCATCTATTCTACCATCGCCCCACGCCATCTGTAAATAATCCCCCATCCTTAATCCCTCGGTCATCAGGTTGTTGGATTTATAACAGAATCCTCAATAAACAGGCTTGATCCATAATATCTTATCAAGAAAAATTGGCCTTTTTCTTCTGTATCTTGCAGCACTTCTCCTTACCAGATTACATGTTTGAAGGTGGGGAGGAGAACCAGCTAAGGCGTTCTGCAATCTCCAACATCTAAAGTGGAATCCTGCATGGACATCTCGCCAATGACGACAATATTTGGTTTGGTTTCAGTGAGCACGTACTTGAACGCCTCAAATTTCTTGATATAGCCCTACTGTTAAGGCTAGCTCCTCCATGCTCCTGCAGGCTGCAGGTCTGGCCTGGCTACCAAATACAAATACTGTCCAGGAGGAAGGCCCTATTCAATTTTGTTGGTTGTTGTGTTTGTTCCAATGGGATACAAGTCACATGGCGTGATGGAGATCAGGTATGCAGCACAAAATTACGAAATAATCATGTTTTGTGCTTTGATAGTTTCCTGATATGCGCACATGCGTTTTTAATAGTTCGCCTAGGATTAGGAATCAGATTTGTCATGGAGATCAGGTAGGCAGAGGCAGAAATATGTTTGTTGTGAATAAAATATAAGTCCTCCTATGAATTAATTCATTTAGGATTAGGAATCAGATTTGTCATGGATATCAGGTAGGCAGAGGCAGAAATATCTTATTAGTAATTGAGTTTAGCAACAGGCATATGTGCTGTCAGTTTTTATGTCTGACGCTCTTGCCTTCTATACATACTGAATTAACCAAATTTCTATGTTCAGGCGACGATGCAGCACTAGAAATAACTGATCGTAGTAATTAGCTAATTATTGTATATCGTCAGTTATACTTCTGTTCATATGTACCACGACATCACGTTTCTCTCTTTATCTGCTAACATGAATGCCCATTTTTAATAGAAGTCTTCAAGATTATGGTGAGATTGTCTTCAGCAATAGAGATTTGTATCGGTGGTAGATCGATGACAACAGAAGAGGACTCCTCAACGAGAGCTACTCTTGGCCTTGGGCACAGTATGCATGAAGCCAAGCAATGCATGCAATAAGGCAAATACAATGGCATCATGTAGTCAAGCGTATAGTACCTATTTATATTTGACTGAATTTCTGCATGCACCAAAGGTAATAACAATGGGATCATCCTGTCTCGGCTAATGCTTCTATTAAATTAGCCTTATTAGCATAATGGCTCATACATATGTGTACGTACATGCATGTAACAATGGATTGGTCAGAATTGGCAACATTATTAAATCTTGAAATTCGTATACAGATACAGAAGAAAAACAGAGCTATCACTATGGATGACGCATAATGAAGTTCTCATATTTACATGACTGAGTATATATGTATGTCCCAGTATTTGTATAGTTCAATGTTATGTGAGTAAATATACATCTTACACCAAAATATTTAGAAATCCCTAGTTCAATATATTATTTTTATAAATAAATATATGATTAACTCGAGGCATGCATAATTAATTCAAGGTATATGTCCAAAGTTTTTGTAAGTAAAAGGCAGTACAACCAAGAGTAGAATCTAACACTTATTTATTGTCATTTTGGCTTAAGTACTGAGAGAATTAATGTCAGGGTAACTATTCATTCTTAATGGAACAAATATAATGCAAGCAAATGTCTTTCCTAAGGTTGGGGAATTGCATCTATTATCCATAGGACATGTGCGTGCATTCATTGTTGGGGTAAAAAACATGAAAGGAGATGATTGCCTCCTTGCCCTAGCATCTTGATATGATAGTAAGCCATTGCACGGAATCTAGATAAAACATATATCATACAAGTAGTGGCCTATAAAATGTTCTTTTTGCAAACGCTAGAGCCAAATAAAGTGTTTCATCACACCTCACAATCTGGTACGACTTAAAATAAATTCCTTTATATTTTATATTTGGACTTCTTTTAGGTACATAGGTTCAAAGAAAATAGCACGTAAAATGAAGTTCATGTTGCAACTATGTTTTTTCCATCAATAACGGCTCCATAATCATGTCAGCAACACATCATATTTGAGAGTTATGAGAGATTGGACAACCAAAATGTAAAATTTATACAAACTATGTAATCGCAAGTCGAAAAGAAATATAGCCCCTCTTTCCCCAGTATCATCGAATAATTTTTTTACATGTTATACATATTACTATAATTAATAGTGCTGAAATTCAAATTCGCTAGCCCGTGCCGATGCACGGGTTGATGACTAGTCTTACTAAATTAAATGATATGGCCACCCTGTTCACTAATGATGAGAGATCTCTCTACTTTTATATTCTTAAAATATTTCCGTTCTCATTAAAGGGTGATGCTAAGATATGGTTTAATTCTCTAGATCCTGGTTGTGTGCGTAGTCCCCAGGATATGATTTATTACTTCTCTGCTAAATATTTCCCTTCTCATAAGAAACAAGCTGCTTTAAAGGAAATATACAAGTTTGTGCAAATTAAAGAAGAGAGTCTCCCACAAGCTTGGGGGAGGCTTCTCAAGTTACTTAATGTTTTGCCTGATCATCCTCTTAAGAAAAATGAAATACTTGATATCTTTTATAATGGACTAACCGATGCTTCCAGAGATTACCTGGATAGTTGTGCTGGTTCTGTTTTCAGGGAAAGAACACCTGATGAAGCTGAAATTCTATTGAATAATATGCTGACAAATGAAAATAATTGGACATTTCCTGAGCCAATTACTGAGCCTATTCCTAAACCAACTCCGAAGAAGAGAGGTGTTCTATTTCTCAGTCCTGAAGATATGCAAGAGGCAAAGAAATCTATGAAAGAAAAAAGGTATTAAAGTTGAAGATGTTAAAAATTTACCTCCTATTGAAGAAATACATGGTCTTAATTTACCGCATGTTGAAGAAACATATGATCTTGATCCATTACCTATTGAAGAACCTCCTGATCCCGATAACCCGACACAGGTAGTAAAGGTAAATTCTCTCTATAGATTTGATGAAGGTGATATTCCTCACTATAAGTCTTCTAGACAATGCTTGGATGAGTTTGATAATTTTATTGTTAAGCAAGAAAATTTCAATGCTTATTTTGGTAGACGATTGAAACAAAATACCTATATGATTAAACACTTGGGTGATTATATGGCTGATGTTAGATGTGAACTTAAACTTGTTAGGAAACATGCTTCTATGGTTACCACTCAAGTAGAACAAGTACTTAAGGCTCAAAATGGTTTGCTCAATGAAATGAATAGTAAGAAAAATGATTATGTTGTTAGAGTGGCTACTAGAACTGGTAGAATGACTCAGGAACCTTTGTATCCTGAAGGTCACCCTAAGAGAATTGAGCAAGATTCTCAGAGAAATAATACTGATGTGCCTAGTTCTTCTAAAAGGAAGAAAAAGAAAAATGATAGGACTTTGCAAACTTCTAGTGAACCTATTGCTGAACCATCTGAGAATCCAAATGATATATCTATGTCTGATGCTGAAACACAATCTGGTAACGAACATGAACCTAGCAAAAATAATAATGATGATGTTCATGATGATGCTCAACCTAGTAATGATAATGATGTAGAAGTTGAACCTGCTGTTGATCTTGATAACCCACAATCAAAGAATCAACGTTATGGTAAGAGAGACTTTGTTGCTAGGAAACATGGTCAAGAAAGAGAATCATGGGTTCATAAACACATGCCTTTTCCTCCCAAACCATCCAAGAAAAAGGATGATGAGGATTTTGAGCGCTTTGCTGAAATGATTAGACCTATCTTTTTGCATATGCGATTAACTGATGTGCTCAAAACAAATTCTTATGCTAAGTATATGAAGGATATCATTACCAATAAGAGAAAGATACCGGAAGCTGAAATTTCCACCATCGCTTGCTAATTATACTTTTAAGGGTGGAATACCAAAGAAACTTGGAGATCCAGGAGTACCCACTATACCATGCTCCATTAAAAGAAATTATGTTAAAACTGCTTTATGTGATCTTGGAGCCGGTGTTAGTGTTATGTCTCTCTCTTTATATCGTAGACTTGATTTGAATAAGTTGACACCTACTGAAATGTCTTTGCAAATGGCTGAGAAATCAAATGTTATACCTGTCGGTATTTGTGAGGATGTGCCTGTTGTGGTTGCAAACGTTACTATTTTAACGGACTTTGTTATTCTTGATATTCCTGAGGACGATAGTATGTCTATTATTCTTGGAAGACCTTTTCTGAATACTGCAGGGGCTGTTATTGATTGCAACAAAGGCAATGTCACTTTTCATGTTAATGGTAATGAGCACACGGTACACTTTCCGAGGAAACAACCTCAAGTTCATAGTATCAATTCTATTGGAAAAAATCCATCGATTATATTTGGAGGTTTTGAATTTCCTCTTCCTACTGTCAAGAAAAAATGTGATATACTTATTATAGGGGATGTGCATATCCCCGTTGAGCTAACATAGTGTTATTCGAAATTTCTCCGGTTCCATGTTATTCGGAATGAGTTTGTTAACAAGACTAGATCAACCTTGTTAGTGGATGCCTTTTTATGATCATGAGACGGATGAAACTAGAAGGCACAACCTTCTGTACCCTCTTTATACTTTCTGTTATTTAGTTGAAATAAAGTAAAAATAGTACTTTTCTGTCTGTTTCCTGATTTATCTGTGCAATATAAAAATACCCCAAAAATAAAAGTCCTCCAAATGCCATGCCAATTTAATATGATTTTTTCGGGAATATTTGAGGATTTATGGAACTGAAAACACCGCGGGGGGAGCTGCCACCTGGCCACGAGGGTGGAGGGCGCGCCCTACCCCCCAGGGCGCACCCCCTGCCTCGTGGGCCCACGGTGGCCCTCCTCCACTTATTCCTGCACCCATCCTCTTCTTCTTCCTCCCACAAACACGAATATCTGGTTCAAGCACGAGTTTTAGCTCACTTTGCTGTGATTTTCGATCTCCTTGCTCAAAGCACCTCTCACCAAACTGCTTGGGGAGATTGTTCCTTGGTATGTGACTCCTCCATTGGTCCAATTAGTTTTTGTTCTAGTGCTTTATTCTTTGCAAATTTGTGTTGCATAGGTGACCATGTTCTTGAGCTAGAATGTCAAATTTATATGGTTCCAAGTAGTTCTAATGCATGATATATCCTCTAGGCACTTGTAGGAGTAGTTGCTATCAATTTTATTGAAGTTGGTTCACTTTTGTTTGAAGTTACTAAAAATTTCAGATTATTTTAGAAATTAATGAAGAGACTTTTGAGGGGCTCGTCGAGCCGAAGCTCGAAGGAAAAACAAAATGAAGAAGCACAGAGGCCCAAATATAATTTGCCTCTTTCATGGAGGTCGGCCGTGTGAATGGCCTTCCGATGACTTCTTGAGACAAGCCGAATTTATGAGGATTTTATTCATTGGTTGAGAATGCTGGCCTCACCGACTTCGTCCGACCAACGTCATCAAGTATCTCTTACTCACTAATACTTTTGTGCAAAACTTCTACTATTTTCCTAAGGAATCACCTCCTTCAGTAGAGTTTCATTTATATGACGTTGTTAAGAAGATGCCATTAGCTGAATTTTGCAAGGTTTGCAAAATACCCTCTGAGGGTACCTTAGAAGAACCACATCGTAAGGATGTGGAAAAATTTATTAACACCATCACTGTGGGGGAAACCAGGAAGGTTTCTGATGCAAGAATCACTAGCATACATTTTCCTGTTTTACGTTACTTTGCGTTATGTGCTAGTCGTTGCTTGATTGGTCGCGGAAACTTTGGAAACCTTAGTGTTCCTGATATTATCATTTTGTTCCATGGTTTATACCTCGATAACTCTGTTAGTATGGGCGGAATTATTGCTAAACGGTTAAGTTTGAACCGTACTAAAGGCCCCATCTTTGGAGGTATTTATGCTTCGCGCCTAGCTGCACATTTTAACATACCTATTAGGCTTTATGAGAAAGAAGAAAAATTGTTGCCTAGTGCTTATTTAGATTATAAGAGTATGCTAGCGCATGACTTTATTGTTAAGGGCAAGGAAGGGGAGCTTAAATATAAATTGTACTTTGATAAACATCACCCTGAGACTATTACTTTGCCTGCTCCTTCTTTGTTTAACTTGTCTGAAGGTCTTTATCTCATTCCGTGGGCGGCCGTTCAAGCCTATCGGAATCCTGCACCAGCCCCGGAGCCGGAACCACAATACGAGCCTCCACGCCAGTCTGTTTATTCTTGGGATCCGGAGGTGGCTGCCAGCCAGTGGCAGTCAGAGTCCTCTTCATCGTAGTACGACCCCAGCTACACATACGGGTATCCGTCAGGCCATCCCTGGCAATGAACCAACTTAGGCCAAAAGCCTAAGCTTGGGAGAGTTCGTATTTCCCACCGACATTACATTTATGTTCACACACATTCATTGCTAGATGTCGGTGCTCATACTCTTTCACTGTAATATCCATGCTAGTTTATTTTCTTTTTCTGCTTTCTTCTTGTGTGTTTGCTAAACTTTAAGAAAACAACAAAAAAATTAGTGTAGCTTCTAGTTAGTTTACTTTTCTTGTTGTAGTAGTAGTAATTAAAAAGAAAACCCAAAAAAATTTCTTGTTCTTATTTTGCTTGTTGGGAGCTTTCCCGTGTAAATAGTTTTTATTTTCTTTTCTTTTCTTTGGGGGTCGATAGGAGAAGACCATGATTAAATTGTTGAAGTGGCTCTTATATGCATTATTATTGATTTAACTAAGAGCCCATATTGCCTTGTATTCTCCTGCTTATTGAATGCTCGCAGATTCCAGCTTAGTCCAATGCACGTGCACTCTTATTATTATTCACATCGTTCGGTCGTGCAAGTGAAAGGCAATTATGATGATATATGATGGACTGACCGAGATGGGAAAAGCTGGTATGAACTCTAACCTCTCTTGTTTTTGTAAATATGATGAGTTCATCATTCTTGATTCAGCTTATTATGAATAAACATGTTTGCAATGACAATTAGAGATCATAGTTGCTTATGACATGCTTGATTAGCTATGAGTTATAATGGTTTACCTTGCGTGCCAACATGCTATTAAAATGGTTGTGATGTGGTATGATGGGGTGGTATCCTCCTTTGAATGATTTAAGTGACTTGACTTGGCACATGTTCACACATGTAGTTGAAACAAATCAACATAGCCTTCACGATATTTATGTTCATGGTGGATTATATCCTACTCATGCTTGCATCCAATGTTTATTAATTTTAATGCATGTTCATGACTGTTGTCGCTCTCTAGTTGGTCGCTTCCCAGTCTTTTGCTAGCCTTCACTTGTACTAAGCGGGAATACTGCTTGTGCATCCAATCCCTTAAACCCCAAAGTTATTCCAGATGAGTCCACTATACCTTCTTATATGAGGTATCTACCTGTCGTTCCAAATAAATTTGTATGTGCCAAACTCTAAACCTTCAAATAAACATTTTGTTTTATATGCTCGAATAGCTCATGTATCAACTAGGGCTGCCCTTATCTTCCATGTTAGGCGGGTTATTCTCAAGAGGAGTGGACTCCGCTCCTCACTCTCGAGAAAATGAAAAAGGGATCGAGCCTAGCTTGAAAACAGCTGCTCCTTCCCTCTTTCTTGCTTCTAGCTTTGACCGCTCTTAAGGTGCCCGCACTCTTGGCTTGAATCGCCGACTTGTGTTTCTGGCTGGTCACCAGGATGCACAGTCCCATGCTTTATGCAAACTAAATCAAAAATAATTGCAAACAAAACTCCCCCTGGGACCTGATGTTAGTTGGAGGCACTCGTTGTTTCGAGCAAGCCATGGGTTGATGCTTGTTGGTGGAGGGGGAGTATAAACTTTACCATTCTGTTTGGGAACCGCCTATAATGTGTGTAGCATGGAAGATATCGCCATCTCTAAGTTGTTATATTGACAATGAAAGTATGCCGCTCAAAATATTATTTATCTCTATTTCAAAACCGAGCTCTGGCACCTCTACAAATCCCTGCTTCCCTCTGCGAAGGGCCTATCTATTTACTTTTACGTTGAGTCATCACCCTCTTATTAAAAAGCACTAGCTTGAGAGCGCAGCTGTCGTTTGCATCCATTACTATTAATTTATATTGGGTATGACTATGACTGGATCTCTTTTACCATTAATTACAATGTCTAGTCAGTCCTTGATCTTTAAAGTGTTGGAAATATGCCCTAGAGGCAATAATAAAATGGTTATTATTATATTTCTTTGTTCATGATAATTGTCTATTATTCATGCTATAATTGTGTTATCCGGAAATCGTAGTACATGTGTGAATACATAGACCACAACATATCCCTAGTGAGCCTCTAGTTGACTAGCTCGTTGATCAACAGATAGTCATGGTTTCCTGACTATGGACATTGGATGTCATTGATAACGGGATCACATCATTAGGAGAATGATGTGATGGACAAGACCCAATCCTAAGCATAGCACAAGATCGTGTAGTTCGTTTTGCTAGAGCTTTTTCAAATGTCAAGTATCATTTCCTTAGACCATGAGATTGTGCAACTCCCGGATACCGTAGGAGTGCTTTGGGTGTGCCAAACGTCACAACGTAACTGGGTGGCTATGAAGGTACACTTCGGGTATCTCCGAAAGTGTCTGTTGGGTTGGCACAAGTCGAGACTGGGATTTGTCACTCCGTATGATGGAGAGGTATCTCTGGGCCCACTCGGTAATGCACCATCATAATGAGCTCAATGTGACCAAGTGTCTGGTCACGGGATCATGCATTACGGTACGAGTAAAGTGACTTGCCGGTAACGAGATTGAACGAGGTATTGGGATACCGACGATCGAGTCTCAGGCAAGTAACGTACCGATTGACAAAGGGAATTGTATACGGCATTGATTGAATCCTCGACATCATGGTACATCCGATGAGATCATCTAGGAGCATGTGGGAGACAACATGGGTATCCAGATCCCGTTGTTGGTTATTGACCGGAGAGTTGTCTCGGTCATGTCTGCATGTCTCCCGAACTCGTAGGGTCTACACACTTAAGGTTCGGTGACGCTAGGGTTGTAGAGATATTTGTATGCAGTAACGCGAAAGTTGTTCGGAGTCCCAGATGAGATCCCGGACGTCACGAGGAGTTCCGGAATGGTCCGGAGGTAAAGATTTATATATAGGAAGTCAAGTTTCGGCCATCAGGAAAGTTTCGGGGGTCACCGGTATTGTACCGGGACCACCGGAAGGGTCCCGGGGGTCCACCGAGTGGGGCCACCTATCCCGGAGGGCCCCATGGGCTGAAGTGGGGAGGGGAACCAGCCCCTGGTGGGCTGTTGCGCCCCCCTTGGGCCTCCCCTGCGCCTAGGGCAGGAAACCCTTGGGGTGGGGGCGCCCCCCTTGGCTTGGGGGGCAAGCCACCCCCTTGGCCGGCGCCCCCCCTTGGAGATCAGATCTCCTAGGGCCGGCGCCCCCCCCCCCCAGGGGGCTTATATATAGTGGGGTGAGGGAGAGCAGCCGCACCCTAGCCCCTGGCACCTCCCTCTCCCTCTCCAACACCTCCTCCTCCTCCGTAGAGCTTGGCGAAGCCCTGCCGAGATCCCCGCTGCATCCACCACCACACCGTCGTGCTGCTGGATCTCCATCAACCTCTCCTTCCCCCTTGCTAGATCAAGAAGGAGGAGAAGTCTTCCCAACCGTACGTGTGTTGAACACGGAGGTGCCGTCCGTTCGGCGCTCGGTCATCGGTGATTTGGATCACGACGAGTACGAGTCCATCAACCCCGTTCTCTTGAACGCTTCCGCTCGCGATCTACAAGGGTATGTAGATGCACTCCTTTTCCCCTCGTTGCTAGATAACTCCATAGATTGATCTTGGTGATGCGTAGATTTTTTTTTATTTCTGCTATGTTCCCCAACAGTGGCATCATGAGCTAGGTCTATGCGTAGTTACTATGCACGAGTAGAACACAAAGCAGTTGTGGGCGTAGATGTTGTCAATTTTCTTGCCACTACTGGTCTTATCTTGCTTCGGCGGCATCGTGGGATGAAGCGGCCCGGACCGACCTTACACGTACGCTTACGTGAGACAGGTTCCACCGACTGACATGCACTAGTTGCATAAGGTGGCTAGCGGGTGTCTGTCTCTCCCACTTTAGTTGGAACGGATTCGATGAAAAGGGTCCTTATGAAGGATAAATAGAAATTGGCATATCACGTTGTGGTTTTACGTAGGTAAGAAATGTTCTTGCTAGAAACCTATAGAAGCCACGTAAAAACATGCAACAACAATTAGAGGACGTCTAACTTGTTTTTGCAGCATATGCCTTGTGATGTGATATGGCCAAAAGATGTGATGAATGATGTATGTGATGTATGAGATTGATCATGTTCTTGTAATAGGAATCACGACTTGCATGTTGATGAGTATGACAACCGGCAGGAGCCATAGGAGTTGTCTTTATTTTTTGTATGACCTGCGTGTCATTGAATAACGCCATGTAATTTACTTTACTTTATTTCTAAACACGTTA
The DNA here is from genome assembly GCA_021605205.1 of Aegilops longissima. Lineage (NCBI taxonomy): Eukaryota > Viridiplantae > Streptophyta > Magnoliopsida > Poales > Poaceae > Aegilops > Aegilops longissima. The sequence goes on from CM038681.1 coordinate 82,089,440, forward strand.
GCCATAGAAGCAGAAGTAATCGTTGGCGTGACAACTTCATGAAGACACAATGATGGAGATCATGGTGTCATGCTGGTGACGAAGATGATCATGGCGCCCCGAAGATGGAGATCAAAGGAGCAATATGATATTGGCCATATCATGTCACTATTTGATTGCATGAGATGTTTGTCATGTTTTGCTTCTTATTTGCTTAGTACGACGGTAGTAAATAAGATGATCCCTTATAATAATTTCAAGAAAGTGTTCCCCCTAACTGTGCATCGTTGCGAAGGTTCGTTGTTTCGAAGCACCACGTGATGATCAGTTGTGATAGATTCTAACGTTTGAATACAACGGGTGTAAGCCAGATTTACACACGCAATACACTTAGGTTGACTTGACGAGCCTAGCATGTACAGACATGGCCTCGGAACACGGAAGACCGAAAGGTCGAGCATGAGTCGTATAGAAGATACGATCAACATAAAGATGTTCACCGACGTTGACTAGTCCGTCTCACGTGATGATCGGACACGACCTAGTTGACTCAGATCATGTTTCACTTAGATGACTAGAGGGATGTCTATCTGAGTGGGAGTTCATTGAATAATTTGATTAGATGAACTTAATTATCATGAACTTAGTCTAAAATCTTTACAATATGTCTTGTAGATCAAATGGCCCACGCTAATGTTGCCCTCAACTTCAACGCGTTCCTAGAGAAAACCTAGCTGAAAGATGATGGCAGCAACTATACGGACTGGGTCCGGAACCTGAGGATCATCCTCATAGCTGCCAAGAAAGATTATGCCCTAGAAGCACCGCTAGGTGAAGCACCCATCCTGAGAACCAAGACGTTATGAACGCTTGGCAGTCTCGTCCGATGATTACTCCCTCGCTCGATGTGGCATGCTTTACAGCTTAGAACCGGGCTCCAAAAGCGTTTTGAGCAACATGGAGCATATGAGATGTTCAAGAGCTGAAAATGGTTTTCCAAGCTCATGCCCGGTCGAGATATGAAATCTCCGACAAGTTCTTCAGCTGTAAGATGGAGGAAAATAGTTCTGTCAGTGAGCACATACTCAAAATGTCTGGGTTGCACAACCGCCTGACTCAGCTGGGAGTTAATCTCCCGGATGACGCGGTCATTGACAGGATCCTTCAGTCGCTTCCACCGAGCTACAAGAGCTCTGTGATGAACTTCAATATGCAGGGGATGGAAAAGACCATTCCTGAGGTATATTCAATGCTGAAATCAGCGGAGGTGGAGATCAAAAAGGAACATCAAGTGTTGATGGTGAATAAAACCACTAAGTTTAAGAAAGGCAAGGGTAAGAAGAAATTCAAGAAGGACGGCAAGGGAGTTGCCGCGCCCGGTAAGCCAATTGCCGGGAAGAAGCCAAAGAATGGACCCAAGCCTGAGACTGAGTGCTTTTATTGCAAGGGAAGTGGTCACTGGAAGCGGAACTGCCCCAAATACTTAGCGGACAAGAAGGCCGGCAACACTAAAGGTATATGTGATATACATGTAATTGATGTGTACCTTACCAGTACTCGTAGTAGCTCCTGGGTATTTGATACCGGTGCGGTTTCTCATATTTGTAACTCAAAGCAGGAGCTGCGGAATAAACGGAGATTGGCGAAGGACGAGGTGACGATGCGCGTCGGGAATGGTTCCAAGGTCGATGTGATCGCCGTCGGCACGCTGCCTCTACATTTACCTGCGGGATTAGTTTTAAACCTCAATAATTGTTATTTAGTGCCAGCTTTGAGCATGAACATTGTATCAGGATCTCGTTTAATTCGAGATGGCTACTCATTTAAATCTGAGAATAATGGTTGTTCTATTTATATGAGAGATATGTTTTATGGGCATGCCCCGCTGGTGAATGGTTTATTCTTAATGAATCTCGAGCGTAATGTTACACATATTCATAGTCAGAATACCAAAAGATGTAAAGTTGATAACGATAGTCCCACATACTTGTGGCACTGCCGCCTTGGTCACATTGGTGTCAAGCGCATGAAGAAGCTCCATGCTGATGGACTTTTAGAGTCTCTCGATTATGAATCATTTGACACATGCGAACCATGCCTTATGGGCAAAATGACCAAGACTCCGTTCTCCGGAACAATGGAGCGAGCAACCAACTTGTTGGAAATCATACATACCGATGTGTGCGGTCCAATGAGCGTTGAGGCTCGTGGAGGATATCGTTATGTTCTCACTCTCACTGATGACTTGAGTAGATACGGATATGTCTACATAATGAAACACAAGTCTGAGACCTTTGAAAAGTTCAAGTTATTTCAGAGTGAGGTTGAGAATCAACATGACAGGAAAATAAAGTTCTTACGATCAGATCGTGGGGGAGAATATTTAAGTCACGAATTTGGTACGCACTTAAGGAAATGTGGAATCGTTTCACAACTCACGCCGCCTGGAACACCTCAGCGTAACGGTGTCTCCGAACGTCGTAATCGCACTCTATTGGATATGGTGTGATCCATGATGTCACTCACCGATTTACCGCTATCATTTTGGGTATACGCTCTAGAGACAGCCGCATTCACTTTAAATAGGGCTCCGTCGAAATCCGTTGAGACGACACCGTATGAATTATGGTTTGGGAAGAAACCTAAGCTGTCGTTTCTAAAAGTTTGGGGATGCGATGCTTATGTCAAGAAACTTCAACCTGAAAAGCTCAAACCCAAGTCGAGAAAATGCGTCTTCATAGGATACCCTAAGGAAACCATTGGGTATACCTTCTACCTCAGATCCGAAGGCAAGATCTTTGTTGCTAAGAACGGATCCTTTCTGGAGAAAGAGTTTCTCTCAAAAGAATTAAGTGGGAGGAAAGTAGAGCTTGATGAAGTACTACCTCTTGAAACGGGAAGTAGCGCAGCTCAGGAAGATGTTCCTGTGGTGCTTGCACCGACTAGAGAGGAGGTTAATGATGATGATCAAGGTACTTCGGATCAAGCTCCTACTGAACTTCGTAGGTCCACAAGGACACGTTCCGCGCCAGAGTGGTACGGCAACCCTGTCTTGGAAATCATGTTGTTAGACAACGGTGAACCTTCGAACTATGAAGAAGCGATGGCGGGCCCAGATTCCGACAAATGGCTAGAAGCCATGAAATCCGAGATAGGATCCATGTATGAAAACGAAGTATGGACTTTGACTGACTTGCCCGATGATCGGTGAGCCATAGAAAATAAATGGATCTTTAAGAAGAAGACAGACGCGGATGGTAATGTGACCATCTATAAGGCTCGACTTGTTGCTAAGGGTTATCGACAAGTTCAAGGGGTTGACTACGATGAGACTTTCTCACCCGTAGCGAAGCTGAAGTCAGTCTGAATCATGTTAGCAATTGCCGCATTCTATGTTTATGAGATATGGCAAATGGACGTCAAAACGGTATTCCTTAACGGCTTTCTTAAGGAAGAATTGTATATGATGCAGCCGGAAGGTTTTGTCGATCCTAAGAATGCTAACAAGGTGTGCAAGCTCCAACGCTCAATCTATGGGCTGGTGCAAGCATCTCGGAGTTGGAACATTCGATTTGAAATAGATGATCAAAGCGTTTGGGTTTACACAGACTTATGGAGAAGCCTGTGTTTACAAGAAAGTGAGTGGGAGCTCAGAGCATTTCTCATATTATATGTGGATGACATAACGTTGATGGAAAATGATATAGAATTCTTGGAAAGCATAAAGGCCTACTTGAACAAGTGTTTTCAATGAAGGACCTTGAGAAGCTGCTTATATATTAGGCATCAAGATCTATAGAGATAGATCGAGACGCCTCATTGGTCTTTCACAAAGTACGTACCTTGACAAGATATTAAAGAAGTTCAATATGGATCAGTCCAAGAAGGGGTTCTTGCCTGTATTGCAAGGTGTGCGATTGAGCACGGCTCAATGCCCGACCACGGCAGAAGATAGAGAAAAGATGAGTGTCGTGGTCACGGGATCATGCATTACGGTACGAGTAAAGTGACTTGCCGGTAACGAGATTGAACGAGGTATTGGGATACCGACGATCGAGTCTTGGGCAAGTAACGTACCGATTGACAGAGGGAATTGTATACGTGATTGATTGAATCCTCGACATCGTGGTTCATCCGATGATATCATCGAGGAGCATGTGGGAGCCAACATGGGTACCCAGATCCCGCTGTTGGTTATTGACCGAAGAGTCGTCTCGGTCATGTCTGCATGTCTCCCGAACCCGTAGGGTCTACACACTTAAGGTTCGGCGACGCTAGGGTTGTAGAGATATTAGTATGCAGTAACCCGAAAGTTGTTCGGAGTCCCAGATGAGATCCCGGACGTCACGAGGAGTTCCGGAATGGTCCGGAGGTAAATATTTATATATAGGAAGTCAAGTTTCGGCCATCGGGAAAGTTTCGGGGGTCACAGGTATTGTATCGGGACCACCGGAAGGGTCCCGGGGGTCCACCGGGTGGGGCCACCTATCCCGGAGGGCCCCATGGGCTGAAGTGGGGAGGTGAACCAGCCCCTGGTGGGCTGGTGCACCCCCCTTGGGCCTCCCCCTGCGCCTAGGGCAGGAAACCCTAGGGGTGGGGGCGCCCCCCTTGGCTTGGGGGGCAAGCCACCCCCTTGGCCGCCACCCCCCTTGGAGATCAGATCTCCTAGGGACGGCGCCCCCCCCCCAGGGGGGCTATATATAGTGGGGGGAGGGAGAGCAGCCGCACCCTAGCCCCTGGCGCCTCCCTCTCCCTCTCCAACACCTCCTCCTCCTCCGTAGAGCTTGGCGAAGCCCTGCCGAGATCCCCGCTGCATCCACCACCACGCCGTCGTGCTGCTGGATCTCCATCAACCTCTCCTTCCCCCTTGCTGGATCAAGAAGGAGGAGACGTCTTCCCAACCGTACGTGTGTTGAATGCGGAGGTGCCGTCCGTTCGGCGCTCGGTCATTGGTGATTTGGATCACGACGAGTACGACTCCATCAACCCCGTTCTCTTGCACGCTTCCGCTCGCGATCTACAAGGGTATGTAGATGCACTCCTTTTCCCCTCGTTGCTAGATAACTCCATAGATTGATCTTGGTGATGCGTAGAAATTTTTTGATTTCTGCTACGTAGTGCTCTCCATTTATGTTTTGCGGTCTCAGAAAGGGCTAGCGAGATACCATCCTATTATATCATATTATGATTGTTTTGAGAAAGTGTTGTCATCCGAGATTTATTATTATGACTCGCTAGTTGATTATGCCATTGATATGAGTAAACATGAGACCCGAGAATTATTGCAAATGTGGTTAGTTATAATCTTTGCTGAAAACATGAATGCTGGCTTGACATATTTACAACAACAATAGCAAACAGAGTTTGTAAAAGTTTTTCGTTTTCTCTTTCAGTTTGTCAACTGAATTGCTTGAGGACAAGCAAGGGTTTAAGCTTGGGGGAGTTGATACGTCTCCGTCGTATCTACTTTTCCAAACACTTTTGCCCTTGTTTTGGACTCTAACTTGTATGATTTGAATGGAACTAACTCGGACTGACGCTGTTTTCAGCATAATTGCCATGATGTTGTTTTATGTGCCGAAAACAAAAGTTCTCGGAATGACCTGAAACTCCACGGAACATCTTAGAAAAAATAATAAAAAATCCTTGCCAAAGATGAAGACCATGGGGCCCACACCCTGTCCACGAGGCTGGGGGAGCCCCCCTAGGGCGCGCCCCCCTACCTCGTGGGCCCCCTGGAGCTCCTCCGACGCCAACTCCAACTCTATATATTTGCTTTCGGAGAGAAAAAAATCAAGGAGAATAAATCATCGCGTTTTACAATACGGAGCCGCCGCCAAGCCCTAAAACCTCTCGGGAGGGCTGATCTGGAGTCCGTTCGGGGCTCCGGAGAGGGGGATTCGTCGCCGTCGTCATCGTCATCATCAACCATCCTCCATCACCAATTTCATGATGCTCACCGCCGTGCGTGAGTAATTCCATCGTAGGCTTGCTGGACGGTGATGGGTTGGATGAGATCTATCATGTAATCGAGTTAGTTTTGTTAGGGTTTGATCCCTAGTATCCACTATGTTCTGAGATTGATGTTGCTATGACTTTGCTATGCTTAATGCTTGTCACTAGGGCCCGAGTGCCATGATTTCAGATCTGAACCTATTATGTTTTCATGAATATATGTGTGTTCTTGATCCTATCTTGCAAGTCTATAGTCACCTATTATGTGTTACGATCCGACAACCCCGAAGTGACAATAATCGGGATACTTCTCGGTGATGAGCATAGTTTGAGGAGTTCATGTATTCACTATGTGCTAATGCTTTGTTCCGGTTCTCTATTAAAAGGAGGCCTTAATATCCCTTAGTTTCCGTAAGGACCCCGCTGCCACGGGAGGGTAGGACAAAAGATGTCATGCAAGTTCTTTTCCATAAGCACGTATGACTATATTCGGAATACATGCCTACATTACATTGATGAATTGGAGCTAGTTCTGTGTCACCTTATGTTATGATTGTTACATGATGAACCGCATCCGGCATAATTATCCATCACCGATCCAATGCCTACGAGCTTCCATATACTGTTTACGCTTATTTACTTTCCCATTGCTACTGTTACAATCACTACAAAATACCAAAAATATTACTATCGCTTTCATTACTCTTTTGTTACCGTTACCACTACTATCATATTACTTTGCTACTAAATATTTTGCTGCAGATACTAAGTTATCCAGGTGTGGCTGAATTGACAACTCAGTTGCTAATACTTGAAGTATTCTTTGTCTCCCCTTGTGTCGAATCAATAAATTTGGGCTGAATACTCTACCTCGAAAGCTGTTGCGATCCCCTACACTTGTTTGTTATCAGCCGTGTGCCTCTTACTCTGTGCTACCGGTGCTGCCTCGACGACGGCCGCGTGAATCGTACCGGAGCCGATTCACCCCCGCCGTTGTTCACGGTGCCGGAGTGGCTCCAACTTCGGATCCGTCCGAAGTCCTGGCGCTGCTTCCGCGTAGTCGTTGACCGTCGTGACATCGCTCTTTCCCTACCGCCGGTCGCCACCGCAACCGCGCCGGCCTCACCGACTCGGCAGCTGGACCTGCCTACTTCACCATGCCGCCAGATAGGTCGCACCCTCATCTCAAATCACTTTATTTAGGCATCAGTTGTCTGAATTTTTATTCTGGGCCAATCGATTCCCAATGGGAAGCAGCACCCCTCGAGGCGGCGGAGCTCCTAGGTTGCCGATTGGCTGGTGTCTAACGTAAGGGTGTGGGTCCGCAAGTTCACTGCGGAAGCAGCGCTTAGATGGCTATATTTTAGAGTTGTGTGGGTTGAAGGTACTGCCACCGCCGGATCTGGATGACGGGGGGTCTTTGTGGATTGGCCCGGGGGCGGCGCTACCAGCGGCAAAGGCGGTGGGCGGGAGCGGGTTTTGGCCGGGGCCACGGACGGCGGAGGCAGGCTGCTCTGCCGTTGGTCGCTGGCTCTTCGTGGAAGATTCCGAACAGTGTCAGCCGGGAGGCACAAGACGGACATCAAGCCATCCGGCGTAGATCGGACAGTACCAAAATAAAATAAAATCGTGTGACCCCAATTTAGTCTTCAGTCAACAGACGTGTGACCACTCTCGTACCTTGTTGTTGATCTCTTAGTGTATTTCTTTAGATCAAAGAGATATGTCGTTCTTAACATTATGTGTTATCTACATCTTCAGACACACCGTCTTCTGACTCACCGCAGCTGCTCCAACAAGGGAAGCATACACCAGAAGGGAGCTATAGTCCCCACTCAACAGTTCCCTGCATCGAATGCGCGTGCCAGACATGGACAGCCACAACAACTGCAGGGCCATCGACAAGTCAGCACATGATGCTCACTCCTATGGATGGCAGCCAGATAGGTTGTACCCTCATCTTACTTGTGTGCAACATTTATGGCTTTGTTATTCATCTAAGCATGGAAAATAGATCATCACATTTCACTGTATATTCATGCTGATCTCTTACGGGTCTTGTTCAGGAGTTCACAATGTTCCATAGTTTATCTAAGATACTTGTTCTTTAGGTAACGTTGTTCCATAGTTATCATCCATCAGCCAATGCTATCCCACAAGCTGGTGATTATAGTATTATACCACTTCTAGTATTACCTATGTTGTTCTTGAATACTTTTGTGTGCCATCTAGTTAATCTCGAGTACAAACGATACATATTATGTAGCTTTCATCTGTGTTCTCCCTTTAGTTTATGAGACCTGTTGCTGCTAGTTAACCCCAGTCCTACTATTTATGTCGCTCCTCTGTGCACTCATTACATAAATCTAACTACTAGTTGTCTTCCATGCATGTCAGATATAATTGCACACACTGATATATCCACAGGAACCTCACGGAGCAATGTAAAGGCCAATAAACTTGATGTCAATGATACCTAATATGATGGAACATGTAAAGGCAGTTCTTCAGAAGACTTGCAGAAAGATGATGAATCCTCTACACCCCACAAGGTCCTTGCTCTAACTTGGCCTGTGATATGGGTACAACATGCATATAATGTCCTGGAGTGTATCTACTCTGTTGCAATGCCTGATACGTCTCCAACGTATCTACTTTTCCAAACACTTTTGCCCTTGTTTTGGACTCTAACTTGCATGATTTGAATAAAACTAACCCGGACTGACGCTGTTTTCAGCAGAACTACCATGATGTTGTTTTATGTGTAGAAAAGAAAAGTTCTCAGAATGTCCTGAAAATCCATGGAGGCACTTTTGGAATTTATAAGAATTATTGGGCGAAAGAAATACACCAGGGGGCCCAGGGCCTGTCCACGAGATAGGGCCCCCCCCCTGTAGGGCGCGTCCCCCTATCTCGTGGGCCCCCTGGACCTCCTCCGACCTCAACTCCAACTCCATATATTTCGTCTCGGGGAGAAAAAATTCAGAGAGAAAGTTCCATCGCGTTTCACGACACGGAGCCGCAGCCAAGCCCTAATCTCTCTCAGGAGGGCTGATCTGAAGTCCGTTCGGGGCTCCGGAGAGGGGGATTCGTCGTCGTCGTCATCATCAACCATCCTCCATCACCAATTTCATGATGCTCACCACCGTGCGTGAGTAATTCCATCGTAGGCTTGCTGGACGGTGATGGGTTGGATGAGATTTACCATGTAATCAAGTTAGTTTTGTTAGGGTTTGATCCCCAGTATCCACTATGTTCTAAGATTGATGTTGCTATGACTTTGCTATGCTTAATGCTTGTCACTAGGGCCCGAGTGCCATGATTTCAGATCTGAACCTATTATGTTTTCATGAATATATCTGTGTTCTTGATCCTATATTGCAAGCCTATAGTCACCTATTATGTGTTATGATCCGACAACCCCGAAGTGACAATAATCGGGATACTTCTTGGTGATGACCGTAGTTTGAGGAGTTCATGTATTCACTATGTGCTAATGCTTTGTTCCGGTTCTCTATTAAAAGGAGGCCTTAATATCCCTTAGTTTCCGTAAGGACCCCGCTGCCATGGGAGGGTAGGACAAAAGATGTCATGCAAGTTCTTTTCCATAAGCACGTATGACTATTTACGGAATACATGCCTACATTACATTGATGAACTGGAGCTAGTTCTATATCACCCTATGTTATAACTATTGCATGAGGAATCACATCCGGCATAATTATCCATCACTGATCCATTGCCAACGAGCTTTTCATGTATTGTTCTTCGCTTATTTACTTTTCCGTTGCTACTGTTACAACTACTACAAAAACCCAAAAACATTTATCTTTACTTTTGCTACCATTACTATAATTATCATACCACTTTTGCTACTAAACACTTTGCTGCAGATACTAAGTTATCCAGGTGTGGTTGAATTGACAACTCAACTACTAATACTCAAGAATATTCTTTGGCTCCCCTTGTGTCGAATCAATAAATTTGGGTTGAATACTCTACCCTCGAAAGCTGTTGTGATCCCCTATACTTGTGGGTTATCAAGACCAATTGATGGCGCTGTTGCTGGGGAGCATAGCTCTATTCTCTGAGTCACTTGGGATTTATATCTGTTGATCACTATGAAGAACTTGAAAGACGCTAAGACAACAATTTGTCCCTCAACTACGAGGGGGGGGGTAAGGAACTGCCATCTAGCTCTGCACTAGATTCTCCTTCCGTTATTAGTAGCCTTGCTACACCTAAACCTGCTACTGCTATGAATTCTGATATGTCGCATGTTATTGATGATGCCACTTCTGCTATGCATGATGAAACTACTTCTGTGCATGATACTACTTTGCCATTAGGTGAATTTCTAGATGAACAACTTGCTAGAGTTAGGGGGAATGAAAATGTTGAAGAACCTATTATTGATGATAGTGATGATGAAGGTTCCCCCAATGATTATGTTTTACCTGTTGTTCCTAAGGGTTATGTTATGAATGAAAAAGCTGCTCTTGAAATCCTTGCTTGCAATGATAGAAGTGAGCTTAAGAAATATTAGCTAAATGGAAGCCGCAGTCTCTTAATGCTAGAATGAAACCCGATCCTGCGTTTGCTACTTCACCTATCTGTGTTACTAATAAGGATTATGAATTCTCTGTTGATCCTGATATTATTACTTTAGTTGAATCCAATCCTTTTTATGGCCTTGAATCTGAAACTGTTGTGGCACATCTTACCAAGTTGAATGATATAGCCACCCTATTTACTCATGATGAGAAGTCTCGCTATTTATATATCCTTAAGATATTTCCGTTCTCATTAAAAGGTGATGCTAAGACTTCGTATAATTCTCTTGCTCCTGGTTGTGTGCGTAGTCCCTAGGATATGATTTATTACTTCTCTGCTAAATATTTCCCTGCTCATAAGAAACAAGCAGCCTTGCGGGAAATATATAATTTTGTGCAAACCAAAGAAGAGAGTCTCCCACAAGCTTGGGGGAGGCTTCTCCGGTAGATATCTTTTATAATGGACTAACCGATGCTTCCAATGACTACTTGGATAGTTGTGCTGGTTGTGTTTTCAGGGAAAGAACAGTCGACGAAGCTGAAATACTATTGAATAATATGTTGACTAATGAAAATAATTGGACTCTTCACGAGCCAGTTCCTGAAGTAATTCTTGAACCAATTGAGCCAACTCTTGAGCCTATTCCTAAACCCACTCCGAAGAAGAGAGGTGTTTTATTTCTCAGTCTTGAAGATATGCAAGAGGCAAAGAAATCAATGAAAGAAAAAGGTATTAAAGCTGAAGATGTTAAGAATTTACCACCTATTGAAGAAATACATGGTCTTAATATACCGCCTGAAGAACTACATTGTCTTGATAACCCGACACGGGTAGTAAAGGTAAATTCTCTCTATAGATATGATAAAGTTGAAATACCTAGCCCTTGCTTAGATGAATTTGATGACTTTATGGCTAGGCAAGAAAGTTTTAATGCTTATGTTGGTAGAGAGTTAAAGAATAATGCTTTCGAGATAGGACGCGTAGGTGATAATCTGGCTAGAGTTAAAGATGAACTTCACCGCGTTAGCAAATATGCTTCTATGATTGCTACTCAAGCTGAGCAGGTACTTAAAGCTCAAAATGATTTGCTTGAGGAATTAAATAATAAAAATGACTTTGCTATTAGAGTGACTACTAGAACTGGTAGAATGACTCAGGAACCTTTGTATCCTGAAGGCCACCCTAAGAGAATCGAGCAAGATTCTCAGAGAAATAATTTAGAGGCACCTAGTTCTTCTAAAAATAAGAGGAAGAAAAACGATAGAACTTTGCATGCTTCTAGTGAACCTACTGTAGACACACCTGAGAATCCCAATAATATTTCTATTTCTGATGCTGAAACACAATCAGGTGATGAACATGAACCTAGTGATAATGTTAATGATAATGTTCATGTTGATGCTCAACCTAGCAAAGACAATGATGTAGAGATTGAACCTGCTGTTGATCTTGATAACCCACAATCAAAGAATCAATGTTATGATAAGAGAGATTTTGTTGCTAGGAAGCACGGTAAAGAAAGAGAACCATGGGTTCAGAAACCCATGCCCTTTCCTCCTAAACCATCCCAAGTCAAAGGATGATGAGGATTTTGAGCGCTTTGCTGAAATGATTAGACCTATTTTCTTACATATGTGCTTAACTGATATGCTTAAAGTAAACCATTATGCTAAGTATATGAAGGATATCATCACAAATAAAAGAAAGATACCGGAAGCTGAAATTTCCACCATGCTTGCTAATTACACTTTTAAGGGTGGAATACCAAAGAAACTTGGAGATCCGGGTGTCCCAACTATACCTTGCTCTATTAAAAGAAATTATGTTAGAACTGCTTTATGTGATCTTGGAGCCGGTGTTAGTGTTATGCCTCTCTCTTTATATCATAGACTTGAATTGAATAAGTTGACACCTACTGAAATATCTTTGCAAATGGCTGATAAATCAATTGATATACCTGTCGGTATTTGTGAGGATGTGCCTGTTGTGGTTGCAAATGTCACTGTCTTAACGGACTTTGTTATTCTTGATATTCCCGAGGATGATAGTATGTCTATTATCCTTGGTAGACCTTTTCTTAATACTGCAGGGGTTGTTATTGATTGCAACAAAGGCCATGTCACTTTTCATGTTAATGATAATGAGCATACGGTACATTTTCAGAGGAAACAATCTCAAGTCCATAGCATCAATTCTATTGAAAAAGTTCCAACTATCATTTTTGGAGGTTTTAAATTTCCTCCCCCTATTGTCAAGAAAAAGTATGATATTCTTATTGTTGGGGATTTTCATATCCCCGTTGAGGTAACTTAGTGTTATTCGAAATTTCTTCGGTTCCGTGTTATTCGGAATGAGTTCGTTAACAAGACTTGATCAACCTTGTTAGTGGGTTCATTTTGATGATCACGAGATGGATGAAACTAGAAGGCACAGCCTTCTGTACCCTCCTTTTACTTTCTATTATTTAGAATAAATAAAGCAAAAATAGTATTATCCGTCTGTTTTTCTGAATTATCCGTGCATTAAAAATAGTCCAAAAATAAAAGTGCTCCAAATGCCCTGCAAATCTAGTATGATTTTTTCTGGAATATTTGAGGATTTTAGGCACTGAAAACACTACAGGAGGGCCAAGCACCAGGCCATGAGAGAGGAGGGATCCCCCCCTGGTAGGGCGCGCCCTCTGTCTCGTGGGCCCCTGGTGGCCCCCCTCCACTTATTCCAGCACCCACACACTTCATCTTCTACCCAAAAAAATCCCCATCCAGCTCAAGCACGAGTTCTAACTCGTTTTGCTGCGATTTTCGATCTCCTTGCTCAAAGCTCCATTCACAAAACTGCTTTGGAAGATTGTTGCCTGGTATGTGACTCCTCCATTGGTCCAATTAGTTTTTATTCTAGTGCTTTATTCATTGCAAATTTTTGCTGCATAGGTGACCATGTTCTTGAGCTTGCATGTTAAATTTTTGAGGTCCCAAGAAATTCCAATGCATGATATAGGCTCTATGCACTTGTAGAAGTAGTTGCTATCAATCTTGTTTAGTTTTATTCACTTTTGTTTTGAAGTTACTAAAATTTCAGAAATTTTCAGAAAAAGAAATATGCTTAGAAGAATGTACCAAGGAGGTTCCTCCACAAAGAAAGGGCCAAGGATTGCTATACGTGAGCAAGATGTTGAACTGCCGAGGGACGCAAATGTACGGGCTTGTGAGTGGCTATCCGATGATTTTATGGTCGAAGCAGGCTTCAAGGAGGAATTTGACGCATATGTGCGTAATGCCGAGCTGGAGGACTTCTTACAAGATAAGTGTCCGCAGTACTATCGTTGGTGATTCTTTTGTGCGGAGGTTTAGATACAAGCTGTGTGCGTAATTCTCCTAGTGTCATGTTTGATATTTATGATACATCTTATACCATGGATTTAGAGGATTTCACAACTGCTTGCAAACTCCCGCAGTGGGGTAATATTAATGATCCTCCCAAATCTGAATTTAGAAATTTTCTTGCTAGTATTACAGTAGGAGAATCTAGGGACGTAGAACAAGCTACCATAGGGAGCATTCATTTTCCTGCTATACATTACTTTGCTCTCTTTATTGGTAGATGCATTAACGGTAAGGACGAAGTATGTCACATGTGTGCTCCTGATCTTTGTGTCCTCAAGAGTTCGTGTCGGGTTATAAAGGTTATAACTTGGGGGCAATAGTTGCAACGAGGTTGCGAATAATAGTAGAAAGGGAGATTTATTTGGAGGAATTTATGCAACCCGTGTGGCTAATTATCTTAATATAGCCCCACGAGAGGGGATATGATTTTACCTCCTGTTTATTTGGATAAAGAAGCTACGTTCAATCATCATTTTCTTGAGAGGAATGAACAATTCCTCCATTATCGACTAATCTATGACAGATTTAGCGTTGTCCTGTTACTCTTCCTGCTCCCTACCTTTTTGATCATCAGGCAAAAGGAAGATATGTTGTCACCAGGGAAGAAGCAGCTGAATATGAGAGGGGAATGGAGGTAGCTCGCCAACACGCTGCTGCTCAGGAGGCGGCCGCCTCGCATCTCAAGACTACCCAGCTTTTACTTATGGATATCAGCCAAAGGTCCTTGGTATTAGACCAACTTAGGCCAAAAGCCTAAGCTTGGGGAGTACGTATTTCTCACCGACTTTACATTCATGTTCACACTCTAGTCGTCGGTGCTCATACTCTTTCATTATATTATCCATGCTCGTTTAAACTTCTTTTTCTAGTTTTCTTCTTGTGTGTTTGATAAACCTTAAGAAAAACCAAAAAAATAGTTAGTTTAATTTCCATGCTTGTAGTAGAAATTAAAATGAAAACCCAAAAAGATTTCTAGTTCTTCTTTTTACTTGTTGGGAGCTTTCCCGTGTAAATAGTTTTATTTTCTTTTCTTTCTTTTGGGGGTCGAGAAGACCATATTGAAAAATGCTTAGTGGCTCTTATATGCATGATTGTTTTTTTAATTTAGAGCCCATATTACTTGTCTTCTCTTTTGACTTGAATGTGTTGGGGAACGTAGCAGAAATTCAAAATTTTCCTACGTGTCACCAAGATCTATCTATGGAGAAACTAGCAATGAGGGGAAGGAGAGTGCATCTACATACCCTTGTAGATCGCTAAGCGGAAGCGTTCAAGAGAACAGGTTGAAGGAGTCGACTTGTCGTGATCCAAATCACCGGAGATCCTAGTGCCGAACAGACGGCACCTCCGCGTTCAACACACGTACAGCCGGTGACGCCTCCCATGCCTTGATCCAGCAAGGAGAGAGGGAGAGGTTGGGAAGACTCCATCCAGCAGCAGCACGACGGTGTGGTGGTGATGGAGGAGCGTGGCAATCCTGCAGGGCTTCGCCAAGCACCGCGGGAGAGGAGGAGGACTTGGGAGAGGGGGAGGGCTGCGCCAGGGGCAAGGGTGAAGCTCCCATGCGCCTCCCCACTATATATAGGGGTGGAGGGGGCTGGTTTCTTGCCCTCCAAGTCCATTGGGGCGTTGGCAAGGTGGGAGGAAAGAAATCACATCATTTCCTTCCCCATCGATTGTTATCCCCTTTTAGGGATCTTGATCTTATCCTTGGGATATGATCTTATTCCTTCTAAGGGGGATCTTGGTGCGCTTGACCAGGGGTGTGGGGCCTTGCCCCACTACCCACGTTCATGTGGGTCCCCCATGCAGGTGGGCCCCACTCCGAACCTTCTAGAACCTTCCGGTACAATACCGAAAAATCCCGAACATTTTCCGGTGGCCAAAATAGGACTTCCCATATATAAATCTTTACCTCCGGTGTTGGGGAACGTAGTAATTTCAAAAAATTTCCTACGAACACGCAAGACCATGGTGATGGCATAGCAACGAGAGGGAAGAGTGTCCGTCTCGTACCCTCGTGAGACCGAAAGCGGAAGCGTTATAACAACGCTGTTGATGTAGTCGACGTCTTCACGATCCGACCGATCCAAGCACCGAACGACGGCACCTCCGAGTTCGCACACGTTCAGCTCGATGGCGATCCCGGACTCCGATCCAGCAAAGTGTCGGGATGAGTTCCGTCAAGACGACGGCGTGGTGACGATGTTGATGCTCCACCGGCGCAGGGCTTCACCTAAGCTCCGCGACGATATGACTTCTCCGGCGCAGGCTTCGCCTAAGCTCTCTGACGATATGACCAAGTGGAATATGGTGGAGGGGGCACCGACACGGCTAAGGAACGATCCGTAGATCAACTTGCGTGTCATGGGGTGCCCCTTGCCCTCGTATATAAAGGAGCAAAGGGGTGCGGCCGGCCCTAGGAGGAGGCGCTGAGGAGTCCTACTCCCAGGGAGTAGGACTCCCCCCTTCTCCTAGTTGGAGTAGGATTGGGGAGGGGAAGGGAAGGGGGCGCCGCCCCCTCTCCTTGTCCTATTCGGACTAGAGGGGGGAGGGGGGCGCGCGGCCTGCCCTGGCCGGCCCTTCCTCTTCTCCCTTGTGGCCCATTAAGGCCCATATACCCCGGGGTTCAGTAACCACCGGTGTTCGGTAACTTCCTGTTTTCATTCGGAACCCTTCCGAAGTCCAAACATAGGCTTCCAATATATCAATCTTTATGTCTCGACCATTTCGAGACTCCTCGTCATGTCCGTGATCATATCCGGGACTCCGAACAACCTTCGGTACATCAATACTTATAAACTCATAATGAACTGTCATCGAAGCGTTAGCGTGCGGACCCTACGGGTTCGAGAACTATGTAGACATGACCTAGAACCATTCTCGGTCAATAACCAATAGCGGAACCTGGATGCTCATATTGGTTCCTACATATTCTACGAAGATCTTTATCGGTCAAACCGCATAACGACATCGTTGTTCCTTTGTCATCGGTATGTTACTTACCCGAGATTCGATCGTCGGTATCAATACCTAGTTCAATCTCGTTACGGTAAGTCTCTTTACTCGTTCCGTAATACATCATCTCACAACTAACTCATTAGTTGTAATGCTTGCAAGGCTTAAGTGATGTGTATTACCGAGAAGGCCTAGAGATACCTCTCCAGACAATCGGAGTGACAAAACCTAATCTCAAATCGCCAACCCAACAAGTACCTTTGGAGACACCTGTAGTACTCCTTTATAATCACCCGATTCGTTGTGACGTTTGGTAGTACCAAAGTGTTCCTCCGTAAGCGGGAGTTGCATAATCTCATAGTTACGGGAACATGTATAGGTCATGAAGAAAGCATTAGCAATATACTAAGCGATCAAGTGCTAAGCTAACGGAATGGGTCATGTCAATCACATCATTCTCCTAATGAGGTGATCCCATTAATCAAATGACAACACATGTCTATGGTTAGGAAACACAACCATCTTTGATTAATGAGCTAGTCCAGTAGAGGCATACTAGTGACTATTTGTTTGTCTATGTATTCACACATGTATTATGTTTCCGGTTAATACAATTCTAGCATGAATAATAAACATTTATCATGGTATAAGGAAATAAATAATAACTTTATTATTGCCTCTAGGGCATATTTCCTTCATCCGGACCATTCCGGAACTCCTCGTGACGTCCGGGATCTCATCCGGGACTCCGAACAACATTCGGTAACCACATACAAACTTCCTTTATAACCCTAGCGTCATCGAACCTTAAGTGTGTAGACCCTACGGGTTCGGGAACCATGCAGACATGACCGAGACAACTCTCCGGCCAATAACCAACAGCGGGATCTGGATACCCATGTTGGCTCCCACATGTTCCACGATGATCTCATCGGATGAACCACGATGTGAAGGATTCAATCAATCCCGTATTCAATTCCATTTGTCTAACGGTATTGTACTTGCCCGAGATTTGATCGTCGGTATATCGATACCTTGTTCAATCTCGTTACCGGCAAGTCTCTTTACTCGTTCCGTAACACATCATCCCGTGATCAACCTCTTGGTCACATTGTGCACATTATGATGATGTCCTACCGAGTGGGCCCAGAGATACCTCTCCGTTTACGGAGTGACAAATCACGATCTCGATTCGTGCCAACCCAGCAGACACTTACGGAGATACCTGTAGTGCACCTTTATAGCCACCCGATTACGTTGTGACGTTTGGTACACCCAAAGCATTCCTACGGTATCCGGAGTTGCACAATCTCATGGTCTAAGGAAAAGATACTTGACATTAGAAAAGCTTTAGCATACGAACTACACGATCTTTGTGCTAGGCTTAGGATTGGGTCTTGTCCATCACATCATTCTCCTAATGATGTGATCCTGTTATCAACGACATCCAATGTCCATGGTAAGGAAACCGTAACCATCTGTTGATCAACGAGCTAGTCAACTAGAGGCTTACTAGCTATAGGGACATGGTGTTGTTTATGTACCCACACATGTATCTGAGTTTCCTATCAATACAATTATAGCATGGGTAATAAAAGATTATCATGAATAAGGAAATATAATAATAACTAATTTATTATTGCCTCTAGGGCATATTTCCAACAGTCTCCCACTTGCACTAGAGTCAATAATCTAGTTCACATCGCCATGTGATTAACACTCACAGGTCACATCGCCATGTGACTAACATCCAAAGAGTTTACTAGTGTCACTAAACTAGTTCACATCATCATGTGATTAAGACTCAATGAGTTCTGGGATTTGATCATGTTTTGCTTGTGAGAGAGGTTTTAGTCAGCGGTCTGCAACATTCAGATCCGTATGTACTTCATAAATCTCTAGGTCATATTGTAAATGTTGCTTCCACGCTCCACTTGGAGCTATTCCAAATGGTTGCTCCACTATCGTATCCGGTTTGCTACTCGAGTCATTCGGATAGGTGTTAAAGCTTACATCGGCGTAACCCTTTATGCCGAACTATTTATCACCTCCATAATCGAGAAAATGTCCTTATTTACTCCAAGGACAATTCGACCGCTGTCCAATGATCCATTCTGGATCATTCTTGTACCCTTTGAGTGACTCATGGCAGGCACACTTCGATGCGGTACACAGCATAGCATACTATAGAGCCTAAATCGAAGCATAGGGGATGACCTTCGTCCTTTCTCTCTCTTCGCCATGGTCGAGCTTTAACTCTTAACTTCATACCTTACAACTCAGGCAAGAACCCTTCTTTGGTGATCCATCTTGAACACCTTCAAGATTATGTCAAGGTATGTGCTCATTTGAAAGTACCATTTAGTGTTTTTTGATCTATCCTCATAGATCTTGATGCTCAATGTTCTAGTAGCTTAATCCAGGTTTTCCATTGAAAAACACTTTTCAAACAACCCTATATGCTTTCTAGAAATTCTACATCATTTCTGATCAACAATATGTCTACAACATATACTCATCAGAAATTCTATAGTGCTCCCACTCACTTCTTTGGAAATACAAGTTTCTCATAAACTTTGTATAGACCCAAAATCTTTGATCATCTCATCAAAGCGTACATTCCAACTCCGAGATGCTTACTCCAGTCCTTAGAAGGATAGCTGGAGCTTTGCATACTTGTTAGCGTGTTTCAGGATTGTCAAAAACCTTCTGGTTGTATCACATACAACCTTTCCTCAAGAAAACTGTCAAGAAAACAATGTTTTGACATCCTATATGCAAGATTTCATAAATAATGCAGTAATTGCTAATCCAATTCCAACAGACTCTTAGCATCGCTACGAGTGAGAAAGCCTCACCGTAGTCAACTCCTTGAACTTGTCGGAAAATATCTTTAACGACAAGTCGAGCTTTCTTAATGGTGATACATACCATCATTGTCTGTCTTCCTTTTAAAATCCATCTTTACCCAACGTCCTTATGACCATCAAGTATTTCTTCCAAAGTCATGGATCCTCTCTCAGATGTTATGGCCTCGAGCCATTCGTGAATCCGGGCCCACCATCGCTTCTCCATAGCTCGAGGTTCATTGTTGTCTAGCAACATGACCTCTAAGACAGGATTGCGTACCACTCGATGTAATACGCGTCCTTGTCGACCTCCACGAGGTCCGGTAGTGACTTGATCCAAGCATCATGATCACTATCATCAGCTTCCACTTCAATTGGTGTAGGTGCCACATGAACAACTTCATGTGCCCTGCTACACTGCTGGTTGAAGTGAAGGTTTAATAACCTCATTAAGTCTCCACCATCCTCCCACTCAATTCTTTCGAGAGAAACTTTTCCTCGAGAAAGGACCCGTTCTAGAAACAATTACTTTTGCTTCCGGATCTGAGATAGGAGGTGTACCCAACTGTATTGGGTGTCCTATGAAGATGCATTTTTATCCGCTTTGGGTTCGAGCTCATCAACCTGAAACTTTTTCACATAAGCATCGCAGCCCCAAACTTTTAAGAAACGACAACTTAGGTTTCTCCAAACCATAGTTCAAGCGGTGTCGTCTCAGCGGAATTACGTGGTGCCCTATTAAAGTGAGTGCGGTTGTCTCTAATGCCTAACCCATGAACGATAGTGGTAATTCGATAAGAGACATCATGGTACGCACCATATTCAATAGGGTGCAACTATGATGTTCGGACACACCATCACACTATGGTGTTCCAGGCGGTATTTATTGTGAAACAATTTCCACAATGTCTTAATTGCGTGCCAAATCTCGTAACTCAAATACTCATCTCTATGATCATATCATAGACATTTTATCCTCTTGTCACGAGGATCTTTAACTTCACTCTGAAATTACTTGAACCATTTAATAATTCAGATTTGTGTTTCATCAAGTAAATATACTCAACATCTACTCGAATCATCTGTGAAGTAAGAACATAACGATATTCACTGCATGCCTCAGCACTCATTGGACTGCACACATCAAAATGTGTTACTTCCAACAAGTTGCTATCTTGTTCCATCTTCGAAAGCGAGGCTTTTCAGTCATCTTGCCCATGTGGTATGATTTGCATATCTCAAGTGATTCAAAATCAAGTGAGTCCAAACGATCCATCTGCATGGAGTTTCTTCATGCGTATACACCAATAGAAATGGTTCTCATGTCTCAAACTTTTCAAAAGCGAGTGAGTCCAAAGATCCATCAACATGGAGCTTCTTCATCGTTTACACCAATATGACTTACATGGCAGTGCCACAAGTAAGTGGTACTATCATTACTATCTTATATCTTTTGGCATGAAAATGTGTATCACTATGATCGAGATTCAATAAACCATTCTTTTAGGTGCAAGACCATTGAAGGTTTTATTCAAATAAATAGAGTAAACATTATTCTCCTTAAATGAATAACCGTATTGCGATAGACATAATCCAATCATGTCTATGCTCAACATAAACACCAAATAACAATTATTTAGGTTTAACACAAATCTCGATGGTAGAGGGTGCGGCGATGCTTGATCACATCAACCTTTGGAAACACTTCCAACACATATCGTCACTCACCTTTAGCTAGTCCCGTTTATTCCGTAGCTTTTATTTGAGTTACTAACACTTAGCAACCGAACGGTATCTAATACCCTGGTGCTGCTAGGAGTACTAGTAAAGTACACATTAACATAATGTATATCCAATATACTTCTATCGACCTTGCCAGCCTTCTCATCTACCAAGTATCTAGGGTAATCCTGCTTGAGTGTCCGTTCCTCTCATTACAGAAGCACTTAGTCTCGGGTTTGGGTTCAACCCTGGGTTTCTTCACCGAGCAGCAACTGATTTGCCATTTCATGAAGTACCCTTCTTGCCCTTGCCCTTCTTGAAACTAGTGGTTTCACTAACCATCAACAATTAATGCTCCTTCTTGATTTCTACATTAGCGTGTCGAACATTGCGAATAGCTCAAGGATCATCATATCTATCCCTGATATGTTATAGTTCATCACGAAGCTTCTAGCAGCTTGGTGGCAATGACTTTGGAGAAACATCACTATCTCATCAGGAAGATCAACTCCCACTCGATTCAAGTGATTTTTGCACTCAGACAATCTGAGCACAAGCTCAACGATTGAGCTTTTCTCCCTTAGTTTGCGGGCTAAGAAAATCGTCGGAGGTCTTGTACCTCTTGGCGTGAGCACGAGCTTGAAATCCCAATTTCAGCCCTCGAAACATCTCATATGTTCATGACGTTTGAAATCGTCTTTCGTGCCTCAACTCTAAACCGTTTAAGCGAACTATCACGTAGTTATCAAGGCGTGTATGTCGGATGTTCGTAGCATCCATGAGACAACGTTCGAGGTTCAGCACACCGAGCGGTGCATTAAGGACATAAGCCTTCTACTGTCCGCATAATTGCTACTGTCAACTTTCAACTATATTTTCTCTAGGAACATATCTAAAACAGTAGAACTAAAGCGCGAGCTATGACATAATTTGCAAAGGGTTTTTGACTATGTTTAGGATAATTAAGTTCATCTTATGAACTCCCACTCAGATAGACATCCCTCTAGTCATCTAAGTGATTACATGATCCGAGTCAACTAGGCCGTGTCCGATCATCACGTGAGACGGACTAGTCATCATCGGTGAACAAATTCATGTTGATCGTATCTACCATCGACTCATGCTCGACCTTCGGTCTCTTGTGTTCCGAGGCCATGTCGTACATGCTAGGCTCGTCAAGTCAACCTAAGTGTTTGGCGTGTGTAAATCTGGCTTACACCGTTGTATGTGAACGTAAGAATCTATCACACCCGATCATCACGTGGTGCTTGAAGCGACGAACTTTCATAGCGGTGCACAGTTAGGGGAACACTTTCTTGAAATTTTAATGAGGATCATCTTATTTACTACCGTCGTTCTAAGCAAATAAGATGCATAAACATGATAAACATCACATGCAATCAAATAATGACATGATATGGCCAATATCATTTTGCTCCTTTTGATCTCCATCTTCAGGGCTCCATGATCATCATCGTCACCGGCATGACAACATGATCTCCATCATCATGATCTCCATCATCGTGTCTTCATGAAGTTGTCTCGCAACTATTACTTCTACTACTATGGCTAACGGTTAGCAATAAAGTAAAGTAATTACATGGCATTGTTCAATTACACGCAGGTCATACAATAAATAAAGACAACTCCTATGGCTCATGCCGGTTGTCATACTTATCGACATGCAAGTCGTGATTCCTATTACAAGAACATGATCAATCTCATACATCACATATCATTCATCACATTCCTTTTTGGCCATATCACATCACATAGCATACCCTGCAAAAACAAGTTAGACGTCCTCTAATTGTTGTTTGCATGCTTTACGTGGCTGCTATGGGTTTCTAGCAAGAACGTTTCTTACATACGCAAAAGCCACAACGTGATATGTCAATTGCTATTTACCCTTCATAAGGACCCTTTTCATCGAATCCGATCCGACTAAAGTGGGAGAGACTGGCACCCGCTAGCCACCTTATGCACCAAGTGCATGTCAGTCGATGGAACCTGTCTCACGTAAGTGTACGTGTAAGGTCAGTCCGGGCCGCTTCATCCCACAATACCTTCGAAACAAGATTGGACTAGTAACGGTAAGCATATTGAACAAAATCAACGCCCACAACTACTTTGTGTACTACTCGTGCAAAGAATCTACGCAATAGACCTAGCTCGATGCCCTTTGTTGGGGAAGCGAGCAGAAATTCAAAATTTTCCTACGTGTCACCAAGATCTATCTATGGAGAAACTAGCAGCGAGGGAAGGAGAGTGCATCTACATACCCTTGTAGATCGCTAAGCGGAGCGTTCAAGAGAACAGAGGTTGAAGGAGTCGTACTCGTCGTGATCAAATCACCGGAGATCCTAGTGCGAGCGGACGGCACCTCCGCGTTCAACACACGTACAGCCGGTGGCGTCTCCCATGCCTTGATCCAGCAAGGAGAGAGGGAGAGGTTGGGAAGACTCCATCCAGCAGCAGCACGACGGTGTGGTGGTGATGGAGGCGTGGCAATCTGCAGGCCGCCAAGCACCGTGGGAGAGGAGGAGGACTTGGGAGAGGGGAGGGCTGCGCCCGGGGCAAGGGTGAAGCTCCCATGCGCCTCCCACTATATATAGGGGTGGAGGGGCTGGTTTCTTGCCCTCCAAGTCCATTGGGGCGTTGGCAAAGGTGGGAGGAAAGAAATCACATCATTTCCTTCCCATCGATTGTTATCCCCCTTTTAGGGATCTTGATCTTATCCCTTGGGATATGATCTTATTCCTTCTAAGGGGGATCTTGGTGCGCGCTTGACCAGGGGTGTGGGGCCTTGCCCCACTACCACGTTCATGTGGGTCCCCCATGCAGGTGGGCCCCACTCCGGAACCTTCTAGAACCTTCCCGATACAATACCGAAAACTCCCGAACATTTTCCGGCGGCCAAAATAGGACTTCCCATATATAAATCTTTACCTTCGGACCATTCCGGAACTCCTCGTGACGTCCGGGATCTCATCCGGGAATCCGAACAAAATTCGGTAACCACATACAAACTTCCTTTATAACACTAGCGTCATCGAACCTTAAGTGTGTAGACCCTACGGGTTCGGGAACCATGCAGACATGACCGAGACAACTCTCCGGCCAATAACCAACAGCGGGATCTGGATACCCATGTTTGCTCCCACATGTTCCACAATGATCTCATCGGATGAACTACGATGTCGAGGATTCAATCAATCCCGTATTCAGTTCCCTTTGTCTAACGATATTGTACTTGCCCGAGATTTGATCGTCGGTATACCGATACCTTGTTCAATCTCGTTACCGGCAAGTCTCTTTACTCGTTCCGTAACACATCATCCCGTGATCAACCTCTTGGTCACATTGTGCACATTATGATGACGTCCTACCGAGTGGGCCCAGAGATTGTAGGAAATATGCCCTAGAGGCAATAATAAAGTTATTATTTATTTCCTTATATCATGATAAATGTTTATTATTCATGCTAGAATTGTATTAACCGGAAACATAATACATGTGTGAATACATAGACGAACAGATAGTCACTAGTATGCCTCTACTAGACTAGCTCATTGATCAAAGATGGTTATGTTTCCTAACCATAGACATGTGTTGTCATTTGATTAATGGGATCACATCATTAGGAGAATGATGTGATTGACATGACCCATTCCGTTAGCTTAGCACTTGATCGTTTAGTATATTGCTATTGCTTTCTTCATGACCTATACATGTTCCTGTAACTATGAGATTATGCAACTCCCGTTTACCGGAGGAACACTTTGGGTACTACCAAGCGTCACTGGCGTATCTGGGTGATTATAAAGGAGTACTACAGGTGTCTCCAAAGGTACTTGTTGGGTTGGCGTATTTCGAGATTAGGTTTTGTCACTCCGATTGTCGGAGAGGTATCTCTGGGCCTTCTCGGTAATACACATCACATAAGCCTTGCAAGCATTGCAACTAATGAGCTAGTTGCGAGATGATGTATTACGGAACGAGTAAAGAGACTTACCGGTAACAAGATTGAACTAGGTATTGGATACCGATGATCGAATCTCGGGTAAGTAACATACCGATGACAAAGGGAACAACGTATGTCGTTATGCGGTTTGACCGATAAAGATCTTCATAGAATATGTAGGAACCAATATGGGCATCCAGGTTCCGCTATTGGTTATTGACCGAGAATGGTTCTAGGTCATGTCTACATAGTTCTCGAACCCGTAGGGTCCCACGCAACAACGTTCGATGACAGTTCATTATGAGTTTATAAGTATTGATGCACGAAGGTTGTTGAGTCCGGATGTGATCACGGACATGACGAGGAGTCTCGAAATGGTCGAGACATAAAGATTGATATATTGGAAGCCTATGTTTGGACTTGGAAGGTTCGGATGAAAGCAGAAGTTACGGAACAGGGGGTTACGGAACCCCGGGGTCAATGGGCCTTGATGGGCCATAGGGAGAAGAGGAAAGGGCGGCCAGGGCAGGCGCGCGCCCCCCCCTCTAGTCCGAATAGGACAAGGAGGGGGGGCGCCTTCCCTCTTCCCCTCCCAATCCTATTCCAACTAGGAAGGGGGAGTCCTACTCCGGTGGGAGTAGGACTCCTCCAGCGCCCCTTGGGCAGGCCGCACCCCCCTTGCTCCTTTATATACGGGGCGGGGGGCACCCCATGACACACAAGTTGATCTACGGATCGTTCCTTAGCCGTGTGCGGTGCCCCCTCCACCATATTCCACCGGTCATATCGTCATGAGCTTAGGCGAAAGCCCTGCGCCGATGAAGTCATATCGTCGCGGAGCTTAGGCGAAGCCCTGCGTCGGTGGAGCATCATCATCGCCACCACGCCGTCGTCTTGTGGAACTCATCCCGACGCTTTGCTGGATCGGAGCCGGGGATCGTCATCGAGCTGAGCGTGTGCTGAACACGGAGGTGCCGTGACGTTCGGTACTTGGATCGGTCGGATCGTGAAGGCGTCGACTACATCAACGCGTTGTTATAACGCTTCCGCCACGGTCTCGACAGTGCGTGGACAAACACTCTCCCTCTCGTTGCTATGCCATCACCATGGTCTTGCGTGTACGTAGGAAAAATTTTGAAATTACTCGTTCCCCAACGATCGCATCCGAGCCTGGTTTTATGCGTTGATGTCATATGCACGAGTAGAACACAAGTGAGTTGTGGGCGCTATAAGTCATCTGCTTACCAGCATATCATACTTTGGTTCAGCGGTATTGTGAGATGAAGCGGCCGGACCGACATTACAGCGTGCGCTTCGCGAGACTGGTTTCACCGCTTGAGCACTAGTTGCTTAAAGGTGACCAGCGGTGTCTGTCTCTCTCACTTTAGTTGAACCGAGTGTGGCTCGCCCGGTCCTTGCGAAGGTTAAAACAGCACCAACTTGACAAACTATCGTTGTGGTTTTGATGCGTAGGTAAGAACGGTTCTTGCTCAGCCCGTAGCAGCCACGTAAAACTTGCAACAACAAATTAGAGGGCGTCTAACTTGTTTTTGCAGGGCATGTTATGATGTGATGTGGTCAAGGCGTGATGCTATATTTTATTGTATGAGATGATCATGTTTTGTAACGAGTTATCGGCAATGGCAGGAGCCATATGGTTGTCGCTTTATTGTATGAAATGCAAGCGCCATGTAATTGCTTTACTTTATCACTAAGCAGTAGTGATAGTCGTAGAAGCAATAGTTGGCGAGACGACAACGATGCTACGATGGAGATCAAGGTGTCGTGCGGTGGCGATGGTGATCATGGCGGTGCTTGGCGATGGAGATCACAAGCACAAGATGATGATGACCATATCATATCACTTATATTGATTGCATGTGATGTTTATCCTTTATGCATCTTATCTTCCTTTGATTGGCGGTAGCATTATAAGATGATCTCTCACTAAAATTATCAAGAAGTGTTCTCCTGAGTATGCACCGTTGCTAAAAGTTAAGTAGTACCCGAAACCACGTGATGATCGGGTGTGATAAGTTCTCGTCCATCTACAACGGGTGCAAGCCAGTTTTGCACACGCAGAATACTCAGTTAAACTTAGCGAGCCTAGCATATGCAGATATGGCCTCGGAACACGGAGACCGAAAGGTCGGCGTGAATCATATAGTAGATATGATCAACATAGTGATGTTCACCATTGAAAACTACTCCATCTCACGTGATGATCGGTTATGGTTTAGTTGATTTGGATCACGTAATCACTTAGATGACTAGAGATATCTGTCTAAGTGGGGTTTTATTTAATATGATTAATTGAACTTAAATTTATCATGAACTTAGTACTGATAGTATTTTGCTTGTCTATGTTTCTGTAGATAGATGGCTCGTCTTTGTTGTTCCGTTGAATTTTAATCGTTCCTTGAGAAAGCAAAGTTGAAAGATGATGGTAGCAATTACGGACTGGGTCCGTAACTTGAGGATTATCCTCATTGCTGCATGAAGAATTACGTCTGGAAGCACCACTTGGGTGCCGGGCCTGCTGCAGAACAACGCCGAAGTTGTGAACGTCTGGCAGAGCAAAGCTGATGACTACTCTATAGTTCAGTGTGCCATGCTTTACGGCTTAGAACCGGGTCTTCAACGACGTTTTGAAAGTCATGGAGCATATGAGATGTTCCAAGAGTTGAAGTTAATATTTCAAGCAAATGCCCGGATTGAGAGATATGAAGTCTCCAATAAGTTCTATAGCTGCAAGATGGAGGAGAATAGTTACATCGGTGAGCACATACTCAAAATGTCCGGGTATAATAATCACTTAATTCAGCTGGGAGTTAATCTTCGGATGATAGTGTCATTGATGAATTCTCCAATCACTGCCACCAAGCTACAAGAGCTTCGTGATGAACTATAATATGCAAGGGATGACTAAGACAATTCTGAGCTCTTCGCAATGCTAAAAGCAGCGGAGGTAGAAATCAAGAAAGAGCATCAAGTGTTGATGGTCAACAAGACCACTAGTTTCAAGAAAAGGGCAAAGGAAAGAAGAAGGAAACTTCAAAAGAACAGCAAGAAAGTTGCTGCTCAAGAGAAGAAACCCAAGTCTGGACCTAAGCTGAAGCCGAGTGTTTTTCTTGCAAGCATTTGGACCTTTGAGCGGAACTGCCCCAAGTATTTGGTGGATAAGAAGGATGGCAAGGTGAACAAAGGTATATGTGATATACATGTTATTGATGTGTACCTTACTAGAGCTCGTAGTAGCTTTTGGTATTTGATCTGGTTACATTGCTAATATTTGCAACTCGAAGCAGGGACTACGGAATAAGCGAGCAACGGCAAAGGGCGAGGTGACGATGCGCGTGGGAAAGCGGTTCCAAAGTCAATGTGATCGCGATTGGCACGCTACCTCTACATCTACCTTGGGATTAGTTTTAGACCTAAATAATTGTTATTTGGTGACCAGCGTTGAGCATGAACATTATATCTGGATCTTGTTTGATGCGAGGCGGTTATTCATTTAAATCAGAGAATAATGGTTGTTCTATTTATATGAGTAATATCTTTTATGGTCATGCACCCTTGAAGAATGGTCTATTCTTGTTGAATCTCGATGATAGTGATACACATATTCATAATGTCGAAGCCAAAAGATGCAGAGTTGATAATGATAGTGCAACTTATTTGTGGCACTGCCGTTTAGGTCATATCGGTGTAAACGCATGAAGAAACTCCATACAGATGGACTTTTGGAATCACTTGATTATGAATCACTTGGTACTTGCGAACCGTGCCTCATGGGCAAGATGACTAAAACACCGTTCTCGGTTGTATGGAGAGAGCAACAGACTTATTGGAAATCATACATACAGATGTATGTGGTCCAATGAATGTTGAAGCTCGTGGCGGATATCGTTATTTTCTCACCTTCACAGATGATTTAAGCAGATACGGGTATATCTACTTGATGAAGCATAAATCTGAAACATTTGAAAAGTTCAAAGAATTTCAGAGTGAAGTTGAAAATCATCGTAACAAGAAAATAAAGTTTCTACGATCGGCGTGGAGGAGAATATTTGAGTTATGAGTTTGGTCTACATTTGAAGCAATGTGGAATAGTTTAGCAACTCACGCCATCGGGAACACCACAGCGTAATGGTGTGTCGAGCGTCGTGTCGTACTTTACTAGATATGGTGCGATCTATGATGTCTATTTCCGATTTACCGCTATCGTTTTGGGGTTATTCTTTAGAGGCGGCCGCATTCACGTTAAATAGGACACCGTCAAAATCCGTTGAGGCGACACCTTATGAACTATGGTTTAGCAAGAAACCAAAGTTGTCGTTCTGAAAGTTTGGGGTTGCGATGCTTATGTGAAAAAACTTCAACCTGATAAGCTTGAACCCAAATCGGAAAATGTGTCTTCATAGGATACCCAAAGGAGACAATTGGGTATACCTTCTATCACAGATCCGAAGGCAAGACATTCGTTGCTAAGAATGGATCCTTTCTAGAGAAGGAGTTTCTCTCGAAAGAAGTGAGTGGGAGGAAAGTGGAACTTGATGAGGTAATAGTACCAGCTCCCTTATTGGAAAGTAGTTCATCACGAAATCAGTTTACGTAACACCTACACCGATTAGCGAGGAAGATAATGATAATGATCATGAAACTTCAGATCAAGTTGTCACTGAACTTCGTAGATCAACCAGAATAAAATCCGCACCAAAGTGGTACGGTAATCCTATTCTGGAAGTCATGCTACTAGATCATGGTGAACCTACGAACTATGAAGAAGCGATGGTGAGCCCAGATTCCACAAAATGGCTTGAAGCCATGAAATCTGAGATGGGATCCATGTATGAGAACAAAGTATGGACTTTGGTTGACTTGCCGATGATCGGCAAGCCATTGAGAATAAATGGATCTTTAAGAAGAAGACTGGCGCTGATGGTAATATAACTGTCTATAAAGCTCGACTTGTTGCGAAAGGTTTTCGACAAGTTCAAGGGTTGACTACAATGAGACTTTCTCACCCGTAGTGATGCTTAAGTCTGTCCGAATCATGTTAGCAATTGCTGCATTTTATGATTATGAAATTTGGCAAATGGATGTAAAACTGCATTCTTGAATGGATTTCTAGAAGAAGAGTTGTATATGATGCAACCAGAAGGTTTTGTTGATCCAAAAGGTGCTAACAAAGTGTGCAAGCTCCAGCGATCAAGTTATGGTCATTGCAAGCCTCTCGGAGTTGGAATAAGCGCTTTGATAGTGTGATCAAAGCATATGGTTTTATCAGACTTTTGGAGAAGCCTGTATTTACAAGAAAGTGAGTGGGAGCTCAGTAGCATTTCTAATATTATATGTGGACGACATATTGTTAATTGGAAATGATATAGAATTTCTGGATAGCATAAAAGGATACTTGAATAAAAGTTTTCAATAAAAGACCTCGGTGAAGCTGCTTACATATTGGGCATCAAGATCTATAGAGATAGATCAAGGCGCTTAATTGGACTTTCACAAAGCACATACCTTGATAAAGTTTTGAAGAAGTTCAAAATGGATCGAGCAAAGAAAGGTTTTTACCTGTATTACAAGGTGTAAGATTGAGTCGGACTCAATGCCCGACCACAGCAGAAGATAGAGAGAAAATGAAAGATGTTCCTATGCTTCAGCCATAGGCTCTATCATGTATGCAATGCTGTGTACCAGACCGACGTATGCTTAGTAGTAAGCTTGGCGGGAAGGTACCAAAGTAATCCAGGTGGATCACTGGACAGCGGTCAAGAACATCCTGAAATACGAAGAGGACTAAGGATATGTTTCTCGTATATGGAGGTGACAAAGAGCTAGTCGTAAATGGTTACGTCGATGCAAGCTTTGACACTGATCGAGACGATTCTAAATCGCAAACCGGATCGTGTTTTTATTAAGCGGTGGAGCTGTCGGTTGGTGCAGTTCTAAACAAAGCGTCGTGGCGGGATCTACATGTGAAGCGGAGTACATAGCTACTTCGAAGCAGCAAATGAAGGAGTCGGATGAAAGAGTTCATTTCCGTTCTAGGTGTCATACCTAGTGCATCGGGACCAATGAAGATCTTACGTGACAATATGGTGCAATTGCCTTGGCAAAGGAATCCAGATTTCACAAGAGGACCAAGCATATCAAGAGGCGCTTCAATTCCATTCGGGACCAAGTCCAAGTGGGAGACATAGAGATTTGCAAAATACATACGGATCTGAATGTTGCAGACCGTTGACTAAGCCTCTTCCACGAGCAAAACATGATCAGCACCAAGACTCCATGGGTGTTAGAATCATCTTTGTGTAATCTAGATTATTGACTCTAGTGCAAGTGGGAGACTGAAGGAAATATGCCCTAGAGGCAATAATAAAGTTATTATTTATTTCCTTATATCATGATAAATGTTTATTATTCATGCTAGAATTGTATTAACCGGAAACATAATACATGTGTGAATACATAGACGAACAGATAGTCACTAGTATGCCTCTACTAGACTAGCTCATTGATCAAAGATGGTTATGTTTCCTAACCATAGACATGTGTTGTCATTTAATTAATGGGATCACATCATTAGGAGAATGATGTGATTGACATGACCCATTCCGTTAGCTTAGCACTTGATCGTTTAGTATATTGCTATTGCTTTCTTCATGACCTATATGTAGGAACCAATATGGGCATCCCGGTTCCGCTATTGGTTATTGACCGAGAATGGTTCTAGGTCATGTCTACATAGTTCTCGAACCCGTAGGGTCCCTTACGCTAACGTTTCGATGACAGTTCATTATGAGTTTATAAGTATTGATGCACGAAGGTTGTTGAACCCGGATGTGATCACGGACATTACGAGGAGTCTCGAAATGGTCGAGACATAAAGATTGATATATTGGAAGCCTATGTTTGGACTTGGAAGGTTCGGATGAAAACAGGAAGTTACCGGAACACCGGGGTTACGGAACCCCGGGGTCAATGGGCCTTGATGGGCCATAGGAGAAGAGGAAAGGGCGGCCGGGGCAGGCGCGCCCCCCTCCCCTCTAGTCCGAATAGGACAAGGAGAGGCGGCGCCTTCCCTCTTCCCTCCCCAATCCTATTCCAACTAGGGGGGGAGTCCTACTCCGGTGGGAGTAGGACTCCTCAGCGCCCCCTTGGGCTGGCCGCCCCCCTTGCTCCTTTATATACGGGGCAGGGGGCACCCATGACACACAAGTTGATCTACGGATCGTTCCTTAGCCGTGTGCAGTGCCCCCTCCACCATATTCCACTACGGTCATATCGTCGCGGAGCTTAGCGAAGCCCTGCGCCGGTGAAGTCATATCGTCGCGGAGCTTAAGCGAAGCCCTGCGTCGGTGGAGCATCATCATCGTCCCACGCCGTCGTCTTGTGGAACTCATCCCGACGCTTTCTGGATCGGGCCGGGGATCGTCATCGAGCTGAACATGTGCTGAACACGGAGGTGCCGTCGTTCGGTACTTGGATCGGTCGGATCGTGAAGGCGTCGACTACATCAACAGCGTTGTTATAACGCTTCGCTTACGATCTCGAGGGTGCGTGGACAAACCTCTCCCCTCTCGTTGCTATGCCATCACCATGGTCTTGCGTGTACGTAGGAAATTTTTGAAATTACTCGTTCCCCAACAGATACCTCTCCGTTTACGGAGTGACAAATCGATCTCGATTCGTGCCAACCCAGCAGACACTTTCGGAGATACCTGAAGCGCACCTTTATAGCCACCCGATTACGTTGTGACGTTTGGTACACCCAAAGCATTCCTACGGTATCCGGAGTTGCACAATCTCATGGTCTAAGGAAAAGATACTTGACATTAGAAAAGCTTTAGCATACAAACTACACGATCTTTGTGCTAGGCTTAGGATTGGGTCTTGTCCATCACATCATTCTCCTAATGATGTGATCCCATTATCAACGATATCCAATGTCCATGGTCAGGAAAACGTAACCATCTGTTGATCAACGAGCTAGTCAACTAGAGTCTTACTAGCTATAGGGACATGGTGTTGTTTATGTACCCACACATGTATCTGAGTTTCCTATCAATACAATTATAGCATGGGTAATAAACGATTATCATGAACAAGGAAATATAATAATAACTAATTTATTATTGCCTCTAGGGCATATTTCCAACAGAATGCTTGCAGATTCCAGCGTAGTCCAATGCACGTGCACTCTTATTATTATACACATCGTTCGGTAGTGCGAGTGAAAGGCAATAATGACGATATATGATGGACTTATTGGGATGAGAAAAGCTGGTATGAACTCGACCTCTTTTGTTTTTGTAAATATGATGAGTTCATCGTTTCTGAGTCAGCTATTATGAAGTAAACATATTTGCAATGACATTTAGAGATTATAGTTGCTTGTGCCATGCTTGATTAGCTATGAGTTATAATTGTTTACCTTGCGTGCCAACATGCTATTAGAATGATTATGATGTGGTATGATGGGATGGTATCCTCCTTTGAATGAATTGAGTGACTCGACTTGGCACATGTTCACACATGTAGTTGAATCAAATCAACATAGCCTTCATGATATTTATGTTCATGGTAGATTATATCCTACTCATGCTTGTACTCGGTGTGAATTAATTTTAATGCATGTTTATGACTGTTGTCGCTCTCTCAGTTGGTCGCTTCCCAGTCTTTTGCTAGCCTTCACTTGTACTAAGCGGCAATCTGCTTGTGCATCAAACTCCTTAAACCCCAAAGTTGTTCCATATGAGTCCACTATACCTTCCTATATGCGGTATCTACCTGCCGTTCCAAGTAAATTTGTATGTGCCAAACTCCAAACCTTCAAATGAAATTCTGTTTTGTATGCTCGAGCAGCTCATGTTTCAACTAGGGCTGCCTATATCTTCCATGCTAGGTGGGTTATTCTCAAGAGGTGGACTCCTCCTCATTCACAAGAAAGGGCGTAACAGGGATGCCCATTCCCATGATCCAAAAAGATCAAAGCAAATCAAAATAATTAAACAAAACTCCCCCAGGGCTGTTGTATGTTGGAGGCACTCATTGTTTCGAGCAAGCCATGGATTGATGCTTGTTGGTGGTTGGGGGAGTATAAACCTTTACCATTCTGTTTCGGAACTGCCTATAATGCATGTAGTATGGAAGATACAGCCATCTCATAGTTGTTGCGTTGACAGCGAAAGTATGCCGCTCAAAATGTTATCCAATCTCTATTTTAAAATCGAGCTCTGGCACCTCTACACATCCCTACTTCCCTCTGCGAAGGGCCTATCTATTTACTTTTATGTTGAGACATCACCCTTATTATTAAAAAGCACCCGCTGGAGAGCGCACTTTCATTTGCATTCATTATTATTAGTTTATATTGGGTATGACTTGACTGGATCTCTTTTACCATGAATTACAATGTTTAGTCAGTCCTTGATCTTTAAAGGTGCTCTGCATTTATGTTTTGCGGACTCAGAAAGGGCTAGCTAGATACCATTTTGTTATATCATGTTATGATTATTTTGAGAAAGTGTTGTCATCCGAGTTTTATTATTATGGCTCGCTAGCTGATTATGTTATTGATATGAGTAACTGTGAGACCTATGTGTTATTGTGATTATGGTTAGTTCATAATATTTGCTGAAACTTGAATGCTGGCTTTTCATGTTTACAACAACAAGAGCAAACAGAGTTTGTAAAAGTTTTTCTTTATCACTTTCAGTTTATCAACTGAATTGCTTGAGGACAAGCAAAGGTTTAAGCTTGGGGAGTTGATCGTCTCCAACGTATCTACTTTTCAAACACTTTTGCCCTTGTTTTGGACTCTAACTTGCATGATTTGAATGAAACTAACCGGATGACGCTGTTTTCAGCAGAACTACCATGATGTTGTTTTATGTGTAGAAAAGAAAAGTTCTCGGAATGTCCTGAAAATCCACGGAGGCACTTTTTGGAATATATAAGAATTATTGGGCGAAAGAAATACACCAGGGGGCCCAGGGCATGTCCACGAGATAGGGGGCGCCCCGTAGGACGCGCCCCCTATCTCGTGGGCCCCCTGGACCTCCTCCGACATCAACTCCAACTCCATATATTCCGTCTCGGGGAGAAAAAAATCAGAGAGAAAGTTTCATCACGTTTCACGACACGGAGCCGCCGCCAAGCCCTAATCTCTCTCGGGAGGGCTGATCTGGAGTCCGTTCGGGGCTCCGGAGAGGGGGATTCTTCGCCGTCGTCATCATCAACCATCCTCCATCACCAATTTCATGATGCTCACCGCCGTGCGTGAGTAATTCCATCGTAGGCTTGCTGGACGGTGATGGGTTGGATGAGATTTACCATGTAATCAAGTTAGTTTTGTTAGGGTTTGATCCCTAGTATCCACTATCTTCTGAGATTGATATTGCTATGACTATGCTTAATGCTTGTCACTAGGGCCCGAGTGCCATGATTTCAGATCTGAACCTATTATGTTTTCATGAATATATGTGTGTTCTTGATCCTATCTTGCAAGTCTATAGTCACCTATTATGTGTTATGATCCGACAACCCCGAAGTGACAATAATCGGGATACTTCTCAGTGATGACCGTCGTTTGAGGAGTTCATGTATTCACTATGTGCTAATGCTTTGTTTCGGTTCTCTATTAAAAGGAGGCCTTAATATCCCTTAGTTTCCGTAAGGACCCCGCTGCCACGGGAGGGTAGGACAAAAGATGTCATGCAAGTTCTTTTCCATAAGCACGTATGACTATTTACGGAATACATGCCTACATTACATTGATGAACTGGAGCTAGTTCTATATCACCCTATGTTATAACTATTGCATGAGGAATCGCATCCGGCATAATTATCCATCACTGATCCATTGCCTACGAGATTTTCATATATTGTTCTTCGCTTATTTAGTTTTTCGTTGCTACTATTACAACTACTACAAAAACCTAAAAACATTTATCTTTACTTTTGCTACCGTTACTATTATTATCATACCACTTTTGCTACTAAACACTTTGCTGCAGATACTAAGTTATCCAGGTGTGGTTGAATTGACAACTCAACTGCTAATACTCAAGAATATTCTTTGGCTCCCCTTGTGTCGAATCAATAAATTTGGGTTGAATACTCTACCCTCGAAAGCTGTTGCGATCCCCTATACTTGTGGGTTATCAATGCCATGTGCTTAGCATGCTGATCATGCATGTAAATATGTCATGCTTTCCTGTTTTTCAGTACCTATTACATTCATAATAACATGTTTTCAAATTCAAGTACTGTCATTCTACTCTATCGCAATGCCATCTGCTTAATTTGGACATCATGCTTCTGAATATCTTATGCATTGTTATTCATCGGTATGTACTTCATCATCGCCATACCATGTTTTTTACATTGAAGTGATGTTCTAGTGCTCTGTTGCAATGCCATCTTATTTTCCCAATCATACACGTGTATGTTGCCTTACTTATTTCTGTACGTATTCCGCTAGCATACAGTTTTACATTCAACTAGTGTTTTTTTTTGCTGTTTTGTCCTGTCGTATCCCTAGCTCTTACACCATACTCCCTCCGTCCGGACTACATGTTGCCGAAATGGATAAAAAAAAAGATGTATCTAGAACTGAAATACGCCTAGACCCATCCATTTTTTCGGATGGAGGAATACATGTCAATATGTCATGCATTTCTATTCTTGATACCTATTCCATCTCTCTTTGTGCATGTTTTATAATTAAAGCACCATTCTTCTATACAAGGCATGCAAGGGAAGGCGACTATATTAGAATGAAGGGTTACAAACAAGGCCTTTGCAAAAGATCCAAACGCCAGGAGATAATAAACCAACTCCAGTTTTTATAGATCTTGCTCCAAAGACAGAGAAACCCAACTCCTCACGATAATAAGCAGATTCCGGTGGCCAAAGAACTAGTCCGCTCCAGTTGAGCAAAAATATGTCAACTCAATTCTAAGAAGCGCAAAGCGTATCCTCGCATCATGAAATTTTATAGCATTCTGATCATATTTTCTACATGTTTCTTACCCATCTCTCTTTTAGAAAATAAGGTTAAGCGATAGAAGACTTCCTCCATTGGGATCGTATTCGAGGAAAATATCTTATGGAATTCTCTCGTGCTCCAATGCTGATGTAAGTACCTGTTGTATATCACTATATTTTTACATCAACATGTATTTTGTTAATCGGCGTGAATCAACCTTTATCGATCTAAATTTAGTTGTAGCAAAATGTATGATTAAAGGCCACAATGTTGATTTTGTAAGGAAAACTGCTGGTAGTTTTGCATCTGAGCTGCATGAGTGTACTATCTCATATCGGTGGGTTTGAATACTTTGGTTCTGCAGTGGGTTTTTCGGTGTTTTTTCTTGTGTTGTCTGTCGTATCCCTAGCTCTTACATCATACTCCCTCCGTCCGGATTAAATGTCGCAGAAATGGATAAAACTGGATGTATCTAGAACTGAAATACGCCTAGACCCATCCATTTATTTCGGATGGAGGAATACATGTCAATATGTCATGCCTTTCTATTCTTGATACATATTCCATCTCGATGTAGCATGTTTTAGAACTGAATCACCATTCTTCTATATAAGGCATGCAAGGGAAGACGGCTATGTTAGAATCGAAGGGTTACAAACCAGGTCTTTGCAAAAGATCCAAACGCCAGGAGATAATAAACCAACTCCATTTTTCATAGATACTGCTCAAAGACAGAGAAACCCAACTCCCATCGATAATAAGCAGATTCCGGTGGCCAAAGAACTAGTCCGCTCGATCCAGCAAAAGAATGTCAACTCCATTCTAAGAAGCGTGTCGTATCCTCGCATCATGAAATTTTATAGCATTCTGATCATATTTTCTACATGTTTCTTACCCATCTCTCTTTTAGAAAATAAGGTTAAGCGATAGAAGACTTCCTCCATTGGGATCGTATTCGAGGAAAATATCTTATGGAATTCTCGTGCTCCAATGCTGATGTAAGTACTGTTGTATATCACTATATTTTACATCAACATGTATTTTGTTAATCGGCGTGAATCTAACCTTTATCTAATCTAAAATTAGTTGTAGCAAAATGTTAAAGGCGCCAATGTTGATTTTTATAAGGAAAATTGCACGGTAGTTTTGCATCTTGAGCTGCATGAATGTACTATCTCATATCACGCACATTCTTGAATTGTAGTGCTTCTCTGGTTGCCCATTCATTCATTGTGTCAATGTTGCTTTCGTACTACCTTACGGCTGATAATAGCTGTGCCATATTGTGTTAATTTGGTGTAGGCTAGTTGCCCAAACGTTCGTTGTGTCAATGTTGCTTTCCTATTATCTGACTTGGCCAATGATAGCAATGCTAGGGTGTTAATTTTGTGCAGGCTGCTGAAGATAAGAAGACAAACTCTGAAAACAACAAGGCAACCCCATTGTTTCTTTCCGATAAATCTAGGCCAGGTAATATGGCAATAACTCATGATTATTCTGTTTGGTTCCGTCCTAATTTATGTTATGATGCGATGGTGAGACACTCTCCTTGTCAATAATACAAACCTGCCAAAATCGCCATCTGAATCATCCGGTATCCTCATCTCAATGCAACGGAATAAATGTATGTTTGTGAACCAATTAATGGTTGAAGCAATGATGGAAATGGTGGATGAATCAGAGGTGCGAGTAAATGCGACACAACAAGCGATCAATGTTTTCAGAGCGAGTGTAGCAAAGCAGCAAGAACTTGCCCACATGCTTATGGGCGTCATCATCTTTGAGGTTGCAGATTGTGACATTGTAGATGGTTAGGTTCTGCTCATTTATTTGCACTGGCATCAATCTTTGATTGCCCGATGGATGTAATTTCTGTAATATATCTGGATGTGCAACGTTATTCCACGTATGTCGTACCTTTGCTTGATCGGTTTTGGTCCTGTGCATAATTGCTCGTCGTAATGGGCTCAAATTATCTAATTTGGCCTAAAGACATGTCTGAACTTTAGTGGGCCCATTAAGTTAATGGGCGTTACTAGGCCGAAAGTTAATGGTCGGCCCTCTTACCTCCGGATCGTTAACAGGCCGACATCGAAGCGAGCAACGGTGGCCCCAATTTATTTCACGGGCGTTAATGTGTCGTTACTAAGTTTGGGCTACATATGGCCCAACTATATTGTAGGCCTTTAGCAGGCCGAAAGAGACAGCGGGCTTGTACTGGACCATGAAGAGCATGGGCCGCTAAGAGGCCGAAAGTCAGGTCGTATTGTAAATGGCCCAACTGTGTTGTGGGCCTTTAGCAGGCCGAAAGAGAAACCGGGCTGGAATTGGACCATGAAGGGCATGGGCCGTTAAAAGGCCAAAACTAAGGTCCGACTACAAATGGCCCAACTCATTTATGGTCCGTTAACAGGCCGAAAGGCACACAGGGCCGGGAATTGGCCCAACACTTAAATGGCTCGCTAAAAGGCCAAAACTCAAGTCCGACTACAAATGGCCCAACTGATTTATGGGCCGTCAACAGGCTGAAAGTGACACCGGGCCTGAAATTGGCCCAACACTTAAATGGGCTGCTAAAAGGCCGAAACTCAGGTCCGACTACAAATTGCCCATCAGATTTATGGGTCGTCAACAGGCTGAAAGACACACCGGGCCGGAAATTAGCCCAACATTTAAATGCGTCGCTAAAAGGCCGAAAGATTGTGGCACCCCGATCCGCATGGAGCAGGGGGCCTTCGCACGTCAGCCCAGGATAACACCTGACACACGACAGGTCCATGATACAGCCTTCCAATTACAAGAATATTCATCAAATACATGTGTATATGATTACATCAGTGATGAATATAATCTTCTGGCATAGCCCTAAGGCTATTTACATGGCAGCGGAAGTCTATTTAAATGGCGGTGGAAGTTGTGGCAGCATATCACTCTGGCTAGGCTCCACAACTCACAGGACTGGCAAGATTACGGCCTAGCACGACGGAACAAATGAATGACCTACAAAACTGGCATGACACGCCAGGTCAGTACATTGAATGTACTTGCAAGACAACCAAATACATAGCTCACTACTGGAATCAGCTTATTTGCCGTCTGCCAGTTCTTTGCCGTCAGCTGGCGGACGGCAAAGAGGCACTTTGCCATCTGCTTGCAAAAAACAGACGGCAAAGAACTGACAGACGGCAAAGATGCCAGTTGCCATCAGCCAATTATTTGCCGTCTGCCAGCAGATGGCAAAGAATCTTTACCATGTGCTGGCGGACGGCAAAGAGGTGGGGCTATCTCTTTTTTTGCGGGTACAAAGAAAATCGTTGACCCCCACCTCCTCTCTCTCTCTCCCCTCTCTCTCTCCCGCTCGTCTCTCCCTCTCCCTCACGCGAGCACCTACGGCGGCCTATTTCGGCGAGCTCTGACGGGATTCGACGGCGCCCAGCACACCCACGTGACCCCCTCGCCCCGCTCCTCCATCCCCTCCGACCAGATCTGACTCGCGCGTCCTCCAGCGACCACGCGTGACCCTCCCCTGCGGCTAGGGTTTCGGCCACCAAATCGTCGGCGTGGCTCCGGTGTTGCTCCGGTGACACAGGTGAGTCTCTTCACTCCTCCTCGTCACATCCATCCCTCTCTTTCTCACCGCGTCGCGTCGCGTCTCCTCTCCCTCACAGATCCATCACGCCGGGAAGCCATGGACGGGAAGGACGCCATGGACGGGAAGGACGCCGTGGAGGAAGCAGCTCCACCACTGCCCCGACGCCATCCAGGTCCGCCCCTTCTCCTCTCCTCCCCTCTTGGATTTCTTCTTTTCCTGCCTTGCACCCGTCCACTCAAGTTCTAAACCAAACAAGAAAAATTATCAATCTTGTTTTTGCTGCATATGCAATAATGGTTGAGGAGGACTCACTTGTTCACTTCTATAATTGTGCCATAAATCGGTTTACTCTGCTTGAGGGCTGCCATGGTTAGCTCAATTTGATAGGGTCCTTACTACATATGCTGCAGGGATTTAACTTGACTTGTTAATAATGAGTGTCAAACAATCAAACACAAGGAAACTATAAATGCTTACTATTTCGTATAGTGATCGTTGTGTTGTGTATAGGTAAAACTTGTGTTGTCCTTATCTACTTCGGAGGCATCATCATGTGTTGTCAATTTAGTTTCTGCCATGGTTTTGGTTTGGTCCTGCTTATGCCAAATCGATCATTATTATACGAACATTCTACCTTTAATCTTTATACGTAAAACCGGCCTTTCTTCTATTGAATGGAGTGTTTGCTTGCTATCTTGGGAAAAGTAGCTCATTCATCGCTGATTTGGCATGTGCAACCAAAGTGGACGGGCCGCATTTAGGTCCGGTCGCCATGAGGATCCTCTGGCGGTGCTGGATGTGCCGTGGCGGTGGTGCCCAGGTGGCGCCTCCGTGCTGCAGTGCCCCAGTTGGCGTCTTCGTGCCCGTGCTCTCACTTGGCGCCCGCAGTTGTGGTGCTCTCTGGCAAGCTCGGCTTGTTGTGGTGGTGTTGGTTGTGATCTGGTCACACCATAGTGATGGTGTGGCTGCATCCCGCTTCGCTACAACTCCTTTTGGTGAGCTTCTCCTTGCTCCCTCTGATCTCTCTAATGCATAGCTCTTGATCTTGTTGGATGTGAGGCTCTATTAGCTGTGGTTAGCTGCTGTAGATGAGCATCAACTTGTATTGGAGCTCTCTGTGATGGATTCTTGTTGTGTCGGGGTTTTGGTGGGTGACCATCTATGTGTATTTGTGAAGTATATATACTCTGTCATTGCTCATTACGTGTAGTTGATCCACGAGTTGTTACTTTGGTCGATTACTTTACTCATGAGCGGATACTCACTTGTTCTTAGTTATTTTACTTCTAATCTGATATGAGCAGATACCACTTGGTTTGGCTATTCCTATTTGTCTCTTTCTAATAGCCTATGAGCAGATACTATACTTGGTTTTGGCTGTTACTTTCCTAGTTTTCTCTTGATAAGACAGATACTACATCTGATTTGGGCGGTGATGCTGGTCTGAGCCCCCTCTCTTAGGCTTAATTTACATGTGACTATCCTGTCTTTGTGATGAACTAGCCACAGCACTTCCAGGCTGTCTGAGCACATAATCCCTCAAGTATACCTTGAGGTCTTCTGTAGTTCTCCTTAATAGTTATCTCTTCTAAGCTGGTGGTGGTTGGATGTGTTGGGACTTGGTCTAGTTGGGTGGTTGTGATGTATATCTCCTCCTGGAGCTTTGTTTTTGGTGTTGCACAGTGACATGTACCTATTGTCACTAGACAAAACTGATTGTGGTGATGAAGTCTAATCTTTGGCTTTAGTCACTAGTTTTTAGTTGGCTTAATTCCTGGAGCTAGTATTGATAGTGGTCTTTGTGTTGGCATTTAACTTACAGCTAATTGTGGTGGCTTCTTGATTGGGTCCTTGGCTGGTTCTCTCCTTTGGCTCTTTGGTATTGGTTTACTCTATTTGGCTTTCTAATTAAGACCACTTTGAAAGTCAGGATCTTAACTAAGATTATCTTGATCTCAAGTACTGGCTCCTAAAGCATTGCATTTCACCAAGTGAAATGCTACATTTCTACTCCTAACCCATTCTCTCTTTCTTAGTGTTTTTGTTATGCAGGTTGGAAGAAAAGAAGAAGATCCAGAGAAGATCTTAGTAATAAGATAGTTTTTAGGAAAATAGATATTTAGTTTTAGATCATTCCTTGTAATATTTGTTGGATATGTGTTCATGGATATGTGTTGGATATATATGTGTTCATGACTATATATTGGTAACATGTGTTGGATATGTGTTCATGGATATGTGTTGGATATATATGTGTTCATGAGTATTGGTAATATGTGTTGGATATGCTATATTGGTCATACATATAGTCATGTTTGATTTTACGTGAAAATGAATTGATATAAGAAGAAACAGAATTAATGCCTATTTGGTCTCTTTGCCATCTGCCAACAGATGGCAAAGAGCCTGCAGCCTTCTTGTCGTCGCCACAGATGGCAAAGAACCGCGCCCTTTGCCGTCTGCCAGCAGATGGTAAAGAGTCGTGCCCTTTGCTGTCCGCCACTGACGGCAAAGGCCTCTTTGCCGTCCGCTGCAAAAAACAGACGGCAAAGAAGGCCTTTGCCGACCCTGTCTTTGCCGTCGCTGTTTGCCGTCCGCGGCGGACGTCAAAGGCCTTTGCCGTCCGCCATCCTAGCCTTTGCCGTCCGCCATGGCTGATGGCAAAGTACCAGATTCCTGTAGTTTTGCATACTGAGCTGCATGAATGTACTATCTCATATCACGCACATTACTGAATTGTAGTGCTTCTCTGGTTGCCCATTCATTCATTGTGTCAATGTTGCTTTCATACTACCTTACCTGGCTGATAATAGCTGTGCCATATTGTGTTAATTTGGTGTAGGCTAGTTGCCCAAGCGTTAAATCGTGTCAATGTTGCTTTCCTATTATCGACTTGGCCAATGATAGCAATGCTAGGGTGTTAATTTTGTGCAGGCTGCTGAAGATAAGAAGACAAACTCTGAAAACAACAAGGCAACCCCATTGTTTCTTTCCAGTAAATCTAGGCCAGGTAATATGGCAATAACTCATGATTATTCTGTTTGGTTCCGTCCTAATTTATGTTATGATGCAGTGGTGAGACACTCTCCACATCAATAATACAAGCTGCCAAAATCGCCATCTGAATCTGTTCGGTATCCTCATCTCGAATACAGCGGAATAAATGTATGTTTGTGAACCAATTAATGGTTGAAGCAATGATGGAAATGGTGGATGAATCGGAGGTGCAGAGTCGTATGCGACACAACAACCGATCAATGTTTTCGAGAGCAGTGTAGCAAAGCAGCAAGAACTTGCCCACATGCTTATGGGCGTCATCTGTCTTTGAGGTTGCAGATTGTGACATTGTAGATGGTTAGGTTCTGCTCATTTATTTGCATGGCATCAATCTTTGATTGCCCAGTGGATGTAATTTCTGTAATATATGCTGGATGTGCAGCGTTATTCCTGTATGTC
The DNA here is from genome assembly GCA_021605205.1 of Aegilops longissima. Classification (NCBI taxonomy): domain Eukaryota; kingdom Viridiplantae; phylum Streptophyta; class Magnoliopsida; order Poales; family Poaceae; genus Aegilops; species Aegilops longissima. The sequence goes on from CM038681.1 coordinate 82,133,853, forward strand.
GTACCTTTGCTTGATCGGTTTTGGTCACATGCATAATTGCTCGTCGTAATGGGCTCAAATTATCTAATTTGGCCTAAAGACATGTCTGAACTTTAGTGGGCCCATTAAGTTAATGGGCGTTACTAGGCCGAAGTTAATGGTCGGCCCTCTTACCTCCGGATCGTTAACGAGCCGACATCGAAGCGAGCAAAGGTGGCCCCAATTTATTTCACGGGCCGTTAACGGTCGTTACTAAGTTTGGGCTACATATGGCCCAACTATATTGTAGGCCTTTAGCAGGCGAAAGAGACAATGGGCTTGTCTTTGGACCATGAAGAGCATGGGCGCTAAGAGGCCGAAAGTCAGGTCGTATTGTAAATGGCCCAACTGTGTTGTGGGCCTTTAGCAGGCCGAAAGAGAAACCGGGCTGGAATTGGACCATGAAGGGCATGGGCCGTTAAAAAGGCCAAAACTAAGGTCCGACTACAAATGGCCCAACTCATTTATGGTCCGTTAACAGGCCGAAAGGCACACAGGGCCGGGAATTGGCCCAACACTTAAATGGCTCGCTAAAAGGCCAAAACTCAAGTCCGACTACAAATGGCCCAACTGATTTATGGGCCGTCAACAGGCTGAAAGTGACACCGGGCCTGAAATTGGCCCAACACTTAAATGGGCTGCTAAAAGGCCGAAACTCAGGTCCGACTACAAATTGCCCATCAGATTTATGGGTCGTCAACAGGCTGAAAGACACACCGGGCCGGAAATTAGCCCAACATTTAAATCGTCGCTAAAGGCGAAAGATTGTGGCACCCCGATCCGCATGGAGCAGGGGGCCTTCGCACGTCAGCCCAGGATAACACCTGACACACGACAGGTCCATGATACAGCCTTCCAAGTACAAGAATATTATCAAATACATGTGTATATGATTACATCAGTGATGAATATAATCTTCTAGCATAGCCCTAAGGCTATTTACATGGCAGCGGAAGTCTATTTAAATGGCGGTGGAAGTTGTGGCAGCATATCACTCTGGCTAGGCTCCACAACTCACAGGACTGGCAAGATTACGGCCCTACGCACGGAACAAATGAATGACCTACAAAACTGGCATGACACGCCAGGTCAGTACATTGAATGTACTTGCAAGACAACCAAATACATAGCATCCAAACAAGCAGAAGACAAAGCAGGAACCAAGCAAATGCAACCACCTAACTCATATCGGAAACTAAGCATGGCATAATATCAACCAAAGACATAATTCAAACTAACATCATGGCATCCACTAGCATGGCAACAACATGGTATATCAATTTTACTTCTAACATGGCAATAGCAAAGAATAGCATATCATCTCAATCATATCCATCAAAGCATGGCATAGCATAAATAAACTACCAATCATATCAAATGCAGACATAGCATGTTAACTGTATGCAACCACCTCCTGCTCTATCATGGTTCTTTAGATGCAAACATATTACTTATGCAATGCCACCAAACTTTGTGCACTAAGTCCCTCGGACTCTCTTACCAACGGTGATCACCTCATTTCCTGATCACCAAAAGAGACAAACTTGTGATCCTTGCGGCGATCACAACCCGACCAACAACTGGCCCGTGATCCTTACAGCGATCACAACCCGACCACATCTGGCCCGTGATCCTTACGGCGATCACAACCACATTAATCAGCTTAATTATTTCAGGTTTATCCTCCATTTTGACCAAGACCCGATAGTGTACCCTACTACGAACTTATGCCCATGACCGAGGACGCGGCTATCGATAGTTTAAATACACTCTGCAGAGGTAGCGCACTGTACCCACACTACGGAACCCATGGCCTCGCACTCCCATTCGGGTGGACCAACGGCGTTCCGACAAAACCGATCTACTGCCATGACACTCTCCCGGCCACTCCGACTCAGTCCCCATCGGGCTAGTCCTGGGTGGCCCCGTGTCTACCTCCAGACACAACGACCACCGTCGTGGCCCGATCCACTCTGGGATCCTCGCGCAAAATCAAATCAAAACCGGGCACACAAGGCTTATGTCCGCCTACCTGATCAGGGTAGCGCGCGCCCATAACCTTCCCTCGTTAGAGGCACCGGCGAGAGGCACGACAATAGACCGCATTAGGGCCGTCCCATACCGGCAAATGTGGTTGCACTGGAAAAGTTCGATTTGGCGGCACTATGACTCGATCCCATCGATGACGGAGGGGTTTTGTTATTAAGTCATATTATTATCTTCTTCTTCATCAATCATCATCCCAGCATTTTAACATGAATGCAACAATGAGCATACATCATACAAATGCATTAACAAAACATCGGGCTTCTCAAGTGAACACTTACAGCATAAAGAACATGACAATACCAAATACTATCATATCTACGGTGCATTACCATCATCATAGCACTTTATAACGATGACTTGAAAATAAATTAGAACAGTGACATGGCATCATTAATAACAACATTCTAATTATCATGGCAAAATATATCGTGAACACACAAGCATGCATGATCAGCATAATAACGAAAACGATAAGAAACAACTGCAACTACACACACACAAGGTGTAAGCAAAGTCAACATGCAAGTTCGGGGCTCATGTAAGAGGTTGGCTTGCCTGGGGGTTGATAAATACTCCAGGAAGAAGTGAGAAACGACCGCAGAAAAATTTGCCGGAAACAGTTCTCTCTCGGAGGGGGGCTGGTTACGGACAAGGGCAAACTGGTCATTTTCACAGTGTCAAACCATAGTGAAAATAATCTCATCAGAACGGGCTCGACGAGACGAAGACGTGGGCGTTGGATTTACCTCAAAAGATACGGGCGTTTAAAACTCAGGGACTAATCTGTAAAAATGCTTCTACAAACAGGTGCCTGGCAGTTTCAAACCGATCGCGTCTTTTCTGAAATACGTCTTCGTATCAGGTTAACGGCTCGCGGCGGGGCGCTTCCACTTAAGTGACGTGGCGTGGACCGGGTCAAAGGCGAGGCGGGGCGGGCTTCAGGTCGCTTTGCCGGTGGGATCGCTGAGCCCGCTGGCAGTCAACGCCCACCTGGCGGCTCCTTCTTCTTCGCTCGATGCGCGCCGGTCCGAGGGGAGATGCCGCCCGATGGCGCTTCGCCGGCAGCGTCCGGCCACGGCGGCGACAGGCGACCTACCACGGGATCGAGGAGGAGGCGCACCTGGGTAGTCTTCGTTGCGGCGGCGAAGCCTTTGGGAGGGAGCAGCAGGGGCGCGGCGGAGAGGAGCTTGGCCTCGGCGAGGATGGAGCTACTGGTGGGGAATGGAGAGGCCGAGGCCACGGGAGGCTTGCGGAGCATGGGGGCGCTGGTGGAGGAGGCCTGGTCGCGGAACGAGAGAGGTCGAGGCGGCGGCCATGGCGATGGGGAAGAGCACGGGAGCTCGAGGCGAGGAGGAGAGATCTGCGGGAGGCTTGGGGACTGCGAGGGGGCTCTGGGCTTGCTATTTATAGCCGCGGGGGAGCTCGAGGGGAGGGGGCGAGGTGGCAGGCGGCGTGTCCATGGCGTCGGCGACAGCGCGATCGTCTTGGCGATCGTGGCCAGGCTCACGGGAGGAGGAGTGGGAAGGCGGCGAGGGGGTCGCGACGAGCGCCAGAGGCTCACGGAGACGAGGGGCACTCGGAGACGAACGGAGCAAGAGGACAGGGGCGAGGAAGGCGACGAGCTCACGGGAGCGCACTGTTCGGTCGTTGGCATGGCTCGCGGATAATAAAGCGGAGAGGAGCGGGGTCGAGCGAGCAGCGGCGGCGACGCGGAGTATAGGACATTAATGGCGAGGTCGAGGGACGGCGGTGAGCAGCGCTGCCGACGAGAACAGTGGCTAGACCACCGTTTTGGCTGACTACACTCGTGCTCACCACTGGCATAGCGCACTCTGGGGTTTTTACTGAGCTTAAACCATGTCTAACGCGTAGACCTTCGAAGATATATTGTTACTATGGTAAATACTTGGGCAGAGACAAAGGGAGTGGAGTAAACCAAGCTCCACAAGGTTTCTGTTGCAATCTTGGCAACATGCTGGAGATAAAACCAGAGAGGGTAAAAGGTAGAATTGATGTCTAGGAGGATTAGGGCATCAAGGACTACGGTCCTGGGAGTTTTGAGGGCATTAGGACAATTATTTAGCATATTCACAACTGCTAAAATTTGTTCAGAAATCAAATGATGATGAAGCACTCACTAGGAAGGTTGGATTGAGCTATAACTTGGCAAATCCTAATGATTTGGTCATAAGTAGATTCTGTAAAAAGATAACACCAAATGTACTTACCAAATTGGTACTTTCTTCACAAGCATCACTTTGGACCAGAAACTTGGGAAATTTCTAGGGAAAATATTGGCTAAATAAAATTAGCCAAACTCTTGGGTAGGTGGGTTATATGGATAGGAGAAGGCTTGGAATTATTTCCATCCATAATGGAGCAAGATAAAATATACTTGCTTCACAAAATGAAAATTTGGACAGAGAACAAGAATTGCTCCTGTGCTCACATAACTCAATAAAATGAGCTGAATTTGGGTGAAGGATAATTATTTGGGATACTTAAGAGGATGGAAAAAGTTTCATCCCATTTGGAAACTCTATGTAGGTACTCCCTTAACAAAGTGACAATCTGGCCAGAAACTTTGAAAAATTGCACAAGGAGCTAGGATGATTGGATTGAGCTCATATTTGGTATCCATGGGTCATTTATCAATATTAATCACCCTGCCAATTTGCAGATCAAATGGAATTGGTAATAAAGCACTTCCTTTGCAAAATTTCAGAGAAGCCAGAAACATGCATTGGATCATGTGCCCAACTTTTGATCCGAGGCCAGAAGATACCTCTCCGTTTACGCGGGTGACAAATCGATCTCGATTCGTGCCAACCGCGGACACTTCGGAGATACCTGGCGCGCCTTTATAGCCACCCGATTCGTTGTGGCGTTTGGTACACCAAAGCATTCCCTACGGTATCAGGGGTTGCACAATCTCATGGTCTAAGGAAAAGATACTTGACATTAGAAAAGCTTTAGCATACAAACTACGATCTTTGTGCTGGGCTTAGGATTGGGTCTTGTCCATCACATCATTCTCTAATGATGTGATCCCATTATCAACGATATCCAATGTCCATGGTCGGGAAGCGTAACCATCTGTTGATCAGCGAGCTAGTCAACTAGAGTCTTACTAGCTATAGGGACATGGTGTTGTTTATGTACCCACACATGTATCTGAGTTTCCTATCAATACAATTATAGCATGGGTAATAAGCGATTATCATGAACAAAATATAATAATAACTAATTTATTATTGCCTCTAGGGCATATTTCCAACAGAATGCTTGCGATTCAGCGTAGTCAATGCCGTACTCTTATTATTATACACATCGTTCGGTGAGTGCGAGTGAAAGGCAATAATGATATATGATGGACTTATTGGGATGAAAAAGCTGGTATGAACTCGACCTCTTTTGTTTTTGTAAATATGATGAGTTCATCGTTTACGAGTCGCTATTATGAAGTAAACATATTTGCAATGACATTTAGAGATTATAGTTGCTTGTGCCATGCTTGATTAGCTATGAGTTATAATTGTTTACCTTGCGTGCCAACATGCTATTAGAATGATTATGATGTGGTATGATGGGATGGTATCCTCCTTTGAATGAATTAGTGACTCGACTTGGCACATGTTCACACATGTAGTTGAATCAAATCAACATAGCCTTCATGATATTTATGTTCATTAGATTATATCCTACTCATGCTTGTACTCGGTGTGAATTAATTTTAATGCATGTTTATGATTTATTAAGCTCTCTCAGGTTAGTGCTTCGGTCTTTTGCTAGCCTTCACTTGTACTAAGCAATCTGCTTGTGCATCAAACTCCTTAAACCCCAAGTTGTTCCATATGAGTCCACTATACCTTCCTATATCGGGTATCTACCTGCGTTCCAGTAAATTTGTATGTAAACTCAAACCTTCAAATGAAATTCTGTTTTGTATGCTCGAGCAGCTCATGTTTCAACTAGGGCTGCCTATATCTTCCATGCTAGGTGGGTTATTCTCAAGAGGTGGACTCCCTCCTCATTCACAAGAAAGGGCGATGCTTAGGATGCCCATTCCCATGATCCAAAAGATCAAAGCAAATCAAAATAATTAAACAAAACTCCCCAGGGGCTGTTGTATGTTGGAGCACTCATTGTTTCGAGCAAGCCATGGATTGATGCTTGTTGGTGGTTGGGGAGTATAAACCTTTACCATTCTGTTTGAACTGCCTATAATGCATGTAGTATGGAAGATACACCATCTCATAGTTGTTGCGTTGACGAAAGTATGCCGCTCAAAATGTTATCAATCTCTATTTTAAAATCGAGCTCGGCACCTCTACATCCCTACTTCCCTCTGCGAAGGGCCTATCTATTTACTTTTATGTTGAGACATCACCCTTATTATTAAAAGCACCCATTTGAAAGCCTTTTTCATTTGCATTCATTATTATTAGTTTATATTGGGTATGACTTGTTGGATCTCTTTTACCATGAATTACAATGTTTAGTCAGTCCTTGATCTTTAAAGGTTTCTGCATTTATGTTTTGCGGACTCGGAAAGGGCTAGCTAGATACCATTTTTTATATCATGTTATGATTATTTTGAGAAAGTGTTGTCATCGAGTTTTATTATTATGGCTCGCTAGCTGATTATGTTATTGATATGAGTAATTGTGAGACCTATGTGTTATTGTGATTATGGTTAGTTCATAATATTTCTGAAAACTTGAATCTTTGGCTTTTCATGTTTACAACAACAAAAGCAAGCGAGTTTGTAAAAGTTTTCTTTATCACTTTCAGTTTATCAACTGAATTGCTTGAGGACAAGCAAAGGTTTAAGCTTGGGGGAGTTGATCGTCTCCAGCGTATCTACTTTTCAAACACTTTTGCCCTTGTTTTGGACTCTAACTTGCATGATTTGAATAAAACCTTGATTTGGCTGTTTTCAGCGGAACTACCATGATGTTGTTTTATGTGTAGAAAGAAAAGTTCTCGGAATGTCACGAAAATCACGGAGGCACTTTTGGAATATATAAAATTATTAGGCGAAAGAAATACACGAGGGCCGGGCATGTCCACGAGATAGGCGCCCCATGGGGCGCCCCCCTATCTCGTGGGCCCCTGGACCTCCTCGACATCAACTCCAACTCCATATATTCCGTCTCGGGAAAAAAAATCAGAGAAAGTTTCATCACGTTTCACGACGGGCGCCGCCAAGCCTAATCTCTCTCGGGAGGCTGATCAGAGTCCGTTCGGGGCTCGGAGAGGATTCTTCCCGTCGTCATCATCAACCATCCTCCATCACCAATTTCATGATGCTCACGCCGTGCGAGTAATTCCATCGTGAAACTTGCTGGGCGGTGATGGGTTGGATGAGATTACCATGTAATCAAGTTAGTTTTGTTGGGGTTTGATCCTAGTATCCACTATCTTCGAGATTGATATTGCTATGACTATGTAATGCTTGTCACTAGGGCCCGAGTGCCATGATTTCAGATCTGAACCTATTATGTTTTCATGAATATATGTGTGTTCTTGATCCTATCTTGCAAGTCTATAGTCACCTATTATGTGTTATGATCCGACAACCCGAAGTGACAATAATCGGGATACTTCTTGATGACCGTCGTTTGAGGAGTTCATGTATTCACTATGTGCTAATGCTTTGTTTGGTTCTCTATTAAAGGAGGCCTTAATATCCCTTAGTTTCCGTAAGGACCCGCTGCCACGGGAGGTAGGACAAAGATGTCATGCAAGTTCTTTTCCATAAGCCGTATGACTATTTACGGAATACATGCCTACATTACATTGATGAGCGGAGCTAGTTCTATATCACCTATGTTATAACTATTGCATGAGGAATCGCATCCGGCATAATTATCCATCACGATCCATTGCCTCTGAGATTTTCATATATTGTTCTTCGCTTATTTAGTTTTCGTTGCTACTATTACAACTACTACAAAACCTAAAACATTTATCTTTACTTTTGCTACCGTTACTATTATTATCATACCACTTTTGCTACTAAACACTGCTGGGATACTAAGTTATCGGTGTGGTTGAATTGACAACTCAACTGCTAATACTCAAGAATATTCTTTGGCTCCTTGTGTCGAATCAATAAATTTGGGTTGAATACTCTACCCTCGAAAATTGTGCGATCCCTATACTTGTGGGTTATCAATGCCATGTGCTTAGCATGCTGATCATGCATGTAAATATGTCATGCTTTCCTGTTTTTAGTACCTATTACATTCATAATAACATGTTTTCAAATTCAAGTCTGTCATTCTACTCTATAATGCCATCTGCTTAATTTGGACATCATGCTTGAATATCTTATGCATTGTTATTCATCGGTATGTACTTCATCATACGCCATACCATGTTTTTTACATTGAAGTGATGTTCTAGTGCTCTGTTGCAATGCCATCTTATTTTCCCAATCATACGCGTGTATGTTGCCTTACTTATTTCATCGTATTCCGCTATACAGTTTTACATTCAACTAGTGTTTTTTTTGCTGTTTTGTCTGTCGTATCCTAGCTCTTACACCATACTCCCTCCGTCCGGACTACATGTTGCGAAATGGATAAAAAAAGATGTATCTAGAACTGAAATCGCCTAGACCCATCCATTTTTTCGGATGGAGGAATACATGTCAATATGTCATGCATTTCTATTCTTGATTACCTATTCCATCTCTCTTTATGCATGTTTTATAATTAAAGCACCATTCTTCTATACAAGGCATGCAAGGGAAGGCGACTATATTAGAATCGAAGGGTTACAAACAAGGCCTTTGCAAAAGATCCAGCGCCGAGGAGATAATAAACCAACTCCGGTTTTTATAGATCTGCTCCGGCCTGAAAACCCAACTCCCTCACGATAATAAGCGATTCGATGGCCAAGAACTAGTCCGCTCGATTGAGCAAAAATATGTCAACTCAATTCTAAGAAGCGTGTCGTATCCTCCATCATGAAATTTTATAGCATTCTGATCATATTTTCTACATGTTTCTTACCCATCTCTCTTTTAGAAAATAAGGTTAAGCGATAGAAGACTTCCTCCATTGGGATCGTATTGAGGAAAATATCTTGCAGAATTCTCTACGTGCTCCAATGCTGATGTAAGTACCTGTTGTATATCACTATATTTTTACATCAACATGTATTTTGTTAATCAGCGTGAATCAACCTTTATCGATCTAAATTTAGTTGTAGCAAAATGTATGATTAAAGGCCACAATGTTGATTTTTGTAGGAAAACTGCACGGTAGTTTTGCATCTGGCTGCACGAGTGTACTATCTCATATCGGTGGGTTTGAATACTTTGGTTCTGCAGTGGGTTTTTGGTGTTTTTTCTTGTGTTGTCTGTCGTATCCTAGCTCTTACATCCCTCCCTCGTCCGGATTAAATGTCGCGAAATGGATAAAAGCTGGATGTATCTAGAACTGAAATCGCCTAGACCCATCCATTTATTTCGGATGGAGGAATACATGTCAATATGTCATGCCTTTCTATTCTTGATACATATTCCATCTCACGATGTAGCATGTTTTAGAACTGAATCACCATTCTTCTATATAAGGCATGCAAGGGAAAGCGGCTATGTTAGAATACGAAGGGTTACAAACCAGGTCTTTGCAAAAGATCCAAGCGCGGAGATAATAAACCAACTCCATTTTCATAGAATCTGCTCCAGCACGAAAACCCAACTCCGATAATAAGCGATTCGGTGGCCAAAAGAACTAGTCGCTCGGTCGGCAAAGAATGTCAACTCCATTCTAAGAAGCGTGTCGTATCCTCGCATCATGAAATTTTATAGCATTCGATCATATTTTCTACATGTTTCTTACCCATCTCTCTTTTAGAAAATAAGGTTAAGCGATGAAGACTTCCTCCATTGGGATCGTGGGAAAATATCTTCTTGAAATTCTCGTGCTCCAATGCTTTGATGTAAGTACACATTGTATATCACTATATTTTACATCAACATGTATTTTGTTAATCGTGATGAATCTAACCTTTATCTAATCTAAAATTAGTTGTAGCAAAATGTTAAAGGCGCCAATGTTGATTTTTATAAGGAAAATTGCAGGTAGTTTTGCATCTTGAGCTGCATGAATGTACTATCTCATATCACGCACATTCTTGAATTGTAGTGCTTCTCTGGTTGCCCATTCATTCATTGTGTCAATGTTGCTTCGTACTACCTTACGGCTGATAATAGCTGTGCCATATTGTGTTAATTTGGTGTAGGCTAGTTGCCCCAAGCGTTCGTTGTGTCAATGTTGCTTTCCTATTATCGACTTGGCCATGATAGCAATGCTAGGGTGTTAATTTTATGCGGGCTCTTTGAAGATAAGAAGACAAACTCTGAAACAACAAAGGCAACCCCATTGTTTCTTTCCGATAAATCTAGGCGAATAATATGGCAATAACTCATGATTATTCTGTTTGGTTCCGTCCTAATTTATGTTATGATCACGATGGTGAGACACTCTCCTTGTCAATAATACAACCTGCCAAAATGTCTGAATCATCCGGTATCCTCTGTCTAAGATACAGCGGAATAAATGTATGTTTGTGAACCAATTAATGGTTGAAGCAATGATGGAAATGGTGGATGAATCGAGTGCGAGTCGTCTTGACACAACAAGCGATCAATGTTTTGAGCGATTGTAACAAGCAACAGAACTTGCCCACATGCTTATAGGCGTCATCATCTTTGAGGTTGCAGATTGTGACATTGTAGATGGTTAGGTTCTGCTCATTTATTTGCAGCATCAATCTTTGATTGCCCGATGGATGTAATTTCTGTAATATATCTTTGGATGTGCAGCGTTATTCCACGTATGTCGTACCTTTGCTTGATCGGTTTTGGTCACATGCATAATTGCTGCGTCGTAATGGGCTCAAATTATCTAATTTGGCCTAAAGACATGTCACGAACTTTAGTGGGCCCATTAAGTTAATGGGCGTTACTAAACCGAAAGTTAATGGTGGCCCTCTTACCTCCGGATCGTTAACAGGCCGACGCGAAGCGAGGCAACGGCCCCAATTTATTTCACGGGCGTTAACAGTCGTTACTAAGTTTGGGCTACATATGGCCCAACTATATTATAGGCCTTTAGCGAGCGAAAGAGACAATGAGCTTATCTTGGACCATGAAGAGCATGGGCAGCTAAGAACGAAAATCAGGTCGTATAAATGGCCCAAGCGTGTTGTGGGCCTTTAGCGAGAAAAAGAAAGCGGGCTGGAATTGGACCATGAAGGGCATGGGCGTTAAAAACCAAAACTAAGGTCCGACTACAAATGGCCCAACTCATTTATGGTCCGTTAACAGGCGAAAGGCACACAGGGCGGGGAATTATTAACACTTAAATGGCTCGCTAAAGGCCAAAACTCAAGTCCGACTACAAATGGCCCAACTGATTTATGGGCCGTCAGCAGTGAAAGTGACAAGACTGAAATTATTTAACACTTAAATGGGCTGCTAAAGGCGAAACTCAGGTCGACTACAAATTGCCCATCAGTTTATGGGTCGTCAACAGGTGAAAAGACACACGGGCGAAGTGGCCCAACATTTAAATCGTCGCTAAAAGGCGAAAGATTGTGCACCCGATCCGCATGGGCGGGGGCCGCCGCCGCGTCAGCGGGATAACACGACACCACAGGTCCATGATACAACCTTCAATTACAGAATATTCATCAAATACATGTATATATGATTACATCGATGATGAATATAATCTTACAGCATAGCCCTAAGGCTATTTACATGGCAGCGGAAGTCTATTTAAATGGCGGTGGAAGTTGTGGCAGCATATCACTCTGGCTAGGCTCCACAACTCACGGGGTGGCAAGATTACGGCCTATGCACGGAACAAATGAATGACCTACAAAGCGGCATGACCGCCCGGTCGGTACATTGAATGTACTTGCAAGACAACCAAATACATAGCTCACTCTGGAATCAGCTTATTTGCGTCTGCCGATTCTTTGCCGTCGGTGGCGGACAAGAAACACTGCCATCTGCTTGCAAAAAGCGAATGACAAAGAAGCGTGACAACAAAGATGCCGTTGCCATCACCAATTATTGCCGTCTGCGGTGGATGGCAAAATCTTTACCATGTCTTGGCAGGACGGCAAGAGGTGGGGCTATCTCTTTTTTTGGTACAAAAGAAAATGTTGACCCCCACCTCCTCTCTCTCCCTCTCTCTCTCGCTCGTCTCTCCCTCTCCCTCACGCGAGCACCTCTCTGTGACCCTATTTGGTGACTCGGCGGATTCGGCCAGGCCCAGCACCCCCCTCGCCCGCTCCTCCATCCCCTCCGCCAGATCGACTCGCGCGTCCTCCAGCGACCACGTGACCCTCCCCTGCGGCTAGGGGTTCGGCCACCAAATCGTCGGCGTGGCTCGGTGTTGCTCGGTGACACAGGTGAGTCTCTTCCTCCTCGTCACATCCATCCCTCTCTTTCTCACCGCGTGCGTCGCGTCTCCTCTCCTCACAGATCCATCACGCCGAAGCCATGGGCGGGAAGGGCGCATGGGCGGGAAGGGCGCCGTGGAGAAGCAGCTCCTGCTTGCCCAGCGCCATCGGTCCGCCCTTCTCCTCTCCTCCCTCTTGGATTTCTTCTTTTCCTGCCTTGCACCGTCCACTCAAGTTCTAAACCAAACAAGAAAAATTATCAATCTTGTTTTTGCTGCATATGCAATAATGGTTGAGGAGGACTCACTTGTTCACTTCTATAATTGTGCCATAAATCGGTTTACTGCTTGAGGGCTGCCATGGTTAGCTCAATTTGATAGGGTCCTTACTACATATGCTGAGGGATTTAACTTGACTTGTTAATAATGAGTGTCAAACAATCAAACACAAGGAAACTATAAATGCTTACTATTTAGTATAGTGATCGTTGTGTTGTGTATAAATAAAACTTGTGTTGTCCTTATCTACTTGGAGCATCATCATGTGTTGTCAATTTAGTTTGCCATGGTTTTGGTTTGGTCTGCTTATGCCAAATCGATCATTATTATACGAACATTCTACCTTTAATCTTTATACGTAAAACCGGCCTTTCTTCTATTGAATGGAGTGTTTGCTTGCTATCGGGGAAAAGTAGCTCATTCATCGCTGATTTGGCATGTGCAACCAAAGTGGGCGGGCGCATTTAGGTCCGATCGCCATGAGGATCCTCTGGCGGTCTTTGGATGTGCCGTGGCGGTGGTGCCCAGGTGGCGCCTCCGTCTCTGCAGTGCCAATTGGCGTCTTCGTGCCGTGCTCTCCTTGGCGCCCGCGATTGTGGTGCTCTCACGCAAGCTCGGCTTGTTGTGGTGGTGTTGGTTGTGATCTGGTCACACCATAGTGATGGTGTGGCTGCATCCCTTCAACTACAACTCCTTTTGGTGAGCTTCTCCTTGCTCCCTCTGATCTCTCTCTCTAATGCATAGCTCTTGATCTTGTTGGATGTGAGGCTCTATGGCTGTGGTTAGCTCTGTAGATGAGCATCAACTTGTATTGGACTCTCTGTGATGGATTCTTGTTGTGTCGGGGTTTGGTGGGTGACCATCTATGTGTATTTGTGAAGTATATATACTCTGTCTTGCTCATTACACGTAGTTGATCCTGGAGTTGTTACTTTGGTCGTTACTTTACTCATGAGCGGATACTCACTTGTTCTTAGTTATTTTACTTCTAATCTGATGATGACAGATACCACTTGGTTTGGCTATTCCTATTTGTCTCTTTCTAATAGCCTATGAGCAGATACTATGGATTTGGGCCCATGCCAGAGCACCGGACGATCGCGTCGCGCACGGCTTAGACCTGCCATCGGACGAAGCTCGGGGTATCGCCCCCGTAGTATCTCCGGACCTAGACCCGGAGCAGGCTGCGCTGCCTAAGGATGGGGGGCTGGACCCCGCCCCACCGGTCGCGCACTCATCGGCGGTAGAGCCGAACACGGGCCTTACCCCTGTGGTGGCCTGTGAATCTGGACCCCCGGATTCGTATTCGGACGTTGGTTCCGGTCCGCACACTCCCGATCCAGTCGAGCCAGGTTGGGCTCCGGTAATGGAGTTCACCGCTGCGGATATCTTCCAGCACTCGCCCTTCGGCGACATGTTGAACTCATTAAAGTCTCTCTCTTTGTCAAGAGGCTCTTGGCCGAACTATGTCCGGCTCGAGTGGGAAGTAGGCGATGAAGGAATTCTTTGCCCACCCACCACCCACTTCATTGCCACGGTCGATGATTTAACCGACGTGATTGACTTTGACTCCGAAGACATCGATGGTATGGACGACGATGCAGGAGAATCACAGGAGCCACCGCTCATTGGGCGGTGGATAGCCGCCTATCCCCATGATATACACATGGCGGACACTCCGAAGGAAACCAATGGCGATGAGGCAGCGGAGGATAATCCCCCAGGGGGAAAAGCAAAGTATGGGCGTCGTCGGCGCCGCTCCAAGCCCCGCCACGGGAATACCTGCCCAGAAGTCGAAAACAATCCGGATGGCGCCAAAGATGAATATAACCCTAGTCGATGTGCCTTTCATAAGGCCGGACTGGCCACTATGGGATACTTGGAGAGGGACAACTATACGCCCCCCTCTGAGGACGAGGCAAGCCTCGGCAATGATGAATTCGGCGTGCCTGAAGATCCAGTGGAACAAGCTCGCTTCGAGCGACGGCTCATGGTGTCACGCCCAATATGCGACCCTATCCAAAAGGAACTCGAAGGTCCCACCAAGGATAGACCCGCATATTGAAACGCTTTTGCAAGGTGGATATCATTATATCAACATTACATAATAGTGGGGATACATACATAAGGCACAAATGCCACAATAATACATCAACATCATATACAAGATCAACATCCGACTACGGATGAAACATAAACAAAAGCTCAAACGACATCCACCCTGCTAGCCCAGGCTGCCGACCGAACCTATCCCCGATCAAGAAGAAGCGTAAGAAGAACTCCAAGACAAGCAAGCATCGCCTCACGTCATGATCACCGCAAACCTGTACCTGCAACTGGTGGTGTAGTAATCTGTGAGCCACGAGGACTCAGCAATCCCATTACCATGGGTATCAAGACTAGCAAAGCTTAAGGGAAAGGAAGGGGTAAAGTGGTGAGGGTGCAGCAGCGGCTAAGCATATATGGTGGCTAACATACGCAAATGAGAGCGAGAAGAGAAACAAAGGAACGGTCGTCAACTAGTAATGATCAAGAAGTGATCCTGAACTCCTACTTACGCCGACATAACCCGAAACCGTGTTCTCCTCTCGATCAACCCCAAAAGAGACACTCACGGTTACGCATTACGGTTGGTGTATTTTAGAAGAGTTTGCTTCAAGTTTACTACAATCGGATATTAACAAATTCCCATCTGCCACATAACCGCTGGCACGGCTCTCGAAAGTTTATACCCTGCAGGGTGTCCCAACTTAGCCCATGATAAGCTCTCGCGATCAACGAAGGATATTCTTCTCCCGGAAGACCCGATCAGTCTCGAATCCTGCTACAAGACATTCCACAAGAATAAAACAAGACCAGAAGACCTCCCGGCGTGCCGACACCTCGATAGTAGCCGCACAGATCTCGCCTCGAGCCACGACCGGATGAACACTACGACGGCAACCGACGATACCCCAAGTTGCCTCGGGCGGCACCGCAAGTGGTCTAGTTTGGACCAACACTTAGACAAGCATTGGCCCGGGGTAATAAAGATGACCCTCGGGATGCGCGACTCCCAAGGGAAAAAGGCTAGGTCGAGGCAAATGTAAAACCAATGTTGGGCCTTCTTTGGAAAAGTCTTATTCAAAGCGAACTGTCAAGGGGGTCCCATAAATCACCCGACCGCGTTAGGGACGCAAAATCCGGGAACATAATACCGATATGACGGAAACTAGGGCGGCAAGAGTGGAACAAAACACCAGGCATAAGGCCGAGCCTTCCACCCTTTACCAAGTATATAGATGCATTAATTAAATAACATATATAGTGATATCCCAACAAGTAAACATGTTCCAACAAGGAACAACATCTCCATGTTCCAACAAGGAACAAACTTCATCTTCACCTGCAACTAACAACGCTATAAGAGGGGCTGAGCAAAGCGGTAACATAGCCAAACAACGGTTTGCTAGGAAGGGTGACAAAGGTTAGAGGCTGACATGGCAATTTGGGATGGCTTGATAAACAGGTAATAGGTAGCGGAGCATAGCGAAAGAACGAAGCAACTAGCATAGCAATGATAGTAGTGAGATCCAGGGTAGCGGTCATCTTGCCTGAAATCCCGCAAGTAAGAAGAACGAGTCCATGAAGAAGACGAACGGATGAATCCGAACCAAGCGCAGACGAACGAATCCTCACGATCGCAACGAAACAGGAACTAACAAGAAGAAACACACAACATAGTAAACACACCACACATGAACAGGCATGATGCACAAACAAGCATGATGCATGACAAGACTACATGAAGCTACTCATGGCAAGAGATGATGCAAACAAGAGCAACACATCAAAGCAAGTTTAAATGAGGCCGGGAACAACATATAACAATTCCGGTAAGTCCTCATATGCAAATTTCGAAATTGGTCCAGATCTGAATAAACCTTATGTTCAAGTTGTTAAACAGCAAGTTAAAATGCACCACGATGATCTACACGAAATTCTAGTCAAGTTACATATAAAGTTCATTAGATTCGGAGCTACGACCTAGAAGATATGAGCAAAACAAGGTAAACATGGCATTGATGCAAAATGCATACAAACATCAAGCAAACACCTCAAAACATGGATGCAACATGATAATATGAAGCTACATGCAAAATCAAGCAAGTTTCATATAGAGCACACTCAAAATGGAGCAACGGATCAACACATACGCTCTATACAAGTTATGACAACAATTTGTCCAAAACAGCAACTAGGCATATTGCAAGCATCAAAACAATATTGAAAACAAAAGGCATGTGCATGATGTACAGGTAAAGCATTACAAAACATGAACACTGAGCTATCTCCAGAAGTCACTAGAACATGCTCAAACACATGGCAAGATTGCAAATAATAACAGCCAGCATTGGCGAAATAACATCAAAGTTGCAATGTTTAGAGCTATCAAACAACATGTTACAGGAACTTATCCTGGCAAACAAAGGCATGGCATGAATCTACTCAAAGCATATAACAAAAGTCCCTTACTGACCATAAGCCAAAAAGGATCATAAAATATGATGGCACCCGTGTAAACATGGCAAGTTATATTACAGATTTGAACATGGCAGGAACAACAATAAGTAGGCATGTTGGTGAGCTTGAGCCACTCACCACAGAGCAATACATGGCATGGCAAGGCAACCAACAGTAAGAAGACATGGCATAGAAGCTATACATGGCAAGAACAACATCATAGCATACACGGATCAACTACAACAACCTTGGCAAAATTGAATAACATGTAAACAACCTGCCAGGAAACATTTTATAGCAAAAGTAGAGCTCTATTGACTCAAGCTATGGCACTCCATAATTGCAAACAAGGGCATGGCTGGATAGAACAAGGCATGTTTAACAAAACATCCTTACTGAAGTATCTCAAAATATGCATGGATCTCTCTGTAGCATCAAGTTAACATGGCATAAAAATATCAGCAGAACAGGGCTGAAATCAGCAACATCATGAGGCCTACTTTGCATGCTTGTGCTAGTCACCACATTGATCAAAAAAATACATGGCATACACCCCTGGAAAGATGGCATGGCATATTACAAAACACATGTAGGACTCAAGATCATAGGGTGCACACATCAATCATGGCAAAAATAACAAAAGTGTATGTTCTGTTAAGAAACAGAAACTAACATCACATAGCACTCTTCCAACAGCATTTCGGGCATCAAGATGAGCTCAAATGAAAATGATGCAATGAGATGAAATGATCTACTCTTCGAGACGAACAATTTGACATATTACACGCACAAAACGGAGCAACGATGACAGAGTTATGATGCGATGAAAATGCATGATAATTACAAAAACTCTGGGACTTGGGCATATTTCAGGAAAAAAAAAACATGCGGGCGCAATATAATTATGTGACGCCCGGGCGGGGATTAGGTGTCGTGCTCACCTAGTGGGCTCGGCCCAGGTCAGAGGAGGAGCGGGCCGAGGAGGCTGCTGGCTGGGCCGGCGCGGGGGAAGAAACGTCCGTCGGCGCGAGGGGAATTTCTAGGGTTTCGGGGTGGAATGATCCGCGAATTTCGGGGGAGGCACATATTTATAGGTAGAGGGAGCTAGGACAGTCCAAATGAAGTGCGGTTTTCGGCCACGCGATCGTGATCGAACGACCGAGAGCATGGAGGGGAGTTTGCTAGGTTTTGGGCCACTTTGGAAGGGGTGTTGGGCTGCAAACAAAAGAGGCTTTTGCGGTTACCCTGTTAACTGTTGAGTACCAAACGACCTCCAAATGACCCGAAACTTAACAGCGGTTCACGGTGCTATACCAAGGCCGCTTGACAAACCTCGGTCCATTCGAGACCGTTTAACACCCGCACATGAAAAGAGGTAAAAGGAGCGCCGGAGACATAGGAGTGCGGATTGCAAAACGGACAACGGGAAAATGCTCGGATGCATGAGACGAACACGTATGCAAATGCGATGCACATGATGACATGATATAAAATGCAGATGATGACATGGAAAAGTGCAACACGCAAGCACATGACATGGCAAATACGACGAATAACTGGCGGACACCTGGCGCATCGAATCCGGGGCGTTACACATGGCCACGACAAAGAGCCTGCAAAGGAAGCAACAGCAGCTTAAGGCTGACCAAGATTCGCTGGTAGACAGATGGACCAAGGTCCTGGCCACTGAAAGATACGGACCTGACCGCCCCGACAAAGGGCACAACCAGCCACCCCAACCTAAGCAGGAGAACTCAAGGCACATGCTCCGATGTCAACACGCCACTACGGTCCAAAACAATACAAAGGACAAACGAAGAAGCATCCTCAAGCCTCGGCATAAGCGTCAAAACAGGAAGGCTGGTGCTAATCCCAGCAACTCCCAGTCCGGTCAGCGGACAAAGAACATCTCAGACCTATCCGGCCCGAGTCACACACTTGATCAACCATGTGAAATCCATGGTACCCCTAGAAGGACGGCAAAGCATACCAATAGAGAATGCCGGATCCTCAAAACAAAGCGGCTGGTCGCGCGCCGGAAACAATGAAGGGAGGCATCTGGTCGAGAGCCCCCCCCCCCCATAGCATAAAAGTACGGCCGATCGCCCCCGACCGCATTAACCACAACAACTTAAGTGCAGTACCTCCGGACATAGAAAACCGGGGGCCCCATAACACATAAAACTCCCGCAGGTGTGAAACCACAAACAACATCTCCTAAAAGATGCTAGGGGTAAAGGCCAAGTCTTTCTGGCCCATCATTCTAAACGGTTGTCTTCGGATCACCAAAAAAAATACTTCGCCAAAGAATAAATCTTCGGCACCCTCCCACCATGCGGTAATTCACCGTATGCTAACGGAACAAACAATGTTGCCCAGATTCCACGTGGTCAATCGCACAGCCGAACCCGCCCTCGGGGCGGAAATCACACAACTGTTGGAAATATGCCCTAGAGGCAATAATAAATTAGTTATTATTATATTTCCTTGTTCATGATAATCGTTTATTATCCATGCTAAAATTGTATTGAAAGGAAACTCAGATACATGTGTGGATACATAGACAACACCATGTCCCTAGTAAGCCTCTGTTGACTAGCTCGTTGATCAATAGATGGTTACGGTTTCCTAACCATGGACATTGGATGTCGTTGATAACGGGATCACATCATTAGCAGAATGATGTGATGGACAAGACCCAATCCTAAGCCTAGCACAAAGATCGTAGTTCGTATGCTAAAGCTTTTCTAATGTCAAGTATCATTTCCTTAGACCATGAGATTGTGCAACTCCCGGATACCGTAGGAATGCTTTGGGTGTACTAAACATCACAACGAATCGGGTGACTATAAAGGTGCACTACAGGTATCTCCGAAAGTGTACATTGGGTTGGCACGAATCGAGATGGGATTTGTCACTCCGTAAACGGAGAGGTATCTCTGGGCCCACTTGGTAGGACATCATCATAATGTGCACAATGTGACCAAGGGGTTGATCATGGGATGATGTGTTACGGAACGAGTAAAGAGACTTGCCGGTAACGAGATTGAACAAGGTATCGGTATACCGACGATCGAATCTCGGGCAAGTACAATACCGTTAGACAAAGGGAATTGTATACGGGATCGATTGAGTCCTTGACATCGTGGTTCATCCGATGAGATCATCGTGGAACTTGTGGGAGCCAACATGGGTATCCAGATCCGCTGTTGGTTATTGACCGGAGAACGCCTCGGTCATGTCTCAGATGGTTCCCGAACCCGTAGGGTCTACACTTAAGGTTCGATGACGCTAGGGTTATAAAGGAAGTTTGTATGTGGTTACCGAATGTTGTTCGGCCCGGATGAGATCCCGGACGTCACGAGGAGTTCCAGAATGGTCCGGAGGTAAAGATTTATATATGGGAAGTCTTGTTTTGGTCACCAGAAAAGTTTCGGGTTTTTACGGTACGCGTCTGGGACCACCGGAGGGTCCCGTGGGTCCACCAAGTGGGGCCACCAACCCCGGAGGGCTGCATGGGCCAAGTGTGGGAGGGGACCAGCCCCATGTGGGCTGGTGCGCCCCCCACAAGGGGCCCAAGGCGCAGGGAAGAGTGGGAGGGGGCAAACCCTAGGGCAGATGGGCCCTAAGGCCCACCCCAGCTCCCCTCTCTCCCCCTCTGGCCGCCACCCAGATGAGTTCTAGGGGCTGCCGCCACCCCTTGGGGAGGGAACCCTAGAGGGGGCGCAGCCCCCTCCCCTCCCCCTATAAATACATGAGGTGGGGGCTGCCCAAGACATGAGTTTTCACCTCCGTGCACAGCCCTACCTCTCTCCCTTCTCCTCTCTCGCGGTGCTTGGCGAAGCCTGCAGATTACCACGCCTCCACCATCACCACGCCGTTGTGCTGCTGCTGGACGGAGTCTTCCTCAACCTCTCCTCTCTCCTTGCTGGATCAAGGCGTGGGAGACGCCACCGGGTTGTACGTGTGTTGAACGCGGAGGTGCCGTCTGCTCGCACTAGGATCTCCGGTGATTTGGATCACGACAGTACGACTCCTTCAACCCCGTTCTCTTGAACGCTTCCGCTTAGCGACTACAAGGGTATGTAGATGCACTCTCCTTCCCCTTGTTTCTAGTCTCTCCATAGATAGATCTTGGTGACACGTAGGAAAATTTCGAATTTTTGCTACGTTCCCCAACAGTGGCATCATGAGCTAGGTCTATTGCGTAGATTCTTTGCATGAGTAGAACACAAAGTAGTTGTGGGCGTTGATTTTGTTCAATATGCTTACCGTTACTAGTCCAATCTTGTTTCGACGGTATTGTGGGATGAAGCGGCCCGGACCGACCTTACACGTACACTTACGTGAGACAAGTTCCACCGATCGACATGCACTTGGTGCATAAGGTGGCTAGCGGGTGCCGCTCTCCCACTTTAGTCGGAAAGGATTCGATGAAAAGGGTCCTTATGAAGGGTAAATAGCAATTGGCATATCACGTTGTGGTTTTGCGTAGGTAAGAAACGTTTTGCTAGAAACCCATAGCAGCCACGTAAAACATGCGCACAACAATTAGAGGACGTCTAACTTGTTTTTCCGGGTATGCTATGTGATGTGATATGGCCAAGAAGAATGTGATGAATGATATGTGATGTATGAGATTGATCATGTTCTTGTAATAGGAATCACGACTTGCATGTCGATGAGTATGACAACCGGCAGGAGCCATAGGAGTTGTCTTTATTTATTGTATGACCTGCGTGTCATTATATTAACGCCATGTAATTACTTTACTTTATTGCTAACCGGTAGCCATAGTAGTAGAAGTAATAGTTGGAGAGACAACTTCATGAAGACACGATGATAGAGATCATGATGATGGAGATCATGGTGTCATGCCGGTGACGATGATGATCATGGAGCCCCGAAGATGGAGATCAAGAAGGAGCAAAATGATATTGGCCATATCATGTCACTATTTGATTGCATGTGATGTTTATCATGTTTATACATCTTATTTTCTTAGAACGACGGTAGTAAATAAGATGATCCTCATTAAAATTTCAAGAAAGTGTTCCCCTAACTGTGCACCGCTATGAAAGTTAAATGCTTCAAGCACCACGTGATGATCGAGTGTGATAGATTCTTACGTTCACATACAACGGGTGTAATCCAGATTACACACGCCGAAACACTTAGGTTAACTTGACGAGCCTAGCATGTACAGACATGGCCTCGGAACACAAGAGACCAAAAGGTCGAGCATGAGTCGTATGGAGGATACGATCAACATGAAGATGTTCACCGATGATGACTAGTCCGTCTCACGTGATGATCGGACACGGCCGAGTTGACTCGGATCATGTAATCACTTAGATGACTAGAGGGATGTCTATCTGAGTGGGAGTTCATTAGATGAACTTAATTATCCTCAACATAGTCAAAAGCCCTTTGCAAATTATGTCGAAGCTCGCTTTACTTCCACTGCTTAGATATGTTCCTAGAGAAAATATAGTTGAAAGTTGTGATGGCGATAATGCGGACGTAAGAAAGCTTATGTCCTTAATGCACCGCTCAGTGTGTTGAACCCCAAACGTAAATGCTGTGGATGTTGCGAACATCGTACATACACGTTTTGATAACTACGTGATAGTTCAGTTAAATGGTTTATAGTTGAGGCACCAAAGACGTTTTTCGAAACGTCGCGAAACATATGAGATGTTTCAAGGGCTAAAATTGGGATTTCAGGCTCGTGCCCACGTCAAGAGGTATAAGACCTCCGACGATTTTCTTAGCCTACAAACTAAGGGAGAAAAGCTCAATCGTTGAGCTTGTGCTCAGATTGTTTGAGTGCAACAATCACTTGAATCGAGTGGGAGTTGATCTTCCAGATGAGATAGTGATGTTTCTCCAAAGTCATTGCCACCAAGTTGCTAAAGCTTCGTGATGAACTATAACATATCGGGGATAGATATGATGATCCTTGAGCTATTCGCAATGTTCGACACCACGAATGTAGAAATCAAGAAGGAGCATCAATTGTTCATGGTTAGTGAAACCACTAGTTTCAAGAAGGGCAAGGGCAAGAAGGGGTACTTCATGAAACGGCAAATCAGTTGCTACTCCAGTGAAGAAACCCAAGGTTGAACCCAAACCCGAGACTAAGTGCTTCTGTAATAAGGGGAACAGCCACTGGAGCAGAATTACCCTAGGTACTTGGTAGATAAGAAGGTTGTAAAGGTCGATAGAAGTATATTGGATATACATTATGTTAATGAGTAATTTACTAGTACTCCTAGTAGCACCAGGGTATTAAGATACCGGTTCGGTTGCTAAGTGTTAGTAACTCGAAATAAAAGAGCTACGGAATAAACGGAGACTAGCTAAAGGTGAGCTGACGATATGTGTTGGAAGTGTTTCCAAGTTTGATGTGATCAAACATCGCACGCTCCCTCTACTATCCAGATTAGTATTAAACGAGAATAATTGTCATTTGGTGTTTGCGTTGAACATAGACATGATTAGATTATTTCTATCGCAATATGGTTATTCATTTAAGTGGAATAATGGTTACTTATTTATTTGAATAATACCTTCAATGGTCTTGCACCTAAAGGAATGGTTTATTGAATCTCGATCGTAGTGATACACATCTTCATGCCAAAAGATATAAGATAGTAATGATAGTACCACTTACTTGTGGCAATCGCCATGTAAGTCATATTGGTGTAAACGCATGAAGAAGCTCCATGTTGATGGATCTTTGGACTCACTCGTTTTTGAAAGTTTGAGACATGCGAACCATGTCTATTGGTGTATACGCATGAAGAAACTCCATGCAGATGGATCGTTTGGACTCACTTGATTTTGAATCACTTGAGATATGCAAATCATACCACATAGGCAAGATGAGTGAAAAGCCTCGGTTTCAGAAGATGGAACAAGTTAGCAACCTGTTGGAAGTAACACATTTTGATGTGTGCAGTCCAATAAGTGCTTTGAGGCATGCGATGAATATCGTTATGTTCTGACTTCACAGATGATTCGAGTAGATGTTGAGTATATTTACTTGATGAAAAACAAGTCTGAATTATTGAATGGTTCAAGTAATTTCAGAGTGAAGTTAAAGATCATTGTGACAAGAGGATAAAATGTCTATGATATGATCATGGAGATAAGTATCTGAGTTACGAGCTTTGGCACGCAATTAAGACACTGTGGAAATTGTTTCACAATTAATACCGCCTAGAACACCATAGTGTGATGGTGTGTCCGAACATCATAGTTGCACCCTATTGGATATGGTGCGTACCATGATGTCTCTTATCGAATTACCACTATCGTTCATGGGTTAGGCATTAGAGACAACCACACTCACTTTAATAGGGCACCACGTAATTCCGTTGAGACGACACCGTTTGAACTATGGTTTGGAGAAACCTAAGTTGACGTTTCTTAAAAGTTTGGGGCTGCGACGCTTACGTGAAAAAGTCCAATCGTGATAAGCTCGAACCCAAAACGGATAAATACATCTTCATAGGATACCCAAAATGGTTGGGTATACCTCCTATCCCAGATCCAGAAGCAAAAGTAATTGTTTCTAGAAACGGGTCCTTTCTCGAGGAAAAGTTTCTCTCGAAAGAATTGAGTGGGAGGATGGTGGAGACTTGATGAGGTTATTGAACCGTCACTTCAACTAGTGTGTAGCAGGGCACAGGAAGTTGTTCCCGTAGCACCTACACCAATTGAAGTAGAAGCTTATGATAGTGATCATGAAGTTTCGGATCAAGTCACTAACGTACCTCGTAGGGTGACAAGGATGCGTACTACTTCAGAGTGGTACGCAATCCTGTCTTAGAGGTCATGTTGCTAGACAACAATGAACCTACGATCTATGGAGAAGTGATGGTGGGCCCGGATTCCGACGAATGGCTCGAGGCCATAAAATCCGAGAACGGATCCATGACTTTGGAAGAAATACTTGATGGCCGTAAGGCCATTGGGTACGGATGGATTTTAAAAGGAAGACAGACAATGATGGTAAGAATTACCATTAAGAAAGCTCGACTTGTCGTTAATATGTTTTCCGACAAGTTCAAGGAGTTGACTACGGTGAGGCTTTCTCGCTCGTAGCGATGCTAAGAGTCTGTTGGAAATGGATTAGCGATATCTTGCATCATTTATGAAATCTTGCAGATAGAATGTCAAAACATTGTTTCCTTGACAGTTTTCTTGAGGAAAGGTTGTATGTGATACAACCAGAAGGTTTTGACAATCCTGAAGAACGCTAACAAATATGCAAAACTCCAGCAATCCTTCTAAGGACTGGAGTAAGCATCTCGGAGTTGGAATGTGTGCTTTGATGAGATGATCAAAAATTTTGGGTTTATACAAAGTTTATGAGAAACTTGTATTTCCAAAGAAGTGAGTGGGAGCACTATAGAATTTCTGATGAGTATATGTCGTTGACATATTGATGATCAGAAATGATGTAGAATTGTCTGTAAAGCATATAGGGTTATTTGAAAAGTGTTTTTCAAGTGAAAACCTGGATTAAGCTACTTGAACATTGAGCATCAAGATCTATGAGGATAGATCAAAACCGCTTAATGGTACTTTCAAATGAGCATATACCTTGACATGATCTTGAAGGTGTTCAAGATGGATCAGCCAAAGAAGGAGTTCTTGCCTGAGATGTAAGGTATGAAGTTAAGACTTAAAGCTCGACCACGGCAGAAAAGAGAGAAAGGACGAAGGTCGTCCCCTATGCTTTAGACATAGTGAAAGATCGAGGATGTCGCCTAGAGGGGGGGGTGAATAGGCGCTTTTAAAATAATTACGGTTTAGGCTTGAACAAATGCGGAATAAACCTAACGGTTAATTTGTCAAGCACAAAACCTACAACAACTAGGCTCACCTATGTGCACCAACAACTTATGCTAAGCAAGATAAGCAACTATGTGATAGCAAGATATATGACAAAGAACAATATGGCTATCACAAAGTAAAGTGCATAAGTAAAGGGGCTCGGGTAAGAGATAACCGAGGCACGCGGAGGCGACGATGTATCCGAAGTTCACACCCTTGCGGATGCTAATCTCCGCTTGGAGCGGTGTGGAGGCACAATGCTCCCAAGAAGCCACTAGGGCCACCGTAATCTCCTCACGCCCTCGCACAATGCAAGATGCCGTGATTCCACTAAGGGACCCTTGAGGGCGGTCACCGAACCTGCATAAATGGCAACCCTTGGGGCGGTCACCGAACCCAGTACACTTTGGCAACCCTTGGGGCGGTCACGGAACCCGTCAAATTGCTCAGGCGATCTCCACAACCTAATTGAGACCCGACGCTGCCCGGAGCTTTACACCACAATGATTGAGCTCAACACCACTAACTGCCTAGGGCGCCCAAGCACCCAAGAGGAACAAGCTCAAGGGCACCAAGCACCCAAGAGTAATAAGCTTCTCAACTTGTAACTTCCACGTATCACCGTGGAGAACTCAAACCGATGCACCAAATGCAATGGCAAGGGCACACGGAGTGCCCAAGTCCTTCTCTCTCAAATCCCACCAAGCAACTAATGCTAGGGAAGAAAATGAGAGGAAGAACAAGAAGGAGAACACCAAGAACTCCAAGAACTAGATCCAAGGGGTCCCCTCACATAGAGGAGAAAGTGATTGGTGGAAATGTGGATCTAGATCTCCTCTCTTTTCCCCCAAAACTAGCAAGAATCCATGGAGGGATTGAGAGATAGCAAGCTCGGAGAAGGTCAACAATGGGGAAGAACACGAGCTCTAAGGATAAGGTTCAATGGGGAAGAAGACCCCTTTATAGGAGGGGAAAATCCAACCGTTACCCCATCGAGCAGCCTCAGACAGAGCGGTACTACCGCTAGGAAGGGCGGTATTATCACTGAGGGCGGTACTATCAAGATTCTATCCAATGGTACTACCGCTGAAGAGAAAGTCAAGCCATCGCCCCAGAGCGGTACTACACGGGAGTAGAGCGGCATTACCGCTCAGAGCGGTACTACGCGCTCTCTGCCGCTACTAGAGCATAAAACCCGACATTTAAAAACTTCGCTCGAGAATCGAGGCGTGAAGTAGCCCAGACGCAAGCGGTACTACGGCGAAACTCCCAAGCGGTACTACTGTTCGGAGAGCGGTATTATCGCTTGAGCGGTACTACCGCTCCGAGAGCGGTACTACCGCTGGGAGCAAGGTACTACCGCTGAGGGTCACGGTACTACCGCTGGCACCAACCTTAAGCCACAACCACGAAAACAAAGAATACTCCAAGGAAAACCAGAACTGCCATAACTTCTTCATATGAGCTCCGAATTGAGCAAACTCAAGCTTGTTGGATAGAGCAAGACGAGTAGCATCAAAACAGCGAGAAGTGGCAGGGGAGGTATGCTTAGCAAACAAAGGAGTGAAACCTCCAACCGAGAAGAACCGGCATACCTTCCAACATCGAAAACATCATAGAAGATGCATGAGAACTCCGTTTTCGATGAACTCGAGCTTGTCATAAAAATGACCATAAGCTCCAAATCTCACAAGGAGAAGAACCAAACAAGAACCCAAAAAGATGATGCAAGGATGCAATGGTTTGAGCTCTCTACGAACGATACGATCAAGCAACTCATCGAGAGCCCCCCTTGATAGTACGGCAAACGATCCTATAACCCGGTCTTCCACAACTACCATGAGACCGGTAAAATAGAAAACCTATCAAGGGCAAACCTTTGCCTTGCACATGGTCCACTTGAGCTAGATGATGACGATCTTGACTCCCTCAAGTTGGACCACCTTTCTTGATTGCATTGGCGGGCTGAAGACTAGTTGATTGCTCCCCCATACTCTACTGTGGGTGAGCCTCTCTTCCGCTCATCTTCACAAGTCCATTGTCACCACAATGGACGGCAAGCTTCAAGCACTTGATCTCTTCGTGATGCATCACTTGAACTTGCACACCGCAACCTAACCCCACAAAGAACTCTCACGAAGACCATGGGTTAGTACACAAAGCGTAATGGACAATGCTTACCATACCATGGGATCACTTGATCCCTCTCGGTACATCTTCTACGCTTTGTGAGTTGATCAACTTGATTCACTCTTGACTTAGTCTTGATCAACCTTGAATCTTTCCAACTCTCTTCGTTTGGATGATGTCTTGAAGGTAAACATGAATGATCACACAATCTTCTTCTTCAAGACATGCTTGCAATAAGCTCAACACTCACATGACCAATCTTTGGATAATTCCTTAATAGCACCTTGGTCAACACATAAACTCCTTGAAACCAACACATGGACTTCAAGAAATGCCTATGGACAAATCCTTCAAATATAACTCAATGCAACCATTAGTCCATAGAGAATGTCATCAATTACCAAAACCACACATGGGGGCACCGCATGTCCTTTCACATAGGCTCTATAGCATGCTATGATGTGTACCGCACCGGAAGTGTGCCTTGCCATGAGTCAGTCAAGGGGTACAAGAATGATCCAGGAATGGATCATTGGACAGTGGTCAAAATTGTCCTTGGAGTAAATAAGGACATGTTTCTCGATTATGGAGGTGATAAAGAGTTCGGCGTAAAGGGTTACGTCGATGCAAGCTTTAACACCTATCCGAGTGACTCTGAGTAGCAAACCGGATACGTATAGTGGAGCAACCATTTGGAATAGCTTCAAGTGGAGCGTAGAAGCAGCATTTACAATATGACTTAGAGATTTGCGGAGTACATACGGATCTGAATGACGCAGACCCGTTAACTATAACTTCTCTTACAAGCAAAACATGATCAAACCCAAGAACTCATTGAGACTTAATCACATGGTGATGTGAACTAGTTTATGACACTAGCAAACTCTTTGGATGTTGGTCACATGGCGATGTGACCTATCAGTGTTGATCACATGGCGATGTGAACTAGATTATTGACTCTAGTGCAAGTGGGAGACTGTTGGAAATATGCCCTAGAGGCAATAATAAATTAGTTATTATTATATTTCCTTGTTCATGATAATCGTTTATTATCCATGCTAAAATTGTATTGAAAGGAAACTCAGATACATGTGTGGATACATAGACAACACCATGTCCTTAGTAAGCCTTTGTTGACTAGCTCGTTGATCAATAGATGGTTACGATTTCCTAACCATGGACATTGGATGTCGTTGATAACGGGATCACATCATTAGCAGAATGATGTGATGGACAAGACCCAATCCTAAGCCTAGCACAAAGATCGTAGTTCGTATGCTAAAGCTTTTCTAATGTCAAGTATCATTTCCTTAGACCATGAGATTGTGCTGAAGGAAATATGCCCTAGAGGCAATAATGAAGTTATTATTTATTTCCTTATATCATGATAAATGTTTATTATTCATGCTAGAATTGTATTAACCGGAAACATAATACATGTGTGAATACATAGACAAACAGAGTGTCACTAGTATGCCTCTACTTGACTAGCTCGTTAATCAAAGATGGTTATGTTTCCTAACCATAGACATGAGTTGTCATTTGATTAACGGGATCACATCATTAGGAGAATGATGTGATTGACTTGACCCATTCCGTTAGCCTAGCACTTGATCGCTTAGTATGTTGCTATTGCTTTCTTCATAACTTATACAAAGTTCCTACAACTATGAGATTATGCAACTCCGTTTACGGAGGAACACTTTGTGTGCTACCAAACGTCACAACGAATCGGGTGATTATAAAGGTGCTCTACAGGTGTCTCCGAAGGTACATGTTGGGTTGGCGTATATCGAGATTAGGATTTGTCACTCCGATTGTCGGAGAGGTATCTCTGGGCCCTCTCGGTAATGCACATCACTTAAGCCTTGCAAGCATTGCAACTAATGAGTTAGTTGCAGGATGATGTATTACGAAACGAGTAAAGAGACTTGCCGGTAACGAGATTGAACTAGGTATTGGATACCGACGATCGAATCTCGGGCAAGTAACATACCGACACAAAGGGAACAACGTATGTTGTTATGCGGTTTGACCGATAAAGATCTTCGTAGAATATGTAGGAGCCAATATGAACATCCAGGTTCCACTATTGGTTATTGACCGAAACAGTTCTAGGTCATGTCTACATAGTTCTCGAACCCGTAGGGTCCGCACACTTAACGTTACGATGCGGTTATATTATGAGTTTATGAGTTTTGATGTACGAAGGAGTTCGAGTCCCTGATGAGATCGGGGACATGACGAGGAGTCTCGAAATGGTCGAGACGTAAAGATCGATATATTGACGACTATATTCGGACTTGGAAAGGTTCCAGTGATTCGGGTATTTTTCGAGTACCGGAGAGTTACGGAATTCGCCGGGAGAAGTATTGGGCCTTATTGGGCCATACGGGAAAGAGAGAGGGCTGCCTAGGGCAGGCCGCCCCCAAGGCCTAGTCCGAATTGACTAAGGGAGGGCCGCACCCCTCCTTCCTTCCTTCTCTCTTCCCTTTCCTTCTCTCCTACTCCTACTACATGGAAGGTCTCCTAGTTGGACTAGGAAGGAGGAATCCTACTCTGGTGGGAGTAGGACTCCTCCTGGCGCGCCCTCCCTTGGCGGCCGCCTCTCCCCTTGCTCCTTTATATACAGGCAGGGGGCACCCCATGACACACAAGTTGATCTACGGATCGTTCCTTAGCCGCAGCGGTGCCCCCTCCACCATATTCCACCTCGGTCATATCGTCGCGGAGTTTAGGCGAAGCCCTGCGCCGGTAGAGCATCATCATCGTCACCATGCCGTCGTGCTGACGGAACTCATCCCCGACACCCTGCTGGATCGGAGCCCGGGGATCGTCATCGAGCTGAACGTGTGCTGAACACGGAGGTGCCGTAAGTTCGGTACTTGGATCGGTCGGATCGTGAAGACGTGCGACTACATCAACCGCGTTGTCATAACGCTTCCGCTTTCGGTCTACGAGGGTACGTGGACACACTCTCCCCTCTCGTTGCTATGCATCACCATGATCTTGTGTGTGCGTAGGAAATTTTTTGAAATTACTACGTTCCCCAACATGTGCAACTCCCGGATACCGTAGGAATGCTTTGGGTGTACCAAACGTCACAACGTAACTGGGTGGCTATAAAGGTGCACTACAGGTATCTGCGAAGGTTAAAACAGCACTAACTTGACGAACTATCGTTGTGGTTTTGATGCGTAGGTAAGAACGGTTCTTGCTCGGCCCGTAGCAGCCACGTAAAACTTGCAACAACAAAGTAGAGGACGTCTAACTTGTTTTTGCAGGGCATGTTGTGATATGATATGGTTAAGACATGATGCTATATTTTATTGTATGAGATGATAATGTTTTGTAACCGAGTTATCGGCAACTGGCAGGAGCCATGTGGTTGTCGCTTTATTGTATGAAATGCAAACGCCATGTAATTGCTTTACTTTATCACTGAGCGGTAGCGATAGTCGTAGAAGCAATAGTTGGCGAGACGACAATGATGCTACGATGGAGATCAACGTGTCGCGTCAGTGACGATGGTGATCATGATGGTGCTTCGGAGATGGAGATCACAAGCACAAGATGATGATGGCCATATCATATCACTTATATTGATTGCATGTGATGTTTATCCTTTATGCATCTTATCTTGCTTTGATTGACGGTAGCATTTTAAGATGATCTCTCACTAAAATTATCAAGAAGTGTTCTCCACGAGTATGCACCGCTGCCAAAAGTTCAGAGTGCCCGGACACCACGTGATGATCGGTGTGATAAGCTCCACGTCCATCTACAACGGGTGCAAGCCAGTTTTGCACACGCAGAATACTCGAGTTAAACTTGACGAGCCTAGCATATGCAGATATGGCCTCGGAACACGGAGACCGAAAGGTCGAGCGTGAATCATATAGTAGATATGATAAACATAGTGATGTTCACCATTGAAAACTACTCCATCTCACGTGATGATCGGTTATGGTTTAGTTGATTTGGATCACGTGATCACTTAGATGACTCGAGAGATGTCTGTCTAAGTGGGAGTTCTTAAGTAATATGATTAATTGAACTTAATTTCATCATGAACTTAGTCCTGGTAGTATTTTACAAATGATGTTGTAGATCAATAGCTCGCGTTGTTGCTTTCGTATGTTTATTTTGATATGTTCCTAGAGAAAATTATGTTGAAAGATGTTAGTAGCAATGATGCAGATTGGATCCGTGATCTGAGGTTTATCCTCATTGCTGCCTGTAAGAATTATGTCCTTAATGCACCGCTAGGTGACAGACCTATTGCAGGAGCAGATGCGGCGTTATGAACGTTTGGCTAGCTCAATATGATGACTACTTGATAGTTTAGTGCACCATGCTTAACGGCTTAGAATCGGGACTTCAAAGACGTTTTGAACGTCATGGACCATATGAGATGTTCCAGGAATTGAAGTTAATATTTCAATCAAATACCCGAGTTGAGAGATATGAAGTCTGCAACAAGTTCTATAGCTAAAAGATGGAGGAGAATCGCTCAACTAGTGAGCATGTGCTCAGATTGTCTGGGTACTTCAATCGCTTGAATCAAGTGGGAGTTAATCTTCCAGATAAGATAGTGATTGACAGAATTCTCTAGTCACCATCACTAAGTTACTAGAACTTCGTGATGAACTATAGTATGCAAGGGATGACGAAAACAATCCTCAAGCTCTTCGCGATGCTAAAATCGGCGAAGGTAGAAATCAAGAAAAACATCAAGTGTTGATGGTTGACAAGACCACTAGTCTCAAGGAAAAGGGCAAAGGGAAGAAGGGGAACTTCAAGAAGAACGGCAAGCAAGTTGTTGCTCGAGTGAAGAAGCCCAAGTCTGGACCTAAGCCTGAGACTAAGTGCTTTTGCTGCAATGGAATTGGTCATTGGAAGCGGAACTACCCCAAGTATTTGGCGGATAAGAAGGATGGCAAAGTGAACAAAGGTATATTTGATATACAGATTATTGATGTGTATTTTACTAGTGTTCGTAGCAACCCCTCGGTATTTGATACTGGTTCAGTTGCTAAGAGTAGTAACTCAAACGGAGTTGCAAAATGAATGAAACTAGTTGAAGGGAAGTGACGATGAGTGTTGGAAGTAGTTCCAGGATTGATATGATCATCATCGCACACTCCCTATACTTTCGGGATTAGTGTTAAACCTAAATAAATGTTACTTGGCGTTTGCGCTGAGCATAAATATGATTTGATCATGTTTACTGTAATACGGTTATTCATTTAAAGTCAAAGAATAATTGTTGTTCTGTTTACATGAATAAAACCTTCAATGGTCATACACCCAATAAAATAGTTTGTTGGATCTCGATCGTAGTGATACACATATTCATAATATTGATGCCAAAAGATGCAAAGTTAATAATGATAGTGCAACTCATTTGTGGCACTGCCGTTTAGGTCATATTGGTGTAAAGCGCATGAAGAAACTCCATGCTGATGGGATTTTGGAATCACTTGATTATGAATCACTTGATGCTTGCGAACCATGCCTTATGGGCAAGATGACTAAAGACTCTATTCTCCGGAACAATGGAGCGAGCAAATGACTTATTGGAAATAATACATACTGATGTATGAGGTCCGATGAGTGTTAAAGCTCACGGCAAGTATCGTTATTTTCTAACCTTCACCGATGATTTGAGCAGATATGGGTATATCTACTTGATGAAACACAAGTCTGAAACATTTGAAAAGTTCAAAGAATTTTAGAGTGAAGTGAAGAATCATCGTAACAAGAAAATAAAAGTTTCTACGATATGATCGCAGAGGAAAAATATTTGAGTTACGAGTTTGGCCTTCAGTTAAAACAATGTGAAATAGTTTCACTACTCACGCCACCTGGAACACCACAGTGTAATGGTGTGTCCAAACGTCATAACCGTACTTTATTAGATATGGTGCGATCAATGATGTCTCCTACCGATTTACCACTATCATTTTGGGGTTATACATTAGAGACAGCTGCATTCACGTTAAAAAGGGCACCATATAAATCCATTGAGACGACACCGTATGAACTATGGTTTAGCAAGAAACCAAAGTTGTCGTTTCTTAAAGTTTGGGTTGCGATGCTTATGTGAAAAGGTTTCAACATGATAAGCTTGAACCCAAATCGGAAAAGTGCGTCTTCATAGGATACCCAAAATGTTGGGTACACCTTCTATCACAGATCCGAAGGCAAGACATTCGTTGTTAAGAATGGATCCTTTCTAGAGAAGGAGTTTCTCTCGAAAGAAGTGAGTGGGAGGAAAGTAGAACTTGATGAGGTAATTGTACCTTCTCCCTTATTGGAAAGTAGTTTATCACAGAAATCAGTTCCAGTGATTCCTACACCAATTAGTGAGGAAGTTAATGATGATGATCATAAAACTTCAGATCAAGTTGCTACCAAACCTCGTAGGTCTTCCAGAGTAAGATCCGCACAAGAGTGGTACGGTAATCATGTTCTGGAAGTCATGTTACTAGATCATGATGAACCTATGAACTATGAGGAAGCGATGATGAGCCCAGATTCCGCAAAATGGCTTGAGGCCATGAAATCTGAGATGGGATCCATGTATGAGAACAAAGTATGGACTTTGGTTGACTTGCCCGATGATCGGCAAGCCATAGAAAATAAATGGATCTTCAAGAGGAAGACGGACGCTGATAGTAGTGTTACTATCTACAAAGCTAGAATTGTCGCAAAAGGTTTTCGACAAGTTCAAGGTGTTGACTACGATGAGAGTTTCTCACTCGTATCTATGCTTAAGTCTGTCCGAATCATGTTAGCAATTGCCGCATTTTATGAAATCTGGCAAATGGATAAACAAAACTGCATTCCTTAATGGATTTATTAAAGAAGAGTTGTATATGATGCAACCAGAAGGTTTTGTAAATCCTAAAGGTGCTAACAAAATATGCTAGCTCCAGTGATCCATCTATGGACTGGTGCAAGCATCTCAGAGTTGGAATACACGCTTTGATAAGTTGATCATAGCATATAGTTTTATACAGACTTGCGGTGAAGCCTGTATTTACAAGAAAGTGAGTGGGAGCACTACAACATTTCTGATAAGTATATGTGAATGACATACTGTTGATCGGAAATAATGTAGAATTATTCTGCAAAGCATAAAGGAGTGTTTAAAAGGAGTTTTTTAAAATAAAGACCTCGGTGAAGCTGCTTACATATTGAGCATCAAGATCTATAGAGATGGATCAAGACGCTTGATAAGTTTTTTAATGAATACATACCTTGACAAGATTTTGAAGTAGTTCAAAATGGAACAGTCAAAGAAAGAGTTCTTGCCTGTGTTACAAGGTGTGAGATTGAGAAAGACTCAAAACCAGACCACGGCAGAAGATAGAAAGAGAATGAAAGTCATTCCCTATGCATCAGCCATAGGTTCTATAAAGTATGTCATTTTGTGTACGGATCTATTGCATACCCTACCACTAAGCTTGGCAAGGAGTGCAATAGTGATCTAGGAGTAGATCAATGGACAGCGGTCAAAATTATCCTTAGTGGAATAAGGATATATTTCTCGATTATGGAAGTGAAAAAGGTTAAAGCCGTAAAGGGTTACGCCGATGCAAGTTTTAACACTAATCTAGATGACTCGAGTCTCAATTTGGATACATATTGAAAGTGGGAGCAATTAGCTAGAGTAGCTCCGCAAGAGCATTGTAGACATAGAAATTTGCAAAATACTTACGGCTCTGAATGTGACAGACCGTTGACTAAAATTATCTCACAAGCAAAACATGATCACACCTTAGTACTCTTTGGGTGTTAATCACATAGCAATGTGAACTAGATTACTGACTCTAGTAAACCCTTTGGGTGTTGGTCACATGTCGATGTGAACTATGGGTGTTAACCACATATAGATGTGAACTATTGATGTTAAATCACATGGCGATGTGAACTAGATTATTGACTCTAGTGCAAGTGGGAGACTGAAGGAAATATGCCCTAGAGGCAATAATAAAGTTATTATTTATTTCCTTATATTATGATAAATGTTTATTATTCATGCTAGAATTGTATTAACCGGAAACATAATACATGTGTGAATACATAGACAAACAGAGTGTCACTAGTATGCCTCTACTTGACTAGCTCGTTAATCAAAGATGGTTATGTTTCCTAACCATAGACATGAGTTGTCATTTAATTAACGGGATCACATCATTAGGAGAATGATGTGATTGACTTGACCCATTCCGTTAGCCTAGCACTTGATCGTTTAGTATGTTGCTATTGCTTTCTTCATAACTTATACAAAGTTCCTACAACTATGAGATTATGCAACTCCCGTTTACCGGAGGAACACTTTGTGTGCTACCAAACGTCACAACATAACTGGGTGATTATAAAGATGCTCTACAGGTGTCTCCGAAGGTACATGTTGGGTTGGCATATATCGAGATTAGGATTTGTCACTCCGATTGTCGGAGAGGTATCTCTGGGCCCTCTCGGTAATGCACGTCACTTAAGCCTTGCAAGCATTGCAACTAATGAGTTAGTTGCGGGATGATGTATTACGGAACGAGTAAAGAGACTTGCCGGTAACGAGATTGAACTAGGTATTGGATACCGACGATCGAATCTCGGGCAAGTAACATACCGATGACAAAGGGAACAACATATGTTGTTATGCGGTTTGACCGATAAAGATCTTCGTAGAATATGTAGGAGCCAATATGAACATCCAGGTTCCACTATTGGTTATTGACCGGAAACAGTTCTAGGTCATGTCTACATAGTTCTCGAACCCGTAGGGTCCGCACGCTTAACGTTACGATGACAGTTATATTATGAGTTTATGAGTTTTGATATACCGAAGGAGTTCGGAGACCCTGATGAGATCGGGGACATGACGAGGAGTCTCGAAATGGTCGAGACGTAAAGATCGATATATTGGACGACTATATTCGGACTTCGGAAAGGTTCCGAGTGATTCGGTATTTTTGGAGTACCGGAGAGTTACGGAATTCGCCGGAGAAGTATTGGGCCTTATTGGGCCATACGGGAAAGAGAGAGGGCTGCCTAGGGCAGGCCGCGCGCCCCAAGGCCTAGTCCGAATGGACTAAGGGAGGGCCGCACCCCTCCTTCCTTCCTTCTCTCTTCCCTTTCCTTCTCTCCTACTCCTACTACATGGAAGGTCTCCTAGTTGGACTAGGAAAGGAGGGAATCCTACTCCCGGTGGGAGTAGGACTCCTCCTGGCGCGCCTCCCTTGGCCGGCCGCCTCTCCCCTTGCTCCTTTATATACAGGGGCAGGGGGGCACCCCATGACACACAAGTTGATCTACGGATCGTTCCTTAGCCGTGTGCGGTGCCCCCCTCCACCATATTCCACCTCGGTCATATCGTCGCGGAGTTTAGGCGAAGCCTGCGCCGGTAGAGCATCATCATCGCCACCACGCCGTCAGGTCGACGGAACTCATCCCGACACCCTGCTGGATCGGAGTCCGGGGATCGTCATCGAGCTGAACGTGTGCTGAACACGGAGGTGCCGTAAGTTCGGTACTTGGATCGGTCGGATCGTGAAGACGTACGACTACATCAACCACGTTGTCATAACGCTTCCGCTTTCGGTCTACGAGGGTACGTGGACACACTCTCCCCTCTCGTTGCTATGCATCACCATGATCTTGTGTGTGCGTAGGAAATTTTTTGAAATTACTACGTTCCCCAACATGTGCAACTCCCGGATACCATAGGAATGCTTTGGGTGTACCAAACGTCACAACGTAACTGGGTGGCTATAAAGGTGCACTACAGGTATCTCCGAAAGTGTCATTGGGTTGGCACGAATCGAGACTGGATTTGTCACTCCGTAAACGGAGAGGTATCTCTGGGCCCACTCGGTAGGACATCATCATAATGTGCACAATGTGACCAAGGGGTTGGTCACGGGATGATGCGTTACGAACGAGTAAAGAGACTTGCCGGTAACGAGATTGAACAAGGTATCGGTATACCGACGATCGAATCTCGGGCAAGTACAATACCGTTAGACAAAGGGAATTGTATACGGATCGATTGAGTCCTTGACATCGTGGTTCATCCGATGAGATCATCGTGGAACATGTGGGAGCCAACATGGGTATCCAGATCCGCTGTTGGTTATTGACCGAGAACGCCTCGATCATGTCTCGCAAGGTTCCCGAACCCGTAGGGTCTACACATAAGGTTCGATGACGCTAGGGTTATAAAGGAAGTTTGTATGTGGTTACCGAATGTTGTTGAGTCTGGATGAGATCCCGGACGTCACAAGGAGTTCGGAATGGTCCGGAGGTAAAGATTTATATATGGGAAGTCCTGTTTTGGTCACGGAAAAGTTTCGCGTTTTTATAGCACGCACGGGACCACCGGGAGGGTCCGGGGTCCACCAAGTGGGGCCACCAACCCGGAGGGCTGCATGGGCCAAGTGTGGGAGGGACCAGCCCGGGTGGGCTGGTGCGCCCCACAAGGGCCCAAGGCACGAGGAAGAGTGGGAGGGCAAACCCTAGGGCAGATGGGCCCAAGGCCCACCCAGTCGCGCTCCCCTCTCCCTCCGCCGCCACCAGATGAGATCTGGGGCTGCCGCCACCCCTGGGGAGGGAACCCTAGAGGCGAGCCCTCCCTCCCCTATAAATACATGAGGTGTGGGGGCTGCCCAAGACATGAGTTTTCACCTCTCCAGGCGCAGCCCTACCTCTCTCCCTTCTCCTCTCCCGCGGTGCTTGGCGAAGCCCTGCAGGATTACCACGCTCCTCCACCACCACCACGTCGTTGTGCTGCTGCTGGACGGAGTCTTCCTCAACCTCTCCCTCTCTCCTTGCTGGATCAAGGTGTGGGAGACGTCACCGGGCTGTACGTGTGTTGAATGCGGAGGTGCCGTCCGTTCGGCACTAGGGTCTCCGGTGATTTGGATCACGACGAGTACGACTCCTTCAACCCCGTTCTCTTGAACGCTTCCGCTTAGCGATCTACAAGGGTATGTAGATGAACTCTCCTTCCCCTCTTTGCTAGTCTCTCCATAGATAGATCTTGGTGACACGTAGGAAAATTTTGGATTTTTGCTACGTTCCCCAACAACAACTGCCTGGGTAGCGAGTCGCGCATGCCTATCAAAATTTTGATAAGACAGCCAACCATCCGGACACCAATTGAGGAGTTCGCGCTACCCAACGGTATAACAGCTAGGTTTACCAGGGCCCGATCAGGAGCCCTCGGACCAACCACAAGTCGACGCTCGGCTACCTCCGAGTATTTGCCTTACAAACTAACTTTGACGCTGAACAGGATAGGTGACGTGGAATTGGCCAGGACACATAAGGAGCCCCCTCCCTAAAAGAAGGCAGTCCGGATTCACTCCCGATCCACTGACAACTCCCTCCAGTCCGGCCATCACAGGTTCCGCCAAAAAACACCTCTTTTCATAATCATACATCGTACTCATATGCATAGACATATCATTTTGCTACAATACGTAGATTTAAATAACACTTACCGACCGTCGCTTTTCATCGACACCTCGTGTTACGCCCGATTATGCCAGGGGCTTCATAATACGGCAATAAAGTCCGACCACCTTCTCGGTCGTCCGGCACCCCGAACTTATAGCACTATATGCATCAGCTCCGAATCATGTCTTGGGTCACTGGTTGGGTTTGCCCGGCTCCCTTGTTTTGGTACCTTACGTTCCGCTATATTGGCTAAGGTAGCGCAGGGAGAACTACTGCGATTGTGTCCCGGATCTGCCGGACGAGCACCTCAGTAGAGAAAGCCAAAAACCGACTGTCATGATACAGCGAGAGCTGGTCAGCTGTTCGAGAGGTTGTAAAATCCTTAAAGATTTATTCCGCACAACGCCATTATAAATGCAGAGTGTGAAGGATCGGTCTTCTGATCGGGCGCCAATAGAGCCCCTAGTTCGGCCTTCCGAACACTAGGGGTTGCGCCGACCATACTCGAATTCCTATGGCTAAGTGAGAGTAATAAAGCCTTATAGTCCGATTGCCTGGTTCGTGGTGAGAAACGCCTCCGCAAAGGGACCCAACTATGGGATAAAGAGCGTTCAGATATATTCCGAACACCCCCGTATTCTTTTTACGTGGGGGCAGAAGCCGACGACTGGCCAACTCTCAGGATTTACATATATTAAACTGCCGCACAGGAAGAACATATGTTCAAGCAAAACAGGAAATATATAAACGCCATAATCCCATATTACAAAAAAGTGGCACGAATGCCCTCAGGGAAATATAATGTCTTTGGTACATTTATCCGCCGCAAGGTGGGCTCCCTTCAGTACACCTTCATAGTACAGTTCGGGCTTGCGATGCTCCTTACCCTCTGGCGGCCCCTCAGTCATCAGCTTCTCCGCGTCAAGCTTCCCCCAATGCACTTTTGCACGGGCGAATGCCATACGTGCACCCTCTATGCAGACCGATCGCTTAATAGCATCAAGCCGAGGACAAGCGCCCACAATCCACTTCACGAGCCCAAGTAATGCGCCGGAATTGGCTCCACTGCCACAGCCGGACAATCAAGTCCTTCATTCGGCCGCGTGGTGCAGTTCGACCAGCTGCTTCAGCTGATCGATAAAGGGCACCGAATAGTTCGGTGCCAAATACTGCAACCAGAAATCCCTCTCTGCAGACTTCTTTTCCTCGGTTCGGTAGAATTGGGCGGCATCTGATATGCTGCGAGGAAGATCCATAAGCATACAGGAAAATAAGAATTCAGCTTGCCGCTTAGAATTCTTCCCATTATCATGAATAAATGGCTAAGAATACAGAAGGCCTTACCAGCCGCAACTTTCCGGGCATCCCGAATGTCCCGTACAGCACCTTGGGCTTCTTCCCGAGCATCTTCCGCGGCTTGGAGCGCTTGGGCGAGTTCGGATTCTTTCCCTATTAGACTCTGCTCCAAGCCCTCGTTCTTCCTCACAGCCTCATGGAGCTCCCGCTCAACCGCGACAACCCTGGCCTCGTGTTTTTCACGAAGTGCCTGTTCGGCAGCAGCCTTCTCGTTGGCATCATCCACAGCCTGTTTTAGTGCCTCATATTCGGCACTCGCTCCTAGGGCACAAATACTTTTCAATAAGCATAATTACTTATTTGTGCCTAATGCAAGACAATGTTTTATCATACCTTGTTTATCTTCTAATTGCTTCCTCACGCGGCCAAGTTCTTCCTCAGCCCGTTCAGGCTCCGCTTCAGTTCGAACACTTCCGCATTATGAGCGGCCGTCTTCTCTGCAGACGCCTGTGTTCAAACAAAGAGGTACACGTCATTAACGTAAGTTCCCACGACAAAGAGGATTTGATCCCCTGCCGGCTCCTCTCCTTCGGCGGACAAAGGTATCGAGGCTACTACTCATATTATGACGATTCCTCAAAGGTTTCTCAGAAACATACCTCAAAGGCCTTTATAAGGCCAAGGCAAGACTCGTTCAGCCCGCTCTCGGCGGACTGAATCTTTTCAACCACCGCACCCATAAGGGTCCGATGTTCATCGATGATAGACGTGTTCTTTAACGCCGTCGATAGACCGCCTGGCAGCTCTGCCCGAACAGAGGTTGTCGGCAGAGTAGGCAGGCCTCCCACCATTGAAGGTGGCTGCTCACCCGATCCGGGAGCCTTAGAGGTCTCCCGGACCTTGTCCGGCTGTGGGCCGAACCCAAGATCGCCTCACGACGGCACACTCGGGCCATCGCCCCGTGTCTCAGCTCGATGATATGCCCCCTGCACGAGCCCGTTAAGACGACACCTCGGTGTCGCGCCAGGACTTTGGGGAAGGGGCCTCTGGAGGTGTCTCGCTCGCCAAGGTGTGCGAGCTCAGCGAATCCTCGGATGAGGACTGGCCGGCACGAGACCTCGCCGGACTGTGCAAAATATGGCAACAGTTAAAACTACTATACCCAAAAACAATCCTGAACGCGTATGCGTGTTCGGATTTTGTACACTTACGACTTCTCCAGGGGCTGGGCCCTGGGATCCCACTCCGGCTGCTATCGGCAGCCATGGTGGATGCCTCTGGGAGGGAACATTTTCTCCTCTTGGGTGATTCAGCCTCCAGGGACGAGGAAGCCACACGCTTCTTCCCACCTTCAGAGTGAGGCATGTCCTCCTCTACTTCTCCCTCTTCGTCTTCCGAAGAAGGAGCGTCACTTGGGTCTTCGGAATTTGCGTCCGAAGCCTCGCGGTGACGGAGGCCACTCCGGGTCTTCTTGACCTTCTTGGAGGCCTCCTTCTTTGGCGCCACGTAAGGCGCGGGGACCAAACATCTTCGTCGAAGAGGTCCAGCCAGTTCCTCCGACAGCGGGCGAGACAATGTATCCGCTCCACTTTCTTTATCCATCCACGAGGTCACGATGAAACATGATTAGGATGTCTCCCTCATGACATGCCGGTGAAGCATGAATAGACGAGCTTGGCTGTGACTTAACGAGCTTGGAGAATGGGATGGTGATACCACGATCCTCGGTGGGGCCCGGCCACGATTTTCCGGA
This sequence comes from Aegilops longissima, assembly GCA_021605205.1. Lineage (NCBI taxonomy): Eukaryota > Viridiplantae > Streptophyta > Magnoliopsida > Poales > Poaceae > Aegilops > Aegilops longissima. The sequence goes on from CM038681.1 coordinate 82,176,627, forward strand.
CTTAAAGAGCACCTTCCAGATATCCTTGTGGGAGGAATCATAAAGCTCCCGAAGGGTTTGGTGCTCGGCTGGGTCGAACTCCCACAGAGTACAAGCTCTACCGACAGGGAGAACCAGGCGAACTAGCATCACCTGGACTACATCCACAAGTTTGACGTCCCTATCGACCACACCCTGAAGGTGCGTCTAGAGCAATGACAACTCATCGGACGAGCACCAGTTCGGGCCCTTCTTGGGCTAGGACGTGAGCCGCAGTGGAGCTTCGGATCTGAACTCTGGAGCTGCCGCCCACTTTTTGCCGCATGGTTCGGTGATATAGAACCACTGCTGCTGCCACTCCTTGACGGAGTCGTTGAAATCTCCCTTCGGCCAAACAGCCTTGGGCATCTTGCTCACCATGGCGCCGCCACACTCGGCGTGTTCGCCGCTCACCACCTTGGGCTTTACATTAAAAATCTTCAGCCACAAGCCGAAGTGAGGTGAGATCCGAAGAAAATCCTCGCACACGACGATGAACGTCGAGATATTGAGGAAGGAGTTGGGGGAAAGATCATGAAAATTGATCCCGTAGTAATACATGATTCCGTGAACAAATGGGTGTAGGGGAAACCCGAGTCCGCGGACAAAATGGGGAAGGAACACGACTCTCTCGTGAGGTTCCGGAGTGGGGACGACATGTCCCGCCGGGGGGAGACGATGGCCGATATTCTAAGCCAGATACCCGGCGTCCCGGAGCTTCTTAATATCCTTCTCCCGGACAGTAGAGGCCATCCATCTGCCTCCTGCTCCGGATCCGGACATCTTTGGAAAGCCTCTCTTTGGTGGAAAGGAAGAGTGCTTGGGCGTTAGGGCTCGAAAAGAGGGGAATGAGCGAGCGGAAGGAGAAAGGCGTGGGTAAAGAGAAGGAGGCCTTGTCACTTTATAGGGGTGGTAAGTGCTTTTTGCGCCTCCCCACTTGCCTGGTTAAGCCTGTTTGCCTCCCGCTCGCCGCGATTAGCGGTGCGGTTGGATTACCCATGCCCGTATTGATGAGAATCCCGCGATAAGGGGACACGATCTCGCTTTGACAAGGCGTGTCGAGAAACCGCCTCGTAATATGCGCAGATAGCTGGTTGTGGGAAACGGTTCGAATAATGACCCGACCGTAATGGCACGTTGCGTTGCCTAAAAAACTTGTCAGCGGATTGCATTTGTGAAACATCATTCTCTCTACGGTGGCATGCGAAGATCATCTTGTGGATTCGGACACGGTTTGAGTGTTTGATAATTGCCTACGGTGACTGCGCGCCGGACTCATCATCATTGAAGCCTGGTTCAGGGGCTACTGAGGGAGTCCTGGATTAGGGGGTATCCGAACAGCCGGACTGTGTACAACGTCCGGACTATTGAAGCGTGAAGATACAAGACTCAAGACTTCGGCCCGTGTCCGGATGGGACTTTCCTTGGCGTGGAAGGCAAGCTTGGCGATCCGGATATTATATTTCCTTCCTTGTAACCGACTCCATGTAAACCCTAGCCCTCTCCGGTGCCTATATAAACCGGAGAGGATGGTCCTTAGAAGGCCGATCACAATTACAATCATACCATCATAGGCTAGCTCTTAGGGTTTAGCCTCTATGATCTCGTGGTAGATCTACTCTTGTACTACCCATATCATCAATATTAATCAAGCAGGAAGTAGGGTTTTACCTCCATCGAGAGGGCCCGAACCTGGGTAAACATCTGTGTCCCTTGCTTCCTGTTACCATCAGCCTTGACGCACAGATCGGGACCCCCTACCCGAGATCCGCCGGTTTTGACACTGACAGAGAGGACAACACTGGTTCGGATGGCGTTGGACAAATGACTTGAGATGCGAATTTACGAGCCTCACGGTAAGCTTCCTTGACGACTCGCACCGCATCGTTGTCCAGAGTTTGAAACTCGGCAAGTATCTGGGCAATCAGCATCCCCTGGGCAGTGACATGTTGCACCAGGCGAGCGATTGCCGGGTCATCTCCTTGGCTAGCGGTAGAAGGCTGCATTCCTACTTCTGTCACAATGGGGTAGAAGCAGAAATCCCGCCTCACTGCCATATGCGGGTATCTGGTTCAGAGGTGAAGCATAGCCTCCACAGCAGTGGCCTGAATGGCTAAATCAGAGGTAGGCATAGCTCTACCCTGAAAAACCAACGACTGACCATCCGCTGCTAAGATGATGCACACTCTTGCATCAAAGCGATGAAGGTGAGGGACGGGTGACGATTGGAACACCAGGTAATCGGGGCTAGCCTTACAGCCAAAGGCTTTGGTGAGCATCTCAGCGAGAAGGGGTGGAAAGCCGGGGTGGTTGACGGCACCGGTGCGGCTGTGAAACTTGGGAGCTTTGAAGGTGCCAGTCATGGCTGGAGTGCTACTAGCTAGGCTTCTCTGCAGGGACATGGCTGACTGAGGGGTGAACGATATGGCGAGCGGAAAGGGGGCTTTTATAGGCAGCTACGCGGGACAGGCCCGCATGGTGTGGCCCCTTTCCCTTAATGGCGAAGGGAAAATGGTGCAGCCGATCAGAAAGGATAGGGTTGCTACTTGCTCCACGGATAACTAGGCGGGGACAGCGGGGTGAGGACGTGTCGGTCCCGACTGCGCCGCCTATTGATTAACAGTGGCCATGCCGGATGCCAGGGATGGGTCAAATCCCTTAGGGTTATTACGGGTTGATGGTGGCGGTAATCTAATGCTAGGATAATCTATGCCAGCCTGGCTGCTCTGATACCAAGCCCTGTGGCACCCCGATCCGCATGGAGCAAGGGGCCTTCGCACGTCAGCCCAGGATAACACCTGGCGCACGACAGGTCCATGATACAGCCTTCCAGGTACAAGAATATTCATCAAATACATGTGTATATGATTACATCAGTGATGAATATAATCTTCTGGCATAGCCCTAAGGCTATTTACATGGCAGCGGAAGTCTATTTAAATGGCGGCGGAAGTCTTGGCAGCATATCACTCTGACTGGGCTCCACAACTCACAGGACTGGCAAGATTACGGCCTAGCACGACGGAACAAATGAATGACCTACAAAACTGGCATGACACGCCAGGTCAGTACATTGAATGTACTTGCAAGACAACCAAATACATAGCATCCAAACAAGCAGAAGACAAAGCAGGAACCAAGCAAATGCAACCACCTAACTCATATCAGAAACTAAGCATGGCATAATATCAACCGAAGACATAATTCAAACTAACATCATGGCATCCACTAGCATGGCAACAACATGGTATATCAATTTTACTTCTAACATGGCAATAGCAAAGCATAGCATATCATCTCAATCATATTCATCAAAGCATGGCATGGCATAAATAAACTACCAATCATATCAAATGCAGACATAGCATGTTAACTGTATGCAACCACCTCCTGCTCTATCATGGTTCTTTAGATGCAAACATATTACTCATGCAATGCCACCAAACTTTTGCACTGAGTCCCTCGGACTCTCTTACCAACGGTGATCACCTCATTTCCTGATCACCAACAGAGACAAACTTGTGATCCTTGCGGCGATCACAACCCGACCAACAACTGGCCCGTGATACTTACGGCGATCACAACCCGGCCACATCTGGCCTGTGATCCTTACGGCGATCACAACCCGACCACATCTGGCCCATGATCCTTAAGGCGATCACAACCACATTAATCAGCTTAATTATTTCAGGTTTATCCTCCATTTCGACCAAGACCCGATAGTGTACCCTACTACGAACTTATGCCATGACCGAGGACGCGGCTATCGATAGTTCAAATACACTCTGCAGAGGTAGCGCACTGTACCCACACTACGGAACCCATGGCCTCGCACTCCCATTCGGGTGGACCAACGGCGTTCCGATAAAACCGATCTACTGCCATGACACTCTCACGGCCACTCCGACTCAGTCCCCATCGGGCTAGTCCTGGGTGGCCCCGTGTCTACCTCCAGACACAACGACCACCGTCGTGGCCCGATCCACTCTGGGATCTTCGTGCAAAATCAAATCAAAACCGGGCACACAAGGCTTATGTCCGCCTACCTGATCAGGGTAGCGCACGCCCATAACCTTCCCTCATTAGAGGCACCGGCGAGAGGCACGACAATAGACCGCATTAGGGCCGTCCCATATCGGCAAATGTGGTTGCACTGGAAAAGTTTGATTTGGCGGCACTATGACTCGATCCCATCGATGACGGAGGGGTTTTGTTATTAAGTCATATTATTATCTTCTCCATCATCAATCATCATCCCAGCATTTTAACATGAATGCAACAATGAGCATTCATCATACAAATGCTTTAACAAAACATCGGGCTTCTCAAGTGAACACTTACAGCATAAAGAACATGACAATACCAAATACTAACATATCTAGGGTGCATTACCATCATCATAGCACTTTATAACGATGACTTGAAAATAAATTAGAGTAGTGACATGGCATCATTAATAACAACATTCTAATTATCATGGCAAAATATATCATGAACACACAAGCATGCATGATCAGCATAATAAAATAACTACACACGAAAACGATAAGAAACAACTGCAACTACACACACACAAGGTGCAAGCAAAGTCAACATGCAAGTTCGGGGCTCATGATAAGAGGTTGGCTTGCTTGGGGGTCTATAAATACTCCGGGAAGAAGTGAGAAACGACCGCAGAAAAATTTGCCGGAAACGGTTCTCTCTCGGAGGGGGCTGTTTACGGACAAGGGAAAATTGGTCATTTTCACAGTGTCAACCCATAGTGAAAATGATCTCATCAAAACGGGCTCGACGAGACGAAGACGTGGCCGTTGGATTTACCTCAATCGGAGTTACGGTTGAAAATATACGGGCGTTTAAAACTCAGGGATTAATCTATAAAAATAATTGGGCACAGATAAAGGGAGTGGAGTAAACCAAGCTCCACAAGGTTTCTGTTGCAATCTTGGCAACATGCTGGAGATAAAACCAGAGAGGGTAAAAGGTATAATTGATGTCTAGGAGGATTAGGGCATCAAGGACTACGGTCATGGAAGTTTTGAGGGCATTAGGACAATTATTTAGCATAGTTGCTTAACAACTGCTAAAATTTCTCCAGAAATCAAATGATGATGAAGCACTCACTAGGAAGGTTGGATTGAGCTATAACTTGGCAAATCCTAATGATTTGGTCATAAGTAGATGCTGTAAAAAGATAACACCAAATGTACTTACCAAATTGGTACTTTCTTCACAAACATCACTTTGGACCAGAAACTTGGGAAAATTCCAGGGAAAATATTGGCTAAATAAAATTAGCCGAACTCTTGGGTAGGAGGGTTATATGGATAGGAGAAGGCTTGGAATTATTTTCAGCCATAATGGAGCAAGATAAAATATACTTGCTTCACAAACTGAAAATTTGTATAGAGAACAAGAATTGCTCCTGTGATCACATAACTCAATGAAATGAGCTGAATTTGGGTGAAGGATAACTATTTGGGATACTTAAGAGGATGGCATAAGGTTCATCCCATTTGGAAACTCTATTGAGTTACTTCCTTCACAAAGTGACAATCTGGCCAGAAACTTTGAAAACTTGCACAGGGAGCTAGGATGATTGGATTGAGCTCATCTTTGGTATCCATGGGTAATTTATCAATATTAATCGCCCTGCCAATTTGCAGCTCAAAGGGAATTGGTAATAAAGCACTTCCTTTGCAAAATTTCAGAGAAGGCAGAAACTTGCATTGGATCATGTGCCCAAATTTTGATCTGAGGAGCATGAGATAAAGATGGAACTAGTGATTATATAGCAAGGAAAATCTCCACAATTTATGTGAGAATTTTTCCAGCTATAAAAATAGTAGTTCCTTTAGAAAATGGCAGAAATGCAATACTGGTATTAAATAGGAAAATGCAATTTTCCTTATTTAATTACGGCCAATATGATTTCCAGAGCTTGGATTAGGCATAATTATCAACTCCACAAATTGACATGAATTTAGGAGATGTCTAGCTATGCCTTTTGATTTTATTCCTCAAAAAGGCAAGAAAAGGAATAAATCACAATTCAAAAATATTGCGTGGGACTTGGCAATATTTCTGCATATACAAGGTTGAAAAGGATAGGAGGGTCTCTAGGAACAGATGGGATTATCAACGGATCAAGGAAAATGATAGCCCCTTTGAAATCACAAAGGGTATATTCAAATCCCAAAAATTTGGAATTAGGGTTTGAGATGATTCAACTGAGGGCTTACCCACTGAAAAAGACATGAGCAAGTTTTGAAAGGTTGGAAATGACAAGAATTCTCAGAGTCATCCAACAAACTCAGGAGAAAGATTTTGAAAATGAGTGCCAGGAAGAAATAACAGCACAAAAATTGATAACCCAATTTTGGGGTTGTTACATAGATGTACATCCTGAAAATTGGCCCATCCATTAAATGGGCCGTTAACAGGCCGAAATCTCATTGGGCCGATATTGAGCCCAAATATGTAGCGGGCTGTTAACGGGCTCGAACTGACGATGGGATGCAATGGTGTCAAATCTTTAACGGGCCGTTGACGGGCTGAATTGGCACATCTCGTATGGGCCGTGGGCTTTAATGGACCTGACACAAGTAGGCCTTATATGGGCCAGCCTGCTAATTTTTACTGGGTCCGCCTTTTTCACCGGAATGGGCCACTGTTGGGCCGTGCCACATGTCGACCTATCATAGGCGCCTCCTGTCCAATGAGTGGATGACATCTGTCCCAACGGTGAGGCAACACGTGTTTCCTGCGGCCAATGATGATTTTACACGTGAAAAATCCCCATTGGTCCGGGCTGTTAACGGGTTATCGGATCCAAAACCGGACCCGATAGCTTAACAGCATTCCGTTACAGTGGATGCCACGTGTCGGTCACCCTTGACGAAAGCACTTCTACGACGTGTGATCTATTGTCATGGAAGTGGACACTTCCGTGATGATCATTTTAGTAATGTCATGGAACACTTCTACGACAGCACAGGTATGACTATCTTGATTCTGTCATAAAATTGTCATGGATGTACATGCATGACAAAAAACGCGACCTACTGTGACAAACACGTATCATCACGGAAGTGTATTTTTTATAGTGTCGATCGGCTTCAGTTAGCAGCAGTAGTGAAGGAATCGCTCGATCGGGTTCAGTTAACAGCCATCGATCGATCGCTCGGGTTCGACAACGCGAGCTGCGGTCTGTCGCCGGGTTCGATTAGAGCCCAACGCCTTGCACCCATGCGCGTGCGTGTACGACAGAAACGCGCATCGCTCGGCCCCGACCACCCACCGTAACCGTGAACACGCTGATATTTTCCTCGCCCTCGCTTCTACCACGGTTTTTTCCATCATGGATGGCCCAAAGAATGTCATGCAGCTGCGTCTCCGGCCTGCCCAGGACGAAAAGCCCATTTTCTGTCATGATTTTTTGTCATAGAAGTAGGACCCCACCACTCTATGATGATACCGTGTTTTGTCACAATTATCGTCATAGAAGTGTCATAAGTATGACATAAAAAAATTTCGTTCGGCCCAAAATGTCACGGATGTGTCTTTTTTTGTAGTGGCAATAAGAATAATCCTCAGATCACGGATCCAATCCGCATCATTGCTACTAACATCTTTCAATTTATTTTTCTCTAGGAACATATCAAAAATAAACGGGGAAGCTATGCGCGAGCTATTGGTCTACAACATAGATATGCAAATACTATCAGGACAAAGTTCATGATAAATTTAAGTTCAATTAATCATATTACTTAAGAACTCCCACTTAGATAGACATCCCTCTAGTCATCTAAATGATCACGTAATCCAAATCAACTAAACAATGTCTAATCATCACGTGAGATGAAGTAGTTTTCAATGGTGAACATCACTATGTTGATCATATCTACTATATGACTCACGCTCGACCTTTTGGTCTCCAGTACGCATATGCTAGGCTCGTCAAGTTTAACCCGAGTATTCTGCGTGTGCAAAACTGGCTTGCACCCGTTGTATGTGAACGTAGAGCTTATCACACCCGATCATCACGTGGTCTCTCGGCACGAAGAACTATCGCAACGGTGCATACTCAGGGAGAACACTTATACCTTGAAATTTTAGTAAGGGATCATCTTATAAAGCTACCGCCAAACTAAGCAAAAAAAGATGTATAAAAGATAAACATCACATGCAATCAAAATATGTGACATGATATGGCCATCATCATCTTGTGCCTTTGATATCGATCTGCAAAGTACCGTTATGAACTCCATTGTCACCGGCATGACACCATAAGGCTCCTGCCAGTTGCTGATAACTTTAACACATGATCATCTCATACAACAATTTATATCTCATCACGTCTTGACCATATCACATCACAACATGCCCTACAAAAACAAGTTAGACATCCTCTACTTTGTTGTTGCAAGTTTTACGTGGCTGCTACGGGCTAAGCAAGAACTGTCTTACCTACGCATCAAAACCACAATAATTTTTCGTCAAGTATGTGTTGTTTTAACCTTCAACAAGGACCGGGCGTAGCCACACTCGATTCAACTAAAGTTGGAAACCGACACCGCCAGCCATTGCATGCGAAGCACGTCGGTAGAACCAGTCTCGCGTAAACATACGCGTAATGTCGGTTCGGGCCGCTTTATCCAACAATACCGCCGAATCAAAGTATGACATGCTGGTAAGCAGTATGACTATTATCGCCCACAACTCATTTGTGTTCTACTCGTGCATATAACATCTACGCATAAACCGGCTCGATACCCTTTGTTGAGGAGCGTAGTAATTTTAAAAATTCCTACGCACACGCAAGATCATGGTGATGCATAGCGACGAGAGGAGAGTGTTGTCCACGTGCCCTCGTGAGACCGAAAGCGAAGCGTTATGACAACGCGGTTGGTAGTAAATGCGTATTCACGATCCGACCGATCCAAGTACCGAACGTACGGCACATCCGAGTTCAGCACACGTTCAGCTCGATGACGTCCCTCGAACTCACGATCCAGCAGAGCTTTGAGGGAGAGTTCCGTCAGCACGACGGCGTGATGACGGTGATGATGATGCTACCGACGCAGGGCTTCGCCTAAGCACTGCTACGATATGACCGAGGTGGATTATGGTGGAGGGGGGTGTCACACCCTGATTTTCATGGCACAACACTTAAGATGATAAATCATGACAAATTGTGGTTTGGCAAAAACTTTTTGTGTGTATTGGTCTTTGCTTGACTTGATTTTGTCTACTGTTTGCTAGTGCTCCAAAAATCAAATAAATCCTCCAACTCTTATACTCCTTCTCCTTGATCCAAAACTTATGCCCAATGATCATGCCATGTGTGTAGGTCATAAAAATAATTTCTTGTAAAAACATTTTGGCCAAAAGTATTTTCTAAATTTAGTTTTCAAAAACCCTGAATTGAGGTTTGCCTTTGCAAGTACTTAATTAAGGGCAGTAAAAATCTTTCCAAAATATATTTGACTCCTATTAGATATAGAATACCCAGAAACCATAAAATATGATTTTAAAAGTTATTTTACTATTTTATTTAAAAGCTTTTCTTAAGGCCAAAATGGTCTTTAATAGGTTAAAATTATTTTATGCTTTTAAAATATTTGTGAAAATTTAGAGAAACTCAGTGGACATATATTTCCCATATATAGGAGTTTCAACACATGGTCATGTTCAAAATATTGGTAAAATCCCTCAAATACCCTTTCTGGATATTTCAAGATTTTGAAATATTTACAAAGGAAATATTCTCCAAAAGTTCCAAGAAAATTCTAGCATGTCACATATGACATGTTTGATGATCTGGACAAGTATCATATCATGGAGAATAGTATAACCCCATGAAATCCCCTCAAAACCATTTCTGTCCATTTTGAAGTTTGAGCAACTTTACATTGCCAAACATGTCCAAATTCTCTCAAACCTTGTGTACATGCTCAACTGGTCTAATAATTCATCTAGACCAAATGGCACAAGTTGGAGAACAAGTTAACTTGGTCAAAGAGCCCCAAAACCCTCTCTGACCAGAACCAAATTTGAACAATTCTACATTACCAACTTTCTCTCCTTGATTCCAACTTTTGTGAGCAGGATCACATGACCAAATGAGGCCACCACACCTAGTGGTGCATCAAGGATAAGTGATTTGATCAACTAGATCTACACAAGTCCATTTCTGCAAATTTCTAGGCTTTACAAAAGTTGCATTGGCAACTTTGCCCAAATGAGCTCAAAATGGGAGGGAGGCCCTAATTGCATGTTCCATTTCACCCTGTGGAGTCTCATGACAAATGGAGATCATCTACTTGCCCAAACCTACATCAAACACCTTCAGGCAGAATTTCAAAATGCAAATTCCAGCCTCTTCCACTAATCTCCTTGAGCCCTACTTTTTACCACAACCCATCCTAGTTCCCCTCTAGCACCTAGATGCTTTTCTGCTCGAGGAAGCAATGATGAAGGAGGGGATAACCCCATTTTTCTTCTCTGGACAGCCACTTTTCCCTCCCTTTCTCACCTCTCTCTCACTCCTGGCAAGACCCAGGGCATCCAATGCCTTTTCCCACATTGTTTACTCCTGTGCAGCCACTAGACACAAGTGGGCGTGAGGCCTTGAGGAAAAGCCGCGGGTGCGGCCATTTCTGCGCTCTGGAGCACGTCGGCGTGCTCCCGGCCGTTCAGCCTGCGTCCCCGACCACCTCGAGCCTCCCCTCGCGCCCGGTCGAGGTGTCTCGGCGTCCGCAACACGCCACCATCCTGGCCCCTCCTCTTTCCCTCTCTCTCACCCCCTGGCGCGTGCCCAGAGCCGCCCGGCTCGGCCAATGCCCGGCCTCGCCGCTGGGCACTGGGGCCTCGCCCGCTCCTCTCTCCTCTCCTCTCGCCCTAGACCAACCCCACGAACACCCAGACACACCCACGCGCGCCCGTGGCCTCCAAAGAACGGCTAGGAGCTCGTCGGCGCATGAGCCACAGTGCACCTCGCCCCTTCTATTTAAGGCCACCCCGAGCCCCTCTCGACTCCTTTGCCTCTCTCTCCCTCCCGAGACCCCTGGACCAACTCACTCCTCTCCCGCGCCTCCATAGCCCTCCATGGCGGGAGAGCCGCCGCCGGCCTCCACCTAAATTCATCCCTAGCCCGAGCTCTTCTCCTCTCCTCTCTCCACCAAAGAGGCTCCCGGAGCAAGGCGGAGCTCCCACGCTCTTTCCCTCCTCCGAGGGCGCTTGCGTAGCACCGCACCCAATCTCGCCCGCGCCACCGTCCGCGGCATCAAGCCGCCGTCGCCTCGATCATCCCGGCAGCCGTGGCATACACCAATGGATCTGGCGCTCGGACGCCGAGCTCATCCATAGCGAGCATCGCGGAGGTGCTCCATAGCGCCGGCGATCGTCGTCAGGGCTCCCTGCTCCCTCGGCCGAGGCGGCCTGGGAGGAAGGCGAAGCGATGGCTGCGAGCGGGCCCGCTCGTCGATGGCCCAGCCACCGGCCACGCCGGCAAGTGGAGGCGGTCGGGCGAATCACGCCTCGGCGTCGCTTTGTCGTCCGCGTGGCCGAGCATTGGGCGCCCATGGTCTATCTGTCGCCGTCTTGCAGAGATAAGGTTAAAGCCTTATTTCCTTTTTCTTTTCCAGTCAACTTGTAAAATCCATAATCAATTCGAATGGACTCCAAATTTGATGATTCAAATTTCTAGTGACTCTATAAATCATGATCTACGGTGGTGCAACATGCACATTTTCCGAGACCTTTTCTTCACAAATATTTACCAAATCCTATTTTTCCTATTTCTGTGATGAACTTTAGAAAATCACAGAAAGCTCAAACTTGATCCAAATTCCATTATTCAAATTCCTAGATGCTTCTAAGTTCATAACTTAATTTATGAACATTTTTCTTAATACTTTCTGTACCCCACAAATTAATGAGCCATTTCTTCATGTTTGTCAACTTTGCAAATCCATAGAATCTTCATTTGAACTCCAAATCTAGTGAAACCAACTCCTAGATGCTTCTAAAATCATGGTTTGTTAAATGGGTACCTTTGCTCATTTTCCAAAAATATATTTCTGTACACTCCTGGCAAATCCATAAACCCCTTGATTCCATCATATCAAAATGTTTAGAGATATCCACTTATCCAATTCCAATGAAACCACTCTAGTTATTTTTCATATAACCAAGGATGTCCTAGAAAAGTCAAATTAATATTTTTGGAGCACTTTTATTTTCTGCCTTCTTGTGTTGCTTATTATGCTTGCTTTCGACGATAGTTGACGAAGTGGACGGAATGCTCGGAGTTGGACCAGGGATATTTGAGGATCTCGAAGACTTTCTTACAACAGGCAAGCAGCCCTTTGACCATGTCCATGAAACCCTTTTTATGCATGTCATATATCACTTATTATTGTTGCATCGGGATCATGATGAGATGGTAAACCATGTTGGTTGGTTGCCTCTGTTACTTCCTCGTTGATACTTGCATTGTGCATGACCCTACCTTCCTATGAGGGTTATGCCGGTGGGAGTAGATAGGATGATAAAGTAGATGCTACGCAACTGGGACGGTGTATGCATGGTGATGGAGACAAAAACATTTCAAAAGACTTTTCGAAAACCCCCATCGGGTGCCACTTATGACCGGGGGAGATGATGAGTTGGGTAGCCACTTGATGACGAAGTGGTGTACCAAGGCAAGGGTGTGTTGTCTTCAAAACGGATTGGTTTAAGTTGCGACCGTTATTCCAACCTTACATGCGCAACCACTCTACCCTTATATGGGAAAGGGCATTATTGATTACCTAGACCGATACTAGCTTGGAGCCCGCATTACTAGTGACGGGGGAGTTGTTGGTGCGCTCTCTCGGGACGGGGTTGTGCCAGGTAGGGCGGCCATGACTGTTTTCACAGGGCACCGGACACACCGTTGGTACCCCGTGCCAGTGGTATGTGATAATATGGGAGCAAGGCTCCACGAAAATGTTATGTGGAATGTGGGCACGGGGGTTACTGCCAAACGAGTGGACTCCATGTTAGTGTCGTCTAGGGAAAGATAGTGATCGGGTGCTTACCCCGGGTACTTGAGGTACCGCGGGTCGTGGATGACACGGAAGTTCCCCGGATCTGGTGGGTAAAGTGTGCAACCTCTGCAGAGTGTAAAACTATTCGAATAGCCATGTCCACGGTCAAGGACAGTTGGGTAACCGCTCTTGGGCTACGTCCAAAGGTTTACAAACCAGTGTGTGTGTTTGGATAAGTGGGAAGTTCTACATGGGTCAAGTCCAAGGACTTGACATGATTGAGTTGGGTTGGTGCCCACTCTATTTATGTTGATATCTGTAACCTATCCTCACGGATACTTGAATTCGCCTGATGCATGTCTTACAAGTTGTTGAACATGTCATTGCACTCAAAACTAGCTTTCTGCAAAAATTTACCTATATCATGCATTGTTGTATCTCGAACCAAAACATGGGTTGCTTGCGAGTACATTCAAAGTACTCATTGGCTTGCCACTGGTTATTTAATTGACCAGGCATGGAAGAACAGGACATGATGAAGAATACTTGGTGGCGAACATGCGAGCTAGGGCGCTTCCCGGTCGAGAATGCTGTAGGGTTAAAGCGATGACATGGGTCCAAGTTATCGGCGAAGATTTCCGCTGCGATGTTATACTCAAGACTCGACCATAATGGTCCTACTTGTGTAATACGGTATGTATGGATGTAAGTCTCTTGTTATTCAGCTTCTGTGTGTTCAGTGAGCATTGATCTCTGGGATCACTGTACACGTGCATTCGGTGATCACGACTTATGAGTCGGGGTCCCCACAGGGGGGGGGCGCACACGGCTAAAAGATCAACTGATACTTGTGTATCTATGGGGTGCCCCCTCCCCCGTATATAAAGGAGTGGAGGAGGGGAGGGGCCGGCCCTCTCTATGGCGCGCCCTAGGGGAGTCCTACTCCCACCGGGAGTAGGATTCCCCCCCCCCTTCCCTAGTTAGAGTAGGAGAGGAAGGGAAGGAGGAGTAGGAGAGAAGGAAAGGGGGGGCGCCACCCCTCAAACCTATTCCAATTCGGCCTCCTGCCCTGTGACGCCCGGGTAATTAAGCTACAGTAATCCCTGCTAATGATGCCACGTCACCTCGGTTACTGTGATTAAACTCACGTTGATTCGAACCCGGTTCAAATTCAAATTGAAAACATAGGCAAAAAATAAAAGTTTTCAAAAATTAAAACTAAAATGTTCGGGGGTTGTCAAATATTACAAAGTTAATTAAGGTGGGGTGCACACATTTTTCTAAAGTATTTGGATATTTTAAATAAACTAAAACAGAAAAAAAAGAAATAAGAAAAGAAAAATAAAACAAAAAGGAGAGAGGAAGGAAACCCCCGTGTTGGGCCAAGCCCACTGCCGAGCAGCCAGCCCCGCCCGCCCACCCCTCACTCCCTTATCCCCCCTCCCGTTCGGCAACCCTAGCCGTCTCATTCCCCGATCCCTTCTCCTCCCCAGCGCCGATCTGGATCGGGGCCGACCGATCCGTCGCCCCCACGCCGCGACTCGCCGCCTGACCTCACCCCTCCTCCTCCCGACCGGCGGCGCAGAGGCGCCCGCGTCGCCTCGGGGCCGCCCGACGACCACCTCGCGGATCCGATCGCCGAGTGCCTCCCCCCTCCTCCTCGCCGGTCGCCCCGACCGCCCCATTCCTTCTAAAGACCCCCGTCCCTCCCCGTGAGCTCTCCTCCCCATCGGTCCCTCTCTCCCCTCGTCTCCCTCCCGAACATCGCCGCCTCCCGTCGCCCGGCTCGGCCGCGCCCATGAACCTCCCTCCCTCGTCGGACGAGCCTTCCCGCCACCGAGCACGGGCGTGCTCACGGCCTCCTCTCTCTTCTCCTCGGCGCCGCTCAGGAGGCCCGTGCGAACCACGGCCCGGCGAGCACGCCCGCGCCGAGGGCCGCCGTCGCCGCCACGCCGGAGCACACCGCCGCACCCGCGCCTCCCTCTCGCCCGTCTGGCCACCCCGGCCCAGAAGCAGCTCCCGACGAGGCCGAACCACCCGTCGCCTCCGCCGCTGGCGCCGTTCCGCCGAGTCCGGCCAGACCCATCGCCCTGTAGACGCGGCCTCCTCCCGCTTTCAACGCAACCACAGCGCCTTTGGCCACGGACGGGATTCCGGCGAGGTCCGGCGCCCCCTCCGCCGCGTTTTGGCTCGCCGGAGCCAACTCCGGCACCGCAGCCGACGTGGCCGACCCGGGGCCACCGCCTGGGCCACTGACTGGTGGGCCCAGGCCCCCCCGCCGACCTGTTGACTCGGTCAGCTGGGCTGACCGCACCACCCCTGCCTATGACATGGGGCCCCCCTTTGAGCGTTTTTAAAAGCAAAAGGAAAATGGAATTAAATAAATATGATTAATAAAAATAGAAATGAATAAAATTAATTAATTAATTAATTAATTAAGTAAATAATTAATTTAATTAATCCTGATTAATTAACCTAATGACTAATTAACCTAATTAACCACTGTTAATTAACTAACGAATGAGTATGACAGGACCCACATGTCGGGGTTGACCTAGTCAACCCTGTTGATCTTGACGTCGGCATGGCGTCATGCTGACATCATAAATACATTTTTCGAATTAATTAATTAATTAATTAAATTCGAAATTAATAAAATCTTTAAAAATCATATCTTTTAATTCGTAACTTTCGGATTAAAATATTTTCAACATGAAAGTTGCTCGAGCAGCGAGGCGAATCCGGATCACGATCCGTTTGTCCGCCACACACCCCTAACCTATCAGACCTGCAACTTTTCCCCCGGCTCCTCCTCGAAAAAGCGAAACACCGGAATACTTTCCGGATGTTTCCATAACCAGTACCACCTCATACCACGTTAGGGCACGCCTAGCATCGCTACTTGACATGTCATGCATCGATATGCATCTGTTTACTTGATATTCATTGTTTCTTCCCCTCTTCTCTCACCTTAGACTACGAGACCGCCAGCTGCTGCTTTGGCGATTCGACTACGGTGTTGACGACCCTCTCTCCTGCCAGAGCAACCAGAAAGCCCCCCCTTGATCACGGATATCGCCTACTCTTCTCTATCTTGCTTGCATTAGAGTAGTGTAGCATATTCTTGCTTTGAGATACTCCTATCTTTGTTGCATAGCGACCTTGTAACTCATTGTTGTTACTTTACGCAATCCTAAATGTTTAGTATAGGATGCTAGTACTTTCATCTGTGGCCCTACATTCTTATGCATGCGTCTGTGCTATACTATCGGGCCGTGATCACTCGGGAGGTGATCACGGTATATCTATATACTTATACATGATACATGTGGAGTCTAAAGTCGGGTCGGTGATGGAGCACCATGAGTGGATCTTTGAGGCGGAGCGGCGGGGCAGGTTGAGACCGCCTAGGAGAGAGGTGGGCCTGGCCTGTTCGGCGTTCATGTTACTTAACACGCTTAACGAGGTCTTGGTATTTGATCTGAGTTGGCTCTGAGCTTATCGCACTAACCATCTACGGGAGTAGTTATGGGTATCCGGCGTCGTGGTATCACCAAGCACTTGAGACGTCGGTGACAGGCGCGCGGCGCGGATTGGACTGGACGCCACTAGGCTAGGTGCGCTTCGGTCAGCGTCGCATAGCGTCTTGAGTGTGCTTTCGAGGCGATGGGCCCGGACCCTGGCGCTTAGGTTTGAACCGGCGTGTTGGCCTCTCTGTTGTGCCTAGGTGGGGCTGCGGCGTGTTGATCTTCCGCGGCGGGCATGACCGAGAAAGTGTGTCCTACCAAATGGGATCAAGCGTCTTTGGGTAAGATGGTGCACCCTGCAGGAAGTTAATCTATTGAATAGCCATGATCTTGATAGCAGGGCGACTTGGAGTTGTACCTTGAGCTTATGACAACTAGAACCGAATACTTGATAAAACACACCCTTCCAAGTGCCAGATACAACCGGTGTTCGCTCTCTCTCAGGGATATGAGGAGGGGATCGCCGGGTAGGATTATTGCTATGTGATGTTACTTGGAGGACTTGATTGCCCTCTTCTACTGTTGCAAGGCAGGTGTCGAGCGTAGTCTTCGTTAAGACTAGCTATCCCCTCTTATTCGGCTTTCTGCAGATTCACCCATCGATATGGCCCCTTACACATATACCCATGCATATGTAGTGTAGCTCCTTGCTTGCAGTACTTTGGATGAGTACTCACGGTTGCCTTGTTCCCCTTTTCCCTACCTCTACTCGATTGCTGCAACAGGCACGATGGAGCCCGGGGCGACGCCACCGTCGATGGCGACTACTACTCGGAGGTGCCTACTACTACGTGCAGCCGGCCGGCGGCGACCGGGAGTAGCTAGGAGGATCGAGCGGGAGGCTGCTCCTCTTCGTCTGTATCCCGATTTGTGCTAGCCTTCTTAAGGCAAACTTGTTTAACTTATGTCGTACTCAGATATTGTTGCTTCCCTGACTTCGTCTATGATCGAGCACTTGTATTCGAGCCCTCGAGGCCCTGGCTTGTATTATGATGCTTGTATGACTTATTTTATTTGTAGAGTTGTGTTGTGATATCTTCCGTGAGTCCACGATCTTGATCGTACACATTTGCGTGCATGATTAGTGTACGATTAAATCGAGGCGTCACATGTAAAAGGCGCACCAGCCCCTTGTGGGCTGGTGTGCTTCCTTCTTATAGCCCATAAGGCCCATAACTTCTCCACAGGGGTTCGGTAACCTCCGGTACTCGAAAAATGCGAACCATTCGGAACCTTTCCGATGTCCGAATATAGCCTTCCAATATATCAATCTTTACGTCTTGACCATTTCGAGACTCCTCGTCATGTCCGTGATCTCATCCGGGACTCCGAACTACCTTCGGTACATCAAAACACATAAACTTATATTACCGATCGTCACAGAACATTAAGCGTGCGGACCCTACGGGTTCAAGAACTATGTAGACATGACCGAGACACGTCTCCGGTCAATAACCAATAGCGGAACCTGGATGCTCATATTGGCTCCTACATATTCTACGAAGATCTTTATCGGTCAAACCGCATAACAACATAGTTGTTCCCTTTGTCATCGGTATGTTACTTGCCCGAGATTCGATCGTCGGTATCTCAATACCTAGTTCAATCTCATTACCGGCAAGTCTCTTTACTCATTCCGTAATGCATCATCCCGCAACTAACTCATTAGTCACATTGCTTGCAAGGCTTATAATGATGTGCATTACCGAGAGGGCCCAGAGATACCTCTCCGACAATCGGAGTGACAAATCCTAATCTTGATCTATGCCAACTTAACAAGTATCATCGGAGACACATGTAGACCACATTTATAATCACCCAGTTACGTTGTAACGTTTGGTAGCACACAAAGTGTTCCTCCGGTATTCGGGAGTTGCATAATCTCATAGTCATATGAACATGTATAAGTCATGAAGAAAGCAATAGCAATATACTAAACGATCAAGTGCTAAGCTAATGGAATGGGCCAAGTCAATCACATCATTCTCTAATGATGTGATCCCGTTAATCAAATGACAACTCATGTCTATGGCTAGGAAACTTAACCATCTTTGATTCAACGAGCTAGTCAAGTAGAGACATACTAGTGACACTTTGTTTGTCTATGTATTCACACATGTACTGAGTTTCCGGTTAATACAATTCTAGCATGAATAATAAACATTTATTATGATATAAGTAAATATAAATAACAACTTTATTATTGCCTCTAGGGCGTATTTCCTTCAGCAACATTACTTCATAGAGCAAACATATGAACTAGACATGAATCATACATAGTGCTAGGCAGCGACATGGATTTGGGAACTAGCGATTTGGTGACGGGAGCAAGGCGAGAGCTAGTCAGATCGGGCGAGGGGGAGCTGGTTTGGTTCGACGGAATCGGTGTGTGCTTTTGATCTATGGCATATTTACAAAGACCTCCTTGTAACTCGTGCGTATTAAGAGCCACAAACATATTGGACAGTCAAAGCCACACTGTCCCAGTGGACCAAGCCCACATGTTGTTTATTTGCATGGTAATACGTGTCTTATTAATAAAATAAAAATTCAATTACAAGTCATGTAAATATCGACATTACAGGACTGGAAAGATAGGATAATTCTAAGCAAATACCAGCGCGCGTCCCTCTCCACTAAGAAAAAGGAGACATGTCACCTCTTCACCTGAGCTCATCGCAACTCCATCGCTGATCAGCAGCTTTACGGACCTCTAAAGTAGTTTGCCTGAAGCAAAATCATTGCCGTTGAAAGAATCAGACCGGGCAACGTGTCCCCGGACACGCCATCGAACTCCAGAAATGACACCCCGCAAGACTACGACGTCGGAGGAAGAAACCAGAACTGTCAGCCTCCAACCACAAAATCAGCACAAGATGTGTCATTTTCCAGCTGTCACTTGCGTAGACAATCGTATATGAGTGACCGTTCACTTCCGCGGCCGTATTTAGGGTATTTTGAAGGGCGGTGAACAAAGTGATGCCTAAAAAAAAGATTAGTGATGAATATTTCTCTAAAAAACAAGCCAGATTTGCCAAGCGCCCATTCTCCGCTCTCCACGTGACCCTTTCTCCCCTCCAACCTCCGCGTCGTCGCAAACCCAAATCCTCCTCCCACCCCAACCCCCTCATCAGATCACGCGAGCAGGCGGCGCCGGAACCGGATCGGGCGCGGCGGAGGAGGGGGGGCGGCCATGATGCACGGCGTGGGGCCGTCGGACGACGCGGCGGCGGCGGCGGCGCTGGAGCTGCAGGAGTCCGGGTGGGAGGAGCTGCGGCGGGAGGCGCGGAAGCTGGAGGGGGACCTGGACGTGAAGCTCTCCTCGTACGCGCGCCTCGCCGCGCGCTCCTCCTCCGCCTCGGCCTCGGCCTCGGCGGCCTCCCCCACCGCCGACCGCTCCTCCTGGAAGTCCACGGAGCTCGAGATCCAGGCGCTGCTCGACAAGCTGCAGGACGTGAACGACGCCATGAGCCGCTGCGCCGCCCCCGCCGCCCCCGCCACCGCCTCCGTCTCCCAGAAGCTCGCGCGCCACCGCGACATCCTGCACGAGTTCACGCAGGTCCCCCTCCTCCTCCCCCGCCGTCTCTCCTCTCTGCTCGCTGCTCGCCTCGCTGAAATGGTTGGTTGGTTGGCTGATCCGATCCGATCGATCGGAACAGGAGTTCAGGAGGACGCGGGGGAACCTGAGCTCCATGAGGGAGCACGCCGACCTGCTCAGCTCCGTGCGCGGCGACATCACCGAGTCCAAGGTTTCGTGTCGCCTCTCTCCGGCTCTCCACTTCGCATCAAAAGTGTTGTTGCAGTGCGTATGCCCCTGTTGTGTCGTCTCAGTCTGACCACCGGAAATTCTCTCTCTAGGCTACCGGCGGCATGTCGCCGAGGGTGCATTTGCTCCGGGAGAGGGCTTCCATTCATGGCAGCGTCAACCAGGTATGGTTCCAGTAGTTGAGTTAGACCAAGCGTATCTAAAATTCTGTTCAATTTCATGCTAGCTGCTTAGCGTCGCACACTCGCACTAGAATGATCCCCATTTATATTTGTGATGTTCATCATTAGTTCTTGTTCATTCTGCACTCTCTGATCTGATGCACAAAATCATTAATATGTGCGAGTGGTATCCAATGTGATGTGCAACTTGGGGCAGGGTGTTAGGAAGAACAGGGTGTTAGGAACACTTACAACCATGTTTTCTGTACTACTAACAGTGTGAACATTGAACGATGATTTGAGTGGAGAAGAGAGAAAACAAGTCTACTTTCGTGCAGCGAAACTTTGTCACTGTCAATATGTGTTTGTGTCTTTGTGATCAACTCTAGCTCATGAGGCACTACGTTCCTCCTTTTTTTTACCCAAATTCCAGATAGACGAGGTAATTGGGCAAGCTCAAAGCACAAGAGCAGCCCTATCCAATCAGAGGGCCTTGTTTGGAGATGTTCAGGGAAAAGTCAAGCAGTTGGGTGAAAAATTCCCTGTGGTCCGAGGCCTCCTTGGTAATCTGTCGATCCCCAATTCTTACATTGGACATTAGTCTTTCGGCGGACATCACGTACCCTCGATGTTATTTATCCAATGCCAACACTCTTAGCTATTGAACACGTACATGTTTGCAGGCGCCATCAAGAGGAAGAAATCAAAGGACACGATCATTCTTTCAGCAGTAATCGCGGCCTGCACCATCTTTTTGATCATCTACTGGCTCTCGAAATGATCGGTCCGTTGTTGGAAAAGTTCGCGACGGGGACTTGCTCTCTCACCACAGAATGACTGACAAGTGACAGCAGATGGCACGATAAAAGACTGGTGATTATATCATCCATTTCTTAGGGCTAGTACGAGGGAATGGGAGATCCCGTCGTGTTTAGCTCTCACCGTGCTGCCCTCGACATATCTTGTTTTTGGAGATCTCCCTTGTCATTTATACCTTAGATCAATTTTGTTTGGTGAATTGAGATGTTGCTTGTTCAAGTAAATACGATGACACACTTCTGACACTTCCATCTTACAATGGGAATTGAGCTGTTGCTTGTACAAATACTTTGTTCCATCTCATCAAGGCCCCGTCGTTGAGCTGTTGCTTGCACTATTGCTTGCAAATTCATTTCCATGTGCTAAAGATTAAAATGTCAATCTCAACATACACTCACTCTGTCACTCAGGTAGTACTAGTTGCCAAAGAGGTCATGTTGGGGGCATGCAAAAAAGTTTGGGGATCAACAAGTACCAGGATCCCATAAACAACCTTAATACACTTCTTACGATATGTAGTAGCTTGTAGTCAATCACCCGCGTTCCCTTTTTACTCTACAAAAAGAAAAGAAAAAACTATGTACACCAAAGTGACAAGTTTTCACCATTTTGGCGCCGAAGAAGAAACAGCTCGATCCCGTATGAAGAAGAAACACCGCTTAGTTAGCAGCCACATCCTATGATCTTATCCCACTTTACAGCCAGCCACCGAATTCTCATATTGTGCAGCCAAGGGAGCTGATCCTGGCCATCTCATCAAGGCCCCAACACGACGTTACATTGGGTGACAATGTCGTCGAAGGTACAAGGAGACCGATTTTCCTCGCTGCGGTAAATCAGACTCCATACAGGGGTAGAGCTACTCGGACAAAGGAGTAACAAAGCGCCCCTGTGAAGACATAGCTGTCGACCCGGTCAAGAATACCACCTGCATTGCAGCTTTGTGTTATGTTCGCCAAAAAGCAATGATGCGGTGAAGTATAAGATGTGAGACTCGGAATGTAAATAAATCACGCCCCCTTCACGTACAAGGAAAAAACCGATGGAAACAAGATGTCTAACTTTGGAAAGTATGGTAGTAACTGTTAGAAAAAAAAAAGGTCGATACCAAAGTACGAATGAAATAAATAAAATTGCATGGAGTAATGCTGCAGAAAAATTGACATGACAAAACATCAGATTATGAGCCCAACTCTAAGATGGTCTCACGTCTCGACACATGACTCCGAGCAGTAGATGAATACATAACAAGAACAGAGCTAACAATGTTTACCATGGCCAGGAATGAGCGACCCGGAGTCCTTCACACCAGCATCACGCTTAATAAGAGATTCAATGAGATCCCCGAATAATGAACCCAGAAAGATCAGGATCCCATAAGCAGTAGCACTGACATCAATCAATTAAATAATTAGGCAGGGAAGCAAAGTTCTATGCAAATATATGTCATTCAAAGATACAAGTGCAGAATCTATATGCGGATGTAAACTCAACAAAGAGATAAATGCTATCACATGTATGTCGGGTCATCTTTTTTAGGCTAATAGGGTATAACCATATAAAATCTTTGTTTATTTGAGTTTTGAAGGACGGTAGGAACAGCTTTGTTAAATATTTGAAGTAAGTTAATACTGTGCAGATAGAGTTACAAAAATATAAAGAAAAGAACACTGCCCCTACTCCTGGCAGATACAAAAACTGACTTTTTGAGAAACTCTAATTGTTGGAAATCCATATCAATATCAGTTTTTCCATCTAAACTTTATTGAGAGGCATATGTTCCTTTGAAACAAGATAACATGTAATGAGTCATGAGTTCCCATGGAGTTATTAGAAAAAATCCTGGCAGTTGTGTATTTCTTGTTGATATATTGAAAACTTATGTGTTATGTTGGTACAATTTTGTTCACCCTAAAATCTAAAATTTGATGGTTTATTGCATTCAAGTAACCAAATTTCAAGAACTCAGTAAAGAAAAATAATGTTTCGGAACTAGGACAATAACAATAGAAAGGTGTCAGAAGTTAGCAATACCTCCACAGCGATCTTGGCCAGCGAAAGAGAGTCGACGAAAGCACAGTGGTAAGCACACAGCCAGTCAGACCGGCTAAAGCACCTTCCAGGGTCTTCTTAGGGCTTATGTTAGTCAAAGGAGTACGGCCAAATGCCTGAAACGGAAAATGGATAACACGATGACATGATTTACTTCCTTTCAAATACACGACTGTCCAAATAAATCACTTGTCTGCAAAAATTCAGACAAGTTGAATGCTTTTTCATTCAACAAACATACATGGCAGGGCAATCGTATGCGTGTCTACAAATTTATAGTAGTTACTTTGGCAGGGAAAAACAATAAACTAGAAGTTCATCTGTGACCTGACACACTTTTTTTATCAGTGTGGTTGTGTCACATCAATGGCAATCTTAACAGGTTGCCCAACAGTAGTTACACCATAAGCTGGATAGCTCCTAACTTCTGACAGGCCTCTGTAGGAGTCTCTTGATGTACACTATATTGTTCAAAACGAGTAAAAAAAATTATAGTGACCCACAGAACTATAGGCAAGTTGTTTCCAGATAAATTAAAACAAACAAAAAAAGGCCGTGTTTTACAGTAACATGACAAAGTCAAATGGGGTCAATCAAAATAGAAGAGAATTAGGAAAGAGCATACCCTTCCACATAGGAAAGCTGATGTATCAGCAGCAATAATGCTAGTAATAGATATCAAGGTTGCTACAAGTCCAACTGTCCAGTGAGCTTGCCCACCAAGAAGTATTGGCCAGTTATGTGCTATGCCTGTCAAAGAACACTGGTTATAACTTTTAACATATAACAATAATATATTAACTCACCATGAACAGAAAAACATCATAATTACTTGCACTGGTAACTGGTAAGCACTTAAAAAATGCACTTTCTTATGAACCCTTAAATCAATTAAAACTATACATAAAATTAATCTCTTATAAACAAACTGTCTCTATCAATACTGCAAATCAAACACAAAGATGAATCGGTAGAGAAAGGTGACAAACAAAGAAGTAAGCAGAGAAGTACAAAGAGAGTTTGATCGACATACTTGTATTTAAGGCAGGAGCTGCTAGTCCGCAACGGAGCTTAACCCAGAAAGAAGGAAGATAGCCACAATAAAATAAACCAAAAACTGAACTAGTTAGCTGAGCGAAACGGGGGTTTCCTCTTTGCAACACCAAAGATATTGCAATAATAAATGCCGATAACGTCAGGGGAACATCCATGCGGCCATAGCACCTACGCAAATATACAGGAGAAACATCAGAACTCGAAGCTGTGGTCATATTAACAGGAACTGACAACCAAATGTAGCAATCCTTCCTTCTTAAGCAACCCCTCCCCACCCGCATTACATGCGCACACAAAGAAAAACATACAGCGTAAATTATGATCATCTAAAAAAATGTCACGAAGCTCTGATCTAGTAAAAAATGCTACGAAGTTCAGGAGCTGAAGCAATCAAGCAACATCTGTAAGCTGATACCTCGAAAGTATACAAAAATGCACTGATACTTAAAGTTCTTCCAACTCAAGAAATCGAGTGATAAGATGGGGAATTTAGTGATCAGATGGTAATCCGTGAGACCTGATTCGCATCTTGTCTAGTGACCCCATGATCAAAATGGTAAGTAACTGCATCAAGCTAAAGCTACAACTTACAGGTTGCAAAGTTTCAATGGCGACATTTGAGCTAATTCCTACTGTACCTTCTTGCCTCTCCCTCAAGGATTCCGAACAAAATTAAAGAGTGAGTGAGCCAAAGCAATCTTATGCTCGCCAGTTGACCACAACGACGTGAGCATAGCTAGCCCATTTATACCGAAAATTGTGACTAAATACCATATAAATTACAGTAGCCACAGCGAAGTTCTAGCTTATTCTCACACTAGAGCAGAACAGACAACAAATGCCGGGCTCCCTTACAGCGTAAGGATGGGCATGAGGGCGCAGATGGCGGAGCAGACGCGGGACACGTAGCGCGGTGGCGGGGTGCTGCCGCCGCTGGCGGTGCCACGGACGAGCCCGAAGTACTCGCGGGCACCGGCGAGGACGACGGCGGTCATGGCGGCGGTGAACACCCAGCCGCCGGCGACCACGACGCCGCCCGCGCCGACCCCGATGGCGATGCCCACGAGCACCCTCCGCTGCAGCTGCCGGGCCTTGTCGCTCTTCTCGGAGGCCTCCTCCGCGCGGCCCTCGCCGGCGGAGGCGGAGGCGAGGGCGAGGAGCGGGAAGCGGTGTCGGAGGCGGAGCGGCGGTGGGGTGGGGAGGAGGAGGCGGAGGCGGAGAGTGGGCTGGGGCTGGGGCCGTGCGGCGGAGTGGAGGACGAGAGGAGGGTGGAGGCGGGTGGCCGTCACCGTCACCGCCGCCGCCGCCGCCGCCGCAGCCATGGGAGATGGGTGGGGGTCAGGTCGGGCGGAGAGTTCGATGCGAGCAAGGAATTTTCGCTACCGTTGATTTATCGTGCATAGATCGTCCGTTTATGTCGTGCATGGAGCAGTTTCGTTTGGGGCATGGTGTACTACTAGTACAGGTACAAATTTTCGATGTCTACTACAGCTCTGGCCAAAAATCAACGAAACTGCTCCATGCACGACATAAACGGACGATCTATGCACGATAAATCAATCCAGCGGCCGGCGCCCTGTTCAGTTATATGTATGTACGGCCAGATTTTACCATCGTCTGTGCGTCGTTCATCATTTATCGTGTGCATAGTACGACTGTGCCCCAAAAGGAAAACAATACCATGTATCTATTGGTATCGAAGAAAATGTATCACATTACTCTAATCGAAATTTCAAAACTGCAAGTTTAAAAGGTGGATTACAACCTATAAAAGCAGAAATAATGGTATAACAAAAATACAGAATATGATGCTCACCTGGCATCGGCCCGAAAATGCATGCTTGAGGAAGAACTGCGAGACGGTAGAAGGACGGAAAGAAAGAAAAAAAGGAGGGAAGGACCACTGAACATCGACAATGTTGACACTTGACACTCTCGAGGGTTTATCAATGATGAACAACGTAAACATTCTTAAGAGTAATTTTTTAATAAAAATGTTGATGCCTCTCCTCACTGCTGGTGGTGGTTGGATGATTTGAAGAAATAAGATTTGGTTGGGCAATTGTCAACGTGTGGTGTCTACATAGTTGACAATGAAAAGGACGAAACACAGCAGGAGAAGAAATAACAGAGTAGGTGAATTGCAGGCAAAAAAATGCATGAAAAGCTCGAAGAGCCGGGTCATCTCACATTCTTTAATGTTTTAGTATCAACACCTAAAAAGAGAAATTCAACCTAGTGAGTGGTTCTCTAAAAAAACAAATCTTTCAGACCATTTAGAGCATGTTTGAGTTAAGCTCATGTATCATCTTATAATTCAGATTTTTTTTATATGGTCATGGTGCATTAAATACCCAACGTCTCAATGGATAAATTTTGGTCAATGAATGTTCACAAGATCCTGAAAAATTCGCACATCCTTTGGTGAAAAAAGCGGACGTCTCTCTGTTAAGAGCACATATCGGCTAGAGATTGCAGGTCATGGTGAGCTGTTTGCATGGGATGCATCGGGCAGCCATTTTGAAGGAGATTGTTCGATTGGAACTGTATTTGGCAATCTTCTATACTTCAAAATATGAATATTGCGGCCTGACGACAGCGACAGATGTGTTGGCTACCTCGACATGCAAAGATTATCGCCATCTGGCTACCTCAGGCACTTGCTTGTTATGCGGTGTAGAGGAAGAGAATAATTTCAGTCGTTGGTTTCTTGTAGCCATGCTAGGAACTTTTGGGAACACGTGCGCGCTGTTTGGTTCTTGCTTGAGAACGATCATCTGATAGATAATAGAAAGGAATGACTCCTCGACATGTTGCTTCAGTGCTATGAAGTTATAGAGGTTAGACTTATTATGTTGATATGCCACACTTGAAACCTGTGTATTGATCTGATCTATGACAGAGAGGTATCCCCCATTGATGCACGATGAAATTTTTAGACAACTACATGAAATGCGTTGGTCTCTCATGCAAATTCAGCAAGGAAGAAGTTTTGAAGGAACAAAATGCATGCTTTTGATAATGAGGTTGTGTCGATGGTGAAAGAACCTATTAAAGGCTTTCTTTTAGAGTCGGACGACTCAACTGCGGTAGTTATGATCTCGAGAAGGCATGCTGGGACGATACGTTTTGCGGCTTATCGGTTTGTGTTGAATTGTAGCGATGCTTTGAAAGCGGAGTACATGCATTAATGCAAGGGATGACTCCTGCCATCCAAGATACAATCCTTTTGGTCATTGTGCAATCGAACTCTTCAGAGTCTCTTTTCATCTTATCGGGTGGTGGATTGGCTCGTTCTGTGGGCATCTTGCGGCGGAGAACAAATCATTGATGATGGAGAGTTTACTTGGCAAAAGATTAGGAGGGAACAAAATAAAGTGGCCGGTCCAGACATATTAAGTGTACTATCGCAGTGTGTACCAAAGACCTTTGTGTATTGATGAATTCTTATCTCACGACCATAACTCTATAATTTTAG